>CM061065.1:84150697-85350697 GCA_030762895.1 Sophora flavescens | reverse complement strand
TGAGAACTTTCCCAGGGCTTTAACCAAGGGAAAATTCAAAATTTCCTAGGGATTTTTTGCCCTGGGTAATATGCCCTGGGAAATAGCTTAAATTCTTGTAGTACTCGAAAAAAAAGAACCTACGGGGTGGATTGCTCGTCAGAAGCTCAAACAGAAAGATAGAAAGCTTGCAGAGTCGGTTGTCCGCTGAAGATTGAAATAAAAGGTTAAAAGCTTATGGAGTCGGCTACCCACTGAAGCTTGAAAGGGAAAGAGCTTACGGGGTATGGTACCCACTGAAGCTTGACAAAAGATAGAAAGCTTGCGGAGTCGATTATCCGCTGAAGCGTGACAGAAATGGTTAAAAGCTTACAGAGTCGGTTATTCGCTGAAGCCTGAAAGAAAAGATAGAAAGCTTGCGGAGTCGATTATCCACTGAAGCTTGAAAACAAAAGGTTAAAAGCTTGCGGAGTCGGTTATCCGCTGAAGCTTGAAAGGAAAGGTAAAAAGCTTGTGGAGTCGGTTATCCACTGAAGCTTGACAGAAAAGGTAAAAAGCTTGTGGAGTCGGTTATCCACTGAAGCTTGTGAGAAAATAAAAAGCATGCAGAGTCGGTTATCCTTTGAAGCTTGAAAAGAAATGTTAAAAGCTTACGGAGTCGGTTGTCCGCTGAAGCTTGAAAGGAAAGGTAAAAAGCTTGCAGAGTAGGGTATCCGTTGAAGCATGCAAACAAAAAGGTTAAAACCTTGCGGAGTTGGTTATCCACTGAATCTTGATAGAAAATAAAAATAAAAAGCATACGGAGTCGGGTATTCGCTGAAGTGTGACAAAAGAAAAGCTTACAGAGTCGGTTATCCGCTGAAGCTTGACAGAAAATAAAATCTTATGATGCCTATTGTAACACCCTGTTTTTCCTATGCTTTTTGTAGTAGTAAATACATATTTAAATGTGTTTATTTTAGATTAAATTCATAGAATGATTTTAATTAAACTAAAATAATTTTCTTGTGTTGTGATATCATATGAAGTTACGGTAAAAATTTCGATTGAAAATTCAGACGGAAGCCAGTCTGCGTTTTCACTGTCGGTACAAGTTTACAGAGCAGAAAACCTAATTTTGACCCGTGAACAAGATAGTTAGTGTTTTTATTATGTTTCCTTCCACTTTGGTTATTTTGAAAATTTTCGTTCAAAAATAAAATAAAATATTTTATTCGGGCGAAAACGTCGGAAGAATTACGATCGGAAATGCAACCGGGTACGAACTGGAGCAGAATAGGAGACATAAAAGGCTTGAGGTGATATGAGGGAGTGAGGTGACTCACTAGAGGTATGGCCTAAGCTACCTCCTAAAAAGTGGCCATGATGACACTTATTGAAATATAACATATTATATTCTAAAAACCCATTTTTCTCTCTCTTCTCAAACCAAACAAGGAAGCTCATTCCTCTCTCCTCAATTTCGTGCCACTCTCTCCCCTCTCTATATATACCCCTTTCATTTTCACTTCATCATCTTCCTCCTTCAAACTCCATTAAAGTTCATCTTCTTCTTTCTTCTAAAAGTTCAAGCTCTTAAAGCTTTAGTTTTTATTCATCTTTTCGACTTAAGTTCTTCATTAAAGTTCTTCCTTATACTAAGGGTAATGCTCTCATATAAATCTTTTTTCAAGTTTCATCTTTTATTCCCTAGTTTACTTTATGTGTTCTTTATATGCTTTAAACTTCTAAAATCTCTCCAAAATGGTAGAAAACTCCTTTTGAGTTGAAACCACTTTCTATAGTCTTGTATTAACTTGTATTTTCACATACTAAGAGGTTGTGTAAAACAAAAATATCTACCTATCTCTTCCAATGAAGGCCGAATGCTTGCATTTGTGACCTAGGAATTTTTTGTTTCAACTTTTGGAATATAATCATGTGTTTGAGTTTTTAACTATCCCTTGATCTTGAATCTATAAATCTTGGAAGTTTTGATAGCTTGTTCCTATGATGGCCGAAAAATATGAATAAGTAGGCCTAGGATACTATGTTTCAACTTTCCAAGTATTGATCATGGATTTAGAACTCTTAATAACTTGTTTATTTTACGTTATTAAAGCTAGTATGTGTTACTTTCATTTTTCCAAGATGATCATGGACTTGAGCTCCATAAGATATTTGGATGCTAAGTCTAAGAGATTGGAAAGTTTAAGGATTTATAACTTGTTTATTTTATGTAATTAAAGCTAGTATGTGTTATTTTCAATTTCCCAAGATGATCATGGACTTGAGCTTCATAAGTTATTTGGATGCTAAGTCTAAGAGATTGGAAAGTTTAAGGATTTATAACTTGTTTATTTTATGTTATTAAAGCTAGTATGTGTTATTTTCATTTTTCCAAGATGATCATGGACTTGAGCTCCATAATATATTTGGATGCTAAGTCTAAGAGATTCGGAAGTTTAAGGATTTATAACTTGTTTATTTTATGTTATTAAAGCTAGTATGTGTTATTTTCATTTTTCCAAGATGATCATGGACTTGAGCTCCATAAGATATTTGGATGCTAAGTCTAAGAGATTGGAAAGTTTAAGGATTTATAACTTGTTTATTTTATGTTATTAAAGCTAGTATGTGTTACTTTCACTTTTCCTAGATGATCATGGACTTGAGCTCCATAAGATATTTGGATGCTAAGTCTAAGAGATTGGAAAGTTTAAAGATCTCTAGCCTATAAATCCTATGAAGGCCGAACCTAGAAGGTTATGGACCTAGGATACCTTGTTCTTATTTTTCCAAAATGATCATGGTTTTGAGCTCCTTAACACATATGGATGCTAAACCTAAGAGATTGGAAAGTTTAGTGAATGCTAGCCTATTTTACTAGCCTTGGTCGAATGCCCTATGTTTTTAACTTAGTGGAATTTTAATTCAACTTTGTTAAATGATCATTGTTTATGAACTCCTAACACTTAAGGACCATAAATCCATGAGTTGTATAATTTTCGGGAATCTCTAACCCTAAGAACTAGTCTTGGCCGAACCTATACCTTGTAGTTTAGTGTTCTTGTTTGATTTTAACTTGTGATTTTGTGTTCATAACCTTAGACTTCCATCGCGGAGGAAACGAGGACGTTCGTGACATACCTCTTCGAGCATCTAATCTCCTTACCTTCATGGAAGGTAAGAGGGGATTGCCTAGGGATATTCAATGACTATATGCATGTGTGTATGTGTTTACTTGAGTGATTTGAATATTATTGTGATATTGAGTCAATTCTTGAATAACTTGTTTACTTGAACTGAGACACCCCGTTGTGCCCCATTGTATTATTACATTAAAACCTTAATATTTATTTACTTAATCGCGTGCTTATCGTTGAAAATACATAAAAATTAAAACTTAATTAATAATCGTATAACTTCTACAAATATAAAACACAACAAACTATATCACATAATTACACACATAAGTATCCTTTATTTTACACCACGTTGTTTAGGATATCCTCTCAGTAGGATCCCACATAGGTACTTATTTATACAACTTGCTTATAACTAACGGAAACAAAACATCTTATGTGACTCACTGGCCCTAAACTTACTATGCTACATTATTAGGATCAGTAGGTTGTTCTTCAGCGTCAACTTCATACGGAACGTCATTCAACTCCTCGACAACCTCCGTCTCGTATGGGGTTCCATCCATCTCCTCAGTAACATAGTCGTCCATATGGTCTTCTAACGTAAAAAGTAGACATACACCAAAATATAGAAATAGGGAGATAAGAAACTGTTCTATCATCATAAGTGGAAAAGATTCATAGCATATAATACAATAATAGTCACAAACATGAATCACTCACAATCTACAATCATCCATATTTTATAACATCATCCTCTACCCTCCAACTCATGCAACTAAACCTTTATGCTGACGTGGCCACTGCTGATCCTGTCACACATCCCTCATTAGGAATGTCAGTCAGTCATCCAAGTGACACGTTCCCAACGCCGGTGCACATTCTCATCCATGGTAAGAATGCTCATGCAAAGCAATGACACTATAGCTGCACAGTACCGTCGGTGCACACCCTGGTTCTCTCTCTCAACTCTATCAAGGGTGCTCATGCATAGCAATGACACTATAGTTGCGCAACTTAAATTCTAATTTGGAATGGTCCACGAGAACTTCGGACCTCGTGTATCTCAAATACATGGTTATGAACAACGATGCAACATATGATTCTCACTGACTTTTATCAATAGCAACCTAGTACCTCAAGCTTTTCCTCAGAACCTCCACTTACATTCTATATCAATTCACTTCTATAAAATAATAGCGAGGCACTTCTAATTCATATTCAAAACTCTCACCCAAACAAAATACCTCCGAGCAATATATATATCCTTCCTTAAAATCATCTAAGCATAGCATTAAACCCAGGCAGATCATGCATAACACATTAATCAACAGAATATTCCAACATCTCAATATCATATAAGGCAATTTATCACAATCAACTCATAATAGTCCAATCAAATAAATAACAAAGTCAGACTCTGTCACGGCCTGGCCGTGATAGCCATCACGGCCTGGCCGTGATAGCCATCACGGCCGTGACAGACAACAAACATCCTCAATATCATAAATACTCAAACACCGCAATAATACGTCACATGCAGATGGAATACCTCAACCAGCGTATCACAGTAAATTTGATAACATAAAATCAAACGACCTCAAATACTTAAAATCAACTTAATGTCGATAAACCTACAATCCCTGAATCACCATTGGTTTTACAGAAAAGGTTTCCAATGGGATTTTGGTCTTGTCGATTACTCGACTACTAGTAGGGTTTAGGTCGCCCTGCACAATTATTATAGAATATACTACTTATCGATTCCGACAATAGGATGATTCTTTCCCCCACCTGAGCTAGCACCGAAGTCTTAAACTCGACGTTCCTCGCTATCACACCACAGCTTAATAGTTTCACCTTGAACCAAACAACATAACAATAATTAATCAAATAACAACCATCTATGAAACTTTAGGGCTAGGTTCGGTCAAGACTTAGAAAATAGGTTTAGGGTTATCTTCTTAATGCCATCTTTTGGATCCTAGTTACTAGAGTCTTAACTAACAGATTACTTATTACAAGACTAAAATTTGAAACAAAATCCTCTAACCTTTAGGGTTAGGGTTTCGGCCCATATTAGGAAAATAGGCTAGGAAATTTAGTTGGATTCAAGCTCTTGGATTTAAGCTATATATGTATTATAGAACTTAAGTCAAGTACTAACTTTCAAAACAAACAACAAAACACCAAACCCACTTTCCTACCTAGGTTCGACCCTTAATGGTTAATAGGTAAGGAAAATGATTTTGATCACATGATCTTGGATAAATAAAGGAGGGATCATAACTAGATCATAGAAATTGGTTTCACATTTTTATGATTTTTCTTCAATTTTCTAGAATTATTTGAAGTTCTAGATCTAGGAATGGAAATTTATGAAAACTTGATGATCATGGCTTGATCTTACAAAATAAATGAAGGATAAGACTTAGATGATTAATGAGAAGAGCTTTTACCTCTTGAAGATTGAAGAAATGAAGAAAATGATCAACCTTCACTAAGCTGAAAACTGGACAGCTTGAGGGTGTGATGGTATTGTGAGTGTATCTCACAATATACTCATACAAAAATCATGAACTTTGGCTTTATAGAAAGATAAGAAGAAAAGGAACAACTTTGTTGTTGAAGGTTTAATTTGGTTCGGGTTATAACAGGGGTGAAAATGGCCTTCTTTCTACTGTTTCGTGGGTTGCTGAGAATTCTGGGCAGTTTCGGTATTTTGAGCCTATCTACCAATCCACTTATAAGTTTCTGATGATATTTATCTTGTTGGAAATAAGAGAGAAATAGGAACAACTTTTATGTTGAGAGTTTTCCGAGTTTCAGAAAGTAAGAGGGTCATATGTTTGGTGGGGATTCGGTGTTCTTAGGGTTTTGTAACTTAGTTGGTGAGGAAGATGAAGAGAATGAAGAAGATGAGTGAAATGGTGAGGGAGGCCACGGTTTGGAGGGTATTTATAGGGTTTGGTTGTGCCACTTTATAAGGATCTAGTAGGAATGAGTTGGCTTGTTCAAAGGATTAAAGTGCAAATAATTCCTAGGGACCATTTTGCATAGATTCCAAAAGTATAAGGACTATTTTGCAAATTGCCAATAAATTGAAATGATGACCATGTGCCACATTAAATGTGGTCTCATATTGACTTATCTTGGCTGATTTTTCATGAGATATTTTGAGAAGAACTTAGAATATTTTGGAACATGTTAGAAAAGTGTAGAACATGGTGGAACATCGTAGAACATTGTAGAACATTGTGGAACCTTGTGGAAAGTTCTAGAATAATATTGGCTCATCCAAGATGAGGGCAGCCCCTACTCCATATTGGGCTTGCGCATGGGCCTCAAAATTTTGGGCTTCAATTCATTTATGTGGGGCCCACTAAAATGCTTAAGGCTTAACATGACATAGGAAACTTATATGATTTCTAATGGGCTTTATGGAATTAATCCATGAACAAGGAATTTGGACTTCATGGCCACGTCCACTAATGGTCTTGGAACAAAGATTTTGTCCCAATTCACTTAGAAAAACATAGAAACTAACTTAGGGACCAAAGTGTAATTAATAGAAAGTTCAGCGACTTAAGCGTAAAATTCATAAATTGCCACTTTAACTTGTAGAATCTTCTGGACTCAAAAGTGTGACTCATCCTCATGAATCATCATGTATGACTCGTTATCCCGATCTCTTGACGGGTCTCTGTAGTTCCGTTTTCGACTCCGTCGATTTCCTGATTAGGGTTTTAGGCCTGCGTAAAAGCGTAATATTTCGTTTTCTACTGAAAATTTTCAAACTAACCAAACTCATTGGAAATATGATTTAAATATAAACCATTTCGTTCACGATTCAAAATTAGGTTTTCTGATCATTAAAATCTTACTGTCAGTGAAAACACCAACTGTTTTCCGCCCGAACTCTTACCAAAATTCGTCCGAATAAACATAATATTTTATTTCTGATCAGAAATTTGGAAAGTAGGCTTCTTCATGGACAAAATATAAAAAAATCTACAAATTTCAGTTTTCGGGTCACATTAGGGTTTTCTGTCAGTATAAAATTATACTGTCAGTTAAAAAAACGCAGACTGGGCTCCGTCTGAATTTTCAACTCAAAATTTCATAGTAGCCTTCTATCATAAGAGATACTATGAATATAATTTTATTTTATCACTTTCTAACTCACAGATTAAAATATAATTAATTATATTTTAACCGATTAAACAGCGTAATTAAAAATCAGGCTGTTACATGAACTATTGTGGTTATTACTTGAAGTTGAACGTTACTTGATTTAAAGTGTTATGAATTATATATGTGTGATGAAATGTCGTTAATTGTGATATTATTGTTGAAAATATATTACTGTTGATTGAAGTTTGAGAAGCCGGACTTGAGTCTGCGCACAATGATTATAAAGGATTAAAAGCCTTAATAAGCCTTGAATAGAACTTTGAAAGTATTGGTTTCATTTATAAAAGTTCCTTGTTTAAAACGCTTACTTCAAGAGAATGAGATTCTAGTTTTGAAAAGGAACGTTGAAGTGTTTTTAAGTCAATAGAAACTACCTTTTTATGATCCAAAGTTTGTACGAGAGAAAACCTTTTTCGAACTATGTGTTTCATGAAGGAAAAACCCCTTTGAAAATATTTGACCTTATTCCATTAAGGATTTCAAAAGCAAACGAATTTCCAAATGTTTTATAAAAGACTTTGTAAAGGAAAATATTTTCTCCTAAATGATTTAAAAATGTTCCGGTTACTTGGATAAGTGACCGAGGCTTTGTTTTGGTTTTTGATTTTCACTAAACGAAAAGTAAGAACAGGTGAAATCGAATCTAGTATACGAGACATCGGAATACTAGTGTTCTCTAATTTACACGTAGATCTTTGATCCGTGTCACGTTGCTGTGGACCGCGTGTCCTATTCACGTTGTTGTGGACTGTGTGTCCTATTCAAGTTGTTGTGGACTGTGTGTCCTAATCACATTGTGATAAACGTTATTAAAGGTGAATGTTGTTTTCTATGACCACAAGTCTTGACTGGTGCATCAGTCTAAGGTGTTGTGATTGAGCACTCGGATTGCGCGTCCTGTGTTATTGATTTTCAAGTGATGAAATTTGTGAATAGTTGTTAGCCTTGGGCTTCGACAATGGAAAAGAGTGAACACAAAGAAAAATATCGATAATGAAAAGTCGTGTATTCATATGCATTTCCCCTTGGAAGACGTGCTTGAGTTACCGAATACCCGCTTAAGATGTGGTATTTGACGATGTATACATCCGAATGTCCGTTATAAGGGATTCGTGATGGTGTTGATCCGGGTACATGAGGTGACAGACAACTTGCCAAATGTGGCGTATGAGCCTGATCAACTCTTTCTTTCTTAATAATAAAACGGTGATGGCATCTCATGAGATTAAGATTAGAGCCTGATAATATAAGTGTCATGCATTATCTTTATAAAATTGATTGATTCGGGTATGAGACCCACTGAAATAATACTTGTTGTTTACCTATGAGTAATGTTTAAAATGTTAATATGCCAAGGTGTTGTATTTATCATGTGTATGGTTGTTGTATGATATATCCATTTGCCGGTGTCTCACTCTTACAGTTATATCAGGTCTCTTCGGGTTTTGCTGTAGTACCTTGGTACTCTAGTACCGATGTTGCAAAGGAGTCTTTCTAAGTCACTTGAAGACCTAGTGTTAGAGGTTGGGAAAGTATTCTGATTGGGGGACCTCTCCAATGAATATTTGATAGAATGACCAGCTTAGGAGTCTGAGTTGAGGTTGTATATCTAAAGAGGTCGGTAAATGTAGTGTTATATACATCCATCTCTAGTTTGAAATCTTTCTTTCGAAAGTGGAAACCTAGAGAAATTTTGTCTGTCATGGAAACTTTGTTACGAACGTGACTTTACGTTTTGAATGTATGAACGATGGATTTCAGAGTTATCCTTAAAGAAAAAATTTTATACCCCAGTTTTCTGACTTAAAAGAAAACAAATTTCCGAAAGCAACTAGCAAATTATCTTTTAATTTACTTCCACATGTGCTACGTAGTAATGCCTAAGGGGGGCGTTACACATATGCTTAAAGTGTGCAATTTATGGGGCTTTGTGCTCACAAAAGATAAACAATTGACATGCAATGAGATAATACATGGTGCCAGAAATGTCCTATATGCTTGATAAAAACCTCAAATGATTTCAATGCAACACAAGGAAAGCTTGAAATACACATTATATTTCTTATTTTTTTTCATTTTGGTTGTTTTTTATTATTATCATCCTCGACCCTTTAAAGTGTTGATCACATACAAGTTCTGAGATGAACTAAAACAAGTCTTGTCTTCATGGAGAATAAGGTCAAGCACTTTTGAAAGGGTATGCTTCCTTTGCAATGATTGTCCCAATGCCTCCTATCAGTAGACCATGGTGCCTTTTGTTGGGAGACCATCTTGTCCTTTACGGCCTTTTGAGACTTTCAAGGAAATTCTAAATGATTTTGAGGACATCAATACATGTTTCACATTTCAGTATATACTTATCAAGATGAATGCACCCACACAATTGACAAAAGTTAAGAGAAAGGGACAAGGGTAGCAAAATAAAATAAAAGGAAGTCAATGCCATTATATTTGGACTGAAAAGGTGTACAAAGCAGACATTACAATGGAGTGTGGGATTGCAAAAAGGTTGTGGAGTGGAATCACATCTCCTTAAGTGACATCTCTTTCCATGACTAGTGTTAGTATCCCTCATACCATCTCGACTGCTCATTAATCATCATCTGAGAATGCTATCTGCCCCAGTCTTCATGCATCTAGCCCATTGATTGCCCCAATTCATCGGCTTGACGACACTTCCATTGTTATATTTTTTTTAACCCTAACTTTTGCCTAGCCTGCCTTTTCAGGTTTTCGGTCTATCGGGTTGCTCTAACTTTTGCCTTGAGCATCTTTTCAGATTTTTAGTCTAGCGAGCCTTTTCTTTTCTTTTTTATTTTCTTTCTTTGTTTCTTATTTTTTATTTTTTACCTATTTTTTGGAAGTGCGTTCAAGCATAGTACTTTTTTACTGCGTCTGAGTTTACAGGGAGTGTTAAATCTTCCCCATCCATCCTGGTGAGAATTAAAGCTCCTCCAAAGAAGGCTTTCTTCACAACGTAAGGTCCTTCATAGTTCGGAGTCCACTTCCCTCGGTGATCCTTTTAGATTGGTAGAATCCTTTTAAGCACTAGGTCACCCTCCCGAAACTGTTACGGGCGCACCTTCTTCTCATAAGATTTCATCAACCTTCTCTGGTACAATTTACCGTGACACAATGCCCCTAATCTTTTCTCTTCGATGAGGTTCAATTGGTCTAGTCGATCTTGGACCCACTCAGCTTCTTTCAATTTTGCTTCTCTTAGTACCCTTAATGAGGGGATCTCTACTTCAATTGGGAGAACTGCCTTCATCCCATAAACTAAAGAATACGGCGTTGCCCCTGTCGAGGTGCAAATAGAGGTACGATAGCCGTGCAAAGTAAAAGGAAACATCTCGTGCCAATCCTTATACGTCACAACCATCTTTTGAACAATCTTATTGATATTCTTATTAGCGACCTCGACTACTCCGTTCATCTTTGGACGGTATGGGGAGGAATTGTGATGCTTTATTTGGAAGTTTTCGCACATCTCTTTCATCATCTTGTTGTTCAAGTTGGTCGCATTATCAGTGATAATCTCGCTCGGCAACCCATAACGACAAATTAACTCTCTTTTGACAAATTTGATCACGACATTCCTGGTCACATTGGCATATGATGCAGCCTCAACCCACTTTGTGAAATAATCAATGGCGACAAGAATGAAGCGATGCCCATTTGAAACCTTTGGTTTGATTGGCCCGATTGCATCCATTCCCCACATTGCGAATGGCCAGGGTGCCTACATGACATTCAGGGGAGCTGGCGGCGTATGGACCTTATCAGCATATATCTGACACTTATGGCACCTCTTCGCATAATTAAAGCAATCATCTTCCATTGTCAATCGGTATTGGCCAGCCCTCAAGATTTTTCTTGCCATTGCATGACCGCTTTCGTGTGAGTCCCAAAAGATCCTTCGTGTACATCCTGAATTATCTGTTTAGCTTCTTTCGCATCAATGCATCTTAACAACACCATATCATGGTTTATTTTGTAGAGAATACCCTTATCTAAATAGAAACCTATTGCAAGTCTTCGTAGAGTTCTTTTATCATTTTCTGAAGCGCCCGGAGGGTATTCCCTTCTTTGGATGAACCATTTGATGTCATGGTACCACAGTTTTTGATCAGGCTCTTCCTCTATCACTTGACAATATGCAGGATGATCACGACTTTCCATTTTGATGAGTGGTAGGTTCCTCTCATCATTTACTTTAAACATTAAGGCCAAGGTAGATAGCGCATCCGCTAATTGGTTATCTTCTCGAGGAATGTGATGAAATGTGACTTCCTCAAACTGTTTGATCAAACCTTTGATGTAATCATGATACGAGATTAACTTGGCATCCCGGGTTTCCCATTCCCCTTTTAACTAGTGGATGACTAATTCAGAGTCTCCATATACCTCCAGTACTCTTGCTTTTGATTCTATTGCTACCAGGATCCCTAGCGCACAAGCTTCATATTTGGCAATTTTGTTTGTACAATTGAAGCAAAGTCTTGCAGTGACAGGAAAATAATCATTTTCAGGTGAGATTAAGATTGCCCCGATTCCATGCCCCAATGCATTAGGAGCTCCATCAAATAACAAAGTCCACTTTTCTTTTTCTGGTGATTGCTCGCGATCAAAGAAAGCCATTATATCTTCATCTGGGAAATCATATTGCATCGATCCATAATCTTCTACTGGCTGATTGGCTAGATATTCTGCAAGAGCGCTACCTTTTACTGCTTTTGGGGTGACATAGACAATGTCATATTCTAATAACATGACTTGCCAGCGAGCATTCTTCCAGTCAGAGCAGGCTTATCAAAGATATACTTGATTGGATCCATCTTGGACACCAACTAGGTAGTGTAACACAACATGTAGTGTCTTAAATGGCGAGCCGCCCATGCCAAAGCACAGCAAGCGCGTTCTAGCATTGAGTAGTTGGCTTCACAACTGGTGAACTTTTTACTCATAATAGATGGCATGTTCCTTTCTTCCTGACTCATCGTGACGCCCTAGCACACAACCCATAGATTCGTCTAACACGGTCAAATACATGATGAGAGGTCTTCCCAGCACTGGAGGAACCAAGACTGGAGGCTCTTGTAGGTGTTGTTTGATCTTCTCAAAGGCTTTTTGACAATCTTCATTCCATGTTACTGCCTGATTTTTGCGTAGCAATTTAAAGATTAGTTCACATGTCGCGGTTAGTTGGGAGATGAACCTGGAAAAAGTGCATTTGGTTGGATTCAGTCAGAGCTTAAACTTCCTTAATCACTCAAAAAGCTTATGCAGATTATCTACATGGTCATCTTCAGATCTGGACTTAGCGATCATATCATCTACATAAACTTCTATCTCTTTATGCATCATGTCATGGAACAAAGCCACCATAGCCCGCTGATATGTTGCCCCATCATTTTTCAATCCAAATGGAATAACCTTGTAGCAAAAGGTTCCCCATAAAGTGACAAATGTGGTCTTCTCCATATCTTCAGGTGCCATCTTGATCTGATTATATCCCGAAAATCCATCCATGAAAGAGAATAATGCATGTTGGCTAGTATTATCTACAAGAACATCAATGTGAGGCAGAGGAAATCATCTTTTGGGCTAGCTCTGTTCAGATCTCGATAGTCAACACATATTCAAACCTTTCCATCTTTCTTGGGAACAGGAACAATATTAGCAACCCACTGAGGGTACTTTACAACTTCTAGGAAACCTGCATCCAGTTGCTTCTTGACCTCCTCCTTGATCTTTAAGGACATTTCCGTTTTCATCCTTCGTAGCTTCTGCTTTACTGGAGGACACTCCGACTTTAGTGGCAGTTTGCGTTTTGCTACACTAGGGTCTAACCCTGGCATGTCTTGGTACGACCATGCGAAAACATATTTATAATCCATTAACAACTTGATCAACCTGCTTCGCTCATTTTCTTTCAGGGAAAGGCCAATCTTGACCTCTTTTTTATCATCTTCGGTTCGCAAGTTGATTAGTTCACTCGGCTTTTCATGGGGTCGAATTTTCCTTGCTTCTTGTTCTACCAACCTCAATAATGCAGGAGGAACTTCCCCGTCATCATCAACAACCTCATCAGCATGATCAATAGGATAGTCAAAATTGTATACTGAGTTATTAGCACTGTCATTTTCAAGAGAGTCATTTTTAGATCTGCATTTTGGTAGTTATCAGGGAAAGATGAATGAATAAAGGTTAACGATAGGAAACTGTATTTATTGGTGAGGAACGATGAATAAAATCGAAAGTAAAAATAAGAGGGATAAGAACATAAAGATATTGAATACATGCATTTATTGATAAGTCATACTGAAACGGAAACAAGTAAGCCCATTGCAACAAAATTCTTAAAGCCTTGGGCAAAGCTAAAGGATAAGCATTACAGAATTACTTTGAAAAAAACTCTATGGTCCTGGGGAACTCAATGACCTCCCAATTGTTGAGCTCTGTATCCGGAGAGCATGGATACACCAGATTGACACCATGATCGATGGGATAATCATCTTCAACAGCTGCTGCTTGGTCCAGGAATGCGAACCCTACACTTCGGAAGCTCTGTCGAACGTCACAGATGGGAACCCTTTCAGCCTCCTATTCATGATTTTCCAGCCAAGCCAACCTCTTTCTTTTCTGCTCTTCTATAACCCTCATCTTGTCAGCCTTGGTGGGTTTTTATCCCAACCCAAACCTGTCCTTGTTCTCGGTGAGCATGAGGATGTCAGCGACACCTTGGCTATTCTTCCCCAAACCGCTTCCAGGTCGGTATCCTCCTTCGAGCATAACCTTAGCCATCATAATGGACACTTTAGATGACTGAGGTTTCAAGAGTGGAGCACCATCCCCAACATAAGTGGCATTGGCAATTTCAAGTGATTGGAAACCGGTCTCGAGAGCTTCTTCGGCAACTTCAATGTAAGGGGTTGTTGATGGCTTACTCACTAACATATCCTCATCTCCAGAAACAATTATTAACTTACTATCGACAATGAACTTCACTTTCTAGTGCAATGTGCAAGGTACAGCTCCAGACTAATGGATCTATGGTCGTCCTAGGAGACAACTGTAAGTTGGTGTGATGTCCATTACTTGGAAGAGTATTTCAAAGGTACAAGGGTCAATCTGAATGGGCAATTCAATTTCTCCCATGACTTCCCTTCGGGTGCCATTGAAAGCTCTTACAATCATTATTCTTGGCTTCATATGAGTTCCATCGAAAGACAACTTTGCCAGTGTTGACTTTGGCATTACATTCAAAGAAGAACTAACATGATCTCGACACTTCAAAGAAATGTTCAATGGCTTGTTGTGCCCTATTCCTTCATCTGGAATTTCATCATCAGTGAAAGTGATATAATTATCAGCAACGATGTTACCCACGATGTTATCGAGCTTGTCAACTGTGATGTCATGAGAGATGTGAGCTTGATTCAACACCTTCATCAGTACTCTCCTATGTGGCTCAGAATTCATCAACAAAGACAAAAGTGATATCCTAGCTGGAGTTCGATTCAATTGATCCACAACCCTGTATTCGTTTTGCCTGATGAACTTCAAGAATTCACCGACTTCTTCATCAGATACCTCCTTTTTATTATCACCCCCTTTGTATCCTTTTCAGTCGGAGTTCCTTCCACCTTCTCTTTCCCCTTACGATCTTTTTCTTCCTTTTTTGTTCCCTAACTTTGCAATACCTTTGGAGTATAAATGCGACCACTCCTAGTCATTCCACCAATTCCCAAAATGTTGGTAACCACAGTGGTCCCGTTGGAAGGACATTTTTGAATCTTCCTATCATATTTCCATGGTACCGCTTTAGTGTCCTTATAAGGGAAAGGACCTGGGACTCAGGTGACAATTGGTGTTGGCCCACTCAAAACCGGCATAGGTTCCTTCTCAGTATAGTGTATCACCACTGGCTTCGGAGCGACTTGCTCAGGAACCGGTTGAGGATTAATCACAATAGTAAAAGGAGTTATCTTAATCGGAGTTGGGGAAATTGCAGATTCAGCAACTATGTTAATGCCACGCTCATTCCATTCACAACCAATTAGGATAATATTCATATCTATTAACTGCTGCACAACCTGTCGAAATTCTACACAATCTTCAATTGAATGCCCCATATTCCCGTCGAAGTCACACCTTATCTCTTCGTCGAGAGTCTTCTCTTCAACAATCGAGGTTTGCACCAAACCATATTTTTGCATCTCTCTTAAAATAACTCTCATGGGAGTTCTAACATTAGCCATTTGGCTCTTAAGAGTAGGTTCCCTGAAGCTATATATGACATTGATTCCCAAACCCCCATGATTTGGCATAGGACCTTGTGCCCCATTCGGAGCATCTTTCTGAAAGCTCAACCATTTAGCATTAATAAGATCTTGTACCTTAAACCCATGCAGTTCTCAGTGGAATGACCTATTGCCCCCGCATGATACTCACATTTAGCATTTGGGTCAAACCACTTCTGATGAGGAGGGTCCAATGGTTTCATTGGGATATGAGTCAACACATATTTGCTTATAAGCTGATGCAGTAGCTCAGTGTAGGTCATGGGTGTCGGGTCGAACTGTACTGGCTTCTTTTCTGAGCTATAAGGCGGTCTCGTTTGGCTTGTGTTTGGGTTTGGGTTTAGGGGTTGAACAACTTGAGGTGTCATGGCAGGATGTGTTTGAGGCTGAGAGGGGTATGATGGTCGGTAGGGCATCATCGGCTGGGGATTTGGAAATTATGAAGTGGCGGCGATGTATGGCTGGTTGGCTTGGTGATATGGAGATGGTTGTTAATACGGGGTGTATTGGGCTTGGAAGGTGGGTGTTTGGTTCAGTCTCCATTAGTTCGGTTTCTTTTGTTCAAAGGTACTAAATGTGCTTTTCCCTCCTTCCTTTTTACAAACGGGGCTTTCTTTGGGCCATTCGCTACTGAAGACTCGGTGATCTTGCCATTCCTCGGTCCACTTTCAATTCTTTCACCGATAATGACCATATCAGAAAAGGGCGACTGGAGTGTATCAATGAACATTGCCACAATTTCTTTCTCAGCTAATGGAGACTCTACCTGAGCAGCCAATTCCCTCCATCGTTGTGCATACTCTTTGAAAGTCTTGGTGTCCCTTTTTGACATATTTTGGAGTTGCATCCTATCGGGAGCCATGTCAATATTGTACTTGTATTACTTCAGGAATGCATCTACTAGATCTTTGAAGGATCGAATGTGGGCCCATTCGTGATGCATGTACCAATTTGAAGCTGCCCCGGTTAAACTGTCTTGGAAGAAGTAAATCAAGAGCTTATCATCTTGAGCATATGATGCCATCTTCCTTACATACATGGTCAAATGGTTTTTGGGACAAGTGGTTCCCTGATATTTGTCGAAATCGGGCACCTTAAATTTCGGCGGAATTACAACATTTGGCACCAGACAAAGTTTCGAGGAATCCCGAAGACCATAACTATTTACCCCTTCAATAGCCCGTAGTCTTTCCTCTAGCACTTCCAACTTTTCTTTAGATTGGGAATTCCCTCCTGACTGATTCACTGGAGTTTCACCGTACATATTCTGAGGGAAGGAGTATGGCATATAGGAGGATCCAAAGTTTGGCATCATTTGAGTTCCCTGGGGCCCATAATGTAGGATGTATTGTGGGGTTTTTGGATTGGCAGAAAGTGTCACCGTCGGGGTGTTACCATCTATAGGGTTGACATTTTGTGTTTGTGGCATTTCGATAGCATCGGTGGGGGTTTGTGTCTGAGTGATATGTTCAGAGTTTTGATTGCCATCTTGTGGGCTGGGGGTCGTTGGTGGCACAAATCCACGAGGCAAACCGTATGGGGGATTTGTCGGGTCAAATGAAATATGAGTTTGGTTGCTTGGATAAATAGTGATAGGCATCATGGCCCCTGGTTGGTTAAAGCCTTGAATAGAAATCTGAGGAAAATCGGTCGGGATGAGAGGTGTGGCTGGATGTCCTTCGATCGAGGCTGGAGGGTTCTCATGTGTTCCTTTTCTTCTGTATTTCTTGTAGGATCTCCATCATCTTAGTCATCTGATCCTTGATTTGACTGACTTCATCCCTGATCTCTTGGACTTCTTCTAGTTCATCCGCCATGGCTCTTGTCTGTGACCGAGTGCGATAAGGGTGTCTTGGAGCAATTGTTCAGAAAAGCCACACTGTTTTAATCAAAAAAAAAGTGAGAACAAAAATGTTGGAAAATGCAAAAAGCTTTTATGAAAATCACCTTTGGAGTTTATTATTATTTTTTGAGTTAACACCTTATAACAGACAAGAGATGGTCCCTCCATCCCACACAGAGAGCATTGTGCTCATAAGATGAAATGGAGTTGATAGCAAATCTAGGGGAGAAACAACTCTCCACAATAGATGTTGTCTCAAACACACTAGCAATGTGAATTCTGAATTGAGACATCTCGTCCTACCCTTTGCGTAGAAGGAAGAATCCTATAAGGTAAAGATGTATTTGACAACATACTAAAGGAAGACCATGCTCCACGATAGGTGTCGTCGCAAGTCAAATGTAAGAGTTGGAGTGCGATGGAATCATAGAAGCAAGAACAGATTTCATTAAAAACTCCTCAAAGCAATACATAGAATCATGGAGGCAAGAACATATTTCATTAAAAACTCCTCAAAGCAATACATAGATTGGGATTACATCATTGTCAAATCATAATTCTCAACATTTTTACAACATTTTCATCCTAAAGTCAGTAGCTTAGGTCTCTTTCTTTTTAGCTCTCGAGCAAACCCTCCACACATTTGCATAAAATCATCCAACTCAGACGGGAGATGAAGCATAGGGTCCGCACGAATTTGTTTTTCTGCCTTTTCAAAGTGTTGGAAAAAATTCGTAATGCAATGGCTTAGCTCCAAATTCATGCTCATATATCTTTTTTTCCATATGTCAATATCTATCCCTCACTCTCGCGCCTCTTCTTTCCACCACTTCACGGCATTCATTGCTTGAACCACTTGATCATGATAGTGTTTTGCTAAGGTCCACCCTAAATCGCACTGCTTCTTGATTTCGACTAGTAGGATATTCAGCTCCTGGACCTTTTGTACCAATTCATTAGTCATCCTACCTTGTGCACAAATTTTGCTTCTATAAGTTGCCATTGACTCCCATTTGTCGATTAACTTCCACTTCGAATGACTTTCTCACACCTCCTTGCTGAATGACTTCTTCTTCTAACTGAAGTTTTTCTTTTCTTAGTTGATGCCTCTCTACTGTCGAGGACAATACTTTACTTTCAAGATTCTGGATCCTAGTCATGACGCTCGGCGGAACCTTATCTGTATTCTTCTAGATTCTTGAGGTTGTGGAGATATCTGCACACAAATCTTTTAAGTGTTCATTTTCCTTTGTTAACTTCTCACAACGTTTCTGACCAATGACTATTTTCAACTCGGCATCTTGCTTTTGTTGTTCCATTTCCTTCATTTGTGCTTCCAGAACTTTCAGTTGTTTTTCTATTTGAGTTACCAAAGGGGAGTAATCTTCAGCCTTCGTGCTTTCTGCAGGAATGTTGACAGGACCTTTCCTTGATTTTCTCCATGCTTCATATTCTGAGACAATGATTAGGATTGGTCTGCCCAATTGTGATCTCCCTGCCATCCCCGGAATTTTCCATGCATTTCTAACTTATTTTGCCAACAACTTGGTATTCTCCCCATCCTCGTATCGGAAACAGCATCCACCGAGTTGTTCTTTGATAGTGTGATTTTACATCATAATTCATGTACATTTTTGCATGCATTTTTCATATAGTTTAGGCATATTTAAATTGATTTTAGTTAGTTTTTGTCTTGGAACGGGTGAGGCGGTTTCTTGGTGTTGTTTTACAGGAATTTAAGGAAAAATGCTCAAAATCAACCATGATGGAGCTTGGATGAAATAGAGCCTGAAAAATGAAGAAAATGAGCCAAGCAGAGCCCATCACGGCCTGGTCGTGATGACCATCACGGTCTGACCGTGATGACCATCACGGCCATGATCAAGAAAACTGAGAAGATTGAAGGCAAAAGTCAGGAGCTATCACGGCCTAGCTGTGATGCCCATCACGGCCGTGATAGGTCAGGCAGAACTGATCACGGCCTAGCCGTGATAAGCATCACGACCGTGATGCTCCAAATTTGAAAGCACGCCCATTCCAGAACACGTCACGGCCTAGCAGTGATGGCCATCACGGCCGTGACGCGTGCCTGATCTATAAATAGAACCGCACAGAACAGAGAACCGGGAGATCTCTGGACTTGGACCAGATCACAGACACAAAGAAAAACAGGGACTTTTACCCTAGGAGCACTTTCACCCTAGGAAGACCTTGGAGGCTGGCGGTTGAGGAGGACTGGAACCCTAGAATCAAAGGAGGCCGACGGCTGGGAAAAGCTTCCAATGGAGTTTCTTCTTTCCCTTCTTCTTTCCTTTGTCCCTACTATTTTAGTTTTGGCTTTCTCTATGGGTAGCTAAATCCCTGTTGTTGGGATTAAATGTAACCAATCTGAATATTATGTATTTGCCATGATTGATTAATCTGTGTTCATGCCTTCGTATTAGTGTTTAATTCCTACGCTTAATGCTTTTTGTGGTTTAGCTACCCATAAACTGATTTTAAGATTTGATTTGCAATGGGGACGTTCTTATCAATTCTTGATCTGGATTTAATCACCTAGTAAACCCTGCATCTAGGAATGGAGTTTGGTTTATTAGGAATCGCGTAATCCCTACTCTTAATGCAAATTCATTAATCTAGGCCACCTAAGGAATTAGGGTCTATTAGTGGATTTAGGCTCTTGTCATCTAAGGAATTAGGGCTTGAGTAATTTCGTGGGTTGATTTTAATATTTGAAGCATGAATGGGAGGTATCTAGTCTTGGTATTGCATGAGGCTAAGGTTTGGTGAAATTTAATCCCAATACCTCTTTCTACACTCCAAGTGTTTGTCAAAAGTTCCCAAAAAGACAAAAAACATTTTATTGCTTTATTTTTCTGTTTTGATTTCTCTTGATTCACAGTTTAGTCTAGATAGTTTTTTGATTTGCGAATTGGTATTTGGCAACCGATCCCTGTGGATACGATAACCGGTCTCACCACCGTATTACTTGTACGACTAGGTATACTTGCCTATATTTCGTCCAACATTCTTCTCGTGGCACGGTTTGCGTCCAACAAAGTTGTCGTCAGGCTATAGCGAGTGTGTAGGATATGCACCCTCTTGGGCCCATCAAAGGAAAATTAGGATAGTCACCACAACTATAAATGATATCTTGCCCCTGCTGACTTTCGTACCATGGGCATACCCACTTAAAAGAGTCTCTTTCCACTTTGTCAAACTCACTCTTCCATTCCTCTTCATTAAGCTGTCTTATAGGGATGTTATGGAAGCATCTTAGTGGATCTGAATGGTGGTTGATATAGCATTTTGCATACATGTGAGTCATGACCCATACATAGAGCAACTGTGCACAACATCGAAGCATCCCATTTGGATGCCGCTGGAAAAATTCTAGAGTCAAAAGCGTTTCATCCAATACTGTCGGCACGGGGTTTTTCTTTCTTTCAACTGTGAAGAACACGTCCATTTCTGGTTGATCTATCATGTCTAGCACTGATGGAAATAGAACCAACCCATATATTGCTAGTGCCAATACCCTCTCAAAGGTTTCCCAGTCTTGTCGATCCATTAGTTTACTCAAATGATTTTCAAGAAAATTTCGGATCAACCCTCGCGAGTTTGAGTGTCCGGTCAAGTTCACTTCAATTTCAGGAAGCCCTAGTAACCCTGCTATGCTTGCAGTGGTCAAGTATTGCCCCATGTGAAAGTACACGACAAGATTTTTCTGCATTGGCAACCTTAACAGGCAAGCATATTCTTCAATGGTGGGTGTAATGTCCATGTTTGGCAACTCGAAACATCTGAGATGTGGGTTCCAATAATGACTTAGATCACTCAAAGCAGCAGCTTCAACCGGTATGAAAATTAGGTCCAAGATCCCTCCATACTTCTTGACGAAGCTTCTTCGATGTTCTTGAGGCAAAGATTGGCTCAACTCTTTCAGATTCTCTAATGAGTTCAAAATCACCCTGGAGCTCTTGGTTGTGGGAGCACTGCTAGTGTGTCTGACTTTTACCATCTCTTGTTATCAAAGGTGTTATCTCTCACCAAAATATCGGTGCAAGGAAAATTTTATTTTATTAATAACATTTGGAAAGCAAATTTACTTATGCATGAGAGTGTACCAAGATGCTTGAATGAATGACATATTGACAATGCATGACCTAAAATACTACATGCACGAGCATAAAATATAATAATGAGTGTAACAGGATGCATGAATGAATGACATGTTAAGGTGTATGTGGGATGCATGCAGAAAATCATTATGATGCCTGAGATATAAATGTGATTATTTATGTTGCAGAAAAAGGCGAAATGCACTCCCTTTTGTCCTACATAGGTCATATCCTAAAATTTTAACTTCTGAGGTCAAGACCCTAGTCCGGTAGGCTGCTAATGGCATTTTATGTGCATGACTTTCGGGACATATCTAGACCCCTAAACATATGGTCCCCGGATTACCCTCATCTAAAAGATAAGGATCCGAATCCATGACACGGACCGATAAGTCACAATATGGCAGTCTGTGCACCAGTAGCAATCCGAGTGGGAGAATCAATGACTATCAGGGATGCAAAAGCATCACAATAACATCATTAAAGCCCCTTCTAATCCTATGGCATTCCAAGACTCGAGTATAGAGCCCAAAAGTGTATGAATGTGTGATGGTGATGTGTGTGTTGAGAGCAAACAAACCTGCACAAAACCTAAAAATAATAATAAATAAATAAAAAACAACTATCCCCACATCTGCAAAAGAACAGCCAACATCAAAGTTCTCTATCCTAGGATTGCAAGAATATACAAAGGCATTTAAGAGCATATAAACTATTTACAAAACAAATAAAACAAAGAAGGGTAAAACTGATATTTTCAAAGCTATTAAAAAAATTGCACAACCAACTATGATAGGCCTGACTCTCCAAGTCCCCAGTGGAGTCGCCAGCTGTCGCGACCGTCCCGTCCGGTAGCCGCGAAAAAAAAAACAGGGGAGTCGGCACCAATATTTTAATTGGGAAAAACCAACTATTTTAAGGAAACTGATCTTTTTTAAAAAGAGAGATTTGAGTTCGGGAGTCGGTTACGAGTAGGGAAGGTGTCAGCACCCTGCATCACCCGTTTAAAAAACGGTACCTCAAGCTAATTGTGCAAAATAATTTTAATAACCTTTGAAAATATTTATTTTACCCCACTTCTAAAAAATAAAACATATAAACACAACAAAAGGGAAAATTAAATTTTTGCTTGACAAAATGATTGATTCTGCTCCTACGTATTCCCGAGTGCGATGGGAAACTCAAAGCCACGTAGGTCTTATAAAAAAAGTTTGATTGGTTAATTGATTTTAATTTTTAGTAAATATTTGATTTCTTTTAACAATTTTAAAAAGGATTTTTATTTTAAAATAAATTCATTCTTGCACAGGGTTTAAGATAGCAATGCTATACGATAAACCCTTACAATTCATACAACACTTGAGGATGAAAATCATACATCAACGTCATAGATTGTTGCATGAACTCAAAAGTTTTTTTTTTATTTTTTTATCACCATTTTTTGTTTTAAAACGAATTTCTTTTTTTTAATATTAATTAAAATTTTTTACTAAAGCATTTTTTCTAAAAGGGAAAGAATGTGACCCAAATTTGAAAAGGCCCATATCAGTAAAAAATTTGGGAACACGTTTGTTTATGTTGGAACCTTATGTATTGGCCCAAACTTTATAAAAAACAACAAAAAAAAAATAGAGAGAGGCCTAGTAGTTAGCCAATAGCTTATATTTCTTTCTGATGGGCTTCACTACATCCTTGGTCCAGTAACAAACTTTTAAACAAAATAATAATAATAATAAATAAAGAAAACCAAACTTGGGTCTAACAGAGATGGCCCAAAATTATTCTGCTTTTGCTTTTTAAAGACAGAGATTTTTTATGGGCCAAAAAAAACTCAATAGTTAAACAGACCAAAAAAAAATCAATGAAGCATACCCATTATTTCTAAGGCCCAAATAACCAAACCTAAAACAAATTATTAATAATAAAATTAACACAAAAATGAAAGGAAACAAAGTCTGATACTTTGTTCCTCTCCCACATTACCAAACGAAGGAGGCAGAGGAGAGCTGTGTTGACAGATCCGTACGGCAGTGTGGTCCTCCAGTGCGGTGGGGAATGCGAGCAGCGAGGCTGGAGACGCGGATGGCGGCGAGCGGTGCTGGGAGGTGCGGAAAGGGCTGACGATTCGTGGTGGCGGCGCACTGGTTCGCGTGGACGGCGAAAAGACAGATATGTGCGGTCACTGCGGAGCACGGCGAAGAGGTGGAGAACGTCGGCGGTGCGTCGAGACAGAACGGAGGATGAAGCCTGGTTCTGGTCGGGCTGCGTACGGCGGATCTGGGGCGAAGCTGCGGCGGTACGCAGCGACGAAGGAGGGGTGTTGGTTTAATATCTTTATATGTTTGTTTTTTTGGTTTATTTTGGTTTGGTTGAGATAGTCATGGGTTGTGGTAGATGATTTGGCGGAATTAGGCACTACTGGAAAATCTGGTTCATTGGTATAAGGTAGTGGTTGCCATGGTAGGATGAAAGATGGAAGAGAGGTTGTTGATTTTAAAAGACAATATTTGGTCTAAGAACAGAGAAAATTGGTGTCTCTTCTTTTTTCTCCCCTTTTTCCACTGTTGGATGCCTAATTTATAGCAAAAAATTATTGAAGATGACAAATGTAGTGGGGAGCATATCAGCCTTGTCTACCACCACCTTGCAGGGGCAGCAATGGTGCAAGGGTAGTACACCACCATTTTTAGAAAAAAAGTAAAAGAAGACAAGGAGGGACCAAGAAAACAAAATATGATCCATACTTGAAAGAGCAAAGCAAAAGCTGACCATTTTTCAAAATTTTTTACTTATTATTATTTTTTATTTTATTTTAATAACAAATCAGATTAATAAAAAAAAACAAATTTTTTAGTTGGGCTTGGATAATGGGCCCAAAAGATAACTTAGAACAAAAACGAAAATAGGCTCCATTTGATGATGTAATGGGTCAAGAATAAAAATATTTTTAGTTTTTGCATTTTTATATTTATTTTTTTGTTTATTATTTCTTTTGAAAGTATTAATTAAAAAAAACATCAGGACAAAATTAGGTATTCACAATGAGCATCAATGAGTCTTTGTGGGAACCGAGGACGAGTATACAGACACACGTTCGACGAGTGTGAGGGTAGTTCCAGACACCCACACCACTGAAGGTGTGGATCTGTCGGATGTGTCTGTAGGGTGAGTGCCTTCTATACGCTTTTTTCTATTTTGTTGTATTTTGAAAGGCGAGCTGGATACTTATAGGACCTTTCTCTGTATCTTCTATTTCTATTACCATTGTCTCAACCTTTTCTTTTGTCGATGTCTATATAGTTTGGTTTTGGTGATGATGGTCCCACAGATGGGACTCAACATACTCTGATATATATATATATATATATATATATATATATATATATATATATGTATGCTGTACAGTATCACGTTATTTGTGGGTAACAAGGTTGGGTAAAACACCACGCCTCTTCATGTTGAAGAACAGAGCAATAAACACCGGACTAACATGCCACAAATATTGGTGTCAAAACACTTGGTAACTTTTTTGAAGTCCATCATTAGTCTTCTCCAATCCTTTTTTTAAGTATTAAAATCCATAAAGCAAAATAGATGACCCAGGAGACCTCCTCCAATCCTCTTTATTTATTTATTTCACTCTAAAATCGGTAAAACAAAATATCCAATAACATCTGGTACGTGAATCAATCTAAAGAAATTATTTCAAACTTGAGAATGGTTGAATATAATCCATTTTGTTACATGATCATATCTGCACGAGTTTTCTCGCAATTTTTTTTTGGTGTTTAGCATATAAGGCATTGTTCAAAGTCTTATATTGCAAGGGTGATAAACTAAAAATAGAGAAACAGAGAGACGTTTTTGCCCAGCAAACAACCTACGGTAATGTGATTGATGGTCGTTAGCAAAAAGGGGGAGAGAAAGAGCACGAAGAGGCAGTGTGCAGAAATCATGGGGGAAATCTCATTATCATTGATCACTTAAGTGATTAAATATAAGCCTTTGGATTAAATAAAAACGGATGGTGAGGATTTGGTGTCAAAATTTATTTTGACATCTAGTGTCAATGGATCATATCCCACATATATATATATATATATATATATATATATATATATATATATATATATAAATGTTTCTCGTTGTGCATGTTTAAATGTTTTTAATTTTACTGATTTTTAATATTATAATATTTTCGATTGTGATAAAATGCGTTAATGTTAATAATCAGATTAAGGCTTAGTCAATTAGGTTCTTCTTTAATAGGATATCGGAGTGTCTCATTACATCCATCATCATAAAAAGGGAAGGGGACCATAGAATAACATATTATACAAGCAACATATACGACACAAACAACAATCATCTCTGGAGTTATACTTTTACATTCATCCTCAAAATCATATCTCTCAGATCAAAGCCTCTAAGGAGTAACACTCCTATGTATGTCGATCGATTACTCTTAGTAGGAGTACCGACTCCCCCGAACATTCTCTTGAGAAAGCCTTCTTGCTCAGCGAATGTCAGATGGTTTGTCCAGGTAACCTTTCCTCTCGCTATGACCAATAAGAGTGCATCCCCCCTATGAGTCCAACTCCAATAGGGGTGTCTTGGTCTCCTCAGAATGTCCACCAACGACGTGGAATACTCAGGATCCAGTCGAGATAACAAGGCTAAATTAGGGTACACGACACAATGGGAGCTAACTATTGGTCACTGTGAAAACCCTAAGAACTGTTACACATTCGTGAGGTTTCTCATAAACTGTCCCTTCCATATCTCATACCTGTACTCAGGTACAACTAACCTCGTATGACTCCCAGACAAACGGCTCACCACTTGGTAACAACGAAGTGAAATAAACATCCTTAGTTAACACCGGTACCTCATCACTTGTTCACAAAGCCTCACGCATACGATGCCAATGCATTCAGAGTCTCATTCATAATCTTGAGGCATTGCCACGATGTTAATCCAAACCTCATAAACATACCAACATATTCACTAGATCAACATCAACATATATAATAATAATAATAATAATAATAATAATAATAATAATAATAATAATAATAATAATAATAATAAAAGCATCGCAAGCATGCCAAATATCACATGTAACCAGGTATCAACAAATCAATCATAGCAGGATGCATCTCAAGCAACCCCAATTAATATCATTCGTCTAATCTAGGGTATCGATCCTAACGCCGATAAACCTACAATGATTAAACCCTAATTGGTAGCATGGGGTAATTTCCAATAGAGTTTAGCTATTGTTTATTACTCGATCGCTAGAAGGGTTTGGGGCACCCTACATAAACAAATTAACATACTACTCTATGCTTGCCTCCCCGACGATAGCAATTACTTTTTCCCAACCTTGTATACTCGCGTGTATTTGCTCTAAGCTACGAAAGACGCTTTCCTCCACCTATAGCTTGTTGCCACACGTCATAGAGAGCTCTTCGAAGCTCCAAAATTTGCCCAAACACAGAAAGAGCATGCATACAACGTCATAAACCCTAATCTTGCTCGAAATCCATAATCGAAGCAAAAACTTGTGAAAGAACGAGGGAAAATGATGCAAAACACAAATTTTGATAATGTCAATGTGTTAGGGATTCAAACTTTACCTTAATTGAATCGACAAATCGAGCATGTATACGTGATGTACATTGTCGAGATCACCCCGGCGAGGTTGGAATTGCGAAACAATGATCGGATTGAGCTCAACTGAATTCCGTCTCTAAAACATCTTTCTCTCTCTCTTATGCTCTCTATTTGCGGGTTGAAGAAGATGAAACTTTGCCAAGGAAGAAAGAAATGAAAAACTTAAGTTGGCATGTTTTATTGTACAAGCTTAAGGGTGCAGACCTGCCATGCTCAAACGTTCCCATGCCAGAGTGTGGCCTCTGCATTGGCACATCTCTGCCATGCGTCAACACGCGTTGACACGTGCCAATCCCATTCCACGCTAGAGTATCCTCCCACCTCCACATTTGAGTGTGCCAACGCTCCAACGTTGGGCTATCCCACGCTCAAACGTGAGCCTGCTGCCGGTACCTGATTTCGCACGTTTCATTGCATTTGGAGCTTGTTCCAAGTTCGATCTTCCTCAAATTTGAAACACAAGATTTCTCATCCCAAACGTGATTAAGTCCTTAGACATGCTTAATCCATGCCCTGAAATTTAATCAAGAAAATGGGGCATTAAAAGAAGCAATTTTCTTGTAGTGTCTCCCATCTTACAAGGATCTTTCCTCCTAACTCGTTAAAGTGATCAACCCAAGAGGCCGAGCTTTTATATAACGAAAAGGAGAAAATAACAGAAGAAAGGGAGGTTGAATGGTATTTTTAAAACTTTTTTTCCAATGAAGTCTGAGACTATACTGTCTTAGACAAAGCAAGTAGATTTTATGTTTCTCTTTGAAAAGATATCATAATAATTAGGCAAGTATTCTGAGTATTTGTCGTTACGTCTGAAGACAAACGATTTGGTTTTGAATTTTTTTGATAAAAGCTAAATGCTCAACCCTAGTTAGCTCAATATAAATTTAAGACATAATAAAATAAAAAAGAATACAAAAGTGTAGGATAAAGAAAAGAAACATAACAAATTTCTTTAGGTTCGGCCCAGAACTTTGACCTACGTCCAATCCCGAGACAATATTGAGGTCTTTACTATTAAGTTTTCTTTTACCACAACATCTTCAATCTATTTACAATAGATATTCTCTGACACGCAACCTCCTCAGGCTATTACAACATATAATATTCTTTTATATGCAACCTTTCCAGGCTAATACAACATGTATTCTTTGGACACAGTCTCGGGCGAATACAATGGAATATTCTTTGCAACTTAGCCTCTACAAGCAATTACAAAAGAGTTACAACAAACTATCTTATTGATGTCTCAAAATAAAGCTCAACAAGCTCAAATGAAAACTAAGAGTTACAACGAAAAAAGCACTCACAGAGTGGATAGGAACTGAAGTTTTTGAATGATAAGAGTATTCTCAAAATAATGCTCAACACACTACAAAAAAACAACTGTTTAGCGACCGACATATTCGGTCGCTAAACTTTGTAAATCGGTCGCTATTTAATTTAGCGACCGAATTAGCGACCAATTAATGGTGGTGACTGAATACCTGGTCGCTAATATTTTAGCGACCAAAATATTAATTCGGTCGCTAAATGGCGACCATAATTTCGGTCGCTAAATAATAAAAAATGGTCGCTATAAGGTTGGTCGCATTGTTTCGGTAACCATTATTAGCGACCGATTATCGGTTGCTAGATCAGTCGCCAATTTTGGTTACTGTTAACCTCTATTAGTGACGGATTTTCGGTCGCTATACCACATCTGTTAATGTTAAATAAAGTTTAGCCACCGAATTATTGGTTTCTAATTCGGTCGCTAAACTGGTTATTATTAATTTTTTTAAAAATTTAATTTTTAAAATAATTTTTTTTTGTTTTTCTTTAAACCTTAGCAAAATTACTAATAAAACACACCAAATTACTAATGAAATATACAATCATAAGAAATAATAAATATATATAAAAAAATAATCCAAAGTGTCATACAAGAATCGTTTAAAGTAAAAAATATGGGGAAAAAATCAGTCATGATGAGGGGGAGGTGGAGGAATCCATTCATCCTCAGCGTCCGTACCACCGACGTCTGCTATCTGATCATCCTCTGCAGTAGCAGCATCAGTAGCTAGCGGCGGAACTGGAGGAGCGGCAGCAGGCGGCACAACCGTCATAGCATCACCCTGAGCAACTGGAGTGTGGATCCTCATCTGCTCCAACACCAGCCGCAGGTGTCCGGCCCCGCTCGATGGTAACTCGCATCATTTCTTCTTTGTGCTGAGCCAATGTGCTGCAACTGGTTCGCCATCTGCTGCTCTCTCTCGCTCTTCTCCCGAAGCTCCGCGTTCAGCTGCGTGATGGTGTCCTGCATTTGGTTGAACTGCTCCTGAGGGACGGTATCGGCGTAGGAAGGAGCAGGCGTGCCGGATGATGAAGCAATAACCTCGCCTCCCAGGTGTTTGAGGCCATACACGTGCCCCTTCTTGTTCCTGCCCTCGACAACCTCCAAATAAATGGCATTATCGTCGACGGAGATAGGAGAGCTGAGCCCATCACCAGTCAAAGCCTCATCTTGTGACTGTGAGGCACGTGATATGGCATCGTCCTTCTTCTCGTTGAAGCCAACCTACAAAGTATAGTTGAAGAGATTTAGTTAAAATTATATCCAATATTAACAAATCATTTATAATAAATTACAAGTAAACACTAAATTTTTATTTTGCTTACAGCATAGTTACGGGACTTGTCGTTGACCCATGTCCTCGACTTCAACTTCTTCGTCCTCTCCACCAACTCCATAGCAGTGGGGGCCCGCTGTTTCTGTGCTTTCTGCACAGAAAAATATAATCTTAAATTCATAAGAATAATTAAAAATGAAAACTAATTAATTAAATAGTATATTAAGTCAAAAGTTTAATGTATTACCAGCTCGTCGTAGTGGGCGACGGCTGATTTAGACCCACCGGTCCAAGCACATGCGCCACCATCAGAAGCTCGATTACGCCGAGCTGTGGCCTGGATCTCCTGGAACTTCTCAGTAGCCCAAGATCTTGGTCCAGCTGCCTCCTGATCTCAGGATCCACCCACTTCCACTTATTCTTACCCTGCCTCAGCTTGTTCGTCAGATTTTTCATGACCAGTGAGCCTTTATGCTCAAAAATGTCCCTGACGAGAGCCTCTAAAGCTACATCCCACCTATACTCTTTCTGCAACTTACAGTTGTTAGGAAATTCGTGTGTTTATATATATATAATGTAAATTTAATTTAAATAACTTAATAAATTGTTACCTTAAACTCTTTAAACAACTGATCCCTATTGCCCCCTGGGATGGCCTTCCATGTAGGCCATGGACCATCAAACTTGCGTCGCAGGATCTTCGATATCGAATCAGAAGGGCCCTTCGCGGGCAGAAAGCTGCAGCAAAATTAGAGCATTAATAAATGTTATAAATAAATTTTAAAAACAAGTAAATAGAAATTAACGATACTTTATATATATTAAAAAATTAAATTAGCTTACTCGTTATCTCCCCTGGGGATAAGAAGAATCCTCCTGTCGGATGGACCAGAACTCTCCTGTCCTGATGATGATGATGGTCTTGTCGTAGGTGTGGATGATGAGGGTGCAGCATGTGTCCCGACCACATGAGACTGGGTAGGGGGTGCAACTCTCTCACCCTGAGGTGTCCGGTCCACAGAGGTGCTGGTAGGGTGGTCTCGATCAGAAGGCTGTGGGTCGACCGGCGAAGGGACTCTCGCAGCACGACCTCCACGATGACCCCTACCTCTAAAGAAACCTGCCATCTGTGAAAAAAATGAAAACATTATTACACAATAGTGTAAATAATACAAAAATGAATTACCTAAGTAGAATGACATTTACACAATGAATTATGACATAAATAAATTACCTAAGTAGAATCTCCGTCACTAAATTCACCCTCACTCTCATCAGTATCACTTGATCGGAATGTACCTTCGCTAGATGCGTCCAACTCGGATTGATCCATTAACTCTCTTTCAACTTCTTCCTCATTTCCGGAAATTTCCGCCAGAGAATTAACAATAATGTCCGGCGTAATTTGCAATGGTACGTGGGGTCTTGAAAACTCATCATCTTGGTACGGAGCATCTTTTTCAGGCTGGTTGATTACATTATCGGTAATTATAGTGCGAGCCTTTATCTTAATAACACCCAATCGACCTTGATGTCCTTCGGGATATGGCGAGTAATAAACCTGATCTGCCTGTTGTGAAAAAATGAATGGGTCGTACGCCTTATTATACCTTCGAGACAGTCTAACTTGAACAATACCATATTTGTTATCGATTTTTGTCCCTACGTCAAGAGTAGGATCAAACCAATCACACTTGAAGATGACTAACTTCATCACGGGGAAACCGGTATAATCGAGTTCAAGGATGTCAGTTAGAACCCCATAGAAATCATCATCTACATTGTCATCGGTGGCTCCCACACAAACACCATAGTTACACGTCTGCATTCCTTCATTCCATGTTTTTGTGTTAAATTTATATCCATTTACAATAGAAGTATTCCATGATGTAACCCATCTGTTAGGCCCCCATGCCAAATTTGTCAACAATGGATTTTGAACATTGTTTTCTGGATCTAGTACCTAACAAATCAAATATTATATTATTCTTATACATGCTATATATTTAAGGAGATAAAATGTATTGCAACAAATGAAGATACTTAACCTACATATTTACTGAACCACGTAGCAAAGTGAGAAGTAATTTCTCGATCAACCTGATTGTTTGAAATGTCAGGTTGGAGATCCCTTAGAAAATTGTCGTACATCCTACATATGGGAGATTAACAGAAGGACGATTAATAATCATAAATGTCAATTGAACTTATAAAAGACACTGTAGAAACTTACTCTAAATATGGCGCCACCTCTTCACAATTTGAAGGATATACAGATGAGCAGCATTAATGTCACGCTGCTCCAAGAAATATCCTTTTGATTTGCCACTAAATCTGCCCGGATAGTTGAATATTGATATAGGAGGACTAGTTGAACTTCCTTCGCCCGAATCAACGTTTCTAGGCATCCTTGTCCTTCTCGTGTTAACTTCGTCCGGATAGAATTAAGAGGCAAAAGTGGAAGTCTCCTCTAATAAGTGTGCTTCACAAATGGAAAGCTAAACTACGCTCTCGTGTTCGTGAATTTCATATGTATTAAGTAAAATAGTTGATGTTGTTTACCTCTCAAATGGATACATCCAGCGGTATTGGACTGGGCCGCCAACTCTTGCTTCGTAAGGTAGATGAACTGGCAGGTGTCCCATGGAATCAAAGAAACTCGGCGGGAAGATTTGCTCCAGCTTACATAAAAAAAGGGGTATCTTGACTTCCATATCCTTTAATTGATTCACATTTAGTGTTGTCGATGTAAGCTCCCTGAAAAAGTGGCTAAGCTCAACAAGTTTCCAAATTTGCTTCGGTAATGCGTCGAACGCAATTGGAAGCAACCGTTGCATGAATATGTGGCAATCATGACTCTTCATTACATGTAACTTTGCTTCCTTAATGTCAACACATCTACCCAGATTGGAAGCATACCCATCTGGTAACTTTAGTTCTTTAACCCACTTACAGACGGGCAATTTCTGTGTTTTGCTTAGTGTATAACTTGCCTTCGATTTGATAAGTCTGCCACGACCACCGTCCTGCAACTCAAGCTCCTTCTGATTACAAATTTCAGCCAGATCCAATCGGGCTTTATTTATATCCTCTGTCCTCCCCTTGATGTCCATCACAGTGTCAAACACATTCAAAAACACATTCATCTCAATATGCATGACATCAATGTTGTGACGGAGTAGCTGCGTCCTCCAATACGGCAACCTCCGAAATATACTTTGTTTTGTCCAATTATGGTTGACGCCATAATCAGGAATATGTTCTCCTTGGGATTCATGGACGAGCGGTAAGTACTGTACTCTGCGCCATACATTAGGACCAGTCAAACGTGGTGGAGGCGGTGTTGTCTCCGCACAACGCTTCTTGAATGCATTCTTGTTCCACCTATAAGGATGATCTTCTGGAAGGAATTGACGATGACAATCAAATTATGAGATCTTTCGACTGTTTTTAAGCATGAATGCCTTCGATCACTCCATACATATTGGGCATCCAAGCTTCCCCGCGGTCATCCAACCCGACATCATCCCATAGGCGGGAAAGTCATTGATCGTCCACATCAAAGATGCTTTCATGATGAAATTCTGCCTCAAAGATACGTCATATGTCAACACACAATCATTCCACAGCATCGTCAACTCATCTATCAGCGGCTGCAGGTACACATCAATCTTACCTTTTGGATTAAACGGACCCGGAATTATGACTGTTAGGAACATAAACTCCCGCTTCATGCACATCCCCAGGGGAAGATTGTACGGAGTCAGGATAACCGCCCAAAAGAGTATGCTTTTCCAAACTGCCCAAAAGGATTAAATCCATCAGTGGATAACCCCAATCGGACATTGCGAGGGTCCTGTGAAAATGCCATATGAACCCTATCAAAATGCTTCCAAGCTTCTCCATCAGATGGATGACACAAGACATCTTGCTCCCTCTCATGCTCACTATGCCACCTCATGTGAGCTGTAGTGGCCATCGAAGAGTACAATCTTGTAAGTCTTGGCACAAGCGAAAAGTACCACATCTTTTTTAGCGACCTCTTCTTCTCAATGCCCATCCTAGTGGTTGTCTTATACCGATCTGCACCACAAAATCGACAACATGTTATGCTTTCCGCTGAATCATCCTTATAGTACAACATACATCCATTCGGGCAACAATCAATTTTCAAACACCCCAGACCCAAATTTTCCACAGACTTCTTAGCATGATAAAAACTAGTAGGCATCCGATTGTCTTCTGGCAACGCCTTGACCGACTCCGGTGAGGCGATTAAAACAACCTTCTTGCATATTGTAGTCAGATTTGATACTCAACCATTCCATGCACATTGACAACTCCGTGTACTCCCGACATCCTTCCCACAATGGAGATCGTGCAGCACTCAGCATATCATAGGATCTTTGAGCTTCGGGATTCGGATTATCCTCTATGTATTGGGAACCCATTCCACCATCTTCTTCTAGTACAACACCAACCGATGGTCCAGCATGATCCATTATCATCTACTCGTATGGATTCAATTCTTCCCTCCGGTCACCACTTCCATAGTACGAACCTTCAAACACAATCGGGTTTAAGTCAGGCAACGTCTCACCATGGTTACTCCACCAATAGTAATCAGGCATGAAGCCCTTCTCATAAAGATCGGCTACAACTCCATCCACGCTTTTGAAAGATTGACACTTGCATCTTTTGCAAGGACACCTCAATTGATCACCGCCCAGTCGTATAAATCTCTCCTGGCTAACAACAAACTCTATAAACTCACCCACTCCAACTCTATACTCTTCCCTAAGACGTTTATTCCGATCCAACCTACGATACATCCATTTCCGATTCTCCGGAATATCCATTGCTGGCAATTAAATAGCCCGACCAATCCTACAATAACACTTATATATTACGGTGCATTCCAATAACTCCATCAATCTCGTTCTTATGACAAGGTAAGAACCTATCCCATTCGAGAAGAAACCTTTACCACACTCGGCTAATAATAGTTATTCCCATATTCAAATACCTTATAATTGACAAAATTTTGGCAGCATTTCCCATCGGTCTCCAAGTACATGACTCGAGCACGGTGAGAATCACCGCGATCAAGTATGCACCAGGAGAACAAAAGGAAATGCATCAGACCGAGATTTCAACAAGTATATATATAAGGCATTTGAACATGGAAATGACTATTGTACGAGTGTGAAATTTTTTTTTCCCAAACTGTCCCACTTGGACAATTCAAGATTCAATACAATGAGCATGCATACCTTGATAAGTTACGCATGCTCATTAACATTGAATCTCAAATAGGAAACTAAGGCTTTCGTAAATTAATTATTAACTCTAACAGAAAATAAAACTATTAACCTATAAATATTGCAACATTGTTGAGCTTATATAAATTGCAGCGTAAATCAATACAAACTTAGATTAAATATTGTAGCAAACATCCTATTGAGCTCCGCTCTCCACTAACAAGTAGCAGTTAATTGTCGAACACATGCATAATTTCTAAATTATCAGCACACAACCAGCATCCCGCCTTTCAGACAGGATCACATCCTATTGAGCTCCGCTCTCCACTAACAAACAACACATATTGACAAACACATGCATAAACATTAAATTATCAGCATACAATCAGACAAGATCACATCCTATTGAGCTCAGCTCTCCACTACCAAACAACACGATAATTCACTAATACATTAGAAGCACCACACATATCAGTACCTATTAGACAAAGAAAAACCTTAAAAGAGAGTATTGAGAGAACTTACCTACTCGATAAAGCAAAACCAAGTAAAGATAAGGGAGGAGCTGCGGACAACGAAGATCAGACAAGGACCTATAATGCATAAATAAAAATAATCGTGTCAGAGCTGAAATGACAACATTTGATAATATTACTTTAACCTTATACTAATTAGATATATATTTTTATAAACCAAATTTCATATTGAGATTTTCACTTAAAAGAGTTATAATTTACTTTTGGATCCATGCAGAGTTGGGAAGTTATCATGGTACTGCAACTGCTTATTAAAAAAAAAACAGTGAAATACAAAAATGGTTTGGTTGATCTCATTCATTGATGACACAAAAACAGTGAAACACCAAAACGGTTTTGTGGTGTTGTTTTGCAGGAATTAAGGATCAAAATGCTCAAGATTGACCATGATGGAGTTTGCATGAAGATGGGGCTTGAAAAGTGAAGAAAAATGAGACAAACAGAGCCTATCACGGCTAGGGGCCTAGCCGTGATAGGCATCTCGGCCATGATCGAGCAGGGCTGAAAAAGAAAGAAGAACGAAAAGGTCAGAAGCTGTCAGGGCCAGGCCGTGATGGCCATCACGGCCGTGACAGACCAACCAGTGAAGAATTTCCAAGGCAGAATCCGTCACGGCCTAGCCGTGATGGCCATCACGACCGTGATGCGCATTACTTGGATCTGAAGCAACCGATTTTGATCTCAATTTGTGTTAGATTGGGATTCAAACTTCCCTAATCTATAAATAAGGCATCTGGGCAGGTACCAACACATTGGTTTAGGTATCGAGTGAAGTGAAATTTTGCTATTCTAATGGTTTTCGAGTAGCTACTGGTTTTGTGCAGAAAAATATAGCTAAACAAGTTTGTTACCAACTTAGATAAATGGAGAAATGGTGAGAAATGGAATGAAGCATAAACTTGGAGAAATGGCCTAGAAAGTGGAGTTTAGAACTACATAATGCTTAAAATCATGATTCATGACTATACAATACCAAGTGGATCAAAGGAAGTTAGGACTGGTTTATCAGCTTCCCCACAACACTTAAAGACATCTATCACATTAAGCCCGTTGGACCCAAAAATACAAGACATCCATGCCACTAGTGGCTCGGTCTAGTACAGAAGCAGAATATAGAAGCATGGCAAATACAGTCACCGAACTATCCTGGATACAGTCATTACTATCTGAACTCAAGATTCCTCACACTATTCCTCAACTCTACTGTGATAATCTAAGTGCTGTGTCTCTAGCACACAACCCTGTCCTTCATGCCCGCACAAAGCATATTGAACTTGATATTCATTTTGTAAGGGAAAAGGTTATCTCTAAAGCACTCACTGTCCATCATGTTCCCAGTGGTGATCAGCTAGCAGACTCACTCACAAAACCTCTCTCCTCAGCTCAGTTTGCTAACTTAAGGATCAAGCTCAACGTTGTACCTTTGTAGCCACCACCTTGAGCTTGAAGGGGGGCTAATAGAGTATAGCCTAAGCTAGCATAGAATCCTTGTAAACATAACCGAATATCTTTGAGTCGCAGAGATTCGGTTATGATAGTTAGTTATGGCAGTTAGGCAGTTAGCAACAGCTGTCAAAATAACTCAAGAGCTGTTAGAAGCTCGAAGCTATAAATACATAGCCTTCTCTGTAATTCATAACAACTGAGAAAAATAATAGAGTACAATTGATTCTCTCTCTTTATCTATCTTTCTTATTCTACTCTAGTTTTCTCTTCTTCTACCCTAGTTTATGTTTCGATTAGAAATTGTCTTTAGTGTGAACAAAGTCTGCTAGTTTATTAGAACTCCAAACTGAGCAGCTTTGGCACGGAGTCAGTGGCAGAGCCCAACCTTTACAGATCCATCGTGGGTGCACTGCAATATGCTACCTTAACTAGGCCAGAAATTGTCTTTAGTGTGAACAAAGTCTACCAGTTTATTAGAACTCCAAACTGAGCAGATTTGGCACGAGTCGATGGCGTGAGCCCAACCTTTCTGAGAACAAACACCCAAGTATCACCCCTCTTTACTTAAAATGATCTCATACCCCTTCCACCATCCTCCATTTTCTTTATATTCCCATTCCCCTCCATGACTACACCACCTTCTACATTAATTCCCTTACCCTAGCTACCAAATATCCATTATGTTAGAGAAACAGAGAATGAGAGAAGAGGAAAGAAGACAAGGTAGCTTACCCTTGGTGGTGGTGGTGTCACCGGAGCTGCGGACAGTGGTGGCTCAAGGGAGGCGGCTCAGGTGCGCTACAGGGACAGAGACAGAGAGACATCAGAAAGAGAGAGAGGGGAGAGGGGGGGTGGAATCACTCACTGGATTGAGGTGGCCTGGCGGTGACCGGAGCACAGACGTCGCATGGTGGCAGGGAGGAGCAGAGCGTGCAAGAGAGAGAGAGAAGAAAAGAGAAGAAATGAGAGAAATGGGGAAGAAAGGGGAAGGGCTCGCGATTTAGGGATTTTATTTTTAGCGACCGAATAATTCGATCGCTAAATCGGTCGCTAAATGGGTTAATTTGAAATTTGAATTCATAAATTCAGCGACCGATTTAAAATTCGGTCGCTAACACGCTCTATTTTAATTTTTTACGCGCCGTTTAGCGACCGATTTAATTTCGGTCGCAAATATAAATAAATTTTAACCGTTGCATTTAACTCGGTCGCCATTTCGGTCGCTAAAAAGTCATAAATTTTTTACTTTTATTTTCCTTTCTTTTGTGACCGATACCTCTGCTACGCTCTATTCCGGTCGCTATTTCGGTCGCAATATCAACTCTAATCAGTGTTTGATTTAGATCCTATAATCGGTCGCCAATTCGGTCGCAAACAGCAACCAACAAATTCGGTCACTATTTTCGGTCGCTAAATGAGCTTTTTTTGTAGTGACAAGCGCAAATGAAAACTAAGAATATGAAGAACACACAAGGAAATAAATATTTCAGTTTATAACAGAGTTTCTTGACAGAGTAAGATGTATTCAAGATGAAGTATTGTGTTTCCCTTGAAACCTTTGATGCTTAAGGTCTTAATATTTATAAAATTTGTAGTATGAGATAAGAACACAAAGGTGGGTTTTATATGAGAAATTGGCTTAGGTTTAGGTGTGTTTGTTCAATAGCTATTAAGGCGGAATTGATTACAGACAATTTTCTATGCATTGAAGGATATCAGGTTTTCTGTGCAGAGAATTTATTGTACATTCATGAATTGTGTCAACTCCCAACGAACGGATAGAGAGTTGGTTACCTAGAAGGTGTAGTTTTAATATGAGGGAAAGATAGTGTTTCCTCATTTAAGCACTATGATAGTTACAACTTCAATAGCATTTATTCTAATAAACGCTATTAAATGTGTATATTATGATAGCGCTTCCCCAATAAAACGCTATTAATATTTGAGCAATTTTTTTCAAAATAAGGAATGGGATAAACGTTTTCTTGAGAAAATACTTTTAAAGGTATATCTTTTAATTAATAGCATTTCTTTAATAAAGCGATATTAAAAACCTCTATGCATATGTTTAAAGCGGTGCTTCCTGAAACCTCTATTAAGTTTGTGCAATTATAATTAAAGGCTAAATTTAGCGTAGTGTATGATTAAGTTTGAATGATCTTTGAATAATGTTTCAATTGAGTTCTAGTTGTTTATTTAATCAATTTTTTTATTTGATTTTCAATGTTTAATTAAAGTGCGGATAATTAATACGAGTATAAGTTCATAAGTACCCAATGGGTAAAAGATACAAATATTAAAGTTGATATCCACACAGGTATAGGTCCGGATATGTGTATTTTTCTTTAAAACATAAGTATGGGGATGAGTTTTATAGTAACTTATCCAAACCCTACTCATTGTGAAAGATGTGCGCAAGTGTATTTCAAGCATAATATTGTTTTTACTGTCTTAAGCATTTCAAGATTAAGAAAATGACTATCCAGTTAGAATAGATCATTATCATAAATGTAATTGTTAATAGCTTCCTAATCTTGCCTATCAAAAAAAATAAAAAAATAGCTTCCTAATCTTAAAATTGACACTAATTAATCTTAAGTGAAAATATACGTAACTGCTCTTTTAGATTTTGAGTGGAGTTTCATCATTTAAACGTCAAACAATACTGTTGTTATACTTCACGTAAAATTCATCATTGAGCTTTCGCAAACTTTCGCTTAGTGTTCCCACTTTTTATCCTTAAATGGAATGAATGCACTGATAATTTGATCCATATTTAAATAACTCATTTACCTTCAGAAAAATAAAAATAAATAACTCATTCCAACTTCAACATGAACCCTTGCTTGTAGCCTTCACTTTGCCAAAATGCTCGTCTTGAGTATTATTCTGTCACAGCCTTAAAACACCTGAACACTTGATATTATTTTTAAACATGCATCATCAAATTATCCAATATAATCGATTGCAAGTATATCAATAAGCAATCAGATCCTTTAAGTAAAAATGGTTTTTTTTTAATTGCCAACGCTAAGAAAGATATTGATGAACGGCAAATGGTAATTTTAATTAGTGCCTTAGAAATAGTTTTTTTTAAAAAATTAAACTATTGATGAATTGAATCTTAAACCTTTTAACTAAAAAACAATGAACGCCTTTTTTATTTGGTAAAATAATTGATTAAGTGAGGCCTCATAATCTTACACTTGATATACATTATACATATAGATCCGGTCGTCGTCCTTTATCTCGGTTGTCATTCATTTATATATCTTTTGCGTTGAGGAAGTACTTAATGTTAAATTTTTAATTTAACATGTGTATAATATGTGGATTAGCATTAATTGGTGATTAAATTATAATTAAATTATTAATATATCAGTTATAAAATTAATTCTTAATTACGTAACCAATTAGTGAAATTGTTGTTGGATATTTACTAAGAGTGATCCTATGATGGGCTGGGCCATTCTAATGTTAACCCGTTGAGAGGTCCCTACTCTCTGCTGGTAGGTTTAAAAGATTGCCTCCCCATTAAGCATTCTGGTGACACACACATTGAACACCAACCAGAAAGAGAGAAGCAACCCTCTCACATTCTGATCTATTATAATGGATTCTACGATGCTCCAAGGTACACAATTCTTCTCATCTCCTTCGATTAACATGTGTAATATGCTATGATTTGTATCTGTATGATGTTCTAAACAAATTAGAATTATAGGTAATCCTTCACTTAATTCAATGTATATGAAAGTAAGTACAAATTTAAATGAGTTATCTTATTTCAACATCAAATTTTAATCATCATATATGATATAGGGTGCGTTTGGATAAACAACTTAATTAAGAGCTTATCACATAAGACCTTATCGTATGAGGGCTTATGCCATAAGCGCTTAAAGAAAGAAAAAGAAAGAAAGGGATATGAGATGATTCGAATAGTGAAAAACATGGAGAAAGTGTTTAGTGCATAAGCTCTTATGATAATTCCACAAGCTTCTCCAAGTGACTTGTGAAAATAAGTCAAAAACTCCTTATGGGATGTCATAAGTTATTTTTATAAGCTCTGTCAAACACGCTGCATAAAAGCTTATGTCATCAGATAAGTCAAAAAGAGCTTAAATAAACTCTTCCAAACGCCACTATAGTAGATATTTATCCATTCTCTTCTTTGAATGCACATGTATAAAAATACACCACAAAACATAGAGTACATCGTGTATTATCCCAATATTTGATATTGAAATACCATTACTAAATCCAAACTCATTTAATTCAAAGTTTCAAACAATGTCTTGAACTACCTACCTATGTTATCATTCCACTTTTGTTATCAACAAATGACTAATTACTGTTTATGAAACGTAGCTTCTGTTGATCAAACATTATTTTAATATTGATAAGAATCGAATCTGGGAGTAAATCGAATCGATCCCTATAACTAGCAGTTGAATATTAATCCAAAAAACTATAATTTTTTTATTTTTTCCTTTGTCTTACACTTCAACGTCAACACAGCTACTTGAGTCAGTGCAAAATCAAAGCCAAACATTTCAGACGCGCTATTATTGAATTCAATGAAACTCCCTTGATTGATTGGAGAGTGAAAACCACGATCGAAATTTCGAGTACGAAACGACAAATATCAACAGAAGAGGGCTGATAATAACATAGTACTATTTTACGTATTAACTATTAAGTGAGTTTATATTTAAAGCTATCAAGTAAAAGAAAATAAGATTTAGGTTCTTTCTTTTCATTAATGTGTTTTTGAGATTGGATTTTCTTTGTCCAATTTGTTTCCATCATTTCTTCATCCCCTATCACCATATCATAATTTATGTTTTAATGTTTTTATATTTCAAAAAGTCAAAATAAATTATGATTTTTAAATACATAATGTATAATTGTGATCTTGAATGAAGAAAAAATAAAGACAACTTGGATGGAGTGAATTACATATCCATTTTTTTACGTGTTATAAACAAATTAGCTTTTGTGAAAATGATGTCTCTTTTTTGTGAGCAGATCTTGAGAAAAAATAAGAGAGAATCTAAATTATAAACTCATATTCTATTTTATTTTAAATCATACTCATGAAAGAGTATATAATATATGTGCTACTAAACCATTATGTTAAAAATGTATTCTTTAAAAAAATATAAAATATCATTTCTTATATCAATAATTATATTTTGTGGAAAAATTCTCATTCACACTCCCCACCCCTACACAAGAAGGAGAGGAGGGAAAGCGAAGGAAATAAAATATAGCCTTGCTAAGGGAGATTGGATATTGGTCAAGTTAAAGAATCAGCAAAGAACAAAAACAAATTTTATTTCGTGTAATTCTCTCTCATAATATAAGAAAAAACATGATAGAAGGAAATGAGAGGATAAAAATCCCACCTTTTAATTTAATAATAAATATATTAATTTTTATATAAATTTATGTCTTTTAATTTATTAATCAATATATTAAGAATACTGATTAATATTTTCAAATAAAATAAATCTTATTCGAATTTCTCACTTTATATCATCCACGAAGGTGCACATACTCTCCATGTACAGCATACAGAATAGATAACACATTACAGATTAATTCCATTCTATTAGGGATACTTGCCTCTACTACCTGCTCTTGTTCAGCTACATTGTGGCGCATTTTAGCATCTAACCACCAAACCCAAAAAAAAAAACATTATCTTCCTTCCTTTTCCTCTTTGCTTTTGCTTAACTTTTTTTTTTTTCATTTTCTTTTATATATTCTTTTTTTGTTTTGTTACTGAGCCAAGCATCAGAATAATAATCATGGCAATCATTTTCTCCCCCTGAGAACTTTTTCTAACCCCTCAAACACCCCTCTTCCTCTCTTTACAGATCCTGTTATTTCTTTTTCAGAATTTCCCTTCTTGAGTTGCCAAAACAATTTGCTTAAGAGAGAGAGAGAGAGAGAGAGAGAGAGAGAGGGAGTGAGACCAGCCAACCAAAGGTTTCAGCTTTAGATCTGGGGTGAGCTGAGGTTGTTTGAAGCAATGGAGACACCACATGTCTCTTGGTCTTTGACATGAAAGTTTCTTGCTTTCTTCTTTAACCCCTTCTTCCCTTCTATGACACCCTTTCTTGCTCTCAAGTTTAAGAGGTTGTTGTAGTAGCAGTAGCACTGTTTCTAGCTTGTTGGGTAGCCTTCAAATTAACACTACTTTGTTGTATAGACTCAAAGAGGAGCTCAGATTTTTTGTGAATAATGCTAGCCATTGGGAGTCCTACCACCAGTATCCAGACAAGCACTACTTGTACTGCTTTGCTTAAAGAACTTGAGGTGTCTTTCTCTATCTTCTTCTTTGACTTCAAAAATTAGTTTATTATACAACAAAATAAGATATGGTGTTTTATTATTCTTCTTTTTTCTTCATGAAAGAGTTTGCTTATAATGATTTGCTTATGATACCAGCTCTTATTTTTTTTCTTCTTTCTTCTTCTTGGCTATTCTCTGCCCAATGATGTATTGTTTCTCCCCAAGTCAACTTTTTGTCTGTTTTTATTACTGTGTCAAAAAGAAAACACTGATAGGGTCTCTGTAGGTTATTTTTTAATTATAGGAGAAAAGGGGCTTTGTCTTTGTTCATTAGATTTTACCTGAGTTTAAAAAGTCTTTCTTTTTTTCAACTTTTTTCTTTTCTCTAAGATTTCATTGTTTTTAGTCTAAAGTTTGAAGTGGTTGATTTTATTCAAAATGGGTTACTGTAAATTTTAAAAAATCAGTAGATTGGGGTTTTCAGGTGACTTGGTCTTTGTTAATCCGTCTATGTTGCAATGTTCTGTTTCTTTATTCTTATTGATTTTGTGACATATGATGAGCTACTCATAGAATAAGCCACTGGTTTTGTTGCAAATAGTTTGGTTAAGATTTGGTTAAGTTCTGTATAAATTTGTTGACTTGCATTTTGTGTTTAGCTGAAAAGAAAAATAGCAAAATGGGTTTAGAAAAAAAAATAGATTTTGTCGTTTGCTATTTTTATTTTCTTCCTCTATTGTTTCCTTTTTTTTTCTTGGGTTGATGGACCCTATTATGTGTGCAGCAAATATGGAACGATATTGGGGAGAGTGAGGTGGACAAAGATCGTATGCTATGGGAACTGGAGAGGGAATGCTTAGAAGTTTACAGGAGAAAGGTTGATGAGGCTGCCAACACAAAAGCACGCTTTCACCAGACTGTTGCAGCCAAGGAAGCAGAGCTTGCGACACTAATGGCTGCGCTTGGCGAACACGATATTCATTCACCGGTAAACATAAATGACTTAATTGTATCCTAAATTCAAAATCAAATTTCGAGCCTGGCATCTGTCTGGATGCATAAAAGTAAAATCATTGAAGGATAAAAGATAACCAAGGAGCCTGTAGTTCAACTGTCACCAGTTATAGTCTGTATTCTGTAAGATTAGTGTGCGGCGATGATATTAAAGGTTTAATCCTCCACCAACTCACCAGGTGTAAATTTTTTCATAATTTTGGGTTCTGAAGGACTGTATGAAATTGTGAGAAGGATAAAGTAAAAGAAAAAGGGAGAAGCATGATTATTACTGTCATGAAATATGTACAAATATTTTCCTAAATTGAGCATATATATGAAACTTTTTTCGTGGACTTTATATGTGTTGATCAAGGAGATGTCTGTTGCTATTTGCATTTCTTGTAATTTTTCTTTTCAAGGTGGGTGAAATGAAAAATAAAATAAAAAATGTTTATAAATAAGAATGCTGCTTTTGCCATATTCTCTTGAGTGGAGCTAGTAGTATGATGTTATGTGGTTACTAACTCCTTTGACCTGTAATGATTCTATTCATTGCCTACCCTGTTAATTTAGAGTAATTTAGAATCTGCATTATCTAAGCTGCATTCTAAATAATGTTACATTATACTTTGCTCTTTCTTTATTATCCATTCAATTCATGTATTTATGTGTGTTATTTATCTCGAGGAAAAAGGGGACGCCACATGGGATGAGCTGGCTGAGAATAGCTTGCAATTAATTTTCTGATCTTAAAATTACTTGAGAGGACAAAGGACCTGCTTGTATGATATGACTTTTTGATATTTGGCTGTGAAATTTTACAGATTAGGACAGAGAAAAAATCTGCATCGCTGAAGGAGAAACTTGCTTCAGTCACACCCTTGGTTGAAGATTTAAAGAAGAAAAAAGACGAAAGGTTAAAGCAATTTGCTGATATAAAGGCTCAAATAGAAAAGATAAGTGGAGAGATTTCTGGACTCCATGCAGTCAATAATACTGTGAGCAGCACAACAGTTGCGGAGGAACAAGACTTGTCACTTAGAAGACTTAATGAATATCAAACACATCTTCGTACTCTACAAAAGGAAAAGGTATGTACTATGATATGAATTGACCCTTGACTTTTTTATGGCTGTTTTTATGAGTAAATGAATCTTCTCTGATGGTATGAACAGTTGATTCATCTAAATATTCTTTTCTTATTTATGCTTACTCCCTGCCCTTCTTTACGAACACACTTTCTTATTATGGGTGAGTCAGATGACTTGATATTGTTTTTCTTTTAAAAGGAACCATTGTGCATATGACAAATTCAAATGCTTTTGGTCACCCCTTTTGCCTTGTTTTTAATGCCTATTTTATATCATACATGAAAGAATTTATAAGTGGATACATGATAATAAAGATCTGGTCTCATATCAATAAGAATGTTGACTTGAATATCCTTTTACAACAAATTTTTACATTTTTTACGCTTGTTCTTTGCAGTCTGACCGCCTTCAGAAGGTCTTGCAATATGTGAATGAGGTGCATTCTCTCTGTGGTGTGCTTGGGTTAGATTTTGGCCAGACTGTAGGTGAAGTGCATCCAAGCTTACATGGGACTCAGGTGGAACAATCGACTAATATTAGCAATAGCACATTGGAAGGTCTAGAGCAAACCATTTTCAAGTTAAAAACAGAAAGGAAAGCTAGAATCCAGAAGGTGATCTATATTCTCCATCCTTAATTGCTTCTTGTTTTTCCTTTCTTTTTTTCATCCTTCCATCTGCTCTGATATTTAACACATCTTTATGAAAATGCAGCTGAAGGATGTTGTTGCAGAACTATTTGAACTTTGGACTTTGATGGACTCATCAAAAGAAGAGAGAAACAGTTTTCTTAGGATTACTTCTATTGTTGGATCTTCGGAACCAGAAATCACTGAACGAGGTGTTCTGTCAACAGTGATGATAGAGAAGGTTGAAAGCTTCTCTCTGTTCCCTCCATATTTTTCTTTATTCTTTAGATGTGGAGGACCTAGACTGAGGAGTCCTTTTGCAGGCTTCAGAAGAAGTGGAAAGGCTTGCCAAACTAAAGGCAAGCCGAATGAAGGAACTTGTTTTCAAGAAGAGGTTAGAATTGGAGGAAATATGTAGACTGACTCATATTGAACCTGATACAAGTACTGCTGCTGAGAAAGCTAGTGCATTAATAGATTCTGGTCTGTTCCCTGTTGCTTAAACAGATTGTTTACCTATTACCTATCACCTCTTTGTTATTTAAATATGATTTCTCTTCAGATTTACCCAGAAATGAGATTACATTATCACCTTGCTGTTTTTTGGTACAGGCCTAGTTGATCCTTCTGAACTACTAGCTAACATTGAAGCACAGATAATGAAGGCAAAAGATGATGCTTTGAGCAGAAAAGAGGTAACAGATAGGATCGATAAGTGGCTTTCTGCCTGTGAAGAAGAGAATTGGCTTGAGGACTATAATCAAGTAAGCCAAAAGTTCTGTTTTATATAGCTTAATAAGCATACTGGTAGGATGCTTACCAGCCAGGGTTTTTCCATTCTTTGCTTTTACATCTGCTTGTATTTTGTGTATGCCCAAACTTGTATTTTCATTAGAGTTTCTGTGGTTTTTGTTGAAGTATTATTGAGTGTTGGCCTTGTATTTTCAGTCAAAATCAAGAGAGATTCTTTCATGAACTAGCCAACACAACTTGTGTAGACTACAATACATCATAAAAAATTACCATGTTACATTAATTGAAGTGACAATTGACAAAAAAAAAATTTAAGTGGGACAAAATAAATATAGATACTTATAAATTATTTCTATCTTAACCTTGAATTTTCTGTTTGTTATTATTATATAAATGTATTGATGTAATAATGTGGTAATTTATGGTACAAGATTTTTATTCAATATATAATAATACTGCCAACTAATTAGGGTGCCATTATTTCGAGGCACGATAAAGTTCTCTTGTTTCATTATATAGTTTCACTCTTGCAACTCAAATAAATGTCATTGCATTTAATTTGATTTGCAAACCACTGTTACTGGTAGATCATTTAGCTTGTTCTCCGAAGTAATATAAAGGAATTTCAGGATGACAATCGTTACAGTGCTGGGCGAGGTGCTCACATTAATCTTAAACGTGCTGAACGAGCTAGAGTGACTGTAAGCAAAATTCCAGGTATTGCTTTCACGAATGCCTATTTGCTATAGACTGTGATTTGGACCTATGATGACCCTCTTGTTCTCTTTGCAGCTATGGTTGACAGTCTTATAAACAAAACACTAGCCTGGGAAGATGAAAATAAGACTTCTTTTCTATACGATGGGGTGAGTTTTGAAGTGGTCGGAATATTTATAGTTGTGTTCTCCCTCTCGAAGTTCTTTTGAGCAGGAAAATTTGATTGTTAATAATATCTGTAGGTACGGTTGGTGTCAATATTGGAGGATTACAAACTGACCAGAGAACAGAAAGAAGAAGAGAAGAAACGATTCAGGGTAAGTTTACTTGTTTATCCGCATTTTCCATTAGCATTTGTTCATTAACAAATTGATCATTAACTTCAGTTTAAATCGATTAGCCGACTTATGTATTTTACAAAGATACCATTATAAAAATAAAAGTATATATTTTTTTAATGCTGAGTAATACTGTTACATGTTTTGAATCATGTGTATTTTCTTGAATCTCACAGGACCAAAAAAAGATGCAAGATCTACTCCTAAATCAAAAGGAAGCCATGTATGGGTCTAAACCTAGTCCAAGAAAAAGTAACAGCTTTAGAAAGACAAATGGTTACCGTGTAAATGGCAATGGATCTATGCCTCCTACACCTCGCCGTAACTCTGTAAGTGGTGGAACATCTGAACCACTTACACCACGTTCGTACTCCGGGCGCCAAAATGGATATTTTAAGGAAATGAGGAGATTGTCGACGGCACCTCTGAACTTTGTGGCTATATCTAAGGAAGATACAATGTCATATGCTTCTCTTTGTGGTTCAGAGCCTGAATCCCCTCCCCAGGGTTAAATTAAGATAACAAAAATGGTAAGTTGTGGTTCCAGATTTACTCTTAACACTCTTTCCAACACTCATAATTGTTGAAATTCATGTGGGTCCTACTGAATTCAAGCAGGACCTACGTGAATTAGTGGAACCCATTTCCCAAAATAGTGGGACCCAATTGAATTTTAACCAATAGAAGAGTGTGTGTTAGAAAGAGAGTGTTCGAGAGTGTGTTGATAACATCCCTCTTGTTTGCTTAACATGGTTTTGGCCAAATGGCCTGTGATTCTGAAGCCATGTTTTTACAGATAAATAATTTGATAATATTTTTACTTGTGCAGGAATAGACTAAGATTTTGATGGGTTGTGCCCGTAAGCATTGTTAAAACCAGCACAAACCTTGTGAATATGAGATGGATTGTACACTAGTATTGCTTGTAATAAGCTGAGATATACTGGTAACTGACATTTGGGGACACAAATTAGAGTGTTTATGCTTTTGAAGAAATTCAGCTTTTGGGAAGTGTTGATACTGGTAGGGACAGTTTAGAACTACTGTGTAGAGAGGATAAACAGTGGAGATCATAAACAGCATTAGACTGTGTATGTTGTGGGTTTTGTTTGTGTTCCATGTTTTAACGTGTATATATATGTTTCCAGTGTGATGATCATAATCCCATGTAGGAACCAAAGTATTTTTTTTATTCAGAGTTGTAGGAACGTTCATGCTATACCTTAACCTCATGCCCATTTTATTTGTGAGAATCTAAGTTCAAGTGTTATTTGAAGAATGTTACAGATATGTGTTTGTGATCGCAGTGTCACATGATGCAGGTATTCTCATTATGGTGATCGGTGCATCAGATAAATGACTTTGCCTTTGGTTGCATGGTTTTCTTGGCACTGGCATCATGTACTTTGTATCTGGGGCAAACACGAAATGGGTACTATGATGTGAATCTTTTGAACTCCGGATGAACCAATAAATAGTTTGCAGTAAATATTTACTAATGAAAAAAAAAATATATGACTATTAATAATTTATCATTCATGTATTTGTATTTTATTAAAAATCTCGAACTATTAATTGTAGAGTTGGGTTATGGTGTACCATCCATATTTTATACAACTTATGTGACAAATTTTGAGTCAATCAAATTATCACATAGGTTGGTAAAAATTTTAAACTTTCTAGTTGTATTATGCTGTAGTCAAACTATATGAATACAGTATATTGTAGTATAATATGTGTTTTTTGTATTTGTAAATTTAACTCATATTAAAATAATGTTTTTATTAAAAAACTAATTATATTGTAAAATATTATTAACTAACATTATTTTAATTCATGTTAAAATATTATTTTGTAATATAATCCATTTTTTTTAATTAAAAAATGTTATTTTAATATGGGTTAAATTTGTTAATACAAAAAGTACATATACTATACTACAAAATATTCTATTTATATATTTGATTACAGTAGAAATACAACTAGAAAGTTTGAAATTTTGATCAAACTCATGTGACAATTTGATTGGTTCAAAATTTGTCACATGTGTGGTGTAGTGGGTGGTACAAAATATGGATGGTACACTTTAGCCCAATCCTTAATTGCATTGCACACTTCAAAAGATGGAAAAATAACATGAGGAAATATCTTCCTTTTATTATATAGTAAAGATTCTTTCTCTTCTTTTTGATTTTGATGAATCGTGGGGATTTCACTAGATGATATATGAAAGAGAATCTATTCCCCAAAAGATGAGATTTAGGGATGTCTCTTGTATGCCTTTTCAGTTTTTTGTTACAGACAATCAATCAACGATGTATAGGTACTACTTCATTTGTTTCAAGTATGATCAAGCCAGCAAATTTCCGAATTTTATGATGGAGCCCTTTATACATCTAGGTCATTTAACAAGTATGGAGAATGATACTCAATACTTTTGTGACATTAGTTAATGAATCAAAAAATATTTTTTTTTTTGTGGAAACTGTAGATTTTATTTTGAGTGAGGCAAGGAAAAGGTGGTGTTGTACTCTTATAGAAATTTAATTTTATCCCTTTAAACAGAATAAGAGAGGACAATTGGGAGAAAGTAAATGAAAAAATTACAATATTTCTGTCTCGCACGAGGTTCAAGACAGAAGAAGTTATATAATCAGGATAGGATATTTTGATACTAAAAGTTGACACCAAAAGTTGACATCCTAATTTTGAGGGGTTATTAACCAATGAAATGAAGAGAGAGAAATAATAAAATGATAAAAAACACACTTAAAACTAGAGTGTCAATTTTTGGTGTCAATTTTTAATGTCAAATTATCATATATGTATAACAACATGACACCTGCTCGATCTTAGGATGATCAAAAAATTTGACTCTTCCAATTCCTCACTGCTTACGAGATCAATACTTAAAAGCAAATTAAAAAATAATTCCAATAAAAATAAAAAATGCTTTGTTCGCATATCATTTTTATATCACATTTCAAGTAATATAATTAGTTTTTTAGTCTGGATGGCTGAATCAAAGTACAGGTTCATAAGAAAAACAACTCAGAAGGAAAAAAAGGATGAAATCTATGTATAAATGTAAAGTAGTAAGTGTGAATAGTTTAATTTTGATATATTATCATTGTAAAGTATTTTAAAAAAAAAAAACTTTACATTTTTAATGCTTTATAATAACATTATTTCAAAATTAAACTTTACATTAAATTTTTCAAAACTACATAATATGAACACATATCCAAATCGCTGATCGGCTCAAGTAGGGCTAGACAAAAATAAGGGCCCCGACCAAAACCCGACACCCCCGTTAGAAGAAGCAACCGTACGGGTGGGTGCGGGCGGGCGTATGGGTCATCGATCCAAGGCTTTAGTTCTACACGGTTTTGGGCGAGCGGGTGGTTCGGTATTGAATTTTTTAGCCCATCGGTACTCGAACCCGATCGACTAAGTTAACCTGATCCACTTTTTTATGTGACATCATTTTAGTGTCTCTGCTTCATCCCTCGTCAAGTTTGAGAGGGTACCAAACCCAATCCATTTCATTTCATTTGTTCCTCTTCTACAAACGTCGTCTCTTTATCTCTCTATCTCTCTCTCATTCCCGACCAGTAGATCTGCGCTGCCTCCGTCTCTGATCAAATCTAAGCTCTCTATATCCGCTGCTGAGCAGCTCTGCTTGTCTCTTCGTCTACCACTCTGTTGCGAGACGCGTCAGATCTCCACAACAAGACGCATCAGATATCTTTCTTGTTGAAGCTTCTGAGTTTTGTTTACTTGTGTTCTTTTGCCTTCTTTATTCAAAACCATGGGTAGCCGCCTAACGACCCGCCGACCCGACGAACCACCGACCTGCCTAATCTGAAGGCAGAAACGATCGGGAATGGGTCTGGTGTATCATCATCGGTTTTCTTCAGGTTGGATTTTTTCGGCCAGAAACCAACCGAACCCGCCCGTTGTCTGTTGGGCTCAATAGGTATTGTCACATTATATTGACTATATTACATTCGTTAGATCAAATGTTCATTCATGCATGTTATGTATGTCCTTTGTCATTGGCAAAGTGCCACAACAACCTTCCTATTTTAACCATTCTTCTGGTGATGTCCCACAATGAAATACACGTCATGAATTAGTCAAGAGATAGCAAATTGCAGCATAGAATTTGTCAGGCTGCGGCTCAAAGGTGCATCAACCATTTTCCAAAGAAGGGGGACTCGAATACCACCCCTTGATACTCAAGTACCATGTGTGCTAAGCCAAAATAAAGAGATATGATACTCGAGTACCAGTTATAGATTTGCCTAACCTAGAGACCTGGTACTGGTACTCGAGAACCATGAATTGATACTCAAGTACCAGTTGCAGAGTTGCCCAATTAAGAGACATGGTACTCAAGTGCCTCTTTGTACCAGTGTAGTAGGACTTCATGATGCTTCTCTTTGAATGCTCTCCTTGACCTTTTTATTTATTGATTATCATCTTATATGGCTTCTCATAGCCAATATATGTTACACTGTTAAAAAAAAAAAAAAGACTAAATCTTTACCTCCGCATGGATGAGACTCCCGAGAGATCTGTGAAATTCTCTTTTTTTTCCCTCATCTCCCAAAGAGCTTCTATATATGTAATATTGAGGACAAAGTTATGGTTTTGACATGGATTTGGCCTCTGTGGGGGTTATTTTCATGTAACATTTAAATAATCATTTCTTTATTATCATAAACATTTTATAGTTCTCAAATTACACTTGAAAAATTAATGTTCCATTCTCTTTCATCCATAACTCTTCTTCTAAGCGTATTGCTAGAAATTTGCCATTTTCAGACGAATTCACACATGGATTGCAGACTAAATTTGGACACCTTTCACACATTTCCCTCCGTGGTGATGCATCAGAGAGTAAGGTGCATCGACTATCCTAGGGGTTCACCCATGGTTTGGTGGACTGCCGGCGTTGGTGTTTGGTTGCCAATGTGGATATGTAACTCCAAAGTCGTCTTCCTGAGTTAGTTATGGATCTACATGCATATGGAGTAGTGAAGTAACACTATATTGTATAGCATATTTTAATTGATATGAAGTGACATAATATGATATGTTAAATGCTACTATGTTGTTATTGTATATGATGTGTGAACGTCTTACCTCCTATTCCATTACTATTTATGTTTATACGTACAGTTTCTTACAAAAATATTTGTTGTTGTTTCTTTGCATGTATCTTGGTTTATGTAAAGGATGATGAGCAACATGTTGAGGAGTGGTCCCGAGGAGACCGCTTGCTCGTAGTTTAGGATGTTATGTTATTTGATTTCCGATGCAATTTTAGATTGGTTACCAACTCTGATATGTGACATCGGGGTTTTGGGTTATCTTTTTGTTTCGTATTATGTTTCTTTTTCTGCAGTTGTTAGTTACATTTATTTGGTTATATTTTGGGTCATGTGGTACTCGCTACCTTTTGTTTAAAATATTTTATTATCTATTTAATATGATTTATTTTATATTTATCGTATGCGGGATAGAGGGTGTCAAAATACCGACCACCACGACCACCTAGTTTACCCTTTTCTGGACCAAGCGTTGCTAGAACTGGTCCTAATGTAGAATGGTATGATGAGTATGACAGAACCATAGCGAGAAAGAGCCTAGTAACAACTGATGAACCTGAAGGTAGGATCACCTATACAAGTGTGATGAGTGTTGAGAATAGGCTCTTGCACTATGCTTTGTGTAGGATCTTGATTCCAAGAAGTGAAAATCATTCAATATTGCAAAACAATGGCATAATGCTGATGTGGGCAATGCTTAATGAGAAGCAAATCAGCTGGGGATTTTGTGCACTACCAGAAAACATGATATTATTGACGGAAAATTACCGGCGGACTTCGTATCCGTCGGTAGATTGTGCGTTTCCGACGAATTTAACCATCGGTAAGTTAGAATACCAAAAGTTGAAGAAATTATCGACAGAAAGCCCGCCGGTAACATTATCGACGACTTTATCCGTCGGTAAATCCATCGGAATGGATGTCGGGAATGGAAAATTGTTGGCGGGAGAGTGTACTGACGGAATAGTCCATTGGTAATTCTGAAACATAGGTATCGACGGATACAATCGTCGAAAATGTACCGACGGATTATTCCGTCGGTAATCTTTATTTTTTGAATTTCCGATGGAAAAAGCCGTCGGTAACCTTTTAAATAACTAGGCCGTAACCCTTCTTCCCACTCACTTCTCCCTCTCTGTTTTCCCTCTCTGCTTTCTCTCTCTGCCCTCTCTGTTTCCCTCACCGCACACCACCATCGCCGCCACCGAACACCACCGTCGTCACCTCTGTTCGTGACTTGTGAACACCGCCACCGCCTCCACCCCTTTCTCCTCTCCTTTCCTCCTCTCCTTTTCTCTACTCCTCCCTCTTCGGTTCCGAAGTCTCAGCTGTGCCAACGTCCACCGCGAACCACCACCTTTAACCACCACTCGAAACCCACCTTCTCCTTCTCCTCCCCTCCATTCCCACCAGCAACCCACATTCCGACGGAAAACCACCACCACCACCATTGAAACCACCACCAGAACCACCACCACACTGTTTAGGTATTATCCTAATTTTTTTCCTATTTAATTTTATTACTATTTATTTAAAAAAATTTGGTTTATTGGTTAATTATAATTAATGTTGATTAAGGTTATTTTTTGTGTTTTGTTGGCTATGTGATGTCTGGAATTTGGTGAATCTAATTTATTTTATTGTTGTTGTGCTCTTTGTTTTGAGGGCTACTAGAGGGTGAGACTAACCACCGTTGCATAGAGCAGTTTCTGGCAGTCGGAGGTACTTGGGTTTTTCTATTTTAGTATATATCTGTTTAATTTTTATGGGTGTATTATATATATATATATATATATATATATATATATATATATATATATATATATATATATTTGTCTAGTTGTAACAAAATTGTGTTTATTAGTTTTAAATTTAGTAAGCTGTTGTTTTTGCTAATTACATAAATTAATTAATGAATATATAATTAATTAATGAATATAGATTAATTAATTAATTTACTCTAATATAAAATCATAAGGACAAGTACTGTTGATAGGATGAGACCTAGCTAGGATTAGTTAGCCGATAAAATCGTTTTCCTCTCACATATACTTGCAGCAGTATTGATGAAGCTAGTTGATTCGACTTAGGGATGGTGATCCATTATAATCGTGATCGGGATTATTTGTACGTAAATAACAGAGTGATAAATAATACTTAAGAAGTTAATTAAATCAGATTCGACAGTAATGAGCAGATTTGGCAGTAGCTCACAGTGATCGGTTAAGCGTGATCGGGATCTTTGTACGTAGTTATTGTTGAATTGATCAATAAAATAGTTACATAATAATGAGTAATTAGTTATTTGTTATGTAATAATTGATATTAGTGAAGAAGTTAATTATTAAAATCATTAATTTAAAATAAAGTAATTGACTATTATTTTAAAATGTCGTATTTGAAAGAATGACTAATTATTATTTAAGTAATTAACATCATATGATTTTAAATAGTAAAGAAACGTAATAAGTGGAAAGAACAAAAAATATTTAAAAAAAATATTTTTTTTAAAAAATTGTTAGTAACAATTATTGCAAACAATTAACAAATATACTAATAATAGATTTTAAAACTTGATATATAAAAAGTCAAGTAAACAAACATAAGTAATTAACTAATTCAATAAAATGTTTTGTTAATTAAAATTAATTTTAAACATAAAAGATCTAATAAAACATTAGTTACTATTCAATAAAATGGTTGCTTAATGATGTTTTTGATTGTTTGATAATAATGTCAAACTTTATACAAATTATCCCTGTTACTTAATTTTTTTTTTGTTAGAGTACAATTATTATATGTAATTGAGAAAAATCGTAGTTTCCCATTGAAGGTTCAATATTATTGAGCATGTGTACTCGTGGTCATGGTATCACTCATTTTATTGAATCTTGAATTGTCCAATTGGGACAGTTTGGGAAGAAACTTTTGCTCCACTGATATACTAGTTACTCGATGATTGTCATTTGTGAAATAGTTGATTAAATTTCGGGTCAAAGCATTTTCTTTTGTTCTCCGAGTCCATACTTGATTGTGGTATTTCACCGCGGTCAAGTCGTGTACTTGGAGACAGATGGGAGATGCTGCCGAAATTTCGACAGCTATAAGACATGAGAAGTGATGAGTAACTAGTATAATTCAATGATGAAAAAGTTTTTCCTCGAATGGGATAGGGCCACCCATTTTATTGAAAGGGAGTGATTTGGGGTCATAGTATCATGTTTAAAAATACTTCAATTTATCTGAAAATGCAGAAGGATGAAATATTATCCCTCGAACCGTAGTTGGGTGTATGATAGGAACGAGTCTGAGAGACGACTTCTGAAACAATCATTTGTAGCTGGAGTTGAGGAGTTTATATCCAAAGCAAAGCAACATTGTGATTATGCCAAAGAGGGGAGGATTAGATGTCCGTGCACAAAGTGCAATTGTATGACGGTTTTGAGTGATGATGACGTGAAGTAACACCTATACCGACGTGGGTTCAAGCCTAATTATTGGATATGGACTGATCATGGTGAGGAGTTGCCGGATATTGATTTGAATGAAGTCGGTGGTGACGATCTTTAAATGGGTGCATCAGCGGTGACTACCATGATGAATATGTCGAATAGCTCCGGTCAATGCATATGATGGTCGATGATTGTCTTGGGCAACATGAGAATTTTGAGGTCGATGAGTCGATGACATGGAAGAGCCTCCTAATGAATCGGCACAGAGATTCTACAATCTATTGTTAGAGACAAATAAGCCATTGTTTGAAGGGGAGTCAAATTCAAAATTATCAATTTGTGTTAGGCTTCTAGCTTGCAAGTCCAATTGGAATGTCCCAGAGTAGTGTTTGGAGTTCTTTTGTAAAATGCTTCAAGATGTGACACCCTTCAAAGAGTTGTTGCCAAAAAGTTATTATGATCGGCGAGTTGGTGTAGAAACTAGGCTTGGGGGCTAAGAGGATTGATTGTTGTCCAAATGGGTGCATGCTATATTATGGTAGTCAGTCTGGCACAAATGACAGTGCGTTGGAAGAATGTAAATTTTGTCAGACACCCAGGTACCGCGTTCAAAGTAGTGACCATAGTAAGAGGAAACCAGTTCCTGCGAAGGCAATATTCCATCTGCCAATAATTCCAAGGTTGCAGAGACTGTTTGCATCAATGCAAACTGCGGGACAAATGAGGTGGCATAATGAAAATAGAAGAATTCCGGGCGTCATACGCCACACGCCACCCTTCTAATGGTGAAGCTTGGAAGCACTTCGATCGGGTTCATCCTGATTTTACAGCAGATCCTCGGAATATGAGACTTGGTCTGTGTTCAGATGGTTTTACCTCGTACATTCAGGCATTAGCCTCACATATTCATGTTGGCCAGTGATTGTTACACCGTACAATCTTCCTCCCGAGATGTGCATGTCAAAACCATATACGTTTCTGACTTGTCTCATACCGGGACCATCTAATCCGAAGGCTGGGATAGATGTATATTTGCAGTCTCTGATCGATGATCTGAAGAAGTTGTGGGATGGTGTGTTGACTTATGACGTTTCAAAGAAGGAAAACTTCATGATGAGGGGATCACTGATGTGGACTATCAATGATTTTCCTGCATATGGCATGCTCTCTGGTTAGGGGACCCACGGTAAATTGGCGTGCCCGTATTGCATGGAACGTGGAAAGGCTTTTGCCCTTAGATATGGTGGCAAAAGTTCTTGGTTTGATTTTCATCGTCGGTTCTTAGATCCCGACCATCCCTTCCGAAGAAACATCCGAGCATTCCAAAAGAATCAGATAGAAGAGGAAGGTCAACCGCCTTTGTTGACTCCTGAACAAATATGGGGTCAGGTTAGAGATCTTCCTAAAGTCACTAAAGCAGGTGTGTCAAAATTACCCGGGTATGAAGAATGGCATAACTGGACAAAACAAAGTATTTTTTGGGAATTACTGTATTGGAAGGATAATCTGTTAAGACATAGCCTTGATGTGATGCATATTGAGAAGAATTTCTTTGACAACATTTTTAACACAATTATGAATGTGTCTGGCAAGACGAAGGACAATGAGAAGGCAAGGATGGACATAGCTATGTACTGTAGACGAAAGGATTTGGAGATGAAGCTGCAGCCTAATGGAAAAATGGTCAAACCAAAAGCTTGTTACACTCTAATCGCCGATGAAGCGAAATCAATTTATCGGTGGTTAAAAGACCTTAGGGGCCCTGATGGTTATTCCTCTAATTTGGCACGATGTGCTGATGTAAGAACAGGGAGGCTTCATGGGATGAAAAGTCATGATTGTCATGTATTCATGGAGTGTTTGCTTTCTATTGATTTTGGCTCGCTACCCCAGCATGTTTCGAACCCGCTTACAGAAATCAGTCATTTCTTTAAAGATATATTCTCTGTAACTTTAAGAGCAGATGGTCTGACGAAGATAGAAGAAAACATTCCAATAATTCTGTGCAAGATGGAGAGGGTTTTTCCCTCAGGATTTTTTTGACTCAATGGAACATCTCCCTGTCCATCTTGCATATGAAGCGAGGCTTGTTGGACCAGTACAATATAGGTGGATGTATCCGTTTAAAAGGTAATTTTATTATATTTTGACATTTAAATAATTAGCTACCATTGAATAATGGCTTGTCAATGATGTTTTTTATTACTTAGATTCATGGGCGACTCTAAACGATCAGTTAAAAACAAGGCTAGGGTGGAAGGATCAATCTGTGCGTCTTACTTACATCGTGAGACAACCTATTTCTGTTCCCACTATTTCAACAACTTTGTGTTGGCACCAAGACATGTTAGGAACGAGGTAGATGCTGATAATGCAGGGTATCCTTATATGTTATCCGTATTTATCCTTCCCGACCGTCATGCTGGCATGACGATGCAAACACTATATTAAGCTTAATTTTGCCTCTTGAAAAAAGTAATTATTTAATATTACTTACCTTTTCGTAGGTGCATCAACAATCGTTAAGCGTGACTGATCAACACTTGAGAGATTTAGCGTATGAGCCCTATAGCTGTGTTACATCATGGCCTACATACTTTGTTAATGGGTACAAATTCCACACAGATGAATGGAACTTGGGCAAAAAGATAATTAATAGCGGGGTTGTCGTACAGGGTGAAGGTACCGGTGATTTTTATGGGGTCATAAAACACATATATGAGTTACAATACAATACTACTACTTATCCTAAAAAAGTAGTCTTATTTTATTGTAACTGGTTTGATCCATCGAGGATAGGCACAAAAGTGGATCCCAAGTATGGAACTGTGGACATTCACGTGGATAGAAGATATCAACAGTTTGATCCATTTATAATTGCTCAGAATGCAAAACAAGTTTATTATGTCCCTTATCCAGCAATGAGAACAGACAAACGAAGTTGGTGTGTTGCAGTCACTACCAAGCCTAGGGGTCGCATAGAAATCGATGATGCAGAGGATGAGATGCCATTCTAGGCGGATGAATCGTCACATGTCAATGAAGTAATTGAGGTCGAGCGTATTACTGGCATGTTGGGATTTGCAAATGAAGGGGAAGAAGTGGTCATTGGTAATCAGGCATCCATGCATGCATCATCAGAGGAAGAAATCCAAAGTGACGACTCAATGCAAAAAGAAGAAGAGTCGGACTTACAATCATATGACGATACCGAGTCTGAATAGGAAGTTTACTATTATGTTGTTTTTATTGTATTTTAAATATTTGCTTATGAAATATAATGTAAGACTTGACAACTATTGTTCTATAAAAATAGTTGCTTCGATTAGACTGTTAAATGTCGATTACTTATTGTTTTTACACTGATTTGTAATTATGCTATAAAAATAGATATGTCAGCATCAGGAGGACAACCGCCCCGCCCCCCACCGCCTAGCAGTGATAAGGGGAAAGGGAAGGCTAAGCGAGGACGATACACCGTGAAGTCCCAGGTGCTTGCTCGCATTCCTGGAGGTCCTTCCGCACCCACCGCACCCCCATCCCTACCGCACCTACCCTATCGCCACCTACAGGAGCCTCCTCCACCTATTCTACACCATCCCCCACCCATTCTAAACCCTCACTGATCCATACTACATCATCCCCTACCCATACTACACTATCCCCGACGCACACTACCCCTCCCTCCACCCATGTCCAGGCCTCCACTCACTTTGCGCCACGACGCGCACTAGCTGGCTACTCGCTGCCCCCTACTGGACCCACACCACACCCACACCCAGCACCACCACCATCATCGACTGCGCCAGTCACACACCCAACAGGATTATCATTTATGCCGACTCCTGGGATGATGCCACAGCCGTACATGACCATTCCATCCTCATCATCCGGGGTCGCATACGGTCACGACACGGCCATACCATCATCATCGTCAGGCAGCGTGATCGGCCGTAGCCGAGGACTTGCTGAGTGGGCGGGGTTCCCGCACTTTGAGGATCGACCATGGATCCGTCATGTTTCTGGATCGTAAATTTAATTTAATTTAATGTTGTTTTAAAATAATTACTATTTAATAAGCATATATTTGTTGGTTCTCATATTGTTGGTTTAATAAAATTATGAAATTTTCACCTTCATCCCATCGAAAGTGGGATCGAAGCACGTCACATTCGCCATCAAGGCCCAGTATCGTTGCTTCTGGCCATCATGGGGGGTGATCCCCGAGGAGGATCGGGATCGTATCTTCAGACAATTCGGGTTAAGTTCTTGTTTATTAGTTCATGTAATTTTCCATTAATTTTATATATTCTTTTGTATAATGTTATTATTATTTTTTCTTTGTTAACAGGAGCTTGTGCGCTAGTTACCAGAGCATACCTCAGAGATACATGCTATCTTTGACGACCGAGCAGTTGCTCGACTGAGGGACAAGCTCCTGGACACTCCAGCTTACAAGCTGAAGTGTGAACAGGCAAAGAGAAATCGAGCTTCCGAGAAGGGTGGGAGCATGCACACTGGTGGTTCTTATAGCCACATGCAACATGCCATTTACATGGTATGTATATATAAATAACATTATTTATAAACTGTATATTTTTATTAAAAATTTGTTTTATAACTAATTGATTTTATTGGTGTGTCGATTACAGGCAAGAGAGGTAGCTCGGTTCGCTGATGTCCCTACGGTCTTTGAGCAGACACATATTCGCTCGGACACCGGCGAGTTTGTTGATGAGAGGTCGAGGCGGACAATGGTGAGCTAAAATGTTTTTTATATTTAAACTATTGGTTATATATATATATATATATATATATATATATATATATATAGTTTAATACATATTGATTGTAATGTATTGATCGCAGGCGGAGTACAACGCTAGGTTAGGTTTAGTCAGGTAGTATCTGAGGCTGCCTCTTGCTCTGGTGCCTCTGATCCTTCTCAGCTGGACCCCATCGAGGTTGAACGATTACAAACCCAGGCCTGGATGGATGTGGCGGGTGGGAAGAACAAAGAAGGGATTTACGGTACTGCGACCCTAGCCAGGTCGATTCGTCGGGGGTCGACGCTGAGCATGACCATTAGGGAGCCTACATCCTCCAACTCACAGGACATGGAGGAGGTGCATTGATCAGCCGTTGACTCATCTAGTTTTATAGCTAGTATGACCGTGGTTTTGTGCTAATTTTATATCATTTTCGCCTAAATTAGACTTGATTGTCTTTAAGCAGCATTTTGAGTCTGTAAAGTATTTTTAGGTTAATTTAGTTAATTTAGAGTTAAATAAAGCACTTATGCTATTTTCTGTTTTCAGGTTAATAAAAAGAAATAAATCTGGAGCTTTCACCCCGCGAGAAAGCATTCGCCTCGCGAACCTGAAGGTGACTGTGCCAGAAAATTTGCATCCTTTCTGTGTCGCCCCGCGAATCCAATCCTCGCCTCGCGATAGTGAAGACCAGAAGTCATGACCTTTCCATTCCTCGCCATGCGAGCCGTACTTCGCCTCGCGAGAATACATAACGCTGCAAGATTCGCCTCGCGAGACAGTGTTCGCCTCGCGAGTCCGCTGACTCCAGATTCTGTATATAAGTCAGTTTTAGACAGAACTGAGTAGTTGGGGCCAGTAGGTTGGCTAGTAGTTAGCTAGCTAGTTTTAGAGTAGTTAGACTTTTGTTTTCTCTTTAGTTTATTGTTTGCCTTTGTAATGGAGAACTAGTCTCCTAGATTAATCTACTGTGATTGGTTTCCATTACCACACTTGAGGTTCTGTAATTCCTGTTTTGTATGCTTTTCTCTTTTCAATACTATGCTATATATTTCTGTTTGCTTAATTCAGGAGTGTATAGTGTTGTATTGATTTATTTCGGTGATGTTATGTTCCTATACTAAATCGCGTTTGCTTAATTAGCGTGTGTTCATTCATGTTCGCTTAGTTCATGAGGGCTTAACCCCGTTTGCTTAATTCGGGAATAGGGACATATATATGTAGTAGTGGTTTCGCTTGTAAATTGTTGCTACAACCGGGAGGGGATTAGAATCTGCTTAGGGCTTGGGATTATATCAACCAATGATGGTGGGAAACCGAGAACAGTAGGTTAATCGCTTTAGTTTATTTGTTAATCTCTTAAACTGCTTGTTTTCATTGCTCTGCTTTTGTTTGTTTTCTTTATTTTATTTGCATTCACTCCAACCCCCCCAAAACTGATTTTCTGTTAATAATAGCAACCTAAGAGTCCTTGTGAGACGATATCTGAGTTGTCGCTTCCCTATCTACATTATTTTGTAAACGCTCGTTCTTTTTTGGCGCGTGGCGACAGCGCGACCAAAAATTGGCGCCGTTGCCGGGGACTCTTGTTGTGTTATTAGCAGAAAATAAAATTTAAAAAAAAAATCTCTCTTTGCTGAATTAGTTTTGCCTGCATTGTCTGGTTGTGAATTTTAGTGCTTCCCATGGAGAATTACATGTATGGTTACATGCCTAATGTTAATTATGAACCACCATGCATATATTATCCTGATTTTGCTGGTTTAAGGCCTTTGGTTGCCAAGGTTTAGTGGTCTTGCGGTGAAAATCCCGGGGAGCATCCCAAGGAATTCCAGGCTGTTTGTTCTATAATGCTTTGAGACTGAAGGAATAACAGAAGATCACATCCATATGGGAGCTTTCCATCTCTCACTTGAAGGCGCTGCAAGGGATTGGTTGTATAATCTTGAAGTGGATTCCAACTTCAGCTGGGTTGATTTGAAGAGAATCTTCCTATTGAGCTGGGGAACCCATCTAAACCCTTGGTATGAGGACCAACAACTAATGTCACCACTGGCACCATATCCTCCCCAAGTGACCACCTCTGCACCTTCCGAACCTTCACTCGAGGACATGTTCAAGCAAATGACTGCACAGATAACTGCACAAATGGAAGAAATGATACAACAAATGGCAGAGCAAAATCAACGGATGGCAGAACAGAGTCTTGAATCCCATCAGAGGAGTGAAGCTGAATCTCAGAAGTTGTCCATTCAAATTGATCAAATTGTCGCCAACTCGGCTGCACTGCTAACTCCACATCCCCTTGAAGAACATACAGACTCACAAGTAATTATTCCTGACAATACCTCTGAGGATGATTTTGATAATATTTCTGTTGATGAACTGTGTGTTGAATCTCCAGACAGTCAGACCCTTGCTGATTCATTTTATTGTCCCCTGTCTACTGACTGTACTAACACTAACCTTTGTGTGGTGTGTGCTAAGATTTTTGCAGGTTTAACAGATGATGAAGAACCTTTGGAAGTAGATGATTCAATTAACTCATATGCATGTGTTGAGAGTGATGGGATGGATGAACTAATTGCTGAATTTCCAGACATTCAGACATTTCCTGATTCAGTCTATTGTGATATATGTATTGATTCTACTAACACTAACCTTTGTGTGGTGTGTGCTGAAATTTCTGCAGGTTTAGCAGGTGATGGAATTGTTAGCACAGTGAATGAAGAACATGCAGAAAATGAAGCAACACCAGTAACCCCAGCTGCTTGTTTACCACCTCCCACTGTGGAACAACCGGCAATGGAGTTCAAGCCACTGGATCTTGCACCATGGCCAGTCCAAGGGATTGAACCCCAATTTTATTGGGAGGATTTTGTTGAGAAAGCGGTCATCGTTGACCCAAGAGGGAGTGTGAAGTCCGTCGCACTGGAAGGAGTCACTGTAACTGTCAAGCACTCACTCCCATATGAAGGCTGCAAGTTATGGAAGCATGGAATGAACCCCCACCCTTTGGCTATCACTTGGGCCTTATGTTACAAGCAATGGGATCCCGGTGGAATCACCTCCAATGAGTTTTTCTGAACCTTGCTTCTTTTTAATTTTCTTTGCTTTGCTTTATTTCTATTTTGTTTTCAATAAAGCTCCTGAATAATTTGAGAAGCTCAGGAGTTGTGTGAGTCTAGTGTTGGCAAGTTTGATGGGATTTGATTAATTTTTGCATAGATGGATTGCATGTTATTTGTTGACTGTTCCCCCTAGGATTTGAATTTTTTTTGAAAATTTGATCCCTATGTGATTGAAAACTGAACTTTGAGATTTTGTTATGATGGCATGATTTATGATAAGTTTGGGGTGATAGGAAGCACACACTAGGGATAGAATCTCTGTCAAACAATTTGCATGAATGTCCAGGTGAGGTTTTGAGCCTCCAACATGTTTTTGACTGTGTGAAAATCACTTTTTAAGTTGCACTTTCCCGAATTTGCTTGAATCTCTTTTTGGTTTGCATGATCATGTGTTTGCTTCAAATGATTTAGGCATTTTCTTTGTAAATAACCACTTAGCCTAAAATAACCATCCCTAATGCATATTCCTTAGTTAGCCCCTTTGAGCCTAATTAGCCTGTTAATTCTTGATAACCTAATGTTATAAGCCCAAAAAATCTGGAAAAACCATGTTAACCCGATCTTAAGATTAGGAGAGCATGGAATTTTAGAAAGAGAATGGGTGCAAGAAACTAAGTTTGGGGTGGCTACAAGGATGTGACATGTCATTCTGGGATTGAGAAAAAGAAAAAAATATATATAAAAAAAAAGAAGAAGAGAAAAGCGAGGAAAAAAAAAAAAAAAAAAAAAAAAAAAAGAAAAAGAAAAGTGCAAAAATGCCAAAAAGGCTGTTTGAATAAAAAGGCTGTAGTCACCCAAGGCATAAAGAAAAATGAGGAAAGGAACTTGAATGGAATTTCAATGTTTTGAACTGTTTCATGCTCTCTTAGTTCCTAGGGTCTTCAGCCTAGTACCTTTGTATATCCTACCCTTAGTCAGGCCCCATTACAACCCATAAAAGACCTTTTGATGTTGCATGCATGTTTTCTGTGGGAATCATTTAGAGATGAAAATCAAATTTATGGGAAGTGCTCTTAAAAGCGAAAATTGAGTGCAATGTTGATAGCCCCGACACAACTGAGCGATTGAGTGAAACACTAAATGCCCTTGTGAGGAAGGCAGTTGTTTGAATTTGGTGATCTCCCTCTTGTGTGTAACTTGGATCCCCTGCTTAGATTAATGATTGTTTGAATGATGAAATTCTCAATTGTTTGGAATGAATGAATGTGGGGATTGCTTTGTTTGGAAGGGGGGAACATTGAAGAAAATTGTTTTGTTGCTTGAAATTTGTGCGAATTTGATTGAATCCTTAAGCTTGCCATGTTTTGCCATGTGTTTAGTCTTTTTAAGTTTTTGAGTTTTAGTTTGCTTGGGGACAAGCAAAGTTTAAGTTTGGGGTATTTTGATCAGCCGTTGGCTCGTCTAGTTTTATAGCTAGTATGACCGTGATTTTGTGCTAATTTTATATCATTTTCGCCCAAATTAGACTTGATTGTCTTTAAGCAGCATTTTGAGTCTGTAAAGTATTTTTAGGTTAATTTAGTTAATTTAGAGTTAAATAAAGCACTTATGCTATTTTCTGTTTTCAGGTTAATAAAAAGAAATAAATCTGGAGCTTTCGCCCCGCGAGAAAGCATTCGCCTCGCGAACCTCAAGGTGACTGTGCCAGAAAATTTGCATCCTTTCTGTGTCGCCCCGCGAATCCAATCCTCGCCTCGCGATAGTGAAGACCAGAAGTCATGACCTTTCCATTCCTCGCCATGCGAGCCGTACTTCGCCTCGCGAGAATACATAACGCTGCAAGATTCGCCTCGCGAGACAGTGTTCGCCTCGCGAGTCCGCTGACTCCAGATTCTGTATATAAGTCAGTTTTAGACAGAACTGAGTAGTTGGGGCCAGTAGGTTGGCTAGTAGTTAGCTAGCTAGTTTTAGAGTAGTTAGACTTTTGTTTTCTCTTTAGTTTATTGTTTGCCTTTGTAATGGAGAACTAGTCTCCTAGATTAATCTCTTTGTGATTGGTTTCCATTACCACACTTGAGGTTCTCAGTAATTCTGTTTTGTATGCTTTTCTCTTTTCAATACTATGCTATATATTTCTGTTTGCTTAATTCAGGAGTGTATAGTGTTGTATTGATTTATTTCGGTGATGTTATGTTCCTATACTAAATCGCGTTTGCTTAATTAGCGTGTGTTCATTCATGTTCGCTTAGTTCATGAGGGCTTAACCCCGTTTACTTAATTCGGGAATAGGGACATATATCTGTAGTAGTGGTTTCGCTTGTAAATTGTTGCTACAACCGGGAGGGGATTAGAATCTGCTTAGGGCTTGGGATTATATCAACCAATGATGGTGGGAAACCAAGAACAGTAGGTTAATCGCTTTAGTTTATTTGTTAATCTCTTAAACTGCTTGTTTTCATTGCTCTGCTTTTGTTTGTTTTCTTTATTTTATTTGCATTCACTCCAACCCCCCCCCAAAACTGATTTTCTGTTAATAATAGCAACCTAAGAGTCCTTGTGAGACGATATCCGAGTTGTCGCTTCCCTATCTACATTATTTTGTAAACGCTCGTTCTTTTTTGGCGCGTGGCGACAGCGCGACCATGCATCGATTAAGGCAGGAGGTGCAGCAACAAAAGGAGACGAACAAGTGCATCATGCAGCAGATGGAGACATTCTCTACGGTCATGATCGTTGTGCTCGATTTCCTCCCACCAGACAGGCGCAGCGCTCTGTAGGGGGTCCTCCATGCCACCGGCCCCGGCCCAACCCTCCACTACTACTACTCGATCCACCACCACGGTAGCATGATGACGGCATCTCTTGGCCGTAGCTTGATGGTCATGTGACGCCAAGCGAGACTCCCCAGACGGGGACAACGATGACGGATATTATGGTGGTGGGTATTAGGATAGTTATAGGTGTAGTAGAGATTTGTAGATAGACATATATTTTATTTATGGATTATATGTTGAGTATGTTTTTATTTTAAATTAATTTTAATTTAATTGTTTTTTAAATTTTATTTTTAATTTCAATTTTGTTTTGTAATTGATAATATAATAATATTTAATTAAAATAAAACATAATAATTAAATTATAATTAATTATAATAAAATATAAATTAATAAATAAATTATAATAATAATTAACTAATAGAATATAATTAATTAAAATAAAATATAATAATAACTAATAAATAAAATAAAATATTTAATATTGAATATATTTTAATAAAAATAATTATTCATTAATTATTGATATAAAACAAAATAAATAAAAAATAAAAAAACCTTGTTTCCGATAGATATTTCCGTCGGTAACTGTTGATTACATTTTTCGACGGAAAATTCCGTCGGTAACGTCCATAGAGAGTTACTGATGGAATTTCCGTCGGTAATTAAGGGTTCTATGTGGCAAGTTTTGCCACGGTTAAGGCCGTCGGAAATTTCCGACGGACGAACTTGATCCGTTGGAAAGGCTTTCCTACGCGCCTATTACCGACGGAAATGTGTCTGTCGGAAAGTCCGTCGGTAATGTAGTTTTCCGTCGGAATTTCTTCATTTCGGACGGGTTTTTTCCGTCGGTAAGTCGTGTTTTTTTGTAGTGGTGTTGCTACACACATGCTGGAATGCAAGAAGAGCAAAATGACTCTTGTGTATCCTGGACTGGTATGCAAGATTCTGGCTCATTTAAATGTCCATCTTGATGGAGAAGAGAAAAATCTTGGTAGAACACTAGTGCAATAAGTGCTTTTTACGTCAGTTAAAATTGATTTTTTACGTCATAATACTGACTGACGTAAATACAGCTGACGTTAATAGTTAATATTTTAACGTCCGTTGAGAACTGACGTTAAATATAAAACTATTAACGTCAATTCTTTAACAAAACTGACGTTAATTTTGTAAAAATTAACGTCAGTTTTTTAAACAACTGACGTTAAACATAAAACTATTAACGTCAGTTCTTTAAGACAACGGACGTTAATTTTGTTAAAACTAACGTCAGTTATTATAAAGAACTGACATTAAAGGTTTAATTTTAACGTCAGTTGTTTATTACAACTGACGTTAATAGTGTACTGTATACACACGTTCAAATAATAACAATAACATCAATGCAAGTCATCTTCAAAACTATAATATATAATTTAACAAGTTGTTTAAATATTACCTTATTCCATCCATCCGTAATAGATGTGGAGACTATGTTCAGCATATGAAGCATCACATAATAGCCGCACGACCACCCGTCATTTTGAAATCGAGACTACCAACAAAATTAATTTCAATGTCAGTTGAATATACATATAAATTAGTAATTATAATATTAATTATTTGATAAATAAACTACCAAACCTTGATGATGTTCCATACAGGATTTGCTTTAGTCTTAGAAGTCCTACTTCTCCCGTTGGCGCAACTTATGCTACTCGCCTTCAGCGTGCTATCATAAACAACTAATCATGTCAATCAATTAACAAATTCATATATCATGTGTGAAATAAACTAAAAACAGCTGATATTAAAACTTAAATTAAATTTAAGATTAGTTACTTACTTATTTACAGCTTCCAACACCACCTGTGGCGGCTGTTAGTGGAGAGAGCAATAGAATATGACAGTATGCCTAGACGGGTGAAGTACGAACAACTACCAATGGCTTTTCATACAGTAGGGAGCCAGATATAATTCTTTCTGATTGTCTTCCAACAAGTTCCCTAAGTATTTACTCAATGTATCGCCGGCAAAGAAATCGGGTAGAAGGATTGACGGATCTAAGAAGCCGTAAACTGATGCAACGCCCTTATCAAGCTGAAGAAGATGGAGATACCTAAGATATGAAAAGGTGTAGATGTTAATTACATAATATATATATTGAAATTAAAATAAATTATTAAATGGAAAAATACCAAAAATAAATAAGTTATAAAATTAAAATTAACTTACGTGCACCAGAGATTGAAAACATTGTTGTTCATCCAGACGTTATTTCTGCAGGCGTTCCCGAGATCGTCACCACAGAAGGTAAATATCCTCCGTTGATCTGGGCGTGCCACCCATCCACCGTGCTCCAATGGACATTCAAAAATCTCAAACGCATAATCCTCACCAAGTGAGAACAAACGAGTGATAGGTGACAGTGACACCGACGTCGACTTGGCCTTCAGTTTAGGAAAAATAAAATAGATAAGTTGTTGATAATTAAAAAAAACACAAGTAATTATTTGACTAATTTGGACATTAATAATGAATACATACCTTTGTTAACATTTCGAGCTCACGTCGTTTGGAGTCCAACTCAAGCTCACGCCTTTTCATTTCCAACTCATGCTCATGGCGTTGGACTTCGAACTCCCTCTCCCTAGCTGCCAACTCATCGTCCTCCACATGTGCCCTACTAAAACTCTCTTTTGTGCTCACATGTGAAGGGTTGGCATGCCCTGCGGTGTCCTGGGATGTACCGACGGAGGAAAGCTCTCTGGCAAGTGCCTACTTGAATTCTGGGTTGGATATTAAGCTTTGCATCAGATGTGTTGTAATAGCTGGGTTGGATATGAGGTGCTGAGTAATGTCAGCCAAAATTGATGCTTCATCGACCACCCGCTTTCGTGATGCAGACTTGCCATAATATTCTTTGATGGTCACGTTCCCAGGAACACCGAGAACCCGACCAGGATGGTCTTTCTTGCCTAGAGCAGTCATCAAGACGTCCCACCGTCCAGAAGGGACGAATGAGCCCTGGGAGGATTGTGCTTGAAGATCCATCTACAATGAAAAAAATGAAAAAACGTGCAAGTGAAAAGTGTTGCAAATATCTATACAAATATCAATTGAGATCAAGTTAATTATTTACTTACAATCTTATCTGCCACTTCACGAGTGGCATCGACTTTAAAAGATCCCATCTTTGTCATGCGGCAGGCTAACCAGACATCCTCGCGGTCGATGTCCGACGAAGGACTTAATGGTGTGCTCTCAGGCACCTCTCCTCTTTCAATCCTAGCAGAGTGCTCTTCCTGCTTCACCCTCAGCCTATCCGCCATCATCTGCTCAATCCGAGTCTGGTACCCACCCTGAGACATGGTGTGGCAGTGGACGTTCTTCGCCTGATTCTGCCGACCCTTATTTGCCTTAGCCTATTCAAACAAAAACACATAATTAAATACAGTTAAATGATCTATAATAAGCATACAAAATTAACTTAATCAACCAACCTGAAATTCTCCATCCTGTCGACTCCTGGCAAACATATCCCAAGTATCCTGATCAATCCAGGGATAATTCGAGAACATTTTATCAAGCCGCTTCTTCCCAGATACATAGTACCTGGTAAGATCATGCTTGAACCTATTCCAACGCTTTGATGCCATTTTCATACATTTATGACGATGATCCTCGTCATTTGGCACAGTCCAAGCTACCTACACATTAAATACATAACAACTGGATGGATTATAACTCGGATAATTATCTAATAATGTAAATCAAACGAATGTAAAGGTAAAATACCGCGATAGCCTCCCAAATCTGATCCTTAACGTTCTGTAGAACGTCATTCCAGTGGTTGTAGTTGATGCTTACGTGCTGCTTCGCTTGTAGAAACACCCACTTATTAAATTCTTTAGCACGGGGTCCCTGGGCATTTAGATTAGCATCGTAGGACACCTCAAGCTTTTGTCCGCTTTGCCTGTCCTTCTCTAGTTTTTTCAACGAGGTGGCTCCTCTACCCCGTTTCCTATGAGCCTGTGATGTCTGTATGGACAAAAAAAAAGATAAAATAGAGGGTTGTAACATTATAAACTTACATTAAAAAGAAGGACTAAAGATAGTATATAACATGTAAACTTACACTAGAATCAGGCGTAGGCATGATCGGGTCCTGCGAAGCCCCCACAGCGTCCTCCCGTGCATGTGGGCTATCCGACTGATCCATATGTATGCCTGTTCAGAAACAATATATATGTATTAACATAGGTTATAACTCAAAATAAATACAGAAGTATAAATAAAAATAACTAGATAGGTCCTGTAGATATACAAAACATCTATCCAGTATAAGGACAATACGGGAGATTGAAAACTATAGTTTTTGAAGATTGCCAAGCACTGCTCACGGCCTGGTAGTGATGTCCATCACGGCCGTAACGTGCCAACTGAACCAGACCCTCACATGCAGAACTGATCCCGGCCTAGACGTGATGAGCATCACGGCCGTGACAGATCAACCAGGCAGAGCAACATGAACTCAAAACCAAAAATAGAGACATTCCAAACAACTCAAACTCACGGTTTCAAGTTTCAACTACTGAGGCTACAGTTTCAACATACACTCAAAACCAAAAATAGAGACATTCCAAACAACTCAAACTCACAGCTTCAAGTTTCAACTACTGAGACTATAGTTTCAACATACACTCAAAACCAAAAATAAAAAAATGTGCCCTAAAGACTCACCAGAAATAGGCGCTCGCGGGGTGGTGGGGGGGGGAGCTCGAGTGGTGGCCAACGTTCGATGTGGTTACCGAGAGTAGAGGGACAAGGAGAGTTAGTGCGCGGGAAGGGGAAAGAGAGATATCAAGTTATTGCAAAGAATGAGCGGGAAAGACAGAGTTAGGGGTTAAGAGTGTACCTCACGGTGGTGGCGAAGAAGCCCTCGCGGTGGTTGCGGTGGAGATGAGCTCGCGATTAGGGCAGAGTGAGAGTCAGAGTGAGGGTTGAGAGTGAGGGTTGAGCGTGATTAAAAGAGAAAAGAGACCTACAGAACGAAGTGCAGAAGGCGTGTGGGTGTAAACATTATAATCAAAATAAAACAACATTTTACGTCAGTTGTTTGTAAAAACTGACGTTAAAGGATATTTAATTAACGTCAGTTTTATTAAGAAACTGACGTAAAAAATAAAAAACTTTTAACGTCCACTGTTGAAGACAGCTGACGTTAAAAGTGTTCTGCAAAAACATTAATTCATTTGACTACTGTGTCACTACCCCTGAGCATTAAGTTTATAGATCAGTTTTCATGAAAATCAGTCTCTCTTCTCTATATAGGATATAGGATTATTTACGTCAGCTAGTTATTTAACTGAAAATCACACTTTTAACGTCAGTTGTATTATACAACTGACGTTAAAAGTTTATTAGTTTCTGCAAAAACATTCATTCCTTTGACTACTATGCTACTTACCCATTCACCTTGTAACCTAATCCTCTTAATGAGCATTAAGTTTTTAGATCAGTTTTTAAGAAATTCAGGTAGTCTCTCTTCTCTATATAAAGAACCATATTCATCTGTATCAGTCGATCTGTATTACACCCCCCCTCTTTTCCTCTATATTTCGTGCTTTTTCCTTCACAATATGCCTCTATCATATTTGAGGTGTTGTTATTTCTTCCTATTCCTAGACTTAAAGGTCTTTGTCTTAATGGTAAAAAAACTTCTGAGGTTGAGTAAATCACATAACATGGATGGTAAGGTTGAGTAAATCACATAATGTGATTCCCTCACTTTATTTCATCCCTGTCATCCCTTTCACTTTGCTTTGGAAGCAAGTGACTGTGGATTCAAGACGATGCATCAAGGAATTCCAGTGAAGGAGAAGATGCATAGATCCATTTCAATGTGGATTCACTTTTGCATCATGGAATTCAAGTGAGGGAGGAGATGCATCCATTGGAGTTTCTGAGTACAGGACTGAGAAGAAAATGATGTTGAAGCAAAACTTTTTTATATTTTAGGGCTATGTTGCAGAAATTTTTTATCTTTTAATCATTTAATTGTAACTTATGAATCGCTTCAATGAGATACGATTTGATTATACATATAACTTGTTTTTATGTTAAGTGTTTATTTATTTTAATTTGCACAAGAATTTGTTTACTAATTCAAGCTAATTAATGAAGATTAAAAATAAACTTGTTTTAAAAAAAAAGTTTAAAAATAAACTGCACTATATATATGGAGTGACCTGTGTTAAGAGTGACAACAGGGCATTTCAGATAGGGATATAGGATTATTTACGTCAGCTATTTATTTAACTGAAGTAAAAATCACACTTTTAACGTCAGTTGTATAAAAAATTGACGTTAAAAATAAATATTTTTTATTTAAACAAGTTTTAACGTCAGTTGTATTAAACAACTGACGTTAAACGTATATAGGCTTCTGCAAAAACATTCATTCCTTTGACTACTGTGCTACTTACCCATTCACCTTGGAACCTAGCTAATCCTCTTAATGATCAACTTAATTTTTTAACAACTTACCACGCCTAGTAACTTCATCCTCTGCTCCAATAAATAGCTTCCTTCCTTCCTTTTATTTTCTGCTTCACAATATGGCTCTGCCATGGAGATTAACTTCATCACTCTTTCTTCCTATTCCTAGACTCAAAGATCTTTGTCTTAATGGTCAAACAACTTCTGAGGTTGTGTAAATCACATAACATGGGTGATAAGGTTCTGTAAATCACATAATGTGAGTTGCTCACCTTATCATTCTTCCGGAGAATCGGCTGCTACAGTTCCAAAACCTCAGCTTATGAATGACCACATTATCAGCATGTACCTCGATTCCAACATGAGTAACACCATCACTGCTAGACATGGTCACATTCGGAGTATAGTTATCCCTTTGGCATATTTCATAAAACTCTCTGATGGGATGTAGCTTTAATGTTTCGGGTGTGATAAGGGGTTCCAAAAGTGGCCTTATGCTTTACCACACAACCTCCTCATTGAATTCTGGAAAACTCAGTCGCTCGACTCTCCTCTCTTGCTCACCCGTGAAGGGAACGAAGCCTCAACAGATGTTTAGGATTTTAAACCCTTTCAATGTAACTTTTTATAGGATTTTAAACCCTTTCAATCTTCTGTATCAGTCTGTATTACACTTCATGAATGAGATCCGGTTTGGGTTATTGATTCAACTTATACTTCGCACATATATTTTAGTTTTCAAAACAGAAACACAAAACATCAAAGCAATTGTGAAACTGAAACTTTGAGGAAGGCAATGCGGAAGGGTACGTATACTAGATAAAAAAATTATTAAAATAACCTTTAACGTCTGTTGATGTAAGGACTGACGTTAAAAGTGAAGTGACTCACTTTTAACGTCAGTTCGATAAAGAACTGACGTTAAAATGTTCACTGTTAATGTCAGTTGTTTATTGAACTGACGTTAAAAGTGAGTCACTTCACTTTTAACGTCAGTCCTTACAACAACTGACGTTAAAATTGAATTAATGAAGTCTGATATTTACAAAACTGCCACCGCCCCCTTTTTAACGTCTAGCTTTTGGTTAACTGACGTAAACCTTTACCGTCTAATGTATATTTTCCACTAGTGGAAGAGTGACTCATAAATTTGATGAAGAAATTGTGAGCAAAATGAAACTGAAGAAAATTGATGGAATATAGGTTATAAAAGCTGGAAATGAAGTACATAATGCAGCTGAATCTTCTGGTGCATAAGGAAATGTTGCTCCTGAGTTTGTTCAACGGATGCTTAATATGCTGAGAAATATGGATGGAAGACAAACTAAGAGGCATCTTGTGCAAATGAATGCAATAACTAAAATGAATTTAAGAATGCTCAATCTGGAGAAGAAATTTACTTCAATCCAAGATGTGCTAGGAGTTGAATATCAAAATCCTACACCTTCTACTGCTAATTCATAAAATGTAAATGTTGCAAACATTGCTAGAGTTTAGTGGAGGAAACTGAGCAACATGAGTACACCCCTGCTGAACCATCAGCCAAGAACCAAGGAACCATCTAGTTTTAGGACTTTTTAGGTATTAGAACTTTGTTTTGAATTTGTTTGAAAGGCTAAATGCATTGGTCTGTAATTGTTTGATGGATTCTGTTTTTATTTTCTGCTCCTTATCCCTCTGGACTTTTAATGTACTCCTTAACTATGCTATGCTATGCTTGAATTGTTATCTTCTCTACTGTTTTAAATTATTAGGTTCCTTACCTTTTTTATGATGCCAAAAGGGGGAGATCATATATTGAGGGGGAGTCATATGAAATTGTGTGTTTTTTTAAAAAAAGGCTCTGATACCATGAATCAATTTTTGATAAAAACACTTAGCTTCTGTTGCATTATACTCCGATCTAATAATTTGTTAAAAGGTTTGTCATAATAAAAAAGGGGGAGTTTGTAAGACTCAATGAACAAGAGATTTTGATGTATGACAAACATATCATTTAATGTGTGTGCAAGTGTTTTTGGTATCCAATTGCAAAGACAGGTATTAAGCTAAGAATGTCAAGTTCAATGAGCAACTCAAGAGGAATCTACAAAGACGAAGTTGAAGTATTCAAAAGAGCAACTTGGAGAATTCAAGAGCAACAAGCAAAGACAAGGATCAAGGAATCATCAAGACAAAGCTCAAAGGAAGATTAGATTTATTAAGTCTTAGAGGATTGTAAGAGAATACCTCTCTTAATCACAAATAGCTCTTTAAAAGAAGCATGAAGAAAATTATTTTCATAAATTGCATTAAAAGGAATAAGTTTTAAAAAGAAAATGATTTCTTGGAAATTAAACAAAATTCTTTGTCAGTACAGCCGTGTATCTAATGGGTGTATATCTTTTCTGGAACTGACAAAAGAACAAACGAATTTTGATATTCAGTACATAGATGTACTACACCTCTGTATCATATGAAATCAGATCAGTTATTAAAGGGTTAACTGAATACAGCCATGTACATAATCTATGTACGCATGTATTCAAGTTTCTGGAAAATCTGATGTTCATTAATACATAGATGTACTGAATGGGTGTACTTGTTGATTAACCGAGATATGTTTTTTGAAAAACACATACATCCATGTACTACACAGGTGTATGGTAACTATCGGTATGAATCTTGGCTAATACATCCCTGTACTAAACCCATGAACAAGAAACCTGAAACTGATTAACAGAAACAGTTATTAGTCCAAATATGTTTCTAACTAATCCCAACTATTATAATTTGTTTTCTATATTAACTGGGATTGAAAGAACACTCTACAACAAAATCAATCATATCAATTACAATCTGAGAGATCAATTCTTGAAATCATTCATCTTCTTTCATTGAGCCATCTTGTGAAATAGAGAGTGTTCTTCTCATAGGTTCTTCAATTTGTGTATCTAACTTTTTGAGAGTTTTAGATCAAATCTTTTCTTTCTATTTGATTGTAAGGGAGTGGGGAATCTCTCTGTGTGATTAGGATGAGGCATCCCTAAGGTTAGAAAGAACAACTGTTGAGGCTTTTCACAAAGGTGTGGTATCCCAAGGTGGAAAAGTGTTATGTGGTGTTAAAGGTTTTTCAAGCACCTGGGTAAAGCTTGCTGTTAGTGTGTGAAAACCCACATGTGGAGTGGGGACTGGATGTAAGTCACAATGGTGGTGACTGAACCAGGATAAATCTGGTTGTGTGGTGATCTCTAAACTCGAGCTCTTTAATTTTTGTTCATGCGCCTATATATTTGTTCTTGATATTCAAAGTTCAATATTGCTTTTTGTTCTTGATAGTTAAAAACAGAACTGAACCTTGTGCAATTTGTGATCCAATCTGAATTGTGATAAATCTGTTCCTAAGGCTTATAACTGAACTAAACTTACATGACTTGTTCTTGATTGTTTATGCCTAAATACTGAATTGTGTATAACCTATTCTTGAATTAAAAAGGTTGAACTGAATACTGCATAATCTGTTTTTGTTAAGTTTAGAACTGATTCTGAATTGTATCTAAACTGATCATGATTCATCTTATCCTCATCTTCAATTCAAGATTTGTGAAAACCCCTTTTCTGTTTTACAAAGATCCTGTGGCATAGTTTTGGAAAGTTTGTGAAAAGTTTTTAAGTCCCTCATTACTTAACATAATCTAAGATACCTGGGTAAAGCTTGCTGTTAGTGTGTGAAAACCCACATGTGGAGTGGGGACTGGATGTAAGTCACAATGGTGGTGACTAAACCAGGATAAATCTGGTTGTGTGGTGATCTCTAAACTCAAGCTCTTTAATTTTTGTTCATGCGCCTATATATTTGTTCTTGATATTCAAAGTTCAATATCGCTTTTTGTTCTTGATAGTTAAAAACAGAACTGAACCTTGTGCAATTTGTGATCCAATCTGAATTGTGATAAATCTGTTCCTAAGGCTTATAACTGAACTAAACTTACATGACTTGTTCTTGATTGTTTATGCCTAAATACTGAATTGTGTATAACCTATTCTTGAATTAAAAAGGTTGAACTGAATACTGCATAATCTGTTTTTGTTAAGTTTAGAACTGATTCTGAATTGTATCTAAACTAATCATGATTCATCTTATCCTCATCTTCAATTCAAGATTTGTGAAAACCCCTTTTCTGTTTTACAAAGATCCTGTGGCATAGTTTTGGAAAGTTTGTGAAATGTTTTTAAGTCCCCCCCCGAGTGTTTGAAGTCAATTACCACTCATTCCTCATTACTTAACATCATCTAAGATACATGATTTGTCGCTTACACCTCTATTCCATTAACATGAAATATAACTCAATAATTACATCTTATAATTCTAACTAATAATCATATAGTTCATTAACTATTTCTACACCATTGTTATCATTAGATAATCTAAATTCAAAAGCTAAGCACATCCCTAATTCATAATTCTTCTCCTACATTTTACTTCTAACTAATCTTAACTATAAACTCATTTATTTACATATTACAACTCCTAAACCAATAATCACCATTATCCCTTAATTATCTTCTACCTAGTCTTTACCATTCAATTATCCTACAACTCAATTAAGTCACCAAGACACTAACTATAGAACAATAACTATAACAAGTCATCATTCTCTTCTCATAATAGTTCTTTTATCAGTATCCCGTTGGAACCAAAGTGGTTTTGGATTTAATAATCTCTAAGTTTTGATGCTAACAAAAGGATTAAATTTGCTTGGCAAAGTGTTAGTTGAGATCTAACATGTGCTTTCAGTTATGCAGGAACACTTTAAAATAAGTAAAATAAACTTGGAATAAGTTCAAATTGAAAAATACGCGTCCACCCCCTATAGACGGGCTACTCAAGTACTGTGGTAAAGTTGCTTAGTCATTTAATTAAGTAGACTGGTTTTCTTGAGTAGACGAGGCTTTAAATATTTGTTAGATAAACACCTAAATAACTTGTTAGGTACTGCAAGTCCAAAGACTTGATACTAAGCACGTCCATCTTGCCACGTAAGCAGACGGGAGTATTTAGTTGAAGAAAATGAACTAAAACACAAAGTAATCTAGTAGACAAGCTCTAACCGCCACGTCACTAGATGGAGATCTTTATAACTTATTAAGGGATAGCAAGTCCGAAGACTTGATACATAAGAGGATATGCCACGTCATCAGACGAGCAAAGTAAAATATAGAACAGACTTGGACTCTCATATGAATGAGTAAACTGAGTTTCTTTGTAGACGAGCTCCATCTTTGAATTCATTAAATGCAATCCGAATCTCTTATACTTATTTCAAATGATTGATATTTATTTCAATAGAATATTTGTTCTTCACATTTGTTTTATCTGCTTTAATATTTCAACTTGTTGTAAAAGAAACATAGTACAATCAAGAAATGCAAAAAACAGAATCGTACAATAAGATACTGCAAAACGATCCCTACGATGACAACTTTATGACTGAAAAAGCTGGATTATACACAAAAGAGGATCAACAAGTGCTCAAGCAGCAATACTCAGAGGAGTGAACCTCCAATTTCATGCTACCTCAATAACCAAGAGTACTATTCAAGCATTGCTACAATCAAGCTATCAGTCACAACGGATATCGTGCATTCAATGCTATCTTTAAACGGGATTATTCAAAGTAACCGTTGGAGAAATACAAGTGAAGAAGAAGGTCACTATAAATTGAAGACCTCAGATACTGAAGAACAACTCTTGCCTGCACAATCTTGTTAGCTGAACTTTTGCCATTTGATAATCATTCATTTCATTATTCTTTCAAGAGCAAGAGTCTGTATTCTTTAGTTTGAATATTGTTGTAATATTCAACTGATCTTAAGCTGTCATATTCTCACACATATTGAGTTAAGAAGATCAAACATTAAATCTCTTTGTTAGAGTTAGAGCCTGAAGAAGCTTGGTAAGAAAGGAATACTTGTAGCCTAGAGAGGTGTTTAATACTTGGTTGTAATCTATTTGGAGAAATAGTGTATATATCCTTCAAGTCGAAGGGACTGGACGTAGCTCTTGGTTGGAAGAGAGTGAATCGGGATAAAATCTATTGCGTGAATCTTCTATCCCTAAACTCTACAGTTTTATTTGCTTATACTAACTGTGGGGTTTTGATATTGCTTTTGTTAAAGTCTTTTAAGAAGGATCTTTGTTCTTGTGCTTGCTTCTGTTTCTAATCTCTTTGAGTGTAAAAACTGTTTTAAAGGTTGTTTTCAAAAATTATTAACAAACACAATTCAACCCCCCTTCTTGGGTTTGCCTGTGTCAACTTCAGTTGGTATCAGAGCTCAGTCTCGAAAGGGTTGAGCATCTAACATGTGCTGAGGGAGTACGATCCAACAACCATGGATGTAGAAGGTCAAGCTATCAACATACCTCATCTCTTTGATGGTTCTGATTATGACTATTGGAAAAAGAGGATGATGGCCTTTTTGGATGCACAAAGTCTAGACATCTGGGAGATCATAGAAACTGGTTACACTAAACCCAGAAATGAAGATGGAGCTGCTGTTGCTAGAGCAGACAGGACAGCAAATCAAAAGGCAAAGCATCAACTCAATCTTAAAGCTAAGCATTATTTGATGTGTGTCATCACCAGATCTGAACATGACAAAGTTCACAGCTGCAATACTGCTAAAGAGATCTGGAATACTCTTGCCCTAGCTCATGAGGGTTCCTCACAAGTTAAGGAATCCAAGATCATCATGCTGGTTCATCAGTATGAGCTGTTCAAGATGGGTGAACATGAAACAATAGACCAAATGTTTGGAAGATTCCAAACCATCACCAACAGTCTCAGATCTCTTGGAAAAATCTATGAAAATAGAGATCATGTCAGAAAAATCCTGAGAAGTCTATCCAAGCAATGGAGACCCAAAGTAACTGCTATTCAGGAAGCAAAATACCTGAATACACTCTCTCTGGAAGAGCTTCTAGGATCTCTCAAGGTTCATGAACTTGAACTCAATGAAGAAGAAAATTCCAGAAAAGGAAAATCTATTGCTCTAAAGGCAAAGAAAGAAAGTTCATCAAAAGTTCTCAAAGCTGCTGAGTCATCTGATGAGTCTGAATCTTCTGATGATAATGAAGAATCAGATGACGATGAGTTATCCTTTATCTCCAGAAAGATTCAACATATGTGGAGAAAGAAAGGAGATTTCAGAAGGAAGCAACTCAATAAAATGTTTTCCAAGGAGAAGTCAGACTCCAAGGAAAAAGGTCCACCCTTGTGCTTTAAATGCAAGAAACCTGGTCATTTCAAAGCTGATTGCCCTAAGCTAAAGGACAAAAAGAAATTCTTTAAAAAGAAGAAAGGTTTAATGGATATATGAGAGGATCTTGATCTGTCATCATCAGATGAGGAAAATGAAGCCGAGGAAGAGGAAAATATTTGTCTCATGGCAGACACTGGATCAGAAAATGAATACACTGATGCTGAGGTAATGGACTCCGACCCGTCCACTCTTCAGAATGCTTTTGATGAATTGTTGCATGAGTCATCTATACTATCATGAGAATATAAGAGTCTCAAAAAGAAGTTTTATAAACTATCTAAAGAATATGATAGGGTCTGCATTGAGAAACAAAACCTCAAAAATGAAAATGACTTACTAAAATCAATGAATGTCAGTCTAGCTGACAAGATGTTGTGTGAACTAGATGTTTCTTGTGAAGTTACAAAATTGAAACAAGATGTAACATATCTAACCCATTCTCCGACAAAGCTTGGAGGGGGCTCAGATAAGCTTAGCCTCATTTTAAGGTACTCTAGGTCACCTTATGATAAATCTGGTCTTGGTTATGACAAAGAGAAGCAAGATGCATCTCACAAAAAGTCAAAACCACTTAAACAACATAGAGCTTCAATAGTTCCAAATAAACATACCAAAGCTAAGTCTAGCTCGTCTAACACCTTTTGTAACATATGTGGAAAAAATGGGCATATTACATCTAGATGCATACACAATAAATATGCTAAGCATACTCGTCCAGTGACAACTAACAAGAAATGACCCAAGTCGGTTTGGATACCTAAAGATAAGATAATACCTGTTGCAGATTTACTTAACAACAGGAAGAAAACAGATGTCTTGGTACTTGGACAGTGGCTGCTCACGACACCTGACAGGAGAAAGGTCTATGTTCCAAAACCTTAAGCCCAAAGATGGTGGCTGGGTCACATTTGGAGGAAACCAGAAAGGGAAAATCATTGGTATAGGTAAAATTGGTAAACATCATTTTCCCTCCATTGATAATGTTCTTTTGGTAAATGGCTTGAAGCACAATCTACTAAGCATAAGTCAATTATGTGATAGTGGATATGCGGTGTCTTTTGATAAGAACATGTGTACTGTCAAGAAAGATGATGGGTCACTTTTATTCACTGCAAAAAGGCAAAACAATCTCTACAAGATTGACTTGGAGGACCTCTCAAATCAAAGTGTCTCATGTCTAGTGTCCATTGAAGATGAACGATGGATTTGGCACAAAAGGCTAGGTCATGCAAGCTTGAAATTAATTTCAATGCTAAACAAGCATAACCTCGTGAGAGGACTACCGAACCTTAAGTTCAAATCTGATGTTGTCTGTGATGCATGTCAAAAGGAAAAACAAGTCAAAGGTTCTTTTGAATCTAAGAATGTTGTTAGTACCAATAGACCACTAGAGTTGCTACATCTTAATCTTTTTGGTCCAACAAGGACTACCTCTGTCAGTGGTAAGAAATATGGTCTTGTCATAGAAGACGATTACATTAGATGGACATGGGTTATGTTCCTAACTCACAAGGATGAGTCTTTTAATGTCTTTTCTCTATTCTACAAACGTGTTCATAATGAAAAAGGCATGTGTATCACTTCAATCAGAAGTGACCATGGGGGAGAGTTTGAAAATGAGCTATTTCATAAGTTCTGTGAATAGAGTGGTATTCTTCACAACTTCTCAATACCTAGAACACCACAGCAAAATGGTGTGGTAGAGAGAAAGAACAGATCTCTTCAAGAGATGGTTAGGACTATGCTCAATGACAATTCTGTCCCTAGACACTTCTGGGCTGAAGCTGTTAATACTGTCTGTTACATTCAGAACAGAATATACATTAAACCTATCCTAAATAAGACTCCATATGAATTGTGGAAAGGAAGAAAACCCAACATATCTTATTTTCACCCCTATGGTTGTAAATGCTTTATATTGAATACTAAAGATCAACTTGGTAAGTTTGATGCTAAAACAGATTGTGAAATACTATTAGGATATTCTAAAACATCTAAAGGCTTTAGAGTTTATAATTCTAGGACTCTGATAGTAGAAGAAAGTATTCATGTCAAGTTTGATGACAAACAGCCTGATAAGAAATTATCAGAGCTAGATTAAGCTTTTGCAGATCTTGATCTAAGCAATCCAGGAGACTCACCCGAGATAAAAGTTGATGATCAAGAAGATGACCCCACTCAACAACCAGAAACTTCCACTTCTCAACATGATACAGTTCAAAAATATTGGTACTTCATGAATTATCATCCACAAGATCAGATCATTGGAAACCCCAATGACAAGCTAAGAACCAGATCAACCTTCAGAGAACAAGACAATTCTGCACTAGTCTTTGAGTTGGAACCAAAGACAGTAGACGAGGCTCTGTTGGATGATGGTTGGATTCTAGCTATGCAAGAAGAACTCAATCAGTTTGAAAAAAGTGATGTTTGGACTCTGGTCCCACTGCCTAAAGACAAATCAGTGATTGGAACAAAGTGGGTTTACAAAAACAAACTTAATGAAAATGGTAAGGTAATCAGAAACAAAGCAAGACTTGTTGCTCAAGGTTTCTCTCAAGAAGAAGGTATAGATTATACTGAAACTTTTGCACCTGTTGCTAGATTATAAGCTATTAGAATTCTACTTTCATTCGTTGCACATCATAGTATTATGGTTTTTCAGATGGATGTTAAGAGCGCTTTTCTAAATGACTTTATTAATGAAGAAGTCTATGTTATGCAACCTCCGGGTTTTGAGTGTGAAACCCATCCTGAACATGTATATAAGCTTAAGAAAGCTTTGTACGGTCTTAACCAAGCTCCTAGAACTTGGTATGATAGACTAAGTTCCTTTCTTATGGAAAATGGATTCAATAGAGGAAAGGTTGATACAACCTTATTTATAAAATCCATTAAGTCTAATTTCATAGTTTTACAGATATGTTGATGATATTACTTTTGGTAGTACTAATGAGTCTCTGTGCAAAGAATTCTCTAAGTTAATGCAGAAAGAGTTTGAAATGAGAATGATGGGAGAACTCAAATTCTTCCTTGGAATTCAAGTAAAACAAACCATGGACGAGGTGCTCATCCACCAAACTAAGTATACAAAAGAACTTCTGAAGAAGTTTAAGATGGATGACTGTAAACCAATGAATACTCCTATGCACCCCACTTCCATGCTGAACAAAGATGATAAAGAGAAAAAGGTAGACCAAAAGGTATACAGAGGTATGATAGGATCTCTCTTATATCTTACTGCATCTAGGCTTGATATTATGTTCAGTGTATGTTTATGTGCTCGATTTCAATATGATCCTAGAGAGTCTCACTTATCAGCAGCTAAGAATTTTTAGGTATTTAAAAGGTACTACTTATCTTGGTCTGTGCTTTAAGAAAAATAAAGATTAAAGATTAGTTGGTTTATGTGATGCTGACTATGCTGGAGATAGAATTGAAAGAAAAAGCACTAGTGGAGAATATCACTTCATTGGGGTTAATCTTGTCTCATGGTCAACCAAAAGACAAAGTACCATTGCTTTATCAACTGTTGAAGCTGAGCATATATCAGCTACAAGTTGCTGCTCACAACTTCTCTGGATCAAACATCAATTGGAGGACTACAGTGTACTTGTAAGTAGTATTCCGCTTATGTGTGATAATACTGTTGTAATAAATCTATCTAAGAATCCAATTTTCAAGTCTAGAGCAAAGCACATTGAGATTAAACATCATTTTATTAGGGATTATGTGCAAAAAGGTCTGATCGATATTCAATTTGTAGATACTGACCATCAATGGGAAGATATCTATACTAAACCTCTTGCAGAGGACATATATATCTTTATTAGGAAGCATCGTAATATGATATGTGTGGATTAGTGTAGGCGTCCAGTCTCGAGAAAAATTTGTTTTGCTAATTATGCGTCTATTACCTATGCTCGTCTAATACATTTTTAAAGTTGTGCGTCTATTGCATAATGTATTGCACGTCCTTATGACGTGTCCACTAATACTGCTTATAGCGTCCACTGTATAGTTTAAGATGAGTTCACATCTGCCTATGATTAAAAATATTCTTTTTGTGTATTAATAAATGCACTTATTTTGTCACAAGACAAATTTATCCTTTATTCTCTTTGCTGAGTCAGTACTTCCATCAATCCTATCAAGATCTTTTTTTTGGTCCCAAGTTACCAACGCCGTTTTATAATAATGGCATTTCATGTCAAAAGTTTTTTTTTAAAAAAAAAACCTTTGATATTCAAAATTCCATTAAAAGTAATCTTTTCCCTCTGAGAAAAACTTTATGCTTCCATAATCTCTCGAGCTATCTCTCTCTTTACCTCTCTCTGCTTTCCAAACCCTAAGCTCTCTGATCATCTACAATGGCTTCTTCAACGTGGACAAACTCAACTTAGCTATAGAGCGTCATTTCAACCTTAATGTGCCGAAAGACTACAATCTTCACATAAACAAATATGCCAACGCAGCTGGGTGGGAAGGACTCTTCGCGGAGAAAGTCTCCGTCTTTCCCAATCTAGTCCGGGATTTCTGGAGAAACATCCAACTGACAGAAACTGACTTCTACTCAACAGTATTAAGAAAAAAGATTACAGTCTTGAAGAAGACTATTGCTGATGCAATCTTCTGTGCTCACGAAGGACTAGTCTTCACTGAGTCATGGGAAGAAGACTTGGGTGGCTCTGAGACTATAGAAGTCTGTCTCATGAAAGAGGACAGAGTCTGGACTCACTCTTGGAAGGCTGTTGAAAAGGACATCGTTCGTATCCTTCACCAGCTTCTCAACAAGGTGGTGCTTCACAAGGTTGGATCAAAGGACAACCTCTCATCTCTTCACAAATTCTGTCTCTGCCATCTTCTCACAGAAACAAGAATCAATCTTCCAAGAATCCTGTATGGAAGATTCAGAGATGCTGTGATGAACAAGAAAAGACTCTCTGTACTTCCTTTCTGCCATCTTCTCTCAAAGATTTTCAAGGTTCAAGGAGTACATGAGTTTCTTTCTGCTAAGACTCCCGAGGAGCAAGCTAGGTTATTGACTGATAAACCAATGTCTGCTGCAGACTTTGGAAAGATGAACATAGCCAACATGAACCTCAGTACGTATGCTGCTGCTGCAATGACTAAGACTGGGGAATTAATGATGGCTAAAGAAGAGATGATTGAACAAAATAATGCTGAATTCCTAGGGGGTTAAAAGGATAACTAGGCAAAAGACCACTGCTACACGGAAGCCTGCCCCCAAGAGGCCAGCAAGTGGGATTGCTATTAGGGAGCCTTCTAATGCCCCTGCTACAAAGAAACCAAGAAAAATTATCCTTTCTCATAATGAAAATGAGGAAGCTGATGAGGATAGCATTCCTATAAGTTCTATTCTAAAGAAGTAGAAGACCTCTGTTGCTGCTGCTGAGGCCGTTATGCTTGATCCATCAATTGTACCAACTAAACCAAGGAGGTAACCAGCAAGAAAAGATAGGTCGACTAAGACTCCTAAGGTATCCATCTCTGCTAATGACCTTGTTCTATTAGCTGTAGATGCCCTAGTGTCTACTTTAGAAACTAGGATAGATGATATGCCTGTCTCAACTCCAGATGACGTGTATATTCCCACACCCCTCTCACCCCAACCAACACAAACAACCATTTTACAGGCCGATGATCCCTGGTTAAATCAACCAGATGAAGGCATTTCCCCTGGTGCACCTTTCCCCAAACCTCTGGGAACCTTATTTCCTTCCCTCACCCAAACTTTTGTCCTTTATAGTGGCAAATCCGAGGATTGGGCCAAAGTAAAAAGGGGAATGGAAAATTATGTTTCATTCTCACCAATCTGAACCGGAACACATTCCAGACAGATGGTATCCTCTACCTGAATATGAGGAAGAAGTTAGCCAATCTGTTGAACCCCTCTACCTACCTCACCCTGAATGTCAATTAATCAAGAATGTGCCTTCTCAAATGCACAATGATTTAGGGCCTTTAGTCACTCACCTACCCTTAACCAAATCCACCCCCCCCCCCCCCCCCAAAGAAAAATTTATCCAAACCTTGTCAAAACTACTCCATTCATACCACTTACTGATGGAGTTGAGAGACACATCATACCCGTCTGGGAGACTAACCCCAAAACAAAAAATCTTCCTACTATTCCTGAGAAGAGAGCTAGATCATCTAAGCATGTCCCCATGATCATGCCAAAGGACACAAACTAGGTGTCCTTTGAGCATCCCAGAATCTATGGGAGGGCTGCTAACTTGTTTCTGGATCAGCTCTGCTATGATATGCTGAAGTGGGAGTTCAGTCAAATCAGAGCTGATATAGCTGCAAATTTTGTCCCTCCATCCTGGCTGAGGCATAATGAAGCAACCAGGATTGGAATCAAGCCCTACAGGATCTGTCTGAGATTGCCAATGCTGGATCTTAATACGGACAAGAACCTGAAGAAAAGAAGATTGAAGGGAGTGATGCCTGAAGCTGAGTCAGCATTGCTTGATCTTGATCAAGAGACTTTTGACTACTCAATGTTGGATTTCCTTCTAAGTACTGAATCCATTGAGTTGATCAATGAGCACAGAGCTGCTGACTTCTGGAAGTCTCACATAATTCACTGCACCAGAGAGGCATCTTCCTCTGGTTTATCTAAAGAAGAAAAGGAAGACATTCCCAAGGTCAGAGGAAAGTGTGGTCTCTCACACTTTAGATATATGATATATAAAGACCTCTGGGGACTTCCAATAAACAGCAGGAATGTGGAATTTATCTACCCTATTAAATGGGCAAAGGAGATCACAGTTAAACCCAAACCTACTCCAAAGCTTATCACAGATGAACTTGTTACTTAGGAAAATGGTCAAATTATCATTGCTGATAATTTAGAAGATACTGCTGAATCCTGTCACCAACAAAGCTCATCAGAAAGACAATCTTCTCAACCGTTAGCACTAGTTGTAATGCACCCTGAAGATCAGTCAAGAACTCTGAGCACTTTTCAAGAATCTGCAGAAAGTTTGATGCTAACAAAAGGATTAAATTTGCTTGGCAAAGTGTTAGTTGAGATATAACATGTGCTTTCAGTTATGCAGGAACACTATAAAATAAGTAAAATAAACTTATTGAAAAATACGCGTCCACCCCCTGTAGACGGGCTGCTCAAGTACTCTGGTAAAGTTGCTTAGTCATTTAATTAAGTAGACTGGTTTTCCTGAGTAGATGAGGCTTTAAATATTTGCTAGATAAATACCTAAATAACTTGTTAGGTACTGCAAGTCCAAAGACTTGATAATAAGTGCGTCCATCTTGCCACGTAAGCAGATGGAAGTATTTAGTTGAAGAAAATGAACTAAAACACAAAGTAATCTAGTAGACGAGCTCTAACCGCCACGTCACTAGACGGAGATCTTTATAACTCATTAAGGAATAGCAAGTCCGAAGACTTGATAGATAAGAGGATATGACACGTCATCAGACGAGCTAAGTAAAATATAGAACAAACTTGGACTCTCATATGAATGAGTAGACGGAGTTTCTTTGTAGATGAGCTCCATCTTTGAATGAATTAAATGCAATCCGAAACTCTTATATTTATTTCAAATGATTGATATTTATTACAATAGAATATTTGTTCTTCACATTTGTTTTATTTGCTTTAATATTTCAACTTGTTGTAAAAAAAAACATAGTACAATCAAGAAATGCAAAAAACAGAATCGTACAATAAGATACTGCAAAACAATCAGTATGATGACAACTTTATGACTGAAAAAGTTGGATTATACACAAAAGAGGATCAAAAAGTGCTCAAGCTGCAATACTCAGTGGAGGTTCAGGATTAACAAGTGCTCAAGCTGCAATACTCAGAGGAGTGAACCTCCAATTTCATGCTACCTTGATAACCAAGAGTGATATTCAAGCATTTCTAGAATCAAGCTATCAGTCACAACGGATATCATGCATTAAATGCTATCTCTAAACAGGATTATTCAAAGTAACCATTGGAGAAATACAAGTGAAGAAGAAGGTCACTATAAATTGAAGACCTCAGATATTGAAGAACAACTCTTGCCTGCACAATCTTGCTAGCTGAACTTTTGCCATTTGATAATCATTCATTTTAGTATTCTTTCAAGAGCAAGAGTCTGTATTCTTTAGTTTGAATATTGTTGTAATATTCAACTGATCTTAAACTGTCATATTCTCACACATAGTGACTGTAGAAGATCAAACATTAAATCTCTTTGTTAGAGTTAGAGCCTGAAGAGGCTTGGTAAGAAAGAAATACTTGTAGCCTGGAGAGGTGTTGAATACGTGGTTGTAATCTATTTGGAGAAATAGTGGATAAATCCTTCAAGTCGAAGGGACTGGACGTAGCTCTTGGTTGGAAGAGAGTAAACCAGGATAAAATCTCTTGCATGAATCTTCTATCCCTAAACTCTTCAGTTTTATACTAACTGTGAGGTGTTGATATTGCTTTTGTTAAAGTCTTTTAAGAAGGATCTTTGTTCTTGTGCTTGCTTCTGTTTCTAATCTCTTTGAGTGCAAAAACTGTTTTAAAGGCTGTTTTCGAAAATTATTAACAAACACAATTCAACCCCCCCTTCTGGTGTTTGTGTGTGTCAACTTCATATCACAATATAACCATCCTATAAAGATTATCTCATCAATCTCATAGCACAATCATTAATCTCAAATCACAAGACTCAGAGCATTTCAACAAACATACCCAAGAGGTACCACATTTCAATAACCATAAGCATGAGCAATCAACAAATTCATCATCACAATTAAATATACAAATAATTCAATTGTTCACATAAACCAAACATTAAGCACTCCAATGAGACCAAGGCTTCCTCATTCACCTACTTAACTCTCATACACCTAATTATGATAATCTCCCCCTTACCTGGTATGACGAATCAAATTCCAAGGAAGAAGGAAGCCCAAGATCCGTTCTTGATTCCGTCTTAGGGTTCAAACGCTTGATCAAGAAACATAAAGGAGAAGAATGAATTCAATTTATAATCCAAGAGAATTGAAGGAAAAAGGATGAACTCTAGGATTTACACAACTTACCTTGATTAGAACCTAAAATAACCAACCTATCTTCCAATTGCAAGATCAAATACCCAAGGATATGTTCTTGATGAAGAACAACCCAAAACAAGGATTGAAGGATTGTAAACTTTAGGGAGAATTCTAGGGTTTCAAAGGAAAACTAAGAAAGATAAAGAGAGGCAGCTTTTATGAGGTTAAAAATGTGAGAAATAGGGTTTATGTCAAGTCTTATAGTATAAAAACAAGTTAGGGCGTAACGGGCTCCTATTTTAGCCCAAATTGCATACAGATTGGTATTTTACACATATCTTGAGCTACAAGTGTCCGATTGAGATGCTTTCGGTGTCGTTAGAAATATTAGAGAAATATATACAGTTTAATATTTCACAATTAAATCATAAATCGGACTCTAACATGGTCAAAAGTGCGATGGAAGTTTAGAGACAGATTTGGTAGTTATTTCTAGATAGGAAGGATCCTTAGGAGAATATGATAAGATCTTAAGAGGTAACCAAAAAGATGATTCTCCTATATTAATAAGGACTCAAATATGATTGATTAAGGGACTAAAATATAAGAGTTACATTATCTCAATTTAAATACTAAATCACACGATATCTCGTTTTATCATTCTTAATCATTTATTATTAATAAAATCACATATTATATATTAACATATAAAATCACATACAAAATCATATATTCATATAAGATCACACATTAAAAACCCAATCTCATTTTAATACAAATAATCATATATTAATATATTAATATACATATTATCATATTTAATATATATATATATATGTATGTATATATATGTATATGTATAAGAATACTGCAACACTAATCACAATTACATTATCAATTATTAATAATACTAACGTCATTAGTAATAATAAAAATAATAATAACAGCTAGACATCTAAAGTAACATATACTCTTATGCGAAAATCAGGGTATCACACTTGATTTTACTGAGTGAATACGAATCGAGATCTCTCGACCACAGTAACAATTGGCTAGTTATCCTATGGTAATCCTTCCAAGATTACATCCAAATGCTCTTGATGTGTGATCAGATAGCCAGTGGAGATGGGGGAGTCCACAATCGCCTTGATACATAGGAGATACTATGAAATCGTTCTTCAGACTTTCACCGTGTTCCGAAGCTCAGAACAGAGTTGACGAGTGCGAGCAGTGGTTTGAGAATTGAAATGTGCATGAACTTCGTACCAGATCTGGAACGAATGGATGCAACCAACCACTCTAGGAAAAACTGAGTCCGATAACGTCGCGAGAAACTACTGATCTTGTTGCTCCCATGTGAGATATTCTAGATCCACAGCCTCATTTGTGTGATCGACATCGAAGATATAGCGAGTAGGAACACGAGGATAGAAAACAAAACGTTCGAGACGGTTGAATTTGATGACGGATTCGACATGTTGCTTCCAAAAGAGAAAGTTCTTGTCATTCAACTTAGTTGTGACGATGACAGAGAGACTAGCCAGTGCGACCGACGGAGTAACAAGCGACGGTGGAGGCGGCAGAGGAGTAGCTTCAGCCATAAACGAACCTCGAGCTCGTGATACCATATCAAAATTGAGAGAGAAAAAAAAGAGAGAAAAGTAAAACTGATGTAACTGAATTATATTTCTCAAATGTGTTATATAGCGAGTTTCATATTTATGCACAATACAATGATAATCGTCTCCTAAAAGAATCCTAAGTAACTTGTATAGTCAGCACAATACACACTAACTACTGTGCATTCTATCTCACTCTAATATTTAACGAAATACTCATTTACTACATGTGTATCCATTAACTAAACTCGACATTCCACTAACTACGATTTTAAACGTAATTAACCAAGTATAGCAGGTGTCAATTTTCAAATGTTCAAATAACATTGTTGCTTACTTCACTTTGTGAAGCTTTTGCTGGTTCTTAATGATATCTTTTAATTTTTATATTGATATATATTTAAACATATCAGTTTATTTTATATGAAACATTTAACAATACTCAGTCTAAAGTATTTTATATTTTTTATAATGTATTAACTGATTATTCAGGTGATGATGCACTTTGATCGTATGACAGATATTTATTTTATTTAGTTTTTTTCTGTTTAAAACATGTTAGGTTTCTCTATATTATTGTATATTTATATAACAGATATGTATATATCCAATTAAACTTTAGTTCATCTTAATTATTATTTTTTTTGGACCTGAACTTTAGTTCAATTTTAAGATTTGAAAAATGCTCGTTTGTATAGAATATATATGGAGTTCAAATGACAATAGACAAACATTTACATTATCGATTTTAAAATTTCCATAAATATTAATATTTTACAATAATTTTGCCACGTACCTCACAACGAGTTGCATTCTTGATTGATGTCAAGATTATGGAACCCATAGCATATTTTACAAGCAATTCAATTCACGTTAGAAAAAGCATGGGGTAATATACAATAGTTTTGTGGTAAGCGTCTTGCTTCACAACTCATGTAGAAAGTTCACAAAAAGAAAAGAGGCTAGCAACAACTAACCGGACTATAGTAAGTAATAATTCATTCATTCATGGACTCGTATTTTACCACTCGTATTTTACCTTTCGTATTGTATTTTTCTCATTTTAGGATATGTAGTTGGCAATGCTCTTGAAACAGTGCATAGACCAAAGCCGAACCCAAAAAGAAAATAATAAAAATAAAAATAAATTAAAAAAATCAATTTATCCTTGTGCTGTTCCTTCTTCCCCACCACTTTTTCTTCACCTTCTCAAGTGCACCATCTTCACTTCCTAGCTTATTTAAAATGACCTTTGTTTCACGCAATCTTGCCCCATAATCCTTTTTCCAAGCTTCAAACATCTGTTTTAACCTTCTAAGCTCTTGGTCAGGGTTCAAACTTGCTTCCACTTGACCAGATTTTACCTCAACCAAGAACTTAGCATCATCACCAAATACTTGACTCCTCTGCTCAAATTCTTCAGCCAGCCGACTTATAACACTCAAACCAGCACTCATTGATCTTGTCCCATTGCTTTCTTGGTGCTTGTGATTACTTCCTACATCCCAGCTGGAGTCCCGCTTGTCACTTGCATTGACAGATGCATCTGAATTTCTTTCTGAATCATCAACTGCAAGGCTCTTCTTTGCAATGGAAAGGCTAGATTGTAGGGATCTCATTTGTTTCTGCCATACTTCTTCCATGGATTTCATTTTCAATTCATACTCAGACCATCTGTTCTCATATTGTTGGAGACGTTGGTGAAGGATGTCATTTTCATCTTCTTTCTCTCTCAGAGCAGCTTCAGCTTTAAGTACCCGGCGTTGTAATTCAGCCAAGAAAGATGACTTCACCAGGACCTCATCTGATTCATTAGCCTGATTTGGAGTTCATGATTGTAAGTATCACGAAGATGGAGCTTTTACAAGCAGAACATTAGAGCATTCCTTTTGTAATCAAAAAATCAAAAAACGAGGCCAGATATGATAGTTTCTGAGATTTAGGAAAGAGGATACCTTCATGTCTCTGGATTTCAAAAATCCGATATCTCCTGAGCACCTTCTGACCAACCAACCACGAATAACTACAAAAAATAGCACAAATAAAATTGTTAAAATTTACCAACACCACCATTGAAAAGACAGCAGCCCACTTTTCAACAAAATTCAATACTATTTTATGTATGATTATCTTGTATTGCATTCGTACAATAAAACTTGGGAATTCACAAGAAAAACACTCGGTGCAACACCTATGTAACTTGTGTCCATCATTAATTTGCACACGTTAAGTAGAATTTTGATTTCATCTGTTTAAAGGCATAAAAATAAGGGCCAATCATTTTTAAAAAAATGGTGTTCAGTTTTTATAAGCCCTAATTTGAACATAGAAACAAGAAGAATTGTTAGCACATATCTTAGCATTTAGAAAACAAACTTTTACCTGATTGTATGACAATTGCAGCATCACTAATAGTCCTCATTCTGTTTCTTGCATATACTGCTTTCATCCGCTTCTGTATAACAACAGCAGCTCTATGTCTCTGAAGCAAAGCTGCAAATGCTTTCCTGATTTTGTCTCCCCTAATAACTGCATGAATAGGTAAGATGGTTCCATTCTGTTATACTTGACAATATGAAAGGCTGACAGAATGAGGCGGTGAAAAGGGAAATACATGATTGCAGAGCAGTGATTCCTCCCCGAAGCTCCTTGAGAGAACAACGAGCTTGGTAACCCCTGAAGCAACTTTGAACGCGTAAAATGCCATGAAGGGTACGGTTTCTAGTATCTTCAAGCACACCAATCTGCAAATGTTCAAAGTAGCATAAACTGGACTCTATCCAAGAAAAAAAAATTCTTTTATACTCCTACTCCTATATAAAAAAAAAAAATCTTTTAAATATATCTCAATATAAAAATTAAAAGATATCAAGCATGAAGCAACCCATGCTTCCTCTCTGGGTTGCTGGCCTTTCTTCCTTGCTATGACGTCTTTTCAGCACCTTTTTTCTGATAACAGCAGCTGTCCGCCGCCGCCGCCATCGATTGGCAACATCTTTGGTCAGCACCCCACCAACCATCTCACACATGTCTCCATGGCCCAACCTTGAAGACGTTGCCTAGGAAGCCCTCGACACACCCTCACGTGCGCCTTAGTCCTCAGCATGCTGCTTCATGCACATTCTCCCACCATTATGTGACAACATGTCTGCCACCATCTCCGGCTGTCGTATGTTGCGTTATGCTTGCCCTTCCCCCCTTTACCCAAATTGAACCTCACCTCCTTCAAGTGTTCTCTATGTTGACTTGTACACTCGTGCAGTCTCAGGTAACTTGTGGTTTCGTTTGTTTTGCAATTTGTATAATCCAAACACACAAATTCCATCATATGTATGTACTCTTTTCTCTCTTTACTCTTAACACATCCAAATCCCAAACCAGTAAAGCTCAAAAATTTATTTCATGATCTTTTTAAATTTTATAAGGAGGATCACTTATCCTCCTAACTCTTTGTAATCTTTTCTTTTTGTTTTAATGAATTATTCTTTTATCAAAAAAAATCTCTTTAATCGGTAAAACCTAATTCAAAAACTATAACCCTAACAATAATAATATAAATCTTATCATTCTTCATTAGTACACTTATCGATACCAGATTTATTACCTATACCATACTTAAGTAAAATGAATACAATGGTTAAAAAGTACATGAAAAGTTTGTATAAAAATTCAAATAATAAACATCTATTACCTGCCCTGTTCGGAAAAATAATTTTGTGTAGCCAACTTGATACATCTCAGGTAAAATATTAAACTGATGAAGAATTGCAACTGAAACACTAAGTGGATCTTGAGATGCAACATTTTCAAGGAGAAGAAAACCATATCTGATTCACCACAACCAAACCAATAAGAAAAAGGTTAGAAACATGCATTAACACCATCGGTGGTGATAGTACTAGTAAATGAAAGGATACAAGTAATCAGTTTCTTTTTCTCTTACTATACCTTCTAGCAAACTTTTGGTGAGACATTCGTGTTGGAAAGCCTGATCTTGATATTCGAACCACTTCCAGGACCCCACAGCATCTCAGCTGCTGCAGTACAAGCCCTTGCTCATATGATTCGGGTGATTGGATGTTATTGGGCTTAATGCAGCGAATAAAATGTGGTGTTGTGCTCTCTAAACGTTGCATCAGTTGGAATAATTGACCCTGGATGCCAACAGAGGAAAAAACTTCTAATTTCAAATAAAGCAAGATAAATATCCCCACCAATAAAAAAAACCTGAATATTTAAGCTGCTTTTAACAGAGGGGAAAGTTGATAATTTTTCTTCCTTTTATATAATGCATAATTTGATACATTGCCAATTTTTACTCCATCCCGACCACTACTTGCATTTTCACTCCTATAAATTACAATATTTGTATCGGTTGGCAATAGAATTGCTTAGGAAATAACAGCAGTAAATGATTAGGGAATTGTAACTGATTAGGGTTCACGTATTTACCAATTGATGCACTTAGAAAATAGTATCTCAGTCGCCACCTTGGTAATATACCCCCTTTAAAACTCTAACCTATAATTCATCCCTTACTCTTGCAATCTTGTCAGAAGCTGAGTCAACTATTTCACAGACACAACCTTAACCCTGAACCCATGTGACCTTCCTGTCCTTCACCCAAGCTTTTGTCTCAACATAAACAATTATCTTAAGTGAGCCCAAGTCATTCGAACTACCCTTAAGGGTCGGTAAAAATTGAACCATATTGAGGGAACTACCCCTATGAAAAATGACCCACAATTTGAGACATGGGATAATGAGGATTCTCCTTTCATGACCTAGCTTAGGATTAGGAACTCCATGAACCCTGAGATTAGTCGGAATTGCATGTTCTTGCCATCATCCCGATAAATTTGGGAGAAACTTCTTAAAACCTTTTGGATGAAACAAGATATCTCTGTTTGTTATGAGTTGAAGACTAAAATTTTCAATACCAAACAAGGGACTCTCTACGTGACATATTATCACGGCACTCTAAGTGGATTTTGGATCGAGTAGAATAAGTACCAGAATTTGAAGATGGAATGCAATGAGACAACCACCATGGCAGAATTTATTGAGAGCAATAGGATCTTTGAGTTCCTCTTAGGTTTGAATCTTGAATATGATCCTATTCGGGTTTAGATTTTGGAAAAGGATAAGCTACCCTTTTTCTTAGAGGTATTCTATATAGTTCGTGGTGAAGAAACTCGCAAAGCAATCATGCTTGATGGAAATCCGAATGATGCATCAGCATCAGTAGCCAACATTTAAGAATATTAGACATTAGTTAGATGCTTGACTTCCATAGAATCGTAGTTAGATGTGGAGGTCAAACAGGTGAAAGATGAGACCCCTGCCTTTCGTAAGGAGGACCTAGAACATTTAAGAACTCGTATTGATTCCCTCAGTAAGTCTTTTGGCTCCTTCTCTCGAGCCATGAATGATAAGAAACTATGTTCTTTATTCTCCCATGCTTCTTGTATTGTCCCTAAGGACTCTTGGATTATTGATTCCGGTGTCATTGATTACATGACCTTTTGTTCTTCCCATTTTTCATCGTAGCAAACCCACATTGGTAATCATGACATAGTTGTAGTTGATGGCTATCATACATCAGTTGCAGGTCTTGGTAATGTTAGACATAGTCCATGCCGAAATTTGTAAAATGTGCTTCATGTTCCTAAACTTTCACCTAACCTTCTTTCTATACACAAACTTACCAAAGACCTTAATTGTGTTTTAACCCTTTCCCATTTTCATTGTGTATTGCAGGACCATGTCACAGGGAGGACAATTGGAGTTTCTAAGGAACATAGAAGGCTGTACTACCTTGAGATGCAAGCTTCGGGTGGATATGATCTAAAGTTATAACATTCCTGTCATCAATCCAATACAAACTCTTGTGCCTCCCAAATTTGGCTCCAAAGTGTTAATATAAATGATGAACCATTTTCTCTTATACATACTAATGCTTGAGATCCTGTTACCATTCCTAATATCTCCAGTGCAAAATGGTTTGTCATTCATTGATGATTGCACTCATGTCATTTGGTTGTTCTCGATGAAAGATAAATCTAAATTGTACCAATTATTTACTCAAATTATCATATGATTCATACTTAATTTGGTAAAACTGTTAAACACCTGAGGTCTAATAATGGTAGAGAATATGTGAACCAAAATCCCTCTACCTTTCTTAAAGAGCGAGGTATTATCCATTAACTTACATGTGTCGATACTCCCCAACAAGTTTGGGGGGCGGGGGGTGGGTGTGGGGGGTGGATGTTTGTTCCGAATAAATAGGTTACCTTCTAGAGTTCTTGGGGGTGTTAGTCAGGTTCATATCATGAAATCTATCTTTCCCTCTATTCCTATTATGCAAAGCCTCCTTGAAGCTCGAGTTTTTGGTTGTGTTGTATTAGTCCATATTCATCACCAGGATCAGTGAATTTTTAGGAAAATCAGCCATTCTTTACTTCCTGCCGGCTTCAAGGGGATAACAGTATTGATACTTAGGTGAGACAGCCTTTTTCCAGCAGTAAAGGCCATATTTTGCATCGTTTGATAAAAATGAATACCAGATATAGCATCATAAAAATCTAGCATATATATTGAATACAGAGGCTGGGAGAACCGAAAAATATTAGTGTGTCAAAGTGTTAGGCTATTTCATGATAATTGAAGCTTGGATTACTTTATAATTAAGTTGGTGAACTGTACCTTGAATTTTGTTGCAACACTTAGCTTTTGGGAATCTGCCCCACCTAACTTGTGCAAGGGACCAACCATTGGCTTCTCAGACTGAGTAAGCATATGCGATGCAAATTTTTGAGGAAGATGACATGTGCATGAGGATAGAAGTTGGATGGAATCCAAGTGCAACAGGTCCCTGTTCTTCTCCAGAAACCCCGTTGTATCATAGGTGACCTGAAGGGAGGAACAAGTTGAACTATCAAACAGTCAGGCAGGATGACTATGAGCAAACTTAAATTAACAAATAAGTAATCCTCTGCTCGAAGATTAAAGATGGTGTTTTGGAGTTCAAAAATATTGACAATGAAATTTCTATCAAAATTATGGTTAACTAATATGTGGATACAAATCAGGTGGAATTTAGTGTTTTATATCGTATGGCACTTGACAATCAATATAGTTATATGAACATGACCAGATTAATACCTCCCCTGCATAATGAGACACAGTAAAGGCTTGGTCTCTTTCTCCTTTGAAACATGAATTAGAATTCAAATGCTGTTTAAGCTTATTAGCAAATGTTAAATCTGTGCCGTTCGGGAAAGTGGACTCTTCATCTAACAGGGATAATAACCCCAGTGGTCTCTGCAAATATATCAGAAGTTAAGTTTCAGACAACAGTTTATAATTTCTAAACACAAATGTCAGAACTTCCACAGCAAGAATAAAAGTGTGGTTGCCATGAAAAACTTCATTTACCATTCACCAAAATGTCATTAACAAATGTCAGGGAGAAAGGAGAAAGCAATGTTGACAAAGCATCATAAATTTAAACAGGTAGTAATACTGTTTAGTGTTTACAGTCATAATCAGATCAACATTGTAAAAATTTAAAGATTGTCTATCGATAAAATCTGTATGAACAGAACTCGGATAGGTTTGCACACTCTCCATCTCCAGCTTGAGAAGAAGTGTTGTGATATTAGCATTAGTTATTAGTCAATATTAACTTATTATTATTACTCTGCATATAACAATGCTACGGTTGTACTGTTTCACTACTCTTTATTATCAATAAGACCTCTCTATACAGTGCTAGACACTGATATTCACAGAAAATAATGCTACAATACCAGTTTGTCACTTGAATGTGCAAACCAAATGTTCATTAATTTGACATACCAGAATATTCAATACACTATGAGAAAAGATGTGCTACTAAAACTAATGTACAAAAAACTATAGCCTTCCCTTTGAAAAACTAAAGTTGTGTTTCTTTTGCACTGCACGACAATGAAAATCACATTAAATACATAAGCAAGCACTACATTGCCCACTAGAGCTTAACAAATTAGCTAACATTTTCCAATTGCAACTACATTCATTAACAAGCACACTAAATATTGTGCCAAAAGGGGGTCAAGGAACAAAAAGTCTGTACCTTCTCAAAAAGATTAAGGCAGTCTTGGTTGTCTTCGAATTCGATTTTAGCCCAGTCAATGCCATCTTGCATATATTCCTGAAACAAGAATGTAAACAATCAACAAGTATAAGCATATGTTCAGCTTTCAAAGGTAGGTATTCAATATTTTATTTCTTTTGAGAAATGAAGGCATTCAGTAATTCTATGTGATGCATACCTCCTGTTCTAACTTGAATAAATGACGATTGAAATGTTGCTGTAACCTCTCATTCGCATAGTTTATGCAGAACTGCTCAAAACTGTTCCTCTGCGGACATAAAATGCATAGCATCAATAGAGCCAAAATATTTTGAAACTCAAACAGGATAAGGATGGCGAGATAGATATAAAGAAAGGGGGGTAAAACATACATTGAATGATTCAAAGCCATAGATATCCAGAATACTGATTGATCTGCCAGTACGTCTTTTGCCAACAGCAAGTGATTTATTTATTTGTTCAACCAGCCAATCAAATAGGCATGCATATATTGACTTTGCCAAAGCATCTCTTGCATCAATTGCCTACAAGAAAAAAATTGGAACATTTAAGCTCCTGAGAAAACTAAAATGCATCATTATTATTTCATTCATTGTGCATCTTACAAATCAATGGTGGTCCAACCTATTTATATGTTGAGCTTAACAACTTGCGTGATGTTTTGGCATAGAATATACCCAAAAGAAACCATAGTATGTACTCAAACTCAGAGATGTAGCATTTATCTTTTTATCTTTTCTTTTAATAAGTATGAGCTGTTATTTTCAAATCATCCGGGGCACTGAAGCCTACTTAAAGGACTTTAGAATGAAATCCACACACAAACTCAGTGCAGTACAAATGCATGAAAGCACTCATCACACCAATATCCTAAAACATGAGATTTTAGATGTATCCAATGAGCATCGTCATAAAAAATATTAATGCATTATTGCCCTTGTATGCATGAATCATTTGCATTTAGATGCTAAATCAAACTCCTAAGAAGAAACTTAAAACAAGACAATGTTAATCATCAACATGATAGGAACCGGTGTGTTATTATAGAGAAATAGGGAAAATCCCTATGATTAAAGAACACTATCATAGATCTTCGAGGGTCTGTACCTCCTAAATGCCCAAAGGCCCTAATTCACCCAAATGACAAGATATCCCTTCTCTCCTCTTATTTAAAGGCAACATACCTTATTTCTACCAAACTCACCCACTAACTAACTAGCTGACTAACCAACCAACCAACCATATAGGGGTTACCCATAACAACGAACTTCTTTTTACTTACTTTTCCTTTTAATAACAAATTAAACAAATTGGATATACTGATAGATGAATAGAATACAATTCATGTTCCCGAGATCTTCCCCTCCTAGTAACTAGGAAGGTTCACTTTTTCCATCCATAATTTTAGACAAATGTAATTTTTTTTTTTTACCTGTGATAATGTCAACTTTTGGACAATCTTATCATTACCAACTTTCATCTTGCGAGTTGATAGAGTCAACTTGAGATCTTCAATGTCACAGCCAATCAATTTGGCAACGTTGAATAGACCTTTAAGAAGTCAGAAAAAGATTAATGTTTAAGGCATTGGACAAATGGTAAAACATGAAGGCATAAAAAATATGTTCAAAACCTATGCACCAGAAATTAGGTATCGAATACACCATATGTAAATTAAACAAGCCACAGTTACTACAGAATTCTTAAATTGTAAGTGCAGTAAAATCAATCGATGACCATACCCAATATATTAAAATAAACAGAAGTGAAACAACATTTCTTTTAACATAAACTCAAAAAAATTCTTCCCTTTAAAATCACCAGAAAAATTGAACATCAATCATCAATACAAAATGCCAAAAGTTATTACGTTCTAGGATATGCTGAATGAAGCCAATTGTTCTTAAAATACATCCCAAACCCAATGTATAGCATCAGGCAGAAGCTTTTTTCCCTTTACAATTTCTTGGAATACAGAAGTATTTGTTTATTAAATTAGCTGATCATCAGTTGAGGTTTCTTGCAATTACAATAATTCCCCTCTAGTTTGAGAAATTACTATATTAACCTCCCCTACTTTGAATGTTCACCATACAAATAACCCTTGTATTTCTATTATTCACACACATACACACCCTCCATACAGCCTACCAAATCCATACAGGTAAAAAATACATATAAAAGGAGGAAGAATAAGAGCAATAGACTCCAGTGACAAAAGTGTATATTAAAAAAAAAAAATCATCTTCTTTCTTTCCATTTTCTTTCACGTTTCTCTAATACCAAACAATCCTTAAAATTCATTCTTTTTCTCACCACTTTCTTTCTAACCACATTCCTTCTTTCTATCTTCTCTCTTTCGATTTTCTTTCTCACACCAGACAAAGACATAAATGGTAATTAGGCTAATTGCAATATTTGTGTTTACTACATTAACTCTATATATATCAATCTCCTCTGTGTAATTCAAACACATAGATTTCACTACATATCTCTCTTTTCTCTTAACATGGTAACCAGAGCCAAAAGGCAACCCTAAAGTGTGTGCACCCAGTGGACCCACTACCCATCGATGAAAAACTTTTCTAGCCGACCATGTTTCGACTCTGGTTTGCAGGTCCCCTTTGTCATCTTGTCTTTTCAGAAGTCTCAATATCCTACATGTCATCCAAAGCTGTTCAAGTGTTCAACCACTTTCAAACAACCTTTATGGACAGCAACCCCACTATCAGCCCTGTCTCTCCCGATTCGGTTATATTCCAAAGCTTCATCCAGATCCGGTGAGCCACATGCAGCATACCAGACGGTCCCTTTCTCAAATTTGTCGCTCGCCTCACGTCCATGTGTCATCCTTCCAGCTGCACGTGGCGGTGCGTCCGACAAATGCAGGAAGCCAATTGTTGTGCAGTAATCACCCTCCTATCCTCTACCCAGATCTGACCTCACCTCCTTCAACCGCTCTGTGTTGATTCGTACCCTCACTACGAAAGCTTGAAAAGTGAGATGAGTAGCCATAAAGTTGTTAGAAAGTCATTCATGAGCTTACACCTAACGCTAACAGTTGAAGCTTTAAAGAAAGTTGGTCCTTCACACTTTTTATAACGAAAAATAGAAGAGACCAGGTCCTTTACATGTAGTATAGATTACAAAGGTCACAATGACGGATATGCAGAAAGGTGCGCAAACTCTACTTAGTACGTATCTAGTCCTCTACTTTTCTTATCTGGTATATTCTTTTCTTACCCCATTCAGCATGATTTTTGTGAAAAGTATAATTTAATTCACCATTATCTTTATGCTTATTTGAAGGGGTTTAAGCATGTCATAATAGACTAGAAATACATATGCATATAGCACAGTGCAACAGAGGATCCAAAGTTATAGTGTCAAAACAGGTGTCCCTTTTGTAATCTGCACTGCAACATATCCTACTGTAAAAATGCTATCGTGTAGATACTTTCAGGAGAGGTTCTGGAAAATTCTTACCCTCATCTTCGGCGGCTTGAACATGATTTTCATTATCAATCTCATTAAATGACACGTTTCCTAACCATAATACTGCAGCAAGCATTGCAAATACATTCTCCTGATATTCTTTACTTATGTGAACAACATCAAGAGCTTCCTGGAAATTGGTAATAGTATGAAATGTTCATATTTATGTCAAACTGTCATTTCAAAATCAATCAGTCAATCAATGCAGAGGTAAGAACAATATTTTAAGCCTATATGGAGGCAGATCATCTGTAAACAACGAAAAATAGTATACCATAACCATGCAAAATTCTTCTGCATCATTAACACCAGCAATTGAATAACAATTACTCTGCCTCAGATATTTATAGTCTTCCGCATTTTGTAGACTTAGCTTCCCTGAGTTAAAAAAATCAAATATCAAATAAACAATCAAATAGAAAGTCAAATAAACAAGAATACAGAACAATAAATGCTAGGTTGCATGGTTACGGGGTTATAAGCTATATGAGAGAATCTCTAAAAACTAGGATACATGTACAGGATGATGAAGTGATTAAATCATAAGATAAATACAATTTCCATAATGTTCTAGCTCCAAGTTTGTAATAAAAGTTATAAAACTCTATAAAGTATATCAAGTAAAAAAATACCTAAAGAAGGCACAAGATTTGAAGGGGTGGAGTAGGAATTTGTTTCACTCAGTAGCCACCGAAACAACTTAGTAGCAAAACTTGGTGTTTTGTATCGAATGGCTTGTATTTGAGTGATATTGTCTCATTGCAATGTTTGACCAAGATGTACCCAAATATATTTGGTAGTGAAATTTGAAATTTATATATGCATTTACATATATTGGATATTGTTCCATATTAGGATCTCTGGTCCAGCCCACTATGGGCAAGGAACCTAAATCCAATAGGTGGTTATCTCTACCCACCAGGTCACCACCATATCTTCTAGAAGGCAACGTCCATGGAAACAAAGAAGTACCGACTCGAAGGATGGGAGCATTTATATCCCTTCTTCTCAAGAGGATAACCCAAGAAAACACACTTAATAGCACAAGATTCAAGTTGGCCGCGATGCTGTCTATGAACATGAAGAAATGCAGCACAACCAAAGACACGAAATAAAGGGTCCTCATAATAGGAGCAGAAGGAAAGAAAGAGGTCATGTGCTTGACAGGACTGACACCACCCAAAACACGAGAAGGTAACCAATTTATGAGATAAGTGGCATTCAAGATTGCTTCCCCTCAAGAAAGTACAACCCTCCCTGTTTCTTAGCAACTCCAATCATCCTACATGAAGCAAGATCCTGAAAGACACAATGAGAATGGAAAAAGTTACTGCACAAATGAGATCTTTGGTAAGCTGAATGAATGGAAATAAGATTATGGGGAAGTTTGGGAACATGGAGCACGTCCTTTAAGTAAAGGGAAGACATGAGTTTAATGTTACCACTTCTCGTTACTAAGGTATGAGAGACATCAATTACGGTTATATGATGTTTACCAGCAGAGGTTGCTAAGATGACAAATGTGGGGAATGGAAGGTCATGTGGTCAATCGCACAATAATCCATGAATTCTCAGACACAGTACAAGAAGCATTCAGGGATGTGGTACATGAATTCTTACCAATCATGGCTCGAGAATGAATGTTAGAAGGCTTACTAAGAGAATCAAGGAGCGTTCATAGGTGCATCAACTCATCTTTATTAAGAGTCTGAACTTCACCTCCCTTAGTAGGCGGTGGAATGGACTTGAGAGCCCTGTAATTAGACATCGCGATAATGGAGGTTGCAGTGGAAATAGCAGTGACCCACAAACAATAGAGTCTAACTCAAAAACCAACAAAATCCTAACTTACGTTAAGGCTTCCAAGCACGGAGCTATTGTTTAAGGTTTAGGAGGTGTTGGAGGTATTGTCTGGGCTATACTGTGGGGTGTTTGGCAAGGTAAAATGGTGGAATATGGGACTATTTGGCTGGGACAAGGTGGAATAGTGATTTGTTTGGGCAAGATGGGAGAAGATTGGAGTAGAGGCAGAGGAGACGAGTCGGGCGGTACAAGCAACGATGTCAACAGTGGCCGACGTGCCATCATACGCGATTGGGAGTTGTGGCAGGTGGAGCTACACGCAGAGAAGGGAGGCTGCATATGGGGGCGAGTTAGATGTCGGTTTTTCGGTGGCTTGCTGAAAAAGGGGTGACGGTCCATCTGGTGGGGTCGTCGGTGTGCGAAACAACGGTGGTTAGTGGCGGAAAATTGTGGGCAATGTGGAGATAGGTGTGCATGATGAAAGGACAGAACAGGAAAGGAATGAGCCACAATGAAGGCATGCTAGGGTTGAATGTGGAAGCAGAGTCTCCCAAATCAGGAGCTCTAATAACAAGTTGAAAGGGAATATCTGAATATTATTTTCACATTTCAATAATTACATGAGGATACACTATATAGGTATGACGACATTAATACTAACTTTCCTGTACAATGGGGGACTATTCCTACAACATTACTGGGTCCTGTTTGTTAAAATTAATTCTGTAGTGCTGATTGTAGGAGCTTAGAAACATTGCCATAGGTCCTTTCATTCATATCTCTCTTAACAATTTGTTAATCATATGATCACTATTATACTTGTCCTCACAATATTTAGAGAAAAAATAAATCAATATTTTTTTTTCATAAATAAAAAATGGAAATGTTTAAATACTGTATTAAATCTTCATTCGATGTGATTGACATGGCCAAACCAGGTGATGAAAAGTATATTAGCCGTCAACAGTAACATGATTGTCACATAATCAACTGAAAATGTTTGGAAGACAGTGGAAAGACCTATTGTAACATTTAACATTGTTTGTGGGTTCAATTGGCAGGTTTTTGGTTCATAGAATCTATTTTCAACAGGCCCAGAAGAGTATATGATTTCTCAATTGACAACATAGTATAGAGACTTAACAATTATCCACAATATTCAACAAATATATTAGCAGAAGTGAAATAGAAGGTGACATGTTAGTAATTACCCCTAAGAGATGGTGGTGCACCAGCACATAGCTGATAAAATATATGATACGACCTTTCCCCTTCATTGCATTGGACTACTCTAGACTGGTCACATACCAAAATAAAATTAGTGTCTACTGATGTAATATGAATAAAATTTGCACAGAACAATGAATAATTACCTTTTCCAGCAAAACTGAGAATGGTCATGCAGCAAGCATCACATAGATTCAACACATAGGTGCAAACGTTTAACATTATAGTTAGTTGGAAACTTCTAGCCGGAGCAAAGACACATGGTTTGAACCATTAAACATCAGAAAACTTACATGTTTGAATATTAGCACCAGATATTTTTCCAGTTTCACTGAAGTGAATCTCAATGAGCTTTCCCTGTCACACATTCAACCAATATGAGAACTTTCAGCATCAAAAGAATATAAGACCAGAGCTTAAATTAAGAGAAACACAACTCAAAACCCACAAGATTGGCAACTCAAGGAATCAATATGAAGAGTCAGGAATCTTACAAAACGACTTGAGTTGTCATTTCTCAATGTTTTTGCATTGCCAAAGGCTTCTAGTATTGGATTAGTCTTTAATATCTCATACTCTATTCCACTTCCACCACCAAGAGCAGCCAAGTACTGCATTGCTATCTTTGCTGTCTCAGTCTTCCCTGCTCCACTCTCGCCACTGAACCAGCAGATAATAACTATTATTGTAGGTGCCAATTCAAATACAAACAATTACGGCGCACACAAGGTTAAGGGAAACCAAGATAGAGCTTGACATTAACGACAAAATCTGCAGACGGCAAAAAGAAGCCTCTTTGTCCATCAAAATGTTAATACAAGAAGGAAAATCAGAAGCTCGTTCTTAAAGTTATGTTTGTCTGTATATATCATGTAAATTTGGAAAAGTTACTCCATAATACAGAAGTTAAAACATCAACAATGATAGAAGGAAAAAACTGAAGAATTTAAGCAAGGACCACCCCAAGATAAACAGACCACAAAAGGAGGGTCTAGTGCATTGAAGAAAAATTCTGCAATTCAGGCATCGAAAAGTCAAAAGCAAATACATGAATCTAAGCACTTGAAGCTCAGAAGGAAAAGAAAATAAAAATAAAAGAGAAATATATCTATATGACATGATTCAGTATTTGAACAATTGGGGTCTGGGGATTATATAAGGTTGTCTTCATTTTATTTTTAGGGAAGGGGGACCTGAGGAAGCATACTTCTTTCTTGAGGGCAACAAGAATATATTTAATATGGACAGATAAACTTTTGGGGAAAATGAAAATTACAAAAATGGAATTCAAACATTCAACCACTCAAGTGGTTAGCCAGCCTCGCCCCTAATCTAATAATTTCATCATTCTCATTCCATTGATGTGTACCAGGTTGGAGACTTGGTACTCCATGATCCCATCCAAACCAGAACCACTCAAATGGTTACTTATTAACTACCCTTTGAACATCTTAACTAATTGAGTAGTTAACTGTTGCTAAAGTGTTGGAAATGTTTTTATCACAAATGCCTTTTTGTAATTTTCCCTACAACTTTGTAGGCCTACCCCATCACTTAATCCAGGATAATTTCCAGGTTAAATGACCAACCTGAGATTCTGAGTTAATTATCCAGAAAAGAAGTGGACAAGAATAAATGCAATAATCATGAAAAATTTCAGTCCACAATTTGAGAAATAAGTAAAATAAGAGTGAAAATTTTGACCAGTATTCATACAATACTTGTACAAGATGCAATTAAAATACAATTTAGATTGAAGCTGATGATGGAAAAGAAAACAAGAACTGTTGAGTACCCAACAATTTGTCATGAGTCATGACCAGCAGATAATAAAAGGAGATTTCATCAAAACTAACTGACCTTATAATTATGGATTGATTAACTTCATCTGGAAAACAAAGTAAGAGTCAGTAAAAAGTGTTTGCTTAAAACAAATGGAAGCGATCTTAACCAATTAAACTTCATCCACATACGTACATATAACGAAATAAAAATTTACCTCGTATCATTTCTCGGATGGCTGTGTCTGCAATCGCATATACGTGAGGGCTTTCAATTGCTTTACGCTTATAGGCTTCAATATAATCATTACCATACAGAGGAACTTTCTTAAAGGGATTTATGGCAACCAAAACAGGTCCTGCTTTCGTCTGAATTGCATACAGTTATACACAAAATGATGTTAGAAGTTATGAATAGGAAACAAATTGATGAGAAAAGCTTCAAGTTCAAGGAGATATAAAAACTCACATAAATCATATTTTGACTGTATCTATATTGCAGATTGTATAAAACTGAAGGTTCGTTTAAATAACTAAGTTGCATGAGGTCGTCCACTCCATCAAGAATATCAGGATTTGCTGGTATCAAACTTTCTTCTTTTACCTTCAAAACCTGTAATTAAGAGAAAAAAGAAGGTTGGGGGATAGTTAATCAAGCCATAAAAGAAGAGAATCACTCTTGAGAAATATTATAACCTATCTTACCTTCCCATCAGGCAGTGAAATCACAGATTCAGCTCCAGATGTTGTTATTATCTTCCCTAGCTCCCAATGTCCATTTGGAAGTTGAAACCAAGACTGAAGCTTCTGAAATAATGAAATTCGGAAAAGAAAGACATAAAAAAATTTAAACCTTCTAATAATGATTGATAGGTCAAGGAAAATTGTTAGGATATATTAGGATTTTTACTTATTAGTAGTGGGTCTGGGCTTCGGCTTGGTCTTGTACTAGTAATAATTCTAGAACTTGACATAATTAGTAGTATAAATAGGTTCATTAGGTTATTGCATTAGTGAGTAACACATTGTTCATAAAAAGTAATAATCTCAGCCGTCTCTATCTTATTATTCTTTGACCCTAAACCTAACTCTTCAACATGGTATTAGAGAGGTGCCATCCAGGAATGGATCCAAAAAACATTAGGGGGCCAAATAAATAAAAATACATACATATATACATATACATACATATACATATATATATATACACACACACACACATAGAAAATCATTTTAGTCGGATTTGGCTCCTCTATACAGTGTTGTCACCCAGGTTAGGTCACACTGCTTCATTTGGGAAGCCAAACTTAGGTTGCTGTTCAGTTTTTATGGTGACCTGTGGTCCACCGAAGCCGGGAAGGGGGTAGGTGACAAGAGTGGTTGCCAGTAGTGGTTGGGATGTGTTTCGGTGGGGTGGATGTGTGGGTCACCCATTTGGACATGGCAGGTTTGTCATCCATCTCGTTTCAAGGCTAGTCCGCTAGTAAGTACAGGCATGACACAAGACATGGATACGATATGACACAAACACGAAAATATGGCAAATTTTAAAAATTACACGACAACACAATATGACTATGATACAAGATATAAAATTCGTATATGATTAATATAAAACACAACTCTTAAACTAAAGAGAGAAATAATGTTTTAAAAGTTAGCATGAGCCATTCTAAATATAATAAAATGCTAACATTTATCTAATTATTGTGGCATTTCCATCTATCATGGTATAAAAATTCAAAAAGTAAAAGTATTAAAATACAGTTAGGAGTATTCAAAGGCATCTAAAAGCATCCCATACGGATACATTTCCGACACAGACACGACTATTATTTTTGAAGTGTCTATACTTCATAGCTGGTATGTGACTGGGCCTTGACTTTCTGCTTCAGGTCAAGGACGCACGATGTTGAGGGAGGTTTTCCAATGACTGAAGTCCCCAACATCTCCAACGTGGTCCATGCTCCGGTGGTTAGAGCCCATGTTTGGTATGATCTAAACCATTTTGGACTATCTGTTGGTAGTGTAAGTCCTCTACAAGCTTTTGTTCATGGCTAGGTGCTCTCATTTCTAGCAAAAATTCATTTGTTGATGGTCAAAGCTTCAGTTAGTTTTCCGATGAGCCTTGGTTAGGTGGGAGATGATTCCATTAAAATGGTTCATGTACATTGGGTGCTTCTCTCTCTGTAGCAAGACTTTGGGCTGTCTATAGTTGAGACTTCTAGTCAATCCAAGTGCAACTTGTGGAGGCCCGTTTAATCAACTGGTGTTTGAGGAGGAATATCAAAGTTTATCATTGTTGACTGGATTTAGGTGGTCGGTGGTGCCACGTTCGGTTGCAACTAGAGCATCAAGACTTGAGGAGTTTCCGACTTTCCGTCAATGGTGTCTAATTTGTTTGTTGGCAATGTTGTTTTGTTTTTTTGTATATGTTTGGTTCATTTGGTTGATGGTCTATCTTTAGTTATTTGGAGTAATTTTGTGGTCTAGTTTGTGAAGAGTTCATGGTTTGAAAACTTTGGACACTAGTAAAGGACCCTATTTGTGTTGTTGGGTGATATGATACCTAACTCGGCATTTGGAGACTCAGTTGCAGGTCATTGTTGGGTGCTATGATAATACCCAACTCAGTGTTTTGGAAACTAGTTTGGAAGTCGATGGGGCCATCAAGGCAAAAGGTCCCCAAGGAGAAGTACGGAGCTATCTGTCAAGGACCAAGGCTTTGTATTATTATTATTATTTTTGGGGGGGTACTAGTTTCCTCAGTTCTTTGTTGAGATTGGATGAATTTTAAATAATGTTGGTAGCGTTCTCTGTTTTTTCGTTTATAGGTTTGTTACTTGTAAGTGGTAACAAGCTTCAGCTTATGTGTTATATGCTCAAGCTTGACTTGAGGGGAAGTGTGAGAATGTATTAGGGTTATTAATAGTAGGGTTCGGCTTGTACTAGTAATACTAGTACTTGACCAATTTAGTAGTATAAATAGGTGCATTAACCAATTTAGTAGTATAGGTAGGTGCATTAGGTTATTGCACTAGTGAGTAACACATTATCCATTCTCTAACCCTAAACCTAATTCTTCAACAAAACGCATAAAACAATGATTTGGTGACATTCTCTACTGTACATGGCATTCCCCAGTAGAAGAAATTCACATACACAACCCAAAAGAAATATAGAAATAACAAAGGTGCCGAAGCTTTTGTTTGACACAAGAATATTGGCAAACAACAAACAGTAGTGAATCTCCAAATTTACTTAAATTATGCTTGAGTACTTTACCAAGACACTCAGCAACCAACAGATGAGAGATATAAGGAGCTGAATCAATGAAAAACAGAAATATCAAATGATGAATCTACTTCAATTTCCAAATTACTACATAAGGATATTCAGCCAAAACAAGGCTGAATTAAAGAGATAGCAAACAACAAATAAGACCTACACCCCTATCTTAACAGATTTCAATCAAAGAAATTGAAATGAAAATAAATATTTCATTTATTTAAACCCTGTATTTTAAGGGTAGTGCCCCAGCCAAGTGGAATTTTAAGCACTGCAAAGCCAACAACAATTGTGTCAATTCAACTAGTTCACATAAATGCATAGGAAGAGAGGGAATAAAGAGAAGTTTCTCAAATTAAAAGTACCGGATGTAATGCAAAATTCTTACAGATGCAGCTACCAAATTATTATAGGCTTCTGTAGTTCAACTTTGATATAGCTTGCTTAGCTAATTACTGCTGCTAAAGTCAAAAGCAATACATCAAACAATACACATTAATTTCCCATCAACTCTTTCTAATAATTAACATCCTACGAAGCACCAATCCGACTGAACCCTCAGGAGTAAAAAGCCTCAAAGTAAGCCCAAGGATATAGGCACTGAAAAATTGTCAAGGGCCGACTAGTTTGAAAACAATTGTTTCATACCTAATAAACATATTAATGCAGGACAAAGAAAGGTCAATTATAATGGTTTTTGATGATTTTATTGTGATTTCCATAGGGATTATTAAGAGGTATTAGTTAGGTATTTTAGAAAATAGTAAGATACCTCTGGTAGAATTAGTGTGTTATTAGGATCTTCCTTGTTTCCAGGTAAATTCCAGAATTTTTACCCCATGGATTCGAGGTTGTCTGTCAGAACAATACCTTAACCCCTCTTTCAGTCCTTTTGGCCTGCCTTTGTCTAAGATTAAAATTTAATGTTCAACTGATTCTGATCATGTTCCAAATCTGACACTCTCAAAACCAAAATTAGAAACTACAGAATATGAACTTTCAACCCATACAAACCCAATGCGTTCCTATCATTGTTTCTCCAACTTAAATACTTACAAATATCAAAAACGTTTCAGTCAGTATCAAGCATCTACTTTCACAAACTCAGTCAACTCTCAATAAGCAATATGTTCCTTTACTGCTGCTTGCCCAACTAATTCTAACACTCATGACTTTGAAAGGACACTACACCAAAGTTAACAAAACATCCATACCAAAGGACAGATGAAACTAGTTCAAACTCATGATTACTCTGAAGCTCTTGAACAGAATTGAGAGACTATATAAAAAATAAATATAACAATAATAATAATATAATAATAATAATAATAATAATAATAATAATCATAAATAATCCAGAATAAACAAAGAATTACATTGAAACTTGCAAATAAAAGGACTCTGAAAGACAATGCATTAATCTATTGAACATTCTTCCAGAGAAATCAAGTTATTTATCCAACTGAATAATTATATCTCAAGGGTCCTTAAGCACTTTCAAAACTCAGCATGAGATTAAATTGAAATCTGAAGCCAAATGTACCTTCTTTGAAGCATAAGGTGTTGTATCACTCCACCTGCGTTCCCTAGAGGACATCGAAATTGATGGGAAGGGCCGTGGAACAGATTCTAAATCTTCATCAGCAATTGATGGCCTCTCTTCTAATGATACACCTTTTCTACTATATGCCAAGTCCTCATCAAAAATACCCATGTCACCGGCATGGTCCTGAACATCTTTCTCAAAAACCTCACCTAGTAGAGCACCATTTTCAGGACTACTTGATCCAATCACATCAGTGCTTCTCAGTTTAACATCTCCATGCTTTTCCATAAAATCAGGGGTCTGGTTACTAGTAATCTTGAACTCATGGGGCAACGATCTGATAGACTGGAGAGCAGGAAGGGCCCTGGATGGCTGAGACATTTTTCCTTAAATAGCTCTGCCACAACACAACCAAGAATTGTTATCAACAGAAATAGAAATGGCAAAAAGATATTTTTTTTAAAAAACAAAAAGTTCCCTTTTCAACCAAAAGTGTCTCTCAAACTTTACACCAAGGCCCCATTGAATGGCTTAATCAGATAAACATAATGGAGGGGACCAGCCCAAGATACAGACTCTACTATCTAGTGCTGTGCTCCTTACTCAAAAGTTGTCATTGACACGTTCTTGTTCAACCTCATCCTAAGCTGTAAAACTCAAAATCATCAATCTCACAAAGCCTCACTCTCACCTCGCCTAACCTTAAGGGTCTGTTTGTGAGTTAGATTTTGAAAGGAACGGAAGGGAAGATTTATTCTTTTTAATCTATATATGTGGATCTATATTTGCGATTTTTTTTTAAAATGAAGGAATAAAATGATAGATGACCCAGATAACCTTTAATAGCCATTTATTCATTTTTATATAAAAAAAATTATAGATTCCTTAATTTAGAAATAAAAAATAAGCCTTCCCTTCCCTGTCCCTCTCCCTCCCCCTCCATCCAAACGTACTATAAGGGACCCAACCAACACCACCTTCAAGTTAACCCAACCTAAGCTTCCCAATCTGACACTTAAACATCCTTCAAAGTTGAAAACATCTTCAAACTTCAACAAAAAAAAATTATTAAAACAAAAAATGCTGCAACAGTTTAGTTACACACAAATAGATCCTCCGTTTCCTAAAACATCCATTACTGAGAAAGCCGAAATAATAATAAGAATAAGAATAATAACAATAATAATAATAACAACAACGACAACAAAAATAATAGAAATATTGGAAACTCGAATTTGTTAGTTCTACCTACTACGAAAGAAACCACCAAAAACAGAAACTTCAAACTTTAAAGCGAATTCCAAATTTCCAATGCCTCAGTTAAAAAATAAAGATAAAGCTTAACATCACAATATCTTCTATTCATTTTCTGTCAGCAATCAGAGGAAACAGAACACACCATAAACAAAGGATAAAAACAAAAGCAAGCATATAAAGAAAAACAAAAAAAAAAACATAAAATGATCATAAATTCTCAGAAGAAGCACCTAGATTCTTCAATTGCACTTAAAGCGATCCAGGAACCTGAGAAGTAGGAAAAAACAGAGAATTCAGCACATGTTGTATCAGTTAAGGAGATGAAGCACAGAGGCTGGCGAGGCAGAGGAGCAGAAGAAGATCTTGCTCTTGAAGTTGCAGAATGAATGGAGAAGGAAGAGAGAGTGGGAGCATTCAGAATAGAAGAGAAGTAGAAAAATCTTCTAAACTCAAAAAAGAGTTCTGACAAACAAAAGGGATGTTTGTTTGGGTTTCCGAGAAAGTTGAGAGAGAAAATGATAATAATTTGCCAACAATCCAAGGCGTGTGGAGAAGCAGCAGCTTTTTTGCTTTCGCCTTTCCTATCCTTTGTTTTTTAATTAACCCAAAACAAGGAAAGAATAAGAAGATAAATGACATTTAGTAATATTATATTATATAATTAGGATTAAAGTAGCATATCGTTAGAGTAAAATAATTTAAACTCACATTCATGGGTGTTCATTGATTCAAACAAGCAATTAACCCGAGAATCCGAATTGAATTAGTTAAATTGGTTCGGATTATTCTATAATTTGAATCTGAATTGAATCAAATCAAATCAAATTCAATAGTGATTGGTTCGACTCTTAAGTTCAAGGATTCTGATCTAAACCGAACAAATTATTATATTTTAATATTTATATTTTTTTAATATTTAATATTTATTATATTTTAATATTATATATATATATATATCTAATATTTACATATATTTTAATATTTAATATTCTCTGGTCCGAACCGAACTCATTCTTGAATGGTTTGTTTCGTTCGGATTTACTGACAAAAAATTTGCAAATCCAAACAGAACCGAACCAATTGAATTTGATTGGTTCCAATTTGCACGAATTGCAAATCTGAACCAGACTGGCCTGTGAACACATTACTCACATCCACTAGTATTTTGATATTTGTGCTTTTATTTTAATGAATAAAATTAATTTGTCAAAATATCATTAAACGTCGGTATAAAATTCATCTACACTGATCGTATATAGAAATTAAATTCATATAATTAACACAAAATAATACTTGAGAAAAAACATGTTTGGATAAATGTATTGATAATAAATAAATAAAAGGTCAATCTAATTTTTAAAATAAAAATAATGTTCAATATAATAAAGTTAGAGAAAAATTGAAATAATTTTGATGTACTACCTCTGGACTCAATTATAAGTAATCAATTATAAGCAAAAAAATACCTATACTTTTTGAACTCAAATATAAGCAAAATCCAACCAACTCAACTCTATTTAATGTAAGTATTCCAAAAATCAAGAAAACTAACCAATCAAACCAATTCTCCCTTTGTAAGATGTGGAAACGATTCTTAGTCAAGAGGGGTGAATTGACTTTTCAAAAACTTTTCCAAAAACCAGAATTAATTCCCTTTTTCAATAGTGGTGTAGAAAGATAAAAGATTTTCTTTGAATTTCAAGAAAGCAACAATTGTGATATCAATTAAAGAAACAAATTAAAGAAAGATATACTATGCATAAGCTAAGTGTATGTATCATATACTAATCATGCAAGATAGTATCATAAGAATAAAAACATAAAGATCATGCATAAGATAATAAAACTCGCAAGAAAGTAAAGAGAGTAGGGATAGAGAGAATGACACACATATTTTACTGGTTCGGCTCACAATCTTAGTGGCCTATGTCCAGTCCCCAAGAATCATCTTGAAGAAATTCACTATAACAAGTGTTTGTACAAGAGATACCTCACTCCTTACAAAATCACTCTCCTCTTGTAGAATACCTCACCCACTAGAACCTCCTTACTCTCAAGAGATACCACACTCTTGATCTCTTTGTTGGATACCTCACCAACAAAGGTTACAAACTCACAAGAGATGCCACATTCTTGCTAACAAAGGGATTCAACACGCTTTCTCACAAAGGGTGACCACACCTTTACCATGATGGATACCACACCAACAAAGATTCCACGCCCAATACAAAATTCAGTGAAGAATTGATTATAAAAGAAATTTTCTAGCACAAATCTTGTTCACAATTGCTCTAAAAGCTATAGATCACTTTGCAACTAAGAATGAAAAGATGGCTCTCAATTTTGGCATAATAATAGTATATTTGAGTGTATATTTTAGTGTCTAAAACTCTTAACCAAGTACCATTTATGGGCTCAATGGATTGTGGAGAGGTTGCTTTCTGTTTTTGGACCTTTTATGTATTTTTGTTCATATTATTATATGATGGGTTGTACCATATAGGGTCTTACTGATGGGGTACCGTGAGACACTCCGATGTCCCATTAAAGAACAATCCTAATTAACTATTTCTTAATCCATTTATTAACGCTACTGCGGTTATTACATACGAAAAATATTATAAGCTTGCAGAAATGTGAACAATAAAACTTAAAACGTTTAAAACATACACAGTGGAAGAAAGATAAAACAGTATATATATATATATATATATATAAATAGATCCAAAAATCAAAACAAAGCTATGCTCACAGAGGAACTCCCTAGAAGACGCTAACGACTGACCATATCACAGACGATATGTGCGTCTGGAACTACCCTTGTCCCTCGCCCTGACCGTAATGGCGCCTATAAGCTATGGTCCCGACGGACTCCTCACTACTAATCATAATCCTCCTGCGACCGCTGTGATGCATCGTCTGCACGCTCCTTCCCCTATGACAACTCCGTAACACTCCAACTCCACTGCGAGCATAGGTGCGGTCTATCGGGTTCCACATATCCTCTGCAATTTTCTCACGGTGGGGTGGAATCCAAATCTCTGAAAAATGTAGCCGCTGAGAGATCCGGTAAGAATCGAGCATAGTGAAGAAAGGTCCTCCTCCTCGACGGAGATAGATTTTGACCGGGCCGACGTAACACATGAAGAACTGTGAGTGGTCGACCTCCCACCCACGGTCGTCATGGTATATGATCTCAATATCCCACAGGGTCTGGACCCTCGGCGAAATCATCTGCAGGTAATGCATCAAACGATGTTCTAGTTCGATCGCTGTCGGCATATAGTTGTTGCTCATCTGACAAACCGATACATACACAAAAAGAGAAAGAATAGAAGAAGAGAGATAAGAATCTCGAAAAACCGTAAAACATGGTTAGGGAAACACAGTAAAGCATAATATTATACAACAACCAACACATACGACAAACATCTCTCGAGTCATATTGTCACAGTCAACCTCGATTATCCAACTAGGATCAATCCTCTAAGGAGTCACACTCATATGCATGTCGTCCAATCTCTCACACTAGGGATATTGATCCCATGGACATTCTCTTTCTCTCTCGGGCTTATCCGTCGCCCAGAGAATGTCAGTTGGTTTGTCCTGGTAATAGTTCTGCTCGTCTTGACCAATAAGGGTGCTTCTCCCTATGAGATCAACTCCAATAGGGGTATCTTGGTATCCTCGGAAGGTCCACCATAGACTGGAACACTTCAGGGCCAAACGTCGAGATAGTCGAGTACCAGCGGAGACCACGACACAATGGGTGCAAACCATTGGCCACTATCGGTCAATCTGAACCCGGCTACAGCCCACAGTTCCCTGAACAATGCCGCTTGCATTACGTACCCGCACCTGGGTACTGTAACATCCTGCTTTTTATATACGTTGTATTACCAGTAAAGATATATTTATTTATATTTTTATTTGAGATGTAACGCCCCGATTTCTTGATTAGGGTTTAAGGAAGATATTAAGGATAATTAAAGACTTAATCATGTTCCTTAGGTGTTAGTTAGCTTGCGTTTCAAGTTTGAGGAAAATCGAAGCTGAAACCGGTCCAGAACGTAAACAGACGCAAACCGAGCGATTAATCAGTCAATTAATTAATTAATTGAGAGTTAGAATATTAAAATTAGGTCAGACTTGAGTACAATAAGTTTTTAATAGTACCAAATAATAATTAATAAAATATTCTAGCAGTAGGAAGATACCGAAGAAAACACCCGATTGTGCTGAAGGAGCAACACGTGATGACACGTGTCACGACACCAGAGAGACACCTAGAATTCCACAAAAATGTTTCTAAATCCACCTACGCATGACACCTAGCCCACTAACTATCTAAGTAAAGCATGCAATGCCACTTGTCTTCCACTAAAACTAAGATAATAATTAAACAATCCTAAACCAAGTAATATAAAAAGGAAATGAATGCATGGTCATCATCTTCTTCTCTTCTTTTGGGAACATAACCAGAGGAAAAAGTGAAGAGAAACTCTCCCAAAGGCATCCAGTTTCGTTCCATATATAAGCTTGAGTTAAGGTGGTTTCGGTTGTCAGATTTTCAAACCGATCGCGTATTTGTGTTCACGGCTTCGACATCTTCGACGTTGTGTCTTTGCATGTCATTTTCGTCAAGGTAATTCAGTGTTGATGCCTTTGACATTTTTCCTTTTTAAGTTATTTAAATTCATTCTACTCCTATTCATGGTCCCGATATCGTTTTCGATGCGTTTTAGGCTTTTACGTGTTTTTCTGCCGAATCAGTTGACCGGGAATCGACCGTGGGAGTGGGGGCAGATCTGATTTTGAATTTTAAATCTGATGTTCTTGTAAGTTTCTCTCTCAATTTCGTGCTTTGATTCAAATTGGTTCATTGATTGGAGCCATGTTGTTGATTCGGTGGTTGTTTTGGTCTTTTTGGTTGTTTTTGGACCTCGTGCGTGAGCTCGGGATAATTTTTGGTCCAGTGCACATATCGTAGGTGTTCATATCAGATTCGAGGTTGTTGTTGGAAAGTGTGCCGAGGTTGGTGTCGATAGCGCAGAGGCAATCAAAGCGTTTATGGGAAAGTACGCGCATCAGTAAGGTGGGGAGAAAGTGACTATCATGCCGAGGAGGCAAGCTCGATATAGCATGTTATCTTGTCTGTGTACGTAGGGTGCCCCAGACCCTACTAGTTGTCGAGTAGTCGACGATGGTTAAAACCCACTTGAAAATGATTTGAAATGATACTTTGGGTTTAATTATCGTAGACTTGTCGACATTAGGGCAAAATAGTATTTTAAGTTTATCTGCTTGAGGATGCATGTGATATTTGATTTATGTGTTTTTGGATGTTGTGATGTTTGACGTTTGATCTGTGATAACATGCTTAATATGATGTTTCGATATATTTATTATTGATATATATGTATGTCTTGGTTGTTGAGGATGATTGGCTGGTTGTGATGATGTTAGAACCCTAGTTGACACCCTAAGGGTACTCATGAGACCAAGAGAATGATTTTGGATAAAACAAAATCATATTTATACTCTACCTTATGGTAGAGGGTTACGGTAAAAATTTGGATTAAAAATTCAGACAGAACCCGGTCTGCATTTTCACTGACAGTAAAATTTTACTGAGCAGTGATGAGTGTGATTCCACCTCATCTTTGTCCATCATTTTGCATGCATTTTCATGTAGTTTAGGCATATTTTTATTAGATTTTAGGTTAATTTTCCTTTGGAACGGGTAAGGCGGTTTTCGTGTGTTGTTTTGCAGATATCAAGGGTAAATTGCTCAAGATCAACCATGATGAAGTTTGGATGAAGATGGAGCTTTAAAACTGAAGAAAATGAGCCAAACAGAGCCCATCACGGCCTAGCCGTGATGCCCATCACGGCCATGATCGAGCAAAACTGAAAAAGAAGAAAGGCTGAAGTCAGAGTCTGTCACGGCCTGGCCGTGATAGCCATCACGGCCGTGACCCAAAACCACCACAAGTCAGAGCACATCACGGCCAAGCCGTGAAATTCTTCACGGCCATAACAGAGGGCTCGCGTCGCGAGCATCATTCTCGCCCCGTGAGAGACCGGATTCTGCAAAGCAACCAGAGGCAGAGACCGTCACGGCCTGGCCGTGATGGCCATCACGACCGTGACGCGCATTACTTGGACCTGAAGAAACCGAAATAGATCAGATTTTGAGTTGGTTTGGGACTCTAACTTCCCCATTTCTATAAATATGGACCAAGGCATCAGAGAACAGACACAGTGGATCATCCATAACAACTAGGACTTAGGCTTAGATCTCTCTTCTCCTCTTCTCTTCTCTTTTCTGATTTTTATTATGTTGTCAACCCAGCTTGTCATCTCCATGGCAAGACTGGAGTAGTAGCTTAGTTTCTAGGGACTAGGGCTCTGCCCGAGGTTTGTAAATGATGTTGATTTGATGTAAAATCATTGTTGATTTCATTATTGTTTTAGATCTGATTTCTAGTGTGTTAACCACTCATAAATTTCGGCAACCGTTTATTTTCGTGACGTAGACGTTCTAAGGAGGAACCTAGCGGTGAACTTAGGATTTCTAGGGTATTTCACTCGTAAAGCCCGGCAGCCACTAGTTTGTGAGATGTGAATGATCCAAGGAGGAACCTAGCGGTGAACTTAGGTTATTTGCATGACTGAGACATTTCAAGGAGGAACCTAGCGGTGAACTTGGGTGTCGGACCTATAGAAGTCAGACTTGGGACTGAAATCACGAGAGTTAGAAGCCGTCCCTCGAGGAGCAACGAGTTGTCACGGAACGCAAAGGGTCCAATCTGGGATCGACTACCACGAGAGTAGGGGTCGGGTCAATTGGGCACGGCTTTTGTAACCCGAGAGGGAGCTTAAGCTATTAGAGGATAAACTCGCCTTCAAGGCAATTTCGGTAATCAACAAAGGTAAATCAGATTAGCAACATAAACAACCTCGAAGGTAACCCAAATCCCTAGGAATCCATTTAAATCGAAAATCCCAAAAACATTTGTTTTCTGCTCATCTATCTTTTAATTTTCCAATTCAAACATTTTTCAAAACCATTTACAAAGTCCAGATCTAATCGATTCGAAAACCGATTGCGATTCGAGAACACAGTCTCTGTGGGTTCGATATCTTTTATTACTTGACGGCAATCCGGTACACTTGCTGGAATCGCACGAGCGCGTGCATCCGCACGACATCAAGCAGAAAACCTAGTTTTGAACCGAGAATGAATCAATTTAGTTTTATATCATAATTTCAACGATATAGGCAATTTTGAAATTCTCGCTCAATAATATATTATTATACATTTTACGGGCGAATTTTTAAGGAAAACGCTCAAGAAAATTTAAATCGGGTACATGACGGAGTCGGGAACGGATGTCCAGAGTTAGAATCGGACGCCGGAAAGGGGTGCACTTGCCACCTAGGGTGGTGAGTCATGGGGTGAGTCACCACCATGACTCACCATGTAATGATGGAGTTTCACAAAATGTGCTAACCTACTTAAACAAATGAGTGATTTACCCTTGACCTTCCTTTGTATTTCCAACTTTGTCCAAACATTTTGGGACCAAATTGCCCCTAAGTACACGCCCCCCCCCCCCCCCAACCCTCTTGAATCACTTGGACACTTTATTCCTTCATTTACACAAGTTCTTCATGTTCTTGCTTGAAAAACTCTAAGTTCTTTTATTGGCAAACTTGAACCTTTGATCAAATTTCTTCATCATCTAGAGGTTTAAGCACCTTCTCCATGATCTATTCTTCCATTTCATGCTCTTTTCTTTAGAAATTCATGAAAAATCATAGAAAAATGTTATGACACTTGATCTTACCTCTCTAATACCTCTATTTGTTAGATCTAGAAGCTTGAAATCAAAAGAAATTCCTAGCCCTATTTTTATCTCTTTGCCGAATCTATATATAAATGGGTTAAATGAGTGTTCTTCAATTTTTAACTTGGATGATGATTGTTATAAGCTATCTACGGCCTCTAGGTTCTAGATCCAAGTGCATGAGAGCAAAAGAAATTTCCTCACAAAATTTTTGGTGTCTTGGCCAAAACCCTAGCATGTGGGTTAAATGAATTTTGTTTTCAATTTTTGATTTGTGACAAGTCTTCTATGCTATCTAAGACCTTACTATTCTTTATCCAAAAGATGGAAATGAGAAAAGAACCCTAGCCCTATTTTGAACTCATTGGCCGAACCCTAGCCAAGTGTTGTCATAAATTGATTTTGTTTACTTAGCTTATTTTATGTTGTTTTGGTTGAAGGTTGACTTGTAGCTTTTGGTGTGGTAACGAGGAGCTTCAATTTCGTGATTCCCGTGTTAGCTAAGGTGAGAGAAAGAAATATCATGTCGTCAGAATGGATAAGTAGCATATATTTTATAATAATGGTGTTGGGTGACCTAAACCCTACTAGTGGTTGAATAATCGACAATACCAAAATCATATTGGAACCTACTCCATAGTACTAATGATAATTTGGGGATTGTAGGTTTATCACCGTTAGGATAATTTTATAATATTCGAGGATGTCTGATTTTATCACTGTTGAACTGTTTGTGATGTTTTGGGATACCTGAATATTTTATTATTATTTACTGTGTATAATCTGTTTAGTTGTTATTTAGGCAATGAAATATGTTGGTCGGGAGATATTTTATGAGATAGTGATGAGTGAAGTTGACACAGGGAAATAAAACAAGGGGGGTTGAATTGTGTTTTTTAACAGTTTTTCAAAAAAGCCTTTTCTCCAAACTTTTAGCAAGCAAAACAAGTTAAGTACACACGAGCAATAAAACCCTTTTAAAGAATTAACAAAATTAGATCCAAAACCCCACAGTTAGTATAACCAAATACTGCAAAAGATAAGGGATAAAAGATTAACACAAGTGATTTATCCTTGTTCACTATTTTCCAACCAAGAGCTACGTCCAGTCCCTTCTACCTAAAGGTTTTCTCCACTATTCTCCAAATAGATTACAAGTATTCAACACCTCTTCAGGCTACAAGTATTCTTTCTCTATCAAGCCTCTTCGGGCTCTAACTCTAACAAAGAGATTTACAGATTTGATCTAAGAACTCACTAAGTGTGAGAGTATGAAAGTTGAAGATCAGTTAAGATTACAAGTAATCTTGTTCAATAGATTTCAGCAGAGTTTTTTGGCACTTTTGGTATTAGAGCTTCTATATCTTGTTCACTGAGGTTCATCCAGTATTTATTGATGGAGTGCTTTGCTGTCTTGAACGTCTTCAACGGTATTCTAATTATATCCGTTTAGATATAGCATTAAATGCTAGGATCTATTTGAGACTGATAACTTGATATGCTTCATGGAGAAGTGCTCTTGTTTATCAGAGTAATGCTCAAAATAGAGCTGTCACTTCCTTGTTGTACCGAAGGTTGCTTTATGACTTTCCTTCTATGTACTTGGTTTAAACTTTACAGTAATATAGATGACAGAGTACAAAGGTTTATGTTCTCGATGATACTATGTTTCTAATCTCAAGAAACAAAGAGTTAACAAATGAAGCAGCAAGGGAAAGAGACATATATTCCTTTGAATTAAATATATAATCATTTGAAATAAATACGCTTATACTTAGGCGGGTTAATTTTTACTAGCTAGTAGACGCGCATGTCTTTGGACATGCAAGATTAACTTATCAGTAAAGTGTACTCGTCTACTGATATTGCGTCTATAGACTCTCGCCTAGTTCCAAGTCTTTGGACTTGCTATTCTCAATAGCTCGTCTGCTGACGTGGCGTCGAGTATGACTTCTCATCTATTATCAAGTCTTTGGACTTGGTGTTTTTATGAAAGTTATTTATTGGCTCATCTACTACTTTTTATCTTAGACTTAGATACTCTGCTAGCATCTATTACCTTAGCCAATTTTTAAGGACTCGTCTAGCGATAACTTAATAGATTCAGAATTTTACCAAAGTTTTGAAGACTCGTCTAAAGGTTGAGAAATTGACCCGGTACTTCAACTTCGTAATCCTGCAAGCTTTCACTCAGACTAGTTAGATCTTTGACAATACTTTGCCATCCAAATTTAACATTTTTGTTAACATCAAAACTTAAGAGATTATTTAGACCAAAACCACTTTGGTTCTAACAATAAGAGGTTAAGGCACTAAGGTATGATTTGATATATGCCTGTGAGACCATATAGATGCATGCTGTTGATCATAGTTACGTGAATGGAATGCATGAAGTCAGCATATCCGTAGATATATCCGTAGTTCTTGCAGAGCGGCTCTCAGACACCCCGTTGTGCCCCTTTGTGACATTAAATTAAAACCTTATTAATTGATTATTTAATCGCGCTCTTAACGTTAAACGTGTATTCTGAAACACGTAAAAATTAAAAGCTTAAGTTATTAAACATATAACTTCAACATCATACCATAGTTATATTAAAAATACATACACAAGTCTTTTACACATATTTCAAAACATTGTTTTAAGGTATCCTCTCAGTAGGATCCCTCACAGGCATATATTTAAACAAACTATTATAATCAGCGGAAAATATAACATCTTATAAGACTCACTGGCACTAGACACTAAACTACATTGCTGGAATCCACAGCTCGTCCTCCCGTATCTGGTTCATACGGAGTTCCATCTAACTCCTCGGTAATTGGTTCCTCCATCGGGTCTTCTAACGTAATAAAGTAGACATATACAAAAATACAGAAATAGGGAGATAAGAAACAGTTCTATCATCATAAGCGGAAAAGATTCATAGCATATAATATAATAATAGTCACAAACATGCATCACTCACAATTTACAATCATCCATACTTTATAACATCATCCTCTACCCTCCAACTCATGCAACTAAACCTTCATGCTGACGTGGCCACTACTAATCCTGTCACATATCCCTCGTTAGGAATGTCAGTCAGTCGTCCAAGTGACGCGTTCCCAACGCCAGTGCATATTCTCATCCATGGTGAGAATTCTCATGCAAAGCAATGATACTATAGCTACACAGTACCATCAGTGCATACCCTAGTTCTCTCTCTCATCTCTATCAAGGGTGCTTATGCATAGCAATGACACTATAGTTGCACAACTTAACTTCTAATTTGGAACGGTCCACGAGAACTTTGGACCTCGTGTATCTCAAATACACGGTTATGAACAACAATGCGATATATGATTCTCACTAACTTTTATCAATAACAACCTAGTGCCTCAAGCTTTCCTCATAACCTCCACTTACATTGTAAATCACATCACTTCTATAAAATAATAGCCAGGAACCTCTAATTTATATTCAAGCTCTCACCCCAAACAAAATACCTCCGAGCAACATATATCTTCACTTAAAATTTAACTAAGAAATTTATCAAAACAGACAGATCATGCATAACACAGTAATCAATAAAATATTCAAACATCAAAACAAAATGTCACATGCAGTAGAGTACCTTAACCAACATATCACAAACAGTCAATAATAAATAATTCAGACATCCTCAAATATGAATAATTAACCTAAGGCGATAAACCTACAATTCCCGAATCGTCATTGGTAAAGCGGAAAAGTTTCCAATGCGATTTTGGTATTGTCGATTATTCAACCACTAGTAGGGTTTAGGTCGCCCTACACCATTATTATAAATTATATACTACTTATCGGTTCCGACAATGGAATGGTTCTTTCTCCCGCCTGATTGACGTGCACGCTTTCCAATACAAGCTCCGAATGCGTCCACGCTACTGCCAAGAACCTCAACACGCTATCCAACAACATCCACAAATCTGCCACCATCCATCCTTACACATCCACCATTCCTCTTTCCGTCCCGATTACACGCACGAGTAACACAATTCGCCGGAAACACCAAATACCAGCCGAATCAACAATATGGTTTCAAATAAATAAATCTATTTGAATCAAGAGACAAAATCGACGGAAAAACTTACGAGAACAACGACCGGACTTAGGGAAAATCGGATTCAAAATAAGCTCATGAATCCTTGGGAAAAGCTACCAAAACAGGGCTACTGTTCGAGCTCCTTTTCTCTGGCCACAGAGCTCTATTTAGAAAATTGAACGGTGAAACTGAATAACTATCCTTCCTAAATCTTATAAAAAATTTTCATCCCGATCCAACGGTTAAAACATCTCAGATCGTAATTCGTTGGTGACATCTTAGATGGTATCCGGGTTGAATTTCTCACCTCCTTGACCTTCTGTCCGAGCTTCATATCTCACACCCTTGAGGTTGGTACCCAATTCTGACCGTTGGATATGAAGAAACACAAGTCTTGAACCTTCTTCTAAAATTTGGGAATGATCCAACGGTTTAATAGTGTTTGGAGACTCCCTCACTGTAACTGTTCCAACTTGGTTTCAAAGCTTCCAACAAAGGCTTCTTGCAACTATTGAGATTTCTCTCTCAATTCTTCTCCTCTAACACAAAGTAGTGGGTTATAAAGAGAGTTAAGAAGATGAGGAAGATAACTAAGATCATAGAAGTGAGGGTTTACCTCTAGATAATAAAAGAAAGTGAAAGAATGATCAAGTTGTGCAAGAACAACAATAGAGTTTTTGAAGAAAAGTGAAGAAGAAATAGAAGAGATGAAGAAGTGAGTGAAGGGGGAGGGAGGCCACGGTTTTGAGGAGTATTTATAGGCTAGATTTAGGCTTTGTTTGGTTATAAGGAATTGGTTTAATGGGTTTTGTGAATATTAAATTAATATCAGCTTAACCATAGTTAATAGTTAACTTAACTAAGGTTATTTTGGCAAATCATGGTTAATAATATGTGGCTCACATTTGATGGAGGTGTGGCTGATTTTGGGCCACACATAGCGACTCACCAATGAGTCACCGATCCTATCCATTAGCGGTTCCCGGAAATTCCGTACGCAGCTCTGTCATTTACCCGATTTCGGTTTTTGAGAGGAAAATAATGAAACGAAAGCAAAATGAAATAGGTATGGTTCAGTATATATGGATGCACGAAATTGAGGAGATGTGGGTGGTTTACAACCACGTAAAATGAGTGGTTAAGAGTGCGTAGATGTGTCTGGTTAATACCCGCGAAAGCTTGGGGGTATTTTGGTCTTTTCACTTAAAAGTCTTGATTACTAGCATTTAATGCTCATAAATGCTTGGTGACTCATCCTCCATGAGTCATCATGTATGACTCGTTGTCCCGATCTCTTGACGGGTCTCTGTAGTTCCGTTTTCGACTCCGTCGGTTTCCCGATTAGCGTTTTACTCCTGCGTAAAAGCGTAATATTTTGTTTTCGGTTGAAAATTTTAAAAACAACCAAACTCGTTAAAAATGTGATTTAAATATAAACCATTTCGTTTACGAGTCAAAATTAGGTTTTCTGATCATTAAAATCTTACTGTCAGTGAAAATACCAACTGTTTTCCATCCAAACTTTTACCAAAATCCGTCCGAATAAACATAATATTTTATTTCTGATAAAATTTTTTTAAAGTAGACATCCTGACGGAAAAAATATAAAAAATCTACAAATTTCAGTTTTCAGGCCAAATTAGGGTTTTCTGTCAGTATAAAATTATACCGTTAGTTAAAAAAACGCAGACCGGTTTCCGTTTGAGTTTTAAACCCAAATTTCACCGTAACCTTCTACCATAAGAGAGACTAAGAATATGATTTTATTTTATTTAAAATCACTTTCTAACTCTCAGATTAAAATATAATTAATTATATTTTAACCGGTTAAACAGCGTAATTAAAAAATCAGACTGTTACAGGCTCCGTGTAGCTTTGGGCTGCTATGGCTTCGGGCTACCGTGGTTTCGGGACATTTATGTATACATTTGTATCTGGATATATATATGATAGAGAGAGTGCTCGCTCGGACGAAGGACTAATTTCCCTATTATGATGGAGGTTGCGTGAAAGGATCTGGTGGTCACGTCAGCATAAAGTTTTAGTTGCATGAGATTAAGGGTAGAGGATGATATCGTAAAATAAGGATGAATGTTATTTATATGTGATGTATGTCTTTGACTGTTATTGTATTGTATGCTATGTATTCCTTTTTCGCTTATGATGATAGAACTGTTTCTTATCTCCTATTCTGTTGTGTTGTATATGTTTCGTTATGTGATCTAATGAGAAGACCCTATGGAGGAGCCAACTACTGAGGATTTGGATGGAACTCCTTATGAGACAGATGCTGGAGGGCGAGCTGTGGATTCTTGCGGTAGAGTGTAGTGTGTATGGCCAATGCATCTTTTTAGAAGTTTTATTAGTATGTACCTACAAGGGATCCTACTGATGGGAAACCCTAGACAGTGTTTTGTACCTTGATGGATAGACTTCTGTGGTGTATGTGTAGTATGTATATGGTGTGATGGTTTATCTTTCGGAAGTTGTAAATATAACCTCCTGCTTTTTATATACGCTGTATTATCGGTAAAGATATATTTATTTATATTTTTACCTGAGACCAAGGAAATGATTTTGGATAAAACAAGATCATATTTATATTCTACCTTATGGTAGAAGTTTACGGTAAAAATTTGGGTTTAAAATCCAGACAGAATCCGGTCTGCGTTTTCACTGACAGTAAAAAATTTACTGAGCATAAAACATAATTTTGACCCGAGAATGAAACATTCTAGTTTTATATTATATTTCCAATGCTATAGGCTATTTTGAAATTCTTGCTCAAAAATATAATGTTATATTTTATTCGGGCAAATTTTCAAAGAAAACGTACGAGATAATTTAAATCAGGTAAACTACGGAGTTGGATACGGAACTGCAGAGACCCGCTAATGGATTGGATCGGTGATATCATTGATGACCTCATGGGAGTGAGTCATGTTGTGACTCACCATGTGTAATCATTTCATTTTGTAAAAAGACCATTTTACCCTTGAACTTTCATTGAATGCCAATTTTGTCCCAACAATTTTTGGACCTTTTTACCCCCCATTACACGGCCCAAACCCCCTTCTATACACTTAAACATTTCCATCTTTCCTCACTTTATCTCTTCAAAGACTAATTCTCACAAAACCCTAAAATCACCATTGTTGGAAAGCTTGAAACTTGGATCATTTTCTTCACTTCTTTCATCAATTAGAGGTAGATCCTCACTCTCCTTGACCTAATCTTCCTCTCCCTTCATAAATTTCATAAGTATCATCTTTGTTTCCTCAAATTTAAGTTTTAGATCCATTTCTTGATAAATTCCTGAAAAATCATAGAAAATTGTTTTAAGTGTTATGACACTTGGTCATACCTCTCTAATACCTCTATTTGTTAGATCTAGAAACTTGAAGTCAAAAGAATTTTCTAACCCAATTTTCATGTATTGGCCGAATCTATATATAAATTGGTCAAATGAGTTTTCTTCAAATTTTAACTTGGAAGATGATTGTTATAAGATATCTAAGGTCTCTAGATTTTAGATCCAAAAGGATGTGAGCAAAAGAAATTCCTAGCCCTATTTTTTTATGATGGTCGAAACCCTAGCTAAGTGAGTTTGATGAGTTTTGTTTCAATTTTTGACTTGTAACGATTTATCCATGCTATCTAAGACTCTAGTAACTAGTATTTGAGAAAAGAACCCTAGCCCTTTTTGGTGTCTTGGCCGAACCCTAGCCTTGTCTTGCCAAAGATGGATTTTGTTTGATTAACTTGTTTTATGGTGTTTGGTTGAAGGTTGACTTGTAGCTTTTGGGTATGGTAACGAGGAGCTTCAATTTTGTGATTTCGGTATTAGCTCAGGTGGGAGAAAGAAATATCCTGTCGTCGGACAGATAAGTAGCATATATTTTATAATAATGGTGTAGGGCGACATAAACCCTACTAGTGGTTGAGTAATTGACAATACCAAAATCACATTGGAAACTACCCCGTAGTACCAATGATGATTTGGGGATTGTAGGTTTATAGCCGTTAGGATAATTTTATAATATTCGAGGATGCCTGATTTTATCATTGTTGAACTGTTTATGATGCGCTGGTTGTGGTATCATACTTTATGTGATGTTTTGTGATACCTGAATATTTTATTATTATTTTACTGTGTATAATATGTATTGTCTGATAACATGCAACATCTATTATTTCATGCTTAGTTGTCATCTAGGCAATGATATATGTTATTCGAGAGATATGCATATGGGTGAAAGGATGAATGTGACTTAGAGGTGCCTGACATGGAATGCGTGTTGTGACTATGATGGAATGTTGAGGCACTAGGTTGTAACTGATGTGAGTCAGTGAGATTCATATATATGCATTGTTGTTCACAACCGTGTGAGTGGCACACACGAGGTCAGAGTATCCTATTTTGGATACCGGATATTGCGGGTGAGTGCCCTACGGATATTGAGTTCCAAGGAAGACTACCGTAATACTCTTTTAGTCCTTGACGCGTTGTTCTGATTATTCTATCGAGGATAGAGGTATTATGTATTTTGTGCTTATTGTGCTATTTCCAGTGGGGGAATAATGACACGCACCGTGTTTGATGCACTATTCCCTACTAGAGTTAAGGGAATGGGGGCGCACTGAGTTTTTGGCATCGAGTTATTGGCACCAGACCATCTGGCCTACTGACTAACGTGACAGGAGTAGAGATGGCCATATCAGTATCAAAGTTTAGTTGCATGAGATTAAGGGTAGAGGATGGTCCTATAAAATTAGGGATGAATGTTATTTATGTGTGATGTGTGTCTTTGACTATTATTGTATTGTATGCTATGTATTCCTTTTCCACTTATGATGATAGAACTGTTTCTTATCTTCCTACTTCTGTATATTGTGTATGTTTATCTTATTCCATGAGAAGACTCTATGGAGGAACCAGTTGTTGAGGAATTATATGGAACTCTATATGAACCGGATGCGGGAGGACGAGCTGTGGATTCTAGCGATAGAGTTTAGTATCTATGGCCAGTGCATCTTGTGAGATGTTTTTATTTTCCGTCTCTTATGACAGTTTGTATAATTATGTACCTGCAAGGGATCCTATTGATAAGATACCCTAGTCAGTGTGTTGTACTTTGATGTATAGACTTATGTTGTGTATTTGTATTATGTCTATGGTGTGATGGATTATTTTTCAGGAGTTGTATGTTTTATAATTAAGTTTTAATATTTGCATATTTATTTATATACGTTTAACGTTAAGAACGAGATTAAGTTTTTAATTAATGAGGTTTTAATTTAATGGCACAACGGGGCACAACGGGGTGTCTCATTTGGTGGTATCAGAGCAGTTTGATTTTGATCAGACTGTGAGGTTTAGGATGTTGTTACTGGCAGTGTCTAGTTGAATCTACATCGGATATTGACTATGCTTAGAAGTTGGATAGTGTATCTGGACTCGACGCGATAACTAACATTGGTATGGAATATAGTATTGATATACTTGTTTATCTAGTATTATATGTCATACGGATGGGAGCTGATGATTTCTTTTACAGGATCATGGAGAACATAGTACAAGTAGTGGTGATAGAACCCCTGAGAGAATTGCCGAAGGTGGCAATGGTGAGGCTGATCATATCGGAGGTGGAGGAGAGTCATCTGAGACTTTTAATACCATCAGAGATCTAGCTACTGCTATGTTATAGCAGACACATCAGAAGATGCTGCAAATGACCAAAGAGCAGTAAGAACTACATAATCAAAGGAAAGTTGTAGAAGTTGAGGATGCAGGGATGATGATTGTTATAAGCTATCTAAGATAGTGTGTAGGTGAGTCCCATCCAGTGTGTACCTAAAAAGGGGGTGTGTGGCTGTCATTACAAATGAAAAGGATGAAATCATTCCAACAAGGATTGTAACTGGTTGGAGGATTTGCATGGATTACAGGAAGCTGAATAAGGCAACTAGAAAAGACCATTTCCCCTTGCATTTATTGATCAAATGCTAGATAGATTGGCTGGAATGGATTTCTACTATTTTATGGATGGCTATTCTGGATACAATCAGATTGCTGTAGCACCAGAAGGCCAGGAGAAAAAGACTTTCACTTGTCCTTATGGCACCTTTGCTTTCAGAAGGATGCCATTTGGTCTATGCAATGCTCCAGCAACTTTCCATATATGTATGATGACAATGTTTTCTGACTTGATTGAGAGATCCATGGAAGTGTTCATGGATGATTTCTCTATATTTGGAGAAACCTTTCAGAATTGTTTGGTGAATCTATAGTAAATTCTGCATAGGTGTGAAGAAACTAATCTTGTGTTGAACTGGGAGAAGTGTCACTTCATGGTGACAGAAGGGATTGTGCTTGGTCATAGAATTTCCAAAAATGGCATTGATGTGGATAAGGCAAAGATTGAAGTTATTGAAAAGTTGCCCCCTCCCACATCTGTAAAAGGAATCAGAAGTTTCCTTGGCCATGCTGGTTTTTACAGAAGGTTTATCAAGGACTTCTCCAAGATCTCAAAGCCACTATGTCAGTTGCTAGAGCATGATAGGACCTTTGAATTCACTGCTTAATGTTTGAAAGCCTTTGAGCTTCTTAAAAATGCTCTAATCACTGCACCTATCATAGTTCCACTTGATTGGGAGAAACCTTTTTGAGCTTATGTGTGATGCAAGCGATTTTGCAGTGGGAGAAGTCTTGGGACAAAGGTATAACAAGGTGTTTCATCCTATTTACTATGCAACATCAAGGGGAATAGCCATTGATGAATATTTCCCTGATGAACAACTGCTGGCAATGCAAGATGCTGCAGCACCCTGGTATACTGATCTGGTGAACTTCTTAGTTGGTGGTGTGGTTCCCCCAGACATGAATTCACAGCAAAAGAGAAGATTCTTTAACCAAGCAAAACAATACCTCTGGGATGAACCATACCTCTACAAGGAGTATCCAGACCATCTGACCAGAAGATGTGCAGTAAAAGAGGAATTCCTGGATATACTGACTAAGTGCCATGGTTCAGCATATGGAGGACACTTTGGTGGCATGAGAACTGCTGCCAAAGTTATCCAATCAGGTTTATTCTGGCCTACTCTATTTAAGGATGCACATAATTTTGTTAAACATTGTGATAGGTGCAAAGTGTAGGGAATTTATCCAATGAAAATGAAATGCCCCTGAATATTATTTTAGAAATTGAACTTTTTGACGTGTGGGGTATTGATTTTATGGGACCATTTCCCCCTTCCTTTGGAAACCTCTACAATCTAGTAGCTGTTGATTATGTGTCTAAATGGGTGGAGGCAGTGGCTATAATTAAAAATGATGCTACGGTGGTGATAAAGTTTTTTACAAAAAAATATCTTCTCTATATTTAGCACCCATAGAGCTATCATTAGTGATGAAGGAACCCATTTTTACAATCAAGTTTTTTTTTTCCAAAGTACTTACAAAATATGGATTTAAACACAAAGTAGCCACTGCCTACCACCCCCAAACTAATGGGCAGGCTGAGTTGTCTAACATGGAAATCAAAAGAATTCTGGAAAACATTGGTTAATCCCACAAGGAAAGATTGGTCCACACATCTGGATGAATCCTTGTGGGCGTACAAAACTGCATTCAAGACACCCCTGGGAATGTCCCCATACAGGTTAATGTGTGGGAAAGCTTGCCATTTACCCTTGGAACTACAACACAAAGCTTTTTGGGCAGTTAAGAAACTGAACTTTGATCTAGAGGGTGCTGGAGCAGCTCGAATGTTGCAGCTTAATGAACTAGAGGAACACATGCTGTTTTCCTATGAAAATGCTGAAGCATATAAAGCTAAAACCAAAGCTTGGCATGACAAAAGGATCCACCACAAATCATTTCATGAAGGAGAACGAGTACTATTGTTCAATTCAAGGCTAAACCTCTTTCCAAGCAAGCTTAAATCAAGGTGGTTTGGCCCATTCAAGATTATGAAGGTTTATCCACATGGAGCTGTAGATTTGCTGGAAGCAGAGAGTGGCAGAGAGTTTAAAGTGAATGGACAAAGGATCAAGCACTATTTGGTGAACCTTTAGACAGAATGAAGGTTAACACCACTCTAGATGATACTGCATGATATGCTGCAACATGGTCAGGCTGAGGACCATATAAACCAAGCGCTCATGGGAGGCAACCCACCAATAAATTTAGGTTGTTGATTTTATTACGCTTTGAGTGTTACAAGGGAAATAAGTGAATATAAAGAAAAAGAAAAGAAAGAGGAAGAGAAGTAATGCTACAGTTGAAAGTGAAAGCTGGTTTATTGTGGGGTGGTGCTACATCATGCTCCCAATTCTGAGTACAGTAAAGGGGCCATTTATTGAAAAGAAGTCAGGTACAGTGGGGGCCAGTGGATTTTTGTCCGTTATGGAGAAAGGCGCATGTGGTATAGTTTTAAATTTTTTTGAAAAAGAATTAAATAAAGAGGATTGGGGAGAGAGTGGATCACAATTATCCAAATTTTTGCCTAAACCGTACACTCCCACTTTCTCTACTACTTTACCACCCCACTTTCCCACACCCCACCTCCTTTCTCAGCCAACCCACACCCTACCCTGACACATTAAATAGCCTTCTCTCCCACTCCTTCCACCCACTACACACTCTGCAACTATCTCTCTTCTCTACTCAAAACATACCCTTTCGTCTTCATCTTCGTAACCCTAACACACCCTCACCAAAATGACAGCAAAGAAGGGCAGCCGTGTGAAACACCTTGCCACCAAGACAGCTCCACCCACCTCTGTTGCTTAAAAAGACCAACTCGGTTCCTGGGCCAATGACGAGGCCAAGGTGAAGTTCGAGACCGAAACCCTAAGCAGCAACCTGCACCCCGAGAAGGGATTTAAGTATGGTAAGGGTCCTAACTTGGGGATCCTGGGGGAACTGGTGGAAGTAATAGAGGCCAACGATTGGAAGCGGTTTGATGAACACCCCGAATGCTATTGCACTCCTTTGGTGAGGGAGTTCTATGCAAATATAAGCTCAAAAGACCAAACCTTCGTGGTAATAAAGGGCGGGAAGGTCTCTTTCTCAACTGGAACCATTAACATGAAGCTGGGGTTGGAGGATGTAGAAGATGAGTACAAGGAGATTCTGAAGAAGATGACTGACAAAAAGTTGCAGCAAATCAAGAAAGACTTGGCCTTCGCTGGAGCAGAGTGGATACAACAACTTGAGGGCCAACTGAAGCTTCCCAGGTCTATGTTGTAGCCTTTGGCAAAGGTCTGGAACCACTTTCTCATGCACAAGCTCTCCCCAACAACACACATTAAGACGGTGGAGAAGGAATGTCTACTCCTTCTTCACTGCATTATGAAGCAAAAGAAGATAAATGTTGGGGAAACTATTGCGGAGAAGATCTCAGTTTGCACAGTGAAGAATAAGGGCAATATGTTTTTCCCCTGCCTGATCACAGCGCTATGTCTGCAACAAGGAGTTGAGTTTCACCCTAGAGAGGGTTTGGAGAAGAATGTTGTGCCCATTGACATGAACTGTATCCTCAGGCTGTTCTCCAACTCAAATAAAGCTGAAGCAAGTGCTAATAATCCACCTCGAGCAGGCACCCCAGAGCAGCAAGATCGCTCTGGGATGCTAGAGCAAAAGTTGGATCAACTCACGGAGATGTTGCAGCAGCAAGTACAGAGAGAGAAGAAATTTTGGGAGTTATGTTTCATGAAGTACCAGTGGGAGAAACAGACAATGAAACTGAACAACTGGAAGCTGGAAACTCCCATCCAACAGTTCCCCAAGGAACTGTTACCACCTTCTAAAGAGCCTGAAAAAGTCCCCGCTGAAAAAGCTGTCCCCACTGCTACCACTGAAAACCCCAACATCAACATCAACACCGCACCTGCCAATAGCACTTCATCTGACCATGCGTGGTTGGGTATTCCACCCTCTGAACAGCAAGCTATTGTTGTGGCCCCTGATCCCAAAAAGAAGAAGCTGTTCCCAAACAATCCCCAACAAGACCAGGGGAGCACAAAAAGGACACGTGCTGCAGCATCAGACGATGTTCCTCCCTCTGCCACTAAAGCAACAAAGACCACTCCTCATCTCCCCAAGCAAATCAAGAAGTTCAAAAACACTTCTAGAAGGGGGAGCACCATAATGAAAATAGTTGTTAAGTATACTTTAACTGATGAAGAAGAAGAGGAGGAGGATGCACCAATTATTCCTCCTTCAAAGAAAGCAAAGCAAGTTGTATCATCTGCTGCAGCCAAGATTAAACAGGAGAAAGTTGCAGCAAGGTTTGATGAAATGGAAGGGGATGATGCAGCTGAGCAGGCTGAAGCAGGGGAAGAAGTAAAGGAAGGAACTGAGGAGGAAGATGCTAAAGAGGAGGGAGAGGAAAAAAATGCAGAAGGAGAGGAAGATGTCCAGATCACGAGAGCAATAGCAAGGAAGGCACCTTCCTCCAAAAGTTGGGGTACCAGGAGGAGCTCTCGCGTCAAAGCACCACTGGCTTGAAACAGATCCTTAGAGGATTGATGCAGGCTGCAACATCCCACAACAGGATGCCTTTTCTGAGCCTTCCACTCTTTACCAGTAATTTCTGCTTTAAATTTCTGCAGTAGTTGGTCACTAGGACCTTTTATAATTATGTCTGTTTTAGGAACAAGTTTGTAGAGTCATTAGGGCCATAGTTGTTTAAATTTCTGTCTACTTTTGGCTATGCATGTGCCCCACTTATCTTATTCCATATGATTAATGATTAAATGGAAGTGGCCTCTGGCCTTTTTGGTGTGCTTCACTTGGACTTAATGAATGAAACACTTGCTAAATAACTCAATACTCTGATTTGAATGCACACTGTTAACTTTGCTGCACCATTGGTTTAGTTAAGAGGACACTTGTGCTGCATCATGAACCACTAAATGTGAGCTTGAGTGTTAGAACTACACTGCACATATACATCACACTCATGCATTATCTGTAAGGCTTGCTCTGATTTTGTTTAATCTGAATATACACTGTTTGCACACACTTTATGCTTGAGGCATTTTCTTGAATTTTCTTTATTTTAGCTAAAGCCAACCCTCTCAATACATATGTCCATAATGTTGCCCCTTTGAGCCTTATCCCTTTATTGTGATAACTAGCACATTACAAGCCCTTAACTGGAAAAACAAAAATACCCAAATAGGTAGAGTTTAAGGATGCTTTTTGTGGCTATGTTTTGAAACAAGTTTGGGGGTAGCTTAAGGACAAGCATCGACTTGAATTTGGGGGTGTTGTGCTGTACAACTTATGTATAGGAAACTGCAAATGGGGAAGCAGCAAAGGAATAAAGAACACACAAACGTGAAGCTGAATTTTCCTTATAAAAAACTGAAAAATGAGAGCAAAAGAACACTGCATATCATGAAAATATAACAAAAATTGTTCTTTGCTCTCAACAAAAGAAATAAAGTATAGGTTTTAGAAGGAGATGAAGGAATTATAGGGATTTAAGTGGGATTGTGGAAACACTTGGAGTGTTGAGCTAAATTGAAAAGCATTCCTTTGCTCTGCCTTGTGTTTAGCTACTTATCCAAAATGTTAATCTCACCTGTCCTAAGCCCCGTTACAACCATAAAAGCCCTTTTGCTATGTGCAATGCTGTGTTGTTTTGATTTTGATAGAACCTTATCAAGCTTAAATCAGAGATGTATGTTTCTGTTGAGAGTGAATTTCTGATGAGAGGGTGAGAAACAGAACCAACTGTTCTGAGTGAATTTGTTGTAGCATGTGTTAATCTGAGTCTTGGACAGTTTCTGACTGTTGTTGATGTGTGTATGATAGAAAGAGTGTTTTGTTATGATTACAAATGTAGAATTCAGTGTTTTGAAAGGAAAGAAAAGAAAAAACAGTGTGAGCCATGCATGCCATTCACTGGGTGGAGTTGTTTGTTGCCCTGTTTTTCCTTTGCATTACTCGAGGACAAGCAATGGTTCAAGTTTGGGGGTGTGATAACCCTTTGAAAGAAGAGTTATTCATTACCTTTTTACTCTCATATGTTACTATCTTTAAGTATAAGATTCTGTTTTTGCCAATAATTATGCAAGTTTGTAAATATCTGTGGTTAAGTAAAATAGTTATTAGTATGTGCTCTTATAATGCTATATCATTGTCTCATGTATTTCTATGTGCTTACGCAGAGAATTGCTGGAGCATGGATGAAGCATTGAGTATGGAATCCTTGACTTTTGCAGCAAGTTGAACTTCGGAAGCTCTGCACAAGAGGACAAACCTAATGTGGATGCCTTTTCTCTCTCCTCACAGGCGCTTGTACATCTGCATTGTGGAGCCCAAGTGCCTAGGGATCAGTGCTCCTACACGTTTGGAAATGGGCCAGGGTTCCTAATTTAATATTGTTAAATGCTGATCCAAAAAGGAATGAAAGAGGGGAGATCAGTAAAAACCTTGGTAACCCTAAAAAGGAGAGAACTTTTATGACATAACCTTGTTGTCTGACCTAGAGGAGAGAGCAGCATCGTGCTCTTCATCTTCAACCTTCCTGCCTCTGGCATTTTCATTTTCTCTACCATTGTAATGAACTCTTTCTTATTTATAGTTTCTGTTTTAATTAAGCTCAACATGAGCTAATTTTCTGTAGCTTTAGGTATGCTTTTGTAATGAATGCTTAGTTAATTTTAATGCAATGCTATGTTCTGCATTTTCTTTTATCGTGCACTGATTGTTGTTTAGTTAAGGCTGATCAACTTAATTAAATATTGAGCTTACTTGGTTTGGAAAAATAAAGTAATGTTGAAAGGCATAAAGGATAGGGATTAAACCATTAATTGGAAAATTAAATGGTGTTGAATAGACTAGGAATAGTTATTCAAGTCCTTAAACTAACTGGAACATGCTCATTAAGAAGATGGTGTAATTAATTTGAATCTAGGAATAGAAAGCATTTAATGAACCTGATCTTTAAGTGTTTGAAAACACATATTTACTTCCTGGAGTTAAATGCTGGAGCATACGAAGAGCATAATATAAGCTAAGCAGGATTTATGAAATAGCATACCTAGGGTTGTTTTCTCATACTTGACAACACAACTCTTTTCAATCTTATTTTCTGAAACTTTAACTTTCACAAGTCTATTTTATGTTTACCTTGCACACACAACCAATTTTTGTTACCCAATCTAACTTCAAGAGCATATAGTCTAAATTGGAATTTTGCTACAACATTATAATCCTCGTGGGAACGATATCCGACTTACTTTCTATACTACTTGCTGTGATTTGTGTATACTTGCACAAGCTTAAAGATATCTGTTTTTAAGGCAACAATGCTCATCTTGCTAACTGCTTCCATGTCGTTGTGTTTTATACATGTTTCTTACTACCCGTTTTTCTGTTGTTTGCTATGCATGTATCTTTTATGCAGAGGATGATGAGCAACCTGTTGAGGAGTGACTCCGAGGAGCTGCTACTCGTATTTTAGGATTTCCCAGTTTTTAGTTTGTTTATCCGAGTTGTTTTCAGACTTTGGTTATACCAGCTCTGTAATGTGACATCAAGATTGGGTTTCTTTTATGGTTATGTTTTGTTATGTTTTCTTTGAAACTTATTTTTATATTTCCGTGTTGAGACGTTTGTTACAATGTAGTATCTTCTACCTTGGTTTTTATTTATGAAATAATATGCATGTGTTTATTTTGCCTCTTTTTATGTTATGCTTTAAAAATACATGCAGGGTAGAGTGTGTCACAAATGGGGGAGACTACTGTGATACTCTTGCAGTCCTTGAATGAGCACCCTAACGGGAATGGGGGTGTGCACCGGCATTTATAGACGCATCACTTGGACGATTGACTAACATCCGTAATAGGAATAAGGGATGTTTGACAGGATTGTAGGTGGCGACATCAGCATCCAGGCTTAGCTGCATGAGTGTAAGGGTATAAGATTATGTATAACCTTGAGGATGATTGCTATCTACATGTATTGCATATATGTTCACCATTATTGTATTTTATGCTTTGTGCCCTTTCCATTGCATGATGCTAGAATAGTTTCTTATCTTTATATCCCATTCTCAGTATGTTTTGTTATTGAACCGTGGAGCAGACACAGTTGACGAGGATCCCACACTTGCACCATCCATGGATGACCGAGCGACGGGGGTCCCGATCATGGGGACCATTGAGTTAGAGTTCTATGGTGAGAGACATTGGAGGATTGTCTCGACCACCTTTCGTCTCTGTGTATAGAGTTCCTGTTACAGTCTATATGCATTTTGGTGATGCTCCATACTCTTGTATCATCGGAGTCTTCCGTCTGGGGCAGTGTTTACCTTTTCATCATTTTTTGACATCCACCACCCAGGCTGCAGCCATACCTCTTGGATCTATCATTAAGTTTGGAGTCAGTGGGACCCGTTGGAGTGGTTCCCAGAGGACGGGCACGATGCACCCTGTCGTAACAACGCATGCACCAGTGCCTCTGAGTCATCATCTCTTATAGAAGTGAGGCAACCGCATCCGCACCGCCGCAGCGACCGCCTTGGAGGGTGTACAAATGCAGATATGGGGAGAGTCAGGGTAGTACTAGATACCCACGCTAGTAACAATGGGTGGTCAGAGCATCTGTTTGTTTATAGGTTTGTGTGGTGAGCCATTTTTGTTGTATTTTGAGTGTGGACGAGCTCAATGGATTGTGGAGAGGCTGCATTCTATTTTTGAACCTTTTATGTATTTTTGTTCATATTAGTATGTGATGGGTTGTACCATATAGGGCCTTACTGATGGGGTACCGTAGACATGTTTTATATATATGTATATTTGTGTGTGTGATGTTTTATCTCCTTGTATGTTTAAAGTTTTAATATCTTCACTTTTTTGTTATATACGTTTAATATTAATATCACAATTAAGATTTAGTTAATTAGGTTTTCTTTCCATCATGCATTTTCATCCCAACCAAAGGGGGTAAACTTTTTCGAAAAGCGAGTTTTCATTCCCCACCTTTTCTTTCCACGTAGTTTCATGCGTTTCAAATAATAGCTAAATGACAAATTACAAGTTAATCAAATAATAAAATATTATAAAGTATTTAATTAATATGTGCTTTTAATAAAAAGTTTTTTATTTTGTCGATCAATCATGAATCATTGAATTGTCACCTCAATAAAAAGTTTGATTTTTATAATAATTATCTTAAAGTTATATGTGTTTAGGAAAGCTGTATAATCGAGTATTGTGATAATCGATTATAACCAGAATCTGTTTTTTGGTATGTTTACTAAAAAACGATTTTAAGATAATCTATTTTGTTTGGGTGGTGCAAAAAGAATCACTTTTACATAGTAAATTATGAAAAGCGTATGAAGTTGTTGGGTCTCACAAAAAATCCACCCAATAATGAAGAGTGTGTTGAAGAGAAGGGTGATAAAGAGTGTGTTCTTAGAATTTTTCATTTAATGATATTTGTTTGGAAGTTAGTTTTGTAGGGGTATATAGGTAAGAGAGTTTTGAGATTGAAAATTATCGAATCACAACAATCTTAAGCTAAAACAAATTAGATGACATAAAAAACTATTTTCCCCCCAAAAAAAGGTGTGTTATAAATTGAAGCAAAGTGCCAAACAAGTTAAATTATTTTTAAGACAACGGAAATTTAAAAATTCAAGTTGTCCCAAACATGTACTACATATGATGATTTGTGATTGATTTATTATACGAAAAAAATGATTGTGTTTTATTATATAATTTTTTTTAAAAGTAGTATAAACTGTCAGTGTATAATGCTTTACAATAACCACTAATATTTTAACATGTGATCTGTATCGCCCCGTTTTCTTGATTAGTGTATAAGGAAATGATTAAGTATGTTTGAAGGTTAATCATGTTCTTTGGGTGTTAATGAGCTTGTGCTTCAAATTTGAGTCCAATCGAACTTCAAACGAGCTCAGAACGCACTGAAACACGCAAAAGTCGGGTACCGACATCAGCTCAAAGTTTGAGCGTGGATAAGCCCAACATTAGAGCGTTGGCATGCTAAAACGTGGGTTGTATGGATGCTTGAGCGTTCTATGGTCCCAGACACGTGTGAGACACGTGGCAGCAAGGAAATGACGCATGGCAAAACGTGGCAGAACAGGGCTCCACGCTCTAGCGTTGGGAGACCCCATGCTAGAGTGTTCGGACGCTAGAGCGTGGGATGCTGGCGTGCTCAAGTGTGCTCAATAGAGCCATGCAACTTAAGCTTTTTCCCTTCTTTCTTCTGGGGACGTTTTTCATTTTCTTCAACCTTCAAAAAACAGAGTGTAGAGAGTGGGGAGATCATCTAGAGAGAGAAAGTGTGAATGTGGAAAATTTACCCGTGCGATCGCAATTCCAACTACATATCTATGATTAGGGCAACATGCACGTCATATACCTGCCTTCGATTCATCGATTGATCGAGGTAATTCTCGAATCCTTAACTCATCGACACATAGATATGGTCATTTTTCGTGGTTCCCTCATTCTTGCACGATTTCTAGCTTCCTTTATGATTTTTTTTTTGAAAGATTAGGATTTGTGACAATGTCTAGATGTTGTCTATGTGTTAGGTCAAATTTTGGAGCATCGAGGAGCTCCGTAGGACAGGTGGCAGCAGTTATACGGTGGAGAAGGGTGTGGATTTCTAGGCTTAGATCATCTACGAGCAACTATCTAAGGTGGGTCAAAGCACCTAACACGCCAAGGAGGCAAGCATAGCACTGTATGTTAGGCTGTATGCGTTGGGTGCCCTAGACCTACTAGTTATCGAGTAGTCGACAGTAGTTAAACCCTGGTTGAAAATGGTTTTAAAATGCTTGTTAGGGTTTAGTTACTGTAGGCTTTTCGGCTTCAAGGCAAAACCGTGGGTTAGATAATTTTGGTTGAGGATGCATGACTTATATGATATTTGATACTTTTTCTGAATAGTTGTCTGTTGGTTAAGGTGTGATATATGTTTACGTTTTATTATAATATATTATTGATGGTTGATTTTATGATATGCATAAATGTTGCTGTTGAGGTTGTTTGGTTGTGATGTTAGAAACCCTAGTTGACACTTGACACCTGAGGGTACACTGTTTGTGAAAGCGGTACATGGGTACCGAGATGAGAATGTGGATTCCTAGGGCATTGTGATAAGTGTAAGTGTAAGAATAGTACCGGTGTCAACTTAGGTTTTTTTTTTGCATTGCATGGTTGCCAAAGTGGCGAGCCGCTTGATTGGGAGTCATGTGAGGTTGGTATACCTAGGTGCGGGTAGAATCTAAGAGGGACAGTTCTGGGAACCTTGGGGATGTAGGCGGGTTCAGATTGATTGACAATGACTAGTGCTTTATAACCACCGAGTCATGATCTCCACTGGTAGTCGACTATCTCGACATTTGGGCCCTGAGTATTCCAAGTCGCAGGTGGACCTTTCAAGGCAACCAAGATACCCCAATTGGAGTTGAGCTCATAGGGGTAAGCAACTTTATTGGTCATGACGAGAAGAACAGTTACCTGGACAAACCAACTGCCATTCTGTGGGTAAAGGAAGAGCCACGTGAGAAAGAGAATGTCTTGGGAATCAACATTCCCAGTGTGAGAGATCGGCCGACATGCATAGAAGTGTGACTCCTTAGAGGATTATTCCTAGATGTACAATTGAGGATGTTTGTAAAAGAATGACATGAGAGATATCTGTTGTTTGTATATCTGTGTTGTTTGATAACATGTTGTATTGTTCCCTAACCCTTTTTATGGTGATTATTAGTTGCTTATCTCCCTTCTTTCTCTATGTTTCTTTGTATGTATTGGTACGATAGATGAGAAGCAGCAGCAAGGGGGACAACGATGTGGGCGGACTATCACCCACTACACTACTTGCAGAGGATCCAGCCCAGGATCCTAATCCTCAGAGATATTGAGATTGCATATCACGATGACCGTGGGTGGTAGGTCGATCACTCACAATTCTTCATGACTTACATCGGCCTTGTCAGTCTCTATGTGCGTCTTGGAGGAGGTCTTTAATTCCACTTGGATGGCCCATACCTGATTTCTCAGTATTTGCCTTTCTCAGAGATGTGGTATCCACCCCGTCAGAGGGGGAGTTCCTTGATGATATGTGGAACATGGTAGATAGGTCCGAGACTAGGAGCCGTGTGGGCATGGTTCAGAGAGGCAGGAGACAGAGGAGTGTGCAGACCATGCATCACTACCGTTGCCGCAGGGTGGCGATGAGTAGTGATGAGTTAGTCCAGGAGCCTAGAGCCAGAGATGCCCAAGTCTACAGACATCCTTTCAGCGAGGGAGAGGGTAGTTTCAGACGCCCATATCGACTGTGATACGGATTTGTCGGATGCATCTTCTAGGATGAGCCTCTGTGAGACTATTTTCTGATTTTGATGTATTTTAAGAGAGGTGGGTTGAGTTGATTTAAGACCTCTATTTTGTACTTTCTTTGACCAGTTTATGTATTTTCTTTTTCTTTACCAATGTCTGTATAGTTTTCTTCTAGTTTCTTGATCCCTCTGTTGGGATTTATCATACATTGGTGACAGTGTATATATATTATATATATCTGGTGTATGTTTACTGTTTGTGCATGTTAACTATTTTATTTCTTTACCATTTTTATTATTATGATATTTTCGAGTGTAATAAAGTGTGCTAACGTTAATAACGAATTAAATCTTAGTTAATTAAGGTTTTTATTTAATGGGACATCGGGGTGTCTCATTTGGTGGTATCAGAGCAGTTCGATTCCCATCGGACTGTGAGGTTAGGGTGAGTACTGACATTATGAGTTGGATCCTCATTAGATGTCAGCTATGCTTAAAAAGGGTAGAGTGTCCGATACGCAAGTTATCCTTACTGTATGAGAATAACTGTGAAGTATTTATAAGACATATAAGGAAATCTACATGTGTTTATATAGCTTTACGTGTCTTATGAATATAGAGCTAATGATTTCTTTTACAGGAAATTATAATGGCTCGCAAAAATGGAAGAAGAGGAAGAGGTGGTAGGAACAGAGGTGGAAGAGGCAATGATGTATGAGACACCCCGATGTCCCACTAAAGAACAATTCTAATTAACTAATCCTTAAGCCATTTTATTAGTGTTAGCACGGTAATTACATGCGAAAATATTATAAATTTGCGGTAACGATTAACAATCAAAACTTAAAACATAGACAGCGGAAGAAAAGATAAACGACATATATACATACTATGTACACCATGTCTCCAAATGTACTGCCGATTCCGACATAGGGACCGTACACCTACCATCTACATAACTGAGTAAAAGTAACATACACACTGGTCATAGAGAAGATATAAACCTAAAACAGACAGCATCTACCCGCCAGCCTCTCATAAATACATCAAAAATCAAAATAAAGATAAACTCACAGGGTCACTCCCCTAACAGACGCTACCGATGGTCTGTATCATAGACGATATGGGTGTCTGGAACTACCCTCACCATGGTCGTAGCGGCACCTATACACTCTAGTCCCAACGCACTCATCATTACTGATAATGACTCTCTTGCACCTGGTTTGGTACATTGTCTGCACACATATCCTCCCGCGGCCTCTCTCTAACACCCCAACTCCACTGCAAGTGTATGAGCGTTCACTGGGTTCCACATATCCTCTGAAAACTCCTGTCTACAGGGTGGAATCCAAAGCTATGAAAAAGACAGCCTCTGAGAGATCCGGTAAGAGCCGTGAAAAGTAAAGAAAGCTCATCCTCCTAGGCGAACATATATGTTGACTGGGTCGACGTAACACATGAAGAACCGTGAGTGGTCGACCTACAACCCACAGTCTTCATGATATACAATCTCAAAACATCATATATCACCGGCTGAGTCAATTAAACATGCAGTAGCACTTAAAGCATGTTATCAGACAAAGCATGTTACACATATTAAAGTAATAATAAAATATTCAAGTAATCCCACTTAGTCAAATAGCGCATATTAAGCATGTTAATACAAACAGCACACAGCAAGCAGCTCAACGGGTAAAATCACACAACCTCGATATTCACAAAATCAACCTAACGGCGATAAACCTACAATCCCCATATCTCCATTGGTACCACGGGATAGTCGCCAATGTGATATTGGTATTATCGATTACTCGCTCACTAGTAGGGTTTAGGTCGCTCTACATCATTATTGTAAAATATTAGCCACTTTCGACGATAGGTGGCTTCTTTCTCCCACTTGAGGTATACGTAGCTAGCACTTGGACCATGAAACCAAGCTCCTCAATATACGTAGCTATCGCGTAACTATACTCGGTTGGATCATACTTGCCCCCGGAAGATTTCTCTCTTTTCTTTGTCCTCCCTCAAGCTCTCTGCTCACTTTGCTTCCCTTTACTTATATTTTTTTCAAAATTCTGACGCCAATACTCGAGCGTGGAAAACTCCAACGCTCCAGCGTTCGGGCCCTCAATCCTGGCCCTACGGGAGCTCGAGCGTTGACCGAAGTCGACTAATTCAACCTGAAGGAATCCGCCACGTGCCTGTCAGTTTTCAACTCATATCTGCCACTCAGTACTCCGGGCGCTCGAGTGTGCTAGCTTGACCAAAAAAACCTGATTCGAACGTTTCGTCGCATTCTGAGCTCGTTTGAAGTCTGATTGACCTCAAATTTGAAACATAGACTCCCTAAAACCTAAGGAATAAGATAAAGTCCTCAAATATGCCTAATCTCTTCCTCAAACAAGAATCGAGAAAACGGGATGTTACATTACTACCCCCCTTAAAAGAAATTTCGGCCTCGGAATTTACGTACCTCAGAAAAGATATGGATACTGCTGCTGTATATCTGCCTCCCAATCCCAAGTAGCATCTCCTGTAGTCTTATACCAAATGACCTTGACTAAAGCAATTTGTCTATCGCGAAGCTCCTCAATCCTTTTAATTGAGATCCTCACAGGTAAAGCCTCATACTCTAGATTCTCTGGCAGTTGTATAGACCCAGGCTCAAGAACATGTGAAGGATTAGGATAATAATTTCTCAACTGAGAGACGTGAAAGACGACATGAAGATTAGAAAGGTTAGGTGGTAAGGCTATGTGGTAGGCTACTGGACCAACCCGTCGAAGAATCTGGAAAGGTCCAATGAATCTGGGAGTAAGCTTTTTGGACTTGATAACTCTGATAATTCCAGTCTTCGAAGTGACTCTCAAAAACACATGATCACCCTCCTGGAACTCTAAGGGTTTCCTCCTCTTATTACTATAGCTCCTTTGCCTATCCCGTGCTTCCTTCATCTTTTCCCATATCTCCCTAACCCGTTCCATCGTCTGCTGCACCACATCAGCACTCAACACTTGTCTCTCACTAGTCTCATACCAACACAACGGGGTCCTACACTTCCTGCCATACAAAGCCTCGTATGGCGCCATCCCGATACTATTGTGGAAACTGTTATTATAGGTAAAACCAATCAAAGGCAAGAACTCATCCCAACAGCTAGTGTTCTCTAACACACAGGCTCTTAAGAAATCATCCAATGACTGAATCGTCCTTGTAACAACCCAGGATGCTTTATGGATTTATGACTGTCCCCACAAACCAACACGGGTTTTTTTAGCATGCTTTGTCCTCACTCACACACTTCCTAGGAAAACTTCCCTGGAGGTCACCCATCCCAAAATTGCTCCAAGTCAAGCAGGCTTAACTATGGAGTTCTTTAGTGATGGGCTCCCTAAAAGAAGATGCATCTTATTGTATAGATAGTACCAATCAATTCATATAAGTCACCCTCAACTGTATAGTCCCATACCTATATAGCCATAGGATCCCTCTCATTCTAGTGTGTTCATTTATGTTTCCCTCTGCCTAGAAGCCTGCTAGGAGCCGCTCCTTGTTCGTGCCTTCTTGCACCGGCTACCACTCTCCGCCTTCGTCGGCACTGGGTGTCACAGTCCTCTCTGACTGGCCATCTGTCTGGGGATGGTAAGCAGAACTCATCCTCAACTTCGTCTCCAAAGCAATATGCATCTATCTCCAAAATCTAGATGTGAATCTAGGATCTCGGTTGGAGACAATGCTTGACGACACCGTGCAACCTGACAAGATATAGATCTGGGTCAACCTCTACAAACTGTAACTCTCACCAATAGGTAAGAAGTGAGCACACTTCATCAACCTATCAAGGATAAACCAAATTGCATCATGCTTCTTTGGAGATCGTGGTAATCCAACCACAAAATCCATCGCTATAATATCCCATTTCAACTCTGGGATATCCAATGGCTGCAGCAAACCTGTGATCTTCTGATGCTCAATCTTAGCCTTTGGACACACCAAGCAAGATGAAATATACTCTGCTACCTCTTTCTTCATCCTCGGCCACCAAAACATCTTCTTCAAATCCTGATACATCTTCGTGGCTCTGGGGTGAAAACTCAACTTACTCTTATGTGCCTCCTCCAAGATCATCTTCCTAAGCTCTAAGTCCATTGGAACACATATCCTATCTCTGAACCTCAGCACACCATCTAAACCTCTATTGAATTCTGAAACCTTACCCTCATCTATACCTCTACTCACCTCCTACAGATACTGATCCTCAACCTATATATCCTTAAGCTCTCTTAGAAACTTACTACTGATGGTGACCATACCTAAGCAAATCCAATTCTCAACCAACTCTATATCTAGGTTCAAATCTCTGAACTGCTCAATCAACTCCATCTCCTTCCCTATCATCATGGACACATGCAAAGATTTCCCATTCAGTGCGTCCGCTACAACATTCACCTTTCTAGGATGGTATTGAAGTTCAAACTCATAATCCTTGATAAACTTCATCCATCTTCGCTGCCTCATATTCAACTCTTTCTGATCGAACAAATACTTCAAGCTTTTGTGGTCACTGAACACTTAAAGTTCGCTCCATAAAGATAGTGTCACCATATCTTCAACACGAACACTATAGCTACCAACTCCAGATCATGGGTCGGATAGTTCCTCTCATGAACTCTCAACTGACGGGAAGAATAAGCCACAACTCTTCCATCTTGCATCAGTACACAACCAAAACCTTGGTATGACGCATCACAATATACGTCAAACTGTTCTAAAGGATTTGGTAAAGTCAGCACTGGCGATGTGGTCAACCTGTCCTTCAACTCTTAGAAACTCTTCTCACACTCATCCGTCCAAACAAAATTTGTACCTTTTCTCGTCAATTGTGTCATAGGAAACACAATCTTCAGGAAACCTTCTATAAAACTCCTGTAGTATCCAACTAGTTCAAGAAAACTCCTCACCTTACTTACTGACTTAGGTTGCTCCCACTTGAGCACTGCCTCAACTTTAGCTGGATCTACTGATATCCCTTCCTTATTGATCACGTGCCCAAAAAACTGAACCTCCTCCATCCAAAACTCACACTTGGAAAGCTTAGGATACAACTGCCTATCCTTCAACACCTGCAACATTATCCTTAGATGCTCCTCATGCTCTTCCCGCATACAAGAATAGATAAGGATATCATCTATAAACACAACCACAAACCTATCGAGGAACGGTCTAAAGATTTTGTTCATGTAATCCATAAACACTGCTGGAGCATTAGTCACAACAAAAGGCATAACTAGATACTCGTAGTGTCTGTACCTCGTCCTTAAAATTGTCTTGGGTATATCCTCCTTCTTCACTCTAATATGATGGTACCCTGATCTCACGTCGATCTTAGAAAACATCGAAGCACTCTTCAACTAATCCATCAGATCATCTATCCTAGGTAACTGATTTTTATTCTTGATCGTCACCTTGTTCAATTGCCTGTAATCCGTAAACAGCCTAGCACTCCCATCTTTCTTCTTTACAAAAAACACCGGGGTTCCTTATGGTGAAACACTCGGCCTGATAAACTCTTTCTTCAACATATCATCCAACTACTTCTTCAACTCAGCCAACTCAACGGGTGACATCCAATAAGGTGCTATCGAGATAGGTCCTATCCCCGATATGAGATCGATGGTAAACTCCACTTCCCTCTCTGGTGGCAAACCCAGAACATCGGGAGGGAAAACATCAGGAAACTTTCTCATGATAGGCATAGAATCTATACTCAGTCTTTTTAGCTTCCGCTGAAAAAAAGCATCACGTACTGCCGAGACTCGCCACTTCTCATAGATGTTCCTTCATTGGCAGATACTAAGCTAGAAGGCTCAAAATAATATAGGGTCCTCCTGGAATAGTCCAACACCACATGGTTAGCCGAAAGCCAATTCATGCCAAGAATCACGTCTATTTGTTGCTTCGGTAAACAAACAAGGTCTACAAGAAATATCATATTCTCAAAAACTATAGGACAATGCAAATAGATAGACATAATAGTCAAGGAATCATTAGTAGGGGTAGACCCAGTAAAAAAATAGGGTAACTGAGATACAGGTAACTATATGATCCACATACTCATGCGAGATAAATGAATGTGTAACACCTGAGTCAAACAACATTGACGAGAGTCTACCAGATATCAATCACACACCTTGTATAAGATCCACAGATTGAGAGGATTCATCCTCCCTCACGGTAAACACTCTCCCAGTGACCTGAGGTCTAGCCACCCGCTGTCCTGAAACTGATATCTCTCTCTGCAACCATATCTATAACAAACTAGGCCTCGCTGCTGTGGGCCTACTCCACCAACTGGTACTGCAACTGTGCTGGTGCAGATATCTGGATAGTATGCACGGGTCTACTATAAGGTCCCCGCCTCTACTGGGAACCACTACTATCTCTACTCCTCTCAGCAGTGAATTTAATTAGGCCTCCACTACGCTGCTGTCTATACTCAGCATCTCTCCTCTGATTATGTTGAACATGCTGCTCCCTGATTATCTGGAGCATCTTAGCATCCTGCTGAGATTACCGAAACATCACTTTAGTTAGCTCCCTGATGGTCTGAAGGGTCTTAGATAACTCTCCTCTGCCTCCAGCATGCGATATCTCATCGTTGTCGTCTCCGACAATGCTACCATTGGCTCCACCGTCACCTCGTCCGCCACGGGTACCTCTATTTCGAGCCATGATCTTGTAAAAGAATTCATTAACTCACATTTATATGAAATATAGTATTACCTAAACATATATATAAATACTATATGCCATACAATGTTAACTACCGCATCCGGACTCACTACCCCAACTTCTAAGAATAGTTGATATCATGTGGATTCAACTAAAATGGCTAGTACACCCTAACCTCATAGTCTGAACAAAATCAAACTGCTCTGATACCACCAGATGAAACAACCCGATGTCCCATTAAAGAAAAACCTAATTATGTAACATTAATCACGAGGGTTCCATGCAGATACCAACTGAGACACCCCGTTGTGCCAATAAATAAAAACCTCATTTTTTAAAAAACTTTTTCGTGTTCTTAACGTTAAAGGAATATACAGAAAAACAAAGATATTAAAAACTTATAGATAAAACATACAACTTCCGAAAGATAAACCATCACACCATATACATACTACACATACACCACATAAGTCTATCCATCAAGGTACAAAACACTGTCTTGGGTATCCTATCAGTAGGATCCCTTGCAGTTATATAATTATACAAACTATTATAAGCGACGGCGAAAGATGCACTGGCCATACTCCCTAAACTCTATCGCTAGAGTCCGCCACTCGTCCCCCCGCATCTGGCTCATAAGGATTTCTATCAAGATCCTCAGTAGATGGCTCCTCTGCAGGGTCTTCTCATACGATCATATAACAAAATATATACAATACAACAAAATAGGAGATAAGAAACAGTTCTATCATAATAAGCGGAAAAGGAATCGTAGCATACAATACAATAACAGTCAAAGTCACACATCACATATATATAACATTCATCCTTAACTTACGATATTATCCTCTACCCTTAATCTCATGCAACTAAACTTTTATGCTGACGTGACCACCATGATCCTATCACACAACCTCCATCATAATATGGATGTTAGTCCTTCGTCCGAGCGAGCATTCCCCTCTATCATATATATATATATATATATATATATATATATATATATATATATATATATATATATATATATATATATATATATATATATATATATCCAGATGTATATGTATACATAAATGGTCCGAAACCATAGTAGCCCGAAGCCACAGTAGCCTAAAGCTACACGGACCCGTGCTGCAAGAACTACGGATATATCTACGGATATGATGACTTCATGCGTTCCACTCACACAACTATGATCAACATCATGCATCTATATGGTCTCACCGACATATATCAAATCATACCTTATTGCCTTAACCTCTCATTACTATCTCATAAAATATCTCCCGACCAACATATATCATTGCCTAAATAACAACTAAGCATGAAATAACATATATTGCACATTATCAGACCAGACAAATTATACACACTAAAATAATAATAAAATATTCAGGTATCCCAAAACATCAAAAACAGTTCAACAGTGATAAAATCAGACATCCTCGAATATTATAAAATTATCCTAACGGCGATAAACCTGCAATCCCCAAATCATCATTGGTACTACGGAGTAGTTTCCAATACGATTTTGGTATTGTCGATTACACGACCACTAGTAGGGTTTAGGTCACCCCACACCATTATTATAAAATATATGCTACTTATCCGTTCCGACGACAGCATATTTCTTTCTCCCACCTGAGCTAACACGGGACCCACGAAATTGAAGCTCCTCGTTACCACACCAAAAGCTACAAGTCAACCTTGAAATGAAGAAAAATGATCTAAGATGCAAGCTTTGAATTAATGGAGTCTTAGGTTTTTGAGAGAAAACAACTTAGTATTTTGTGAACTTGAATAATGAAATGGACTAAGTGAAGAAGAAGGGGGAGGTCGTGTATAGGGGGGGGGGGAGTAAAAGGGTCCAAGATTTGTGGGACAAACTTGTAAATAGGTGGCAAGACAAAGGGCATTTTGACTACAAAATGTTAGGACAAAATTGGTATTACAAAGAAATGTCAATGGTAAAATGGTCTTTTTTCAAAATGAAATGATTACACGTGGTGAGTGTGACACCCTCTACCCCGCATGCATTCAAAAGCAAGAACACATATCTAAAATAGAGAGAACACGTGCATATATATATAATTATCAAAACCGGGCAGAGACTGCCGCATTGTAACATAACGCGGAAATAACCAAAACATGTTTATAAAGAAAACATAACATAAAACAAAACCTTAAACGAACCCAACCCCGATGTCACACTACAGAGCAGGTATAACCAATCCGATAAAACAACTCAGATACAACTGGAAACAACTAAACAACTACTGAAAACGGAAATCCTAACTACGAGTCATGGCTTCTCAGAGTCACTCCTCAACTGGCTGCACATTGACGTCTGCATAAACGATACATGCCACAAACAAGAAACATAGAGATAGGGAGTAAGAAACATATATATGAATATAACAGCAAGGAAGCAGTTAGAAAGACGAGCATACATAAAACAAGCATGTTATATCAAACAGTAATGTCATAACAATCATCATCATATAACGTGTATCCTATCAATGCAGTTCTGCTCCACTCCTCTACTATGCACTTGGATCCAAACTAACTCAGGATGCCAACTTTGGGGTTATATTTCCACATTGGCCAATAAGCACCAACGCAGGGCAATCCACCAAACCATGGGTGGATCCTTAAGATAGCCTACACATCTTATTCTCGGATGCGCCACCACGGTGTATACTTGATTCCCTTTCGGACGAATCCCGTGGACAGCCAGATCGTCTTACTCTAGGACAACCTCCCCTACGTTGCACGACCTCCAATCAACATATCCGATGTGTGAATGCATGGAAAACAACACACAACCACAACCACCACCTCCGCTTGGGCCCTTAGGCTACCCAAGTTTTATCACCATCAACACCTCGACCTTTAGGCTATCAAGGATTATCGTTTAACATTCATCGTTAAGTCTTTTAAGAATTAACAACACTCTGGCCATTAAGCACCCGAGCTCAACACCTTGACCATCAAGCATCAAGGTCCCCTTGGAGAAAACACTAGGCTACCAAGGTACAACATCTTATCACTTGGAGTGAACACTAGGCTATCAAGGTACAACATATTATCATTTGTCTTTGGTCTTCATGTTCCGCTGGTATCTTATCAAGTCTTTTAAGCGTTTGGGGTGAAAACCCCTATTTCAATATTCTGGTTTCTTTTCTGATCAGGTGAGCACGGGCGTGCTCACCCTCAGCACAAGCGTGGTGGACCCGCAGGCAAGCACGGGCGTGCTTAAATGAGTGCCCTGCTCTGGGTTTCAAACTGTAGCATAGGCATGCTCCATGTTAAGCACGGTCGTGCTCAATGGAGCGTGGCCGTACTGATCTGGGAAGAAAGGGCCAGAAACCCTTTCCCAAATCCTTGGGACAGTTCACAGATTCAACCTATTGACTTTTTACTAATCCATTGATCATCAACTTCATTAATCTTTCTGCATTACTATACATGTCTTATCATTATGGGGAATTAAACCTTTAATCATAGCTTCGTTATTAATGTTCCTAGAACATTCACTAATCGATCCTAGGGTCTTTAACTAAGCCCTATGAACATAACCATACCTCTCACACTATATCCATGTCTTATTAACAGCTGGCGAAACATCCCTTAATTACCATTATCATCATTAACGTATTTTAAAGACTTAACATCATTGTTGGCATTAACATCCTTAACAATCAAAACTCATAAAGAGTACAACACAAACAACAGTCAATAGCATCATACTCATCATAATCATGGCATCACAATATTAACATATCCATAACAAACAACATCAGTTAATAGTAAGAACATTAATAACAATATTATCATCACAACAGATAATCATCAAATTGCAATTAATCATATAAACATATAAACATGCTAACAAGGAAAGGGTTATGGGTAACCCTTCGTCTTACGCTACCCCCAAGCCTACACACTCATACTATTTCTTCTCCCCATACCTGGTATGAAGATTCTCAAAACGATAACGTTGATAAACTAGACACGTTCCCTCGAGCGACCTGGAGAGTTCCCCAAGCATTGGTCAAAAAATTAGAGGATAACCAATTAGTCTCTAGATCTAATAATAGAACATATTCTAAGAAAAGGGAAGACAACGTTACCTTAAATGACACTATCGCACTACTTCTCTCCCACAACTAGAGCAAGAACACCAAGAACTTCAAGGGGTTTAAGGGGAGGGAAGGGAAGAAGTTTCTGTCGCACTAGGATTGCCCAAAGTACCAAAAAGAGGGTTTGGGTCTCAACCCTCATGGAACTGCTCTATTTATAGACTCTAAGACCTGAGCACGACGTTGCTCCCTGTTGAGCACGGTCATGCTCAATTCCTAAGCACGGTGCACTCAAATATTGCACTTCGTGAACATCTAAATGACTGAATTGGCCAAAACACATAAAATAAGACTTGTATAAAATTCTCGTAGCTTTCCAACACCAAAAAGATCACCTCGATCGGACATATAGAACTCAAGATATGGCCAAAATGGTGAAACAAGTGACTTGGACTCTAGAAGGATTGAACCTTTCTAAGGCTAAACTTCCCCAAACATGAACTTAGGCATTAAAAACAAACATAACAAACATATACAAACATATATATAACATATATGAAAGCATTAAGCTTATTTACGAAAAACGAGGTGTTACAATTCCACCCCCTTATAAAAATTCCGTTCTCAAAATTTCTATCACCTCAATTGGTTAACTTTCACCAATTAAGCTCGTACCTTGGGTTGAGTCCTTGGACTCTGAGACTCCAGATCCACTAAGAGAGTACACCCTCCAAGTGGTCTTCAGCCGATTGACTTGAGGCTTCTGATTCCCGCTAACATTCTGTGGCTCTGACTTCTCTTCTTCGCAATCCCGACGGAAGTGGCCATACTTTCCACACTTGAAACAAATGATTTCCGGCTCCTTGCATTGATGGGTATATTGACCTTCTCCACATTTACCACACCTGATAGACCTAGAGGAATCCCAGTCCTTAGGCTTACCTGCTGAGAATCGTTGTTCCTTTCCACTCCTCTTGAAGTCCCGACCGATCGGAGCCAGACACTGTCTTTCTTCATCCTTCTGATCATCATCCTTACTGCTCTATACATATGAACTCTTACGGCTTGCGATCCTGGACTTGTAAGAATCCTCGAAGATTTGACACTTATTCACCAAGGTGGGAAAGACTCGTATCTCCTGGTAGCTGATAGCCTGCTTGATTTCTGGACGCAGACCGGCCTAAAACTATACGCACTTGGAGCGATCGTCCGCCACATACTGGTACAATGTACAGTAACGGGTGAGCTCCTCAAACTTAGCTGCGTACTCTCCTACTGACATGTTGCCCTGCTTCAGCATAAGAAAATCCATCTCCATTTTGTCCATGATCTCAGCCGGAAAGTAATTCTCGAGAAACCTGTCCTTAAATACCGTCCATGTGATCATAGTACCTTCGGTCTGGAAATGATGATGGCAGTTCTCCCACCAATTTTCAGCCTCCTCTGTCAGCATAAAGGACCTAAAGATGGCCTTCTGCTGTTCGTTGCATCCCATAGCCACGAAGATTTCTCAGTCTCCCTCAGCCACAACAAAGCTCCCACCGGGTCGTAAGCTCCCTTAAAAGATGTCGGGTTGCTTCGCTGGAACTTGTCAAATCCCTGAAACTCGGTCAGTCCATCATTGTTGTTGTTCTAGTTCTGGCCTATGGCGTTGGTGAGCAATGCCAAAGCATCGGCGATCGCTTGGTCGTTCCTACCTCTTCCTGCCGTTGGTTCCTGCATTTACCCGCGACAACAGTTAAACATAGGGAACCAAGAAGGAAGCTCTAATGGTTCTTAATACTAGATAATTCAAACAAAACACGCAGAAGACTCACAACAGACTCATACCACATCCAGACCGGGTTGAACTGCTCTGATACCACTAAATGTGACACCCTCTACCCCGTATGCATTCAAAAGCGAGAACACATATATAAAAGAGAGAGAACACATGCAAATATATATAATTATCAAAACCTGGAAGAGATTGCCGTATTATAACATAACGTAGAAATAACCAAAACATGTTTATAAAGAAAACATAACATAAAACAAAACCATAAAGGAACCCAACCCCGATGTCACTCTACATAGCTGATATAACCAATCCGATAAAACAAATCAGAAACAACTGGAAACAACTAAACAACTACTAAAAACGGAAATCCAATCTACGAGTCGTGGCTCCTCAGAGTCACTCCTCAACTGACTGCACATCGACCTCTGCATAAACGATAAATGCCACAAACAAGAAACATAGAGATAGGGAATAAGAAACATTTATATGAATATAACAGCAAGGAAGCAGTTAGCAAGACGAGCATACATAAAACAAGCATGTTATATCAAACAGTAATATCATAACAATCATCATCATATAACGTGTATCCTATCAATCAGTTCTGCTCCACTCCTCTACTATGCACTTGGATCCAAACTAACTCAGGATGCCAACTTTGGGGTTACATTTCCACAATGGCCGATAAGCACAAACTCAAAGGCAATCCACCAAACCATGGGTGGACCTATAGGACAGCCGACACATCATATTCTCGGATGCGCCACCACGATGTATACTTGATTCCTTTTCGGACGAATCCTGCGGACTGCCACATCGTCTTACTCTCGGACAACCTCCCCTGTATTGCACAACCTCTAATCAACATATCTGATGCGTCAATGCATGGCAAACAACACACAACCACAACCACAACCACCACCTCCGCTTGGGTCCATAGGCTACCCAAGTTTTATCACTATCAACACCTCGACCACTAGGCTATCAAGGATTAACGTTTAGCATTCATCGTTTAGTCTTTTAAGCATTAACAACACTCTGGCCATTAAGCACCATAGCTCAACACATTGACCATCAAGCATCAAGGCCCCCTTGGAGCGAACACTAGACTTCCAAGGTACAACATCTTATCACTTGGAGCGAACACTAGGCTACCAAGGTACAACATCTTATCACTTGTCTTTGATCTTCATGTTCCATTGGTATCTTATTAAGTCTTTTAAGCGTTTGGGGTGAAAACCCCTATTTTAGCATTCTGGTTTCTATTTTGGTCAGGTGAGCACGGGCGTGCTCACCCTCAGCACGGGCGTGCTGGACTTGCAGGCAAGCACGGGGGTGCTGCCTGTTAAGCACGGGCGTGCTCAAATGTGTGCCCTGCTCTGGGTTTCAAACTGGAGCACGGGCGTGCTCCTTGTTAAGCACGACCGTCCTCAATGGAGCATGGCCGCACTGATCTGGGCAGAAAGGGTCAGAAACCCTTTCCCAAATCCTTAGGACAGTTCATAGATTCAACCTATTGGCTTTTACTAATCCATTGATCATCAACTTCATTAATCTTAACTGTTCTTCATTAATATTCATGTCTTATCATCATGGGGAATTAATCCTTTAATCATAGCTTCATTATTAATGTTCCTAGAACACTAACTAATCGATCCTATGGTCTTTAGCTAAGCCCTATGAACATAACCTTACCTCTCACACTATATCCGTGTATTATGAACAACTGGGGAAACATCCCTTAATTACCATTATCATCGTTAACATATTTTAACGTCTTAACATCATTGTTGGCATTAAAATCCTCAACAATCAACACCCATTAAGAATACAACACAAACAATAGTCAATAGCATCATACTCATCATAATCATGGCATCACAATATTAACATATTCATAACAAACAACATCAATTAATAGTAAGAACATTAATACCAATATTATCATCACAACAGATAATCATCAAATAACAATTAATCATATAAACATATAAATATGTTAACTAGGAAAGGGTCATGGGTAACCCTTCTTTTTACGCTACCCCCAAGCCTACATACTCATACTATTTCTTCTCCCCATACCTGGTATGAAGATTTCCAAAACAATAACGTTGACAAACTAGACACGTTCCCTCGAGCGGCTCGACGAGTTCCCCAAGCCTTGGCCAAACAATAAGAGGATAACCAATTAGTCTCTAGATCTAATAATAGAAAAGAGACTAAGAGAGACGGAAGATAACGTTACCTTAAATGATACTATCACGCTACTTCTCTCTCATAACTAGAGCAAGAACACCAAGAACTTCAAGGGGTTCAAGGGGAGGGAAGGGAAGAGGTTTATGTCGTACTAGGATTGTCCAAAGTTCTAAAAAGAGGTTTGGGTCGTAAACCTCATGGAATTGTTCTATTTATAGACTCTGAGACCTGAGCACGGCCTTGCTCCCTATTGAGCACGACCGTGCTCAATTCTTGAGCACGGGGTGATCAAAGATTGAACTTAGAGACCATCTAAACGACTGAATTGGCCAAAACACATAAAATAATATTTGTAGATAATTATCTTATATTTCCAACGCCACAAAGATTACCTCGATCGAACATCTAGAACTCAAGATATAGCCAAAACGGTGAAACATGTTACTTGGACTCTAGAAGGATTGAACCTTTTTAAGACTAAACTTCCCCGAACATGAACTTAGGCATTAAAAACAAACATAACAAACATATAGAAACATATATATAACATATATGAAAGCACTAAGCTTATTTACGAAAAACTGGGTGTTACAGTGAGTCACAACGTGACTCACCGTGGTGACTCACTCCCATGAGGCCATCCATGACATCACTGATCCAATCCATTAGCGGGTCTCTGCAGTTCCGTATCCGACTCCGTCGTTTATCCGATTTAAATTCTCTCGCGCGTTTTCTTTGAAAATTTACCCGAATAAAATATAACAATATATTTATGAGCAAGGATTTCAAAATAGCCCATATCATTGGAAATGTGATATAAAACTAAATTGTTTCGTTCTCGAGTCAAAATTAGATTTTTAGCTCATCAAAATTTTACTATTAGTGAAAACGCACACCAGATTCCGTCTGAATTTTTAACCCAAATTTTTACTGTAACCCTCTACCATAAGGTAGAGTATAAATATGATTTTATTTTATCCAAAATCATTTTATTGGTCTCAGATAAAAATATAAATAAATATATTGTTACCGGTAATAGAGCGTATATAAAAAGCAGGATGTTACACCAACCGATAACATAAAAGAAATACATCAAAAGAACTTAAACAAAGAACACTTTAGTTTCATTTTCACACAGCCCAACCCTCTCTAAAAAATACATAGAAAACAGGCTTACAACATACAAAGGGTCTATCCAAGCTGGAAGACTCCGATAAAGCAGGAGTAAGGTGTCTCCTCAAACCTCATATATACAGTCATTGGACTTGTATATACAAAAAAGAAGGTGGTTGGGTCCACTCTCCACCCTTTCTAGTCGTGGAACACCAGCTCAATGGTTCCCGTCACTAGGAACCCCGCAGGCTCCGTCATCCACGGGTGATATAGGTGCGACATCTCTATCCTCTGGCTCTGCATCACGTACCGATACGAAACATACACAGAAATGGGATAGGGAGATAAGAAACTACGCTATCATCATAAATGGAACAGAAATATTTAGCATATATACAATAACAGACAAAGACATGCATCACATATAGAGCACATAACAGTCATCCTCGATTTACTGAATCATCCTCTACCGTTACTCTCATGCAGCTAAGCCTATATGCTGATGTGACCACCTACGATCCTGTCACACAACCCTCGTCTGATTAGGGATATTAGTCAGTTATCCAAGCCGGTTCACGGTGTACACCCCAATTCCAATTAGGGGCTCCTTCTGAGAAGGATCAATATTCCCCCCATTCCCATTAGGGAATAGTTGCACAACAGTCATAGGTATCCCCATTCCCGTTAGGATACCTGGAGCAGCTCGGTAAGGACTATGAGAGTATTACGATAGTCTTCCTCATCCCCATGTGAGGTCACTGACCCGTGACATTTGGTATCTGTAATCTGATACTCTGACCTCGTGTGTTCCACCAATACGGCTGTGATCATCACAATGCATCTATATGAGTCTCACCGACTCGTATCGGGTCAAAACCTAGTGCCTCGACCTTCCATTACCATCTCATCTCATATCTTAGATCATATCATATGGGCTATCACGTATAAAATAATATTTTATTTGGCTAGGCACATCTAAGTCATAATTCACACTCTCCCCAACATGCATCTCTCCAAAACGTCATAAATCATCGGCTATGAGTCAACTAAGCATACATTAGCACTTATATCATGTTATCAGACAAAGCATGTTACACATATTAAAATAATAATAAAATATTCAAGTAATCCAAATTAGTCAAATAGCGCATGTTAAGCATGTTAACACAAACAACACACAACAAGCAGCTCAACAGGTAAAATCACACAACCTCGATATTCACAAAATCAACCTAACAGCGATAAACCTACAATTCCCATATCTCGATTGGTACTACGTGATAGTCGCCAATGTGATATTGGTATTGTTGATTACTCGTTCACTAGTAGAGTTTAGGTCGCCCTACACCATTATTGTAAAATATACTACTTAGCCATTTCCGACGACAGGTGGCTTCTTTCCCCCACCTGAGGTATACGTAGCTAGCACTAGGACCACGAAACCAAGCTCCCTACTATGCTCTAGAATCTGCCACGCCTGGTCCAAGCACCTTCGGCGCTCTAAAAATTCACTTGGATACATGTACACGTAGCATACGTCACAAGGAACCCAAATACGAAGATGAAACCTAAAATCGATAACTGAGCAAGGAGAAAACCTCAATACAGTCACTGATGGCATGTCAGCATAAAAAGAACTTAGGCTTACCTTAGCTTTAGCAAGAAATGAAGAATAGGGTTAAGAAGTAGACGTTTCCACAAACACAACGGTGTTGTCGGAATCGCGTAACGATACTCGGTTGGATCGTACTTGCCCCTAGAAGATTTATCTTTTCTCTCCGTCCTCCCTCAAGCTCTCTGATCTCTTTCCTTTCTGAGTTATGAGATGGTAACTTAAGTTACCATTTCCCTGGACTTCTATTTTTTTTTTCTTCAAAATTTTGACGCCGATGCTCGAGCGTGGAAAAATCCAACGCTCAAGCGTCCGGGTGCTCGAGCGTTGACCAAAGTCAACTACTTCAACCTGAAGGAATCTGCCACATGTCCTGTCTGTTTTCAACGCGTGTCTGTCACTCAACACTCCGGGCACTCGAGCGTGCCAGCTTGACCAGAAAACCCTAATTCTCGCATTTCATCGCATTTTGAGCTCATTTGAAGTCCGATTGACCTCAAATTTGACACATAGACTCCTCAACCTGAGGAATAAGATCATGTCCTCAAAGATGCCTAATCTCTTCTTCAAACAAGAATGGAGAAAACGGGATGTTACAACCAGTCCCAGCTAATGAGCCTCTTCCTCCTCAATTAATCCAGTTTAAGTTCTACCTCATAATGGGTTTGAAAGAAAATTGAATGTAAGCTAGGTATTGACCAAAGGAAATGCAAGCTATGCAATGACCACAATATTGCTGGAACTCTAGAAGAGCACCATCACATACATTCCCTCTAAGATGAGAGAATCAATGTCAAATGGCTAGAAAACAAAGTATTCAGAAGTGACGAAGACAAAGAGTCATAGTCTAGATGAAAAAAAGACTTACCCTACTTCCAACCTTTTTTTCAAGAGGAAATAAGGGATGCACATTAAAGTTGAATTACCTATGCCTGCACCCAATTTGGTAGCAAAACATTACTTCACCAGTTTTGTTATGCTATAATCTATATATGGCAGATTGGGGTATCGATGATTCTATTGTTTAATGCCTATATTTGTTGTTTAATCACTTAATATTTATAATTAAATATGAATTTATTTATTATTAACAAAATGTAAGATATGGTGTAACATATTAGTGTAAGAACACATGGATTGACTTACAAACATAAGAGATTAATTAGAAATTCAAGTGTGATGTATGTGTTACCAAGCCCACTGGGACATCCTAATGATTTATTGAGTACCCCATGTTTTACTGGAGTGGAATACGATTTATGGGAATAAGAGTAGTATACTTTGGTTATGTAGCCTTCGTTTGATAAAAAAACATTACATATATGTTAACCAAATAAAATATAAAAGTAACAAAGAAACTGCATAAGTTCAATATGATTGTCAATATCTTAAAATAACATTATAGGTAAGACCATAGATGTTAAAAAAGTATTCACAATGCTGGTGCGGGAATATATAGTGCAGTCTATAATAGTTGTCTACATAAACATAAAGGAAGAATTTTGCCTAAATAGTAAACATTGACCAAAATACAAAGTTACATATACATTGTAAGTCAATGTTGATCATCAACCTGAACTTGTTGTTGTCACGGCATCAAGCAGATCTTCGACAAAAGCTTATCCACATTCATAGGATGATAGTGTCAATGTTGCAGAGCAAGGAAGTCTCCTACAAAAATCGTTAGTTAGAAAGATATAAATCATATCTTCAAATTTCTTTATGTTAATGTTTATATTTATGATAAATCACTTCATTTTTTATCTACTGACTACACATGTTATGATAGGTGCAAGGTTATGGGGATAAGGATTCCTTGTTATGGAGGACAAGGATAACCTCCTTAGAAGAATCAGAGAGGGATTTTCAATCAATTTTCTGCTTGATTTCATTGTTGCAGCAAGACCCTATAAAGACAACAGAAAAACCAAAGACAGGATCCAAGAACAAATAGGTAAAACTACTATGTTGCAATGCTATTGAATTGAAAGCATAAAAATTGTGGAATATAGACGATTAAAGAGAAATGGAACACACCAAGATTTGATGACGGAGTTTGGCCAAGAACAACCTACGTCTCCGAGACTAAGAAATGATTGAGTCCAATCTATTCAGAGTCAATGTTTCCTTCATAATACACATAGTTTCCCCTTGATACCCGAGTACAACCAAGCCCCTTGTACAGAACCTATTTTCAAGATCCTCTCAACTACACTTGTATCAGTATTCTCTCTATCAAGCTTTTTTCTAGAATGTATTCACTTCTCTATCTTTTCCTCTCTTCTAATTCCTCTTTTTTATAGTGCTTTGTAACACAACATATAGAACGAGTTTTTACATCAGCTAAACTAAAATCGGTTACAAGAGATAGAAACATAATAACTAACTAACTACATATGTGCCACATCAACAACATTCATTCATGGCCTTCCTACTCTTTTTATATCATTTTTTACATCATTTTTCTTTACTAAAACACATGACTAAAGGACACCTAGCATAACAACTTGCTAAAGAAAAAGGTAAATGACAAAATAGCTAACAAACTCTTGGTAGCATATTGCCTTGCTAGATCTAAAATATTCTTAGTAAAATATTCCTAACCAAACGTCTACAAGTATCATGTTACCCTTTTTACAATGAATTTATAAAAATTTATTTATATTTATACAGGAAAAAGCTTTATTACAAATAATTCCAAAATATTGTTAAATATAAACAAATGGTCATATATATAAGAGTCATTAATAAAAAATATTGTTATTGCAAGGAGTAAAATGTTCATTAATACTAAACCCTAAAAACTAAAGTAATTGAAGAATGAAGTAGAGTTACAAGCCAAGGTCACTTATGGTAAAGGCTAAAATTCCGATCCCTCCTTTTTTTGGAGGATGGATCCTCCAACATTTATGACTGTGGATTTATGTTTTAAAAAAATGAGTGGTTGAGATCAAAGACAGGCAATCGAGATAACATGTTGCCTTTTTCTCCTTCCCTAACAGACAAACACCAACACGGATCTAACCCTTCCTTCACTAAATCTACATCCCTCCTCCAACTCAGATCCAACCTTTACTTGATGAAGTTTTCAGAAGCATGAAGGAATTAGATTTAAGGGAGACTAGATGTAAGAGCAATTAGAATAGGTTTCTTCATAGATGGGTTGAAATATGCAAAACAAATATAGATCCGCCATTGTCACCATCCTAGACCAAAAAGAAAACCAAGAAAACCCCAACGACGAACCCAGTTCATCAAAAAAAATATAGGTCTACCATCGTCACCATCCCAGACCAAGAAAAATTGCCTTCTGATTCGGGTACCACAGGTGCAGAGGAAAGGAAAGTAGTAGAAGTAGCCCCAACTCCTGCTAGGTGTGTCATGAGCTTGGTTAATTTGACTAAATTTTTTTTTAAATATTGATATGTAATTTCATGAAATTATGGTGCGTTTATCTTTATAGATTTGTGTTCTTAAGAAAATGAATATCATAATCATTCTAATTCATTTGTTCCCCTGTATATTTTTATGACTTATGACTACAACAATGTCTAGTTTTCTAAAAAAAATCCAATAATTAAATGAGGGAGATTTGAAGAAGATGGTTTAACAGGAACAGTTGATTGTCTTCAATTGTTTTTACTAACTATTTCAATCTGTTGTTCCGATTTACGAAGTTGTTCTCCAACTCTGTAGAAAATAATCTAATTCCAGAGAGAGAAAGGTATAGAGGAAGAAAGAATATGGAATCCTTAATTATGAATTTATGATAGTAATTCATCTTAATTACCAATTTATTTTAAATACTTAGTAAACACAGCCTTAATTATTAGTTCATTTTAAAAGTTGAGATGATTGTCACCCGTCAAACTTAGGGAGTACTATTCCTTCAACAATTGGATTGGAGGATTAAAGAATTTCATGTTACTTATTTAATATAGTCACTATTACAGTTAGCTTTCATCTTTCTTTTTTGGCCATTAATAGCTTTCATCTAGCATATAAATAAGCCGCTTAAAGAAGAAAGGGTGAGAGACATACTTGACTGTTCGAATACAATTTCACAGTTAGCAGAAGCCCTTGGTATCATAGATAACTGTTCTTGAATGTTGATCTTCTCCTTCATATAATGCAACATGTAGTAAAATTCAATTTTCGCCGTCTTCAAGAGATTTGCACCTTTCAAGATATATGTTGCAAGCCCTTGCTCATTTTTGGAGCCTTTGTATCCTTTAAAGCTAAACTTAGTAAGGTGTGATAAAAGACAATTAGGAATAATTGTGGGCTCTATCCAAAGTGTTTCATCACCATTAAAAGTTTTCTGGTAATAACAAGGAACATAACTCTTCAAAAGGTTTGAACGAATTGATAGCGCTAATATACCAAAATCAAACCTTTGAATTAAATAAACAAACCTTTTCAATAACAAAATCTTCAATCTTGGGGCACTTTTGAAGCAATTTTACCAGCAAATTTGAGTCACAATAAGAAATGGTAAGCACTAGGCGAACCAAATTTGGAAACTCGGGAAGATCCATTGTAGAAGCCATAGTAAATGTCTACATATTGAATAAAATATAAAACAAAAATCATAAGACATCATATATTACCTCCAAAACATACCTGATACATAAAACAATGAAAATAAAATAATTAAAAAGCATCACACTCTTTTGAACACTTTGTTCAACACACTCTTGATTATTGGGTGAATTTTATATGGGACCTAATAGAGTGGGTTTCACATAAAATTTATGTCTCCCATAAAAATCATCCAATAACAAAGATTGTGTTAAAAAGAGTGTGATGCAAGCACTTCTCATGACTTATTTATGGGGGAAAGTTAAAAAAAAGGATTTGGGTATGGGTGTTGAAGTTGAAGTTGATACATGCAAACACAAGAAGGGGGGTTGAATTGTGTTTGTTAATAATTTTCGAAAACAACATTTAAAACAATTTTTGTACACACAGAGATTAGAAACGGAAGCAAGTACAAAGAAATAGATCCCTTTTTTGAAAAAAAAAAGACTTTAACAAAAGCAATATCAAAAGCCCTCGGTTAGTAAGAAACAAATAAAGCTGTAAGAGATAAGAGATAGAAGAATCACGCAAGATGTTTTATCCTGGTTCACTCTCTTCCAACCAAGAGTTATGTATAGTCCCTTCTACTTGAAGGATTTTCTCCATTATTTTCCAAATAGATTATAGCCAAGTATTCAACACCTCTCCAGGCTACAAGTAACTCTTTCTTACCAAGCCTCTTCAGGCTCTAACTCTAACAAAGAGATTTAATGTTTGATCTTCTTAACTCACTATGTGTGAGGATATGACCGTTTAAGATCAGATGAATATTTTCACAATATTCAAACTATGAAATACTGACTCTTTCTCTTTAAAGAGATATGACTATGAGTGATTGCAGTTTGACAAAAGTTGAGCTCGTAAGATTGTGCAGTCAAGAGTCTTTTTCACTACCTTCTTCAGTATCTTAGGTCTTCTATTTATAGTGACCTTCTTCTTCACTTGTATTTCTTCAATGGTTACTTTGAATAATCCCGTTTAGAGATAGAATTTAATGCATGATATCTGTTGTGACTGATAGCTTGATTGTGGCAATGCTGAATAGTATTCTTGTTTATCGAAGTAGCATGAATTTGGAGGCTTACTGCTCTGAGTATTGTAGCCTGAGAACTTGTTGTTCCTCCTTTGTGTATAATCTAGCTTTTTCAGCTATTAAGATGTCATCGTACAGATCGTTTTGCAGTATCTCATTGTACGATTCTGCTTTTTGCATTCCTTGATGGTAATACATTTCTTTTACAACAAGGTAAAATATTAAAGCAGATAGGACAATAGTGAAGAACAAATATTCTATTGAAATAAATATCAATCATTTGAAATAAATTCAAGAGATTCGGATAACATTTAAGGAGCTGATGAAGGATGCGAACAATGTCCTTCATTTCGACAGCTTTCCAAGTGTGAGTTCTGATTGTGTCTTCTTTCATGAGACAGACTTCAATGGTATCAAAGCCACCCAAATCCACTTCCCATGACTCAGTAGAAACCAAATCCTCCTGAGCACAGAAAATAGCATCATCAATAGTCTTCTCTGAGACTACAATCTTCTTTCTCAACACAGTAGAGAAGAAGTTAGTATCGGTCACTTGAACATTCCTCCAGAAATCCCTAATCAGGTTGGGAAATATAGAGACTTTCTCTGTGAAGAGTCCTCCCCACCCAGCTACATTAACATACTTGCTTATGTCTAAGTTGTAGTCTTGCAACACTCCAAAGTTGAAATGATGCTCAATTGCCAAGTTGAGCTTGTCCACATTAAAGGTTGAAGAAGAAGCCATTTTAGGTGATCAAAGAGCTTAGGGTTTGAAAGCAGAGAGAGAGAGATAGCTTGAAAGATTAGAAAAGTGTAAAGTTTTTCTCAGAGGGAAAATATTACTTATAAAGGAATTTTGAATCTCAAATGATAAAGAAAAACTTTTGACATGACATGTCATTATGATAAAACGGCGTTGGTAACTTGGAACTATAAAAAGGTCTTGATGGGATTGATGGAAATACTGACTCAGCAAAGAGAATAAAGGAGAAATTTGTCATTGAGACAAAATAAATGCATTTATTAAAAAAAAGCTTAAACACAGGCAGATGTGAACTCGTCTGAAACTATACAATGGATGCGGTAACCAATAATAGTGGACCCGTCATATAGATGTGCAACACAAAATGCAATAGACACACAATTTTTAATATGTATTAGACGAGGATAGGTAATAGACGCAAGATTAACAAAACAAATTTTTCTCAAGGCTGGACGCTTAAATTAATCCACACATATCATATTAAGATGTTTCCTAATAAAGATAAATCTATCATCTGCAAGAGGTTTAGTAAAGATATCTGCCCATTGATGGTCAGTATCTACAAATTGAATATCAAACACACCTTTTTGCACATAATCCCTAATAAAATGATGTTTAATCTCTATGTGCTTAGCTCTAGAATGCAGAATTGGATTTTTTGATAGATTTATTGAGCAGTATTATCACACATAAGCGGAATACTACTTGCAAACACATTGTAGTCCTCCATTGATGTTTGATCCAGAGAATTTGTGAGAGGCAACTTGCAGCTGATATATACTCAGCTTCAGCAATTGATAAGGCAATGGTACATTGTCTTTTGCTTGACCATGAGACAAGATTAGCCCCAATGAAGTGACATCCTCCACTAGTGCTTTTTCTTTCAATTCTATTTTCAGCAAAGTCAACATCATAGAAACCAACTAATCTGTAATCTTCATTTTTCTTAAAGCACAAACCAAGATTAGTAGTACCTTTTAAATATCTAAAAATTCTCTTAACTACTGATAAGTGAGATTCTCTAGGATCAGATTGAAATCGAGCACATAAACATACACTGAACATAATATCAGGCCTAGACGCAGTAAGATATAAGAGAGATCCTATCATACCTCTGTATACCTTTTGGTCTACCATTTTCTCTTTATCATCTTTGCTCAGTATGGAAGTGGGGTGTATAGGAGTATTCGTTGGCTTACAATCATCCATCTTAAACTTCTTTAGAAGCTCTTTTGTATACTTAGTTTGGTGGATGAGCACCTCGTCCAAGGTTTGTTTTACTTGACGTCCAAGGAAGAATTTGAGTTCTCCCATCATGCTCATTTTAAACATTTTCTGCATTAACTTAGAGAGTTCTTTGCATAGAGACTCATTAGTACCACAAAAAATAATATCATCAACATAAATTTGTACAACTATGAAATTAGACTTGATGGATTTTCTAAATAAGGTTGTGTCAACCTTTCCTCTATTGAATCCATTTTCCATAAGAAAGGAACTTAGTCTGTCATACCAAGCTCCAGGAGCTTGCTTAAGACAGTACAAAGCTTTCTAAAGCTTATATTCATATTCAGGATGGGTTTCACACTCAAAACCCGGAGGTTACATAACTTATACTTATTCATTAATAAAGCCATTTAGAAAAGCACTTTTAACATCCATATGAAAGTGCATAATACTGTGATGTGCAGCAAATGAAAGTAGAATTCTAATAGCTTCTATTCTAGCAACAAGTGCAAAAGTTTCAGTATAATCTATACCTTCTTCTTGAGAGAAACCTTGAGCAACAAGTCTTGCTTTGTTTCTTATTACCTTACCATTTTCATCAAGTTTGTTTTTGTAAACCCACTTTGTTCCGATCATTGATTTGTCTTTGGGCAGTGGAACTAGTGTCCAAACATCACTTCTTTGAAACTGATTGAGTTCCTCTTGCATAGCTAGAATCCAACCATCATCCAACAGAGCCTCGTCCACAGTCTCTGGTTCCAACTCAGAGACTAGTGCAGAAATGTCTTGTTCTCTGAAGGTTGATCTGATTCTTAGCTTGTCATTGGGGTTTCCAATGATCTGATCTTGTGGATGATAATTCTTGAAGTACCAAGATTTTTGAACTGTATCAGGTTGAGAAGTGGAAGTTTCTGGTTGTTGAGTGGGGTCATCTGCTTGATCATCAACTTTTATCTCTGGTGAGTCTCCTGGATTGTTTAGATCAAGATATGCAAAAGTTTCATCTAGCTCTGATAATTTTTTATCAGGCTGTTTGTCATCAAACTTGACATGAATACTTTCCTCTACTATCAGAGTCCTAGAATTATAAACTCTAAAACCTTTAGATGTTTCAGAATATCCTAATAGTATTCCATTATCTGTTTTAGCATCAAACTTACCAAGTTGATCTTTAGTATTCAGTATATAGTATTTACAACCAAAAGGATGAAAATAAGATATGTTGGGTTTTCGTACTTTCCACAGTTCATAAGTAGTCTTATTCAGGATAGGTCTAATGTATATTATGTTCTGAATGTAGCAGGCAGTATTAGCAGCTTGAGCCCAGAAGTGTCTAGGGACAGAGTTATCATTAAGCATAGTCCTAGCCATCTCTTGAAGAGATCTGTTCTTTCTCTCTACCACACCATTTTGCTGTAGTGTTCTAGGTATTGAGAAGTCGTGAAGGATACCACTTTCTTCACAGAACTTATGAAATAGCTCATTTTCAAACTCTCCCCCATGGTCATTTCTGATTGAAGTGATACACATGCCTTTTTCATTCTGTACACGTTTGAAAAATACAGAAAAGACCTTAAAAGACTCATCCTTGTGAGTTAGGAACATAGCCTATGTCCATATAGTGTAATCGTCTACTATGACAAGACCATATTTCTTACCACTGACAGAGGCAGTCCTTGTTGGACCAAAAAGATCAAGATGTAACAACTCTAGTGGTCTATTGGTACTAACAACTTTCTTAGATTCAAAAGAACCTTTGATTTGTTTTCCTTTTTGACATGCATCACAGAGAGCATCAGATTTTAACTTAAGGTTTGGTAGTCCTCTCACGAGGTTATGCTCGTTTAGCTTTGAAATTAATTTCAAGCTTGCATGACCTAACCTTTTGTGCCAAATCCACCGCTCATATTCAATGGATACTAGACATGAGACATTTTGATTTGAGAGGTCCTCCAAGTCAATCTTATAGAGATTGTTTTACCTTTTAGCAGTGAATAAAAGTGATCCATCATTCTTTTTGACAGTACACATGTTCTTATCAAAAGCAACTGCATATCCATTGTCACATAATTGACTTATGCTCAGTAGATTGTGCTTCAAGTCATTTACTAAAAGAACATTATCAATGGAGGGAAAATGATGTTTACCAATTTTACCTAAACCAATGATTTTCCCTTTCTGATTTCATCCAAATGTGACCCAGCCACCATCTTTGGGCTTAAGGTTTTGGAACATAGACCTTTCTCCCATCATGTGTCGTGAGCAGCCACTGTCCAAGTACCAAGACATCTGTTTTCTTCATGTTGTTAAGCAAATCTCAGCATCAGTGTATTCACTTTCTAATGCAGTGTCTGCCATGAGACAGATATTTGCCTCTTCCTCAGCTTCATTTTCTTCATCTGATGAAGACAGATCAAGATCCTCCCGTGTAGTCATTAAGCCTTTCTTCTTTTTGAAGAATTCCTTTTTATCCTTTAACTCAGGGCAGTCAGCTTTGAAATGACCAGGTTTCTTGCATTCAAAGCACAGTGGTGCACCTTTTTCTTTGGAGTCTGACTCTCCTTGGAAATTTTTTTGTTGAGTTGCTTATTTCTGAAACCACCTTTCTTTCTCCACATATGTTGAATCTTCCTGGAGATAAAGGACAATTCATCCTCATCTGATCCTTCATCATTATCAGAGTATTCAGAATCATCTGATGACTCAGCAGCTTTGAGAACTTTTGATGAACTTGCTTTCTTTGCCTTTAGGGCAATAGATTTTCCTTTTTTGGAATTTTCTTCTTCATTAAGTTCAAGTTCATGAACCTTGAGAGATCCAAGAAGCTCTTCCAGAGAGAGTATATTCAGATTTTTGGCTTCCTGAATAGTAGTTACTTTGGGTCTCCATTGCTTGGATAGACTTCTCAGGATTTTTCTGACATGATCTCTATTTTCATAAACTTTTCCAAGAGATCTGAGACTGTTGGTGATGGTTTGGAATCTACCAAACATTTGGTCTATTGTTTCATATTCACCCATCTTGAATAGCTCATACTGATGAACCAGCATGCTGATCTTTGATTCCTTAACTTGTGAGGAACCCTCATGAGCTAAGGCAATAGTATCCCAGATTTCTTTCGCAGTATTGCAGCTATGAACTTTGTCATGTTCAGATCTGGTTATAGCACACATGAGATAGTGCTTAGCCTTTAGATTCAGCTGATGTTGGTTTTTCTGCTCTTGAGTCCATTGGCCTCTAGGAACAGCAGCTCCAGCTTCATCTTTTGGTTCAGTGTAGCCGGTTTCAATCAACTCCCAAATATATACATTCTGTGCATCTAAGAAGGCTATCATTCTCTTCTTCTAGTAGTCATAATCTGTTCCTTCAAAGAGAGGAGGTCTGTTGATAGCTTGTCCTTCTGCATCCATGGTTGTTGGATCGTACTTCCTCAGCACTTGTTAGATGCTCAACCCTTTTGAGGCTGAGCTCTGATACCAACTGAAGTTGATACAGGCAAACACAAGAAGGGGGGAGGGGGTTGAATTGTGTTTGTTAATAATTTTCGAAAACAACCTTTAAAACAATTTTTGTACACACGGAGGTTAGAAACAGAAGCAAGTACAAAGAAATAGATCCCTTCTTTTAACAAAAGACTTTAACAAAAGCAATATCAAAACCCCTCGGTTAGTAAGAAACAATTAAAGCTGTAAGAGTCAAGAGATAGAATAATCACACAAGATGTTTTATCCTGGTTCACTCTCTTCCAACCAAGAGCTACGTCCAGTCCCTTCTACTTGAAGGATTTTCTCAACTATTTTCCAAATAGATTACAGCCAAGTATTCAACACCTCTCCAGGCTACAAGTATTTCTTTCTTACCAAGCCTCTTCAGGCTCTAACTCTAACAAAGAGATTTAATGTTTGATCTTCTTAACTCACTATGTGTGAGGATATGACAGTTTAAGATCCGATGAATATTTTCACAATATTCAAACTAAGAAATACTGACTCTTTCTCTTTAAAGAGATATGAGTATGAGTGATTGTAGTTTGACAAAAGTTGAGCTCGTAAGGTTGTGCAGTCAAGAGTGCTTCTTTGGTATCTCAGGTCTTCTATTTACAGTGACCTTCTTCTTCACTTGTATTTCTTCAATGGTTACTTTGAATAATCCCGTTTAGAGATATCATTTAATGCATGATATCCGTTGTGACTGATAGCTTGATTGTGGTAAGCTAAATAGTGCTCTTGGTTATCGAGGTAGCATGAAATAGGTGGCTTACTGCTTTGAGTTTTTCAGCTTGAGAACTTGTTGTTCCTCCTTTGTGAACAATCCAACTTTTTCAGCAATAAAGTTGTCATCGTACAGATCGTTTTGCAGTATCTTATTGTACGATTCTGCTTTTTGCATTTCTTTATGGTACTATGTTTCTTTTTCAACAAGGTAATATATTAAAGCAGATAGGACAATAGTGAAGAACAAATATTCTATTGAAATAAATATCAATCATTTGAAATAAATTCAAGAGATTCATATAGCATTTATTTATTCGAAGATGGAGCTCGTCTACTTAAAAAAAACTCCGTCTACTTAGTTATATGTGAGACTAAGTCTGTTTCAACAGATTATTTTGCTCGTCCGATGAAGTGACATATCCTTTTATCTATCAAGTCTTTGGACTTGCTATTCCTCAAAGAGTTATAAAGCTCTCCATCTAGTGACATGGCAGTTAGAGCTCGTCTACTAGATTTCTTTATTTTTCAGTTCATTTACTTCTACTAATTACTTTCGTCTGCTTACGGGGAAAGATGGACACACTTATTATCAAGTCTTTGGACTTGATGTATCTAACAAGTTATTTTGGTATTCGTCTAGCAAACATTTAGTGCCTCATTCACTTAAGAAAACCAGTCTACTTAAATAAATAAATAAGTAACTTTACCAAAAAATTGAGCAGCCCGTCTACAAGGGTGGAGGCGTATTCTTTCAATGAAAACTTATCCCATGTTTCTTTTACTTATATTTAAATATTACTGCATAACTGAAAGCACATGTTAGATCTCAACTAACACTTTCCTAAGAAAACTTAATCCTTTTGTTAGCATCAAAACTTAGAGATTATTTAATCAAAAACCACTTTGGTTCCAACAAGTGTAACTCTTGTCACCTATATGGTAAAAAGAGTGTGATGCTAGCACTTCCCATGACTTATTTATGTGTGTGTGTGTCTGTGTGTGTAGGGGGGAGTAAAAAAAAAAGGATTTGGGTATAGGTGTAAAGCATGTCACCTCTATGGTAAAAAGAGACAAAGACATAAATTTAACTTTATGAAGCACCTTCAAAATATTGAATACTACGTCTTTAGGCCCATTTCCCACTAAAATAATAAGCCTTGCTTCCACCACATTATGAGCATTCTTAACTGAATAATCCAGGATCTAAGTAGCTTCAATATCAAGTCACTTCAATGAAGGGATATCGATTTCGAGTTTGGCAACATCATATGTGCAACACTGACAAAAAACTCGAACCTTCTGCAATGTGGACTTGGAAAGTTTTAAGGAGCAAAAGGGAACATTGGTCATCAAAAACACAGATAAATATTCAAGAATGGGACACCTGACAAGGATCTTATTGATAGGGGAAACATCTTCAAATGGAACACACATAAGGTAAGTAATTTTTAGCGACGATAAATGGATGGAGGAAGGAATATTCATGATGTTGATATTGCCACTCAGCTTCAGAACCACAACATTTTTACAAGTGAAGAGGGTGATTGGGAGATCAACTTTCTTCGCAAGAAAGAATGCAAGGTCTACTTCTTCAACATCACCAGCCACGGCGTAGCTAACCCAAACCAAGAAACTAATAGGGTCATACTATGATATCGAGTAACAAGATGGAGTTTCCTGAGATAATGAGTGGTGCGTTGAACGTACACCTGCTTCGAGATATGGTAAAACCTGATTGAAAAATGGTAAGTTAAAACATCAACTTTTAGCCTTCATATAACAAAATTGGATTAACTGTGAAAAACAAATTATTTCAATAATCAATTATATATATAATCAACTAGTTTTATAATTAATTATAATAAAATCATTTTTACATTTGCATATGTTTGTTGAAAAGCGATTTTAAAATAATCTGTTTCATTTAAATTGTGTAAAAAGTATTTTTGTATAATAATTTTTTTTAAGTGTAGAGTTATTAATTTAAATTAATAGTATTTGTTTTCTAGTTCTACAAAGGTAAAATGAAAATAATAATTATTAATTTTAAAATAATCAAATAATTTTTTTGAAATAAATTTGGAAGACCACCTCTCTAGAAATTTATTTTTCATTGTAAAAATCTTTTTTTCATACTTTAATTGGATTTATAAAAAATGATAGACTAAACCCAAATAGATTTTCTCTTGAAAAAGTTGTTTCCATGGAAATTTTTTCCCAAACGAGCTGTATGATAAAATTGTGTGCAAATAACATAGTAAGAAGTCAACTTGGATCTTCTCCGACCCTTCTGCCTCTGTAGCAGAAAAAAGAAAAAAAAAAAGGGGAGGGGGATAGAGATAACGGAGAGAGGATGAACAATTAATGAAAACAAGTAATAAAATTAAGAGAGAGATAGAGCGAATGGAGGAAGTATGGATAGAGAGCTGTTAGAGAAAATCTAAATCTAGTAAGAACTTGGTACGAGGTTTTTCGCTGATGTATATAGGAGGACCCCTGATAGGACGAAGGGGGTGCAGTACAAAAGATATTTCCTCTTCTTGTAATTAAGTCAATGACTTAGACCGCTGTCCATAGCTTTCTCCATTTACTTGACAAGATGCTTGTGGTTGCTGCTTCTTTGGTGGTCAGGAATGAAAGGATGTGGCACAACAATGGCTTAGGAAGGTTGCTTATCCTATCAATGGCTTCAGAGTCTTGGTCAGATGTGATGATGGTAATGAGATATTTTGGGTGTTCCATTGTAGATGAACTTGACGAGGCTATTTTTTTGTGAGTAGAGATAGATATGGATAGAATGGTAAAGGGTCTCTTGATCAGGGATTGCTGAAATTGTAAGAGTGAACTTATCTTAGTTGGTAAGTTACATACACACCTTTTTCTTGTTTTCATAAAGAAGCGTTTCTTAGACCTTGAGTAAATTTAGTAGAATGGACAAGTTTTTTGCGGAAACGGCTGGAAATGACCTAAACAAGACAAGGCTAATAAGGATATTTAAAAAGTTTTACGTAATTTTATCATAAGGATAATTTTGTCTTTTATATAATTTTAAAAAATAAAATTATAAAAAAACTAAATTCTAATAAAATATGAAAACATTTAGAATAAAAACGAAAAATTTTAAAATTCATACTAAAATTATAATGTTATCTAGTTGGTTATCTGGTGGACACGAAACGCCAGATAAGACAACATCTTATCCTGCTCATATCATATCGTACTCATCTCCTGCTTTCTTATCTTATCCGCTCCTATCGTATCCTGACCACCAAACGAGCTTTTAGTGTTAATAGAATGACATTGCATTCTTTTATTTGAGATGTGGTGGAGGGAGTATGAACACAAATCACATAGAGAAGCAAGTCAAGTTGCAATAGCAAAATGGACTAGTTTATAGACATTATTTTGGACTAAAATTCCCTTAATCTTTCGATCTAAGTAGCTTCAATATCAAGGCACTTCATAAAACGACATATGAATTGATATTGATAAGGTAAGGATCTGATTTTTTTTAAAAAAGGTTAAAATTTTGGGTGGGTTTAAATGCTCCATGTCTGTGACAAAAACCAACTTCATCTAATATAGTAACGGTTGTGCTTACAGCAGGAACATTTTTTTTAAAGTAATACGAACTGATGTGACTATCTTTTGGCCATCAAATACAAATCAAAGAAGAAAAAAAGGAAAGTTAAACAATGGTTAAAAACAACTAACTCATTTGTATATAGTCTGTTTCATATTATTTAGAATTTCTGATATAGTAATGTTTTTTTCTTATGAATCACCGTAATTATGACCTTTGGCTTCCCAATGTCATTCTAGGGTAATCCCACTGTAACATCCTTGCGAGTGTCACATGGAATTAAGCATACTTCCCTGATACCAACCTTATTAACTATTCCCTAATACGTTTAATTAGCGTTAGCACGGATATACATTTGAAAATATTATAAGTTTGCAGAAACGTGAAAAACAAAACTTAAAACATACACAGCGGAAGAACGATAAAACATCATATCTATACATAATACATACATCATGTCCTTCAAGTACCATCAATCCCAACAGAGGGATCGGAAGCCTATCGTCTATACAAACTTAGAAAAGAAACAGATAACAGAAAATGGTCATAGAATGTCTGGTCATAAAAAGAGATAACAAAACCTAAACAGTCAGCATCTACCCGCCCGCCTCTCACAAAATACATCAAAAGGTCAAAAGAATATTATGCTCACAGAGGCTCTCCCTAGCAGACGCTGCCGACGAACCATATCACAGACGATATGGGCGTCTGGAACTACCCTCACCCTCGCCATAACGGCACCTGTAAACTCTGTCCCAACAGACTCATCACTACTAATCACAACCCTCCTACGACGGCTGGGATACATCGTCTACACACTTCCTTCCTTACGGCCTTTTCGTTACACTCCCAGACCGCTACGGGCGTAAGTGCGATCTATCAGGTTCCACATATCCTCTGCAAACTCCTGACGATTGGGTGGGATACAGAGATCTGAAAAAGGTAGACACTGAGATATTCTATAAGAACCGAGCATAGTGAAATCAGGCCTTCTTCCGAGACGGATGCAGATGCTGACCGGGCCGACGTAACACATGAAGAACTGTGCCACCCACGGTCGTCATGATATACTATCTCAATGTTCCCCAGGGTCTGGACCTTCTGCGGAACCATCTGCAGGTAGTGCATCTGACGTTGCTCTGGTCCGATCGCTGTCGGCGTACGGCTGCTGCTCATCTGCCGAACCAATACATACACGGAAAGAGGAAGAAAAAGAAGATGGGAGATAAGAATCTCGACATCACCATAAAAACAGGGATAGGGAAAACATAGTACAACATACTAACAAAAAACAGTCAACACATGCATCAAACATCTCCCGAATTATACTATCACAGTCAACCTGGATTATTCAAATAGGATCAATCCTCTAAGGAGTCACACTCCTATGTATGTCGGCTGATCTCTCACGGTAGGGATACTGATCCCCCAAACATTCTCTATCTCTCTCAGGCCTATCCGTCGCCCATAGAATGTCAGTTGGTTTGTCCTGGTAATAGTTCCGCTCGTCGTGACCAATAAGGGTGCTTCCCTCTATGAGCTACAACTCCAATAAGGATATCTTAGTCTCCTCGGAAGGTCCACCATAGACTGGAATACTCGGGGCCAGACGTCGGGATAGCTAATCCTACACGACGCTCTCGAAACAGCGGGTGCAAATCACTGGTTCCATTCCAGATCGGACTACATCCCCGAGGTTCCCAGAATCATCCCTCTCCATATTTCATACCCGCACCCTGGTATACAAACCTTGCGTGACTCCCAGTCACACGGCGTACCACTTTGGCAAATATGCAATGCAATACAAACATAAGTTGACACCGGTACCATTACGCACTTATATGCATTATGATGCACTCGATGTCCACAATTTCAACTCGGTACCTATATACCGCTTTTAGAATCCATTCTCATCGTTAACTCGATAGCGTACCCTCAGGTGTCAACTAGGTTTCCAACAACACAAACAGACAATCCAGACAACCTGAACGTCATCAACGCCAACATCATAATATCATCATCCTCAGCATCAATAATAACTTAACATAATTTCTATCATCATAACATCAGGCATCATAATGCATATAAAGCAAACAACACACATCAACCAGAACTAAATCCATCAACAATAATAAACAGTAAAACAGACAACCTCAGTATATGCTCGTAAAATAATAAACAGTCCTAACATTGATAAGTTTGTCGTAACTAAATACTATATACAGCCTTAAAATCAGTTTCATTAGGGATTTAATTATCGCAAGTTACTCGACAACTAGTAGGGTCTGGGGCACCCTACGCATACATCAAAATATACGATACTACGCTTGCCTCCACGGTGTGTCAGATACTTTCTCCCCACCTTAGATAGTTGTAACGTCAACGCCTCGAAATCCGTGCATCTCACACCCACACAGACGCTTCCTCATTCATAACGAACGCGTCGGTGCTCCGAATTTCGTCCTGAACACATGGACAGAGTCCCAACAATGTCAAAAACCCTAATCTTGCAACAGTTTCACAGATAAAGCCAGAATTGAAGCAAGATTCACAAAACGAGATAAATGACGATGTTGACGAGTTAGGGATTCGAGTATTACCTCCACTATTTCACAAATCAAAGGTATGTACTTGACCAGCTTGTCGCCCTGAACGCTTATCCGAAGTCAGAATAAAAAATGGTGAGCAAATCTCTTCGAAACAAAGCTTTCTCAATCTAGAACAGCTATGGCTTCTCTCTAGACAAATTCTAGTCGAGTTTGAAGTGAGAGAATGTGCCATGCAAAGTGAGGAAGAAGACTTAGTGGGGTTAGGTACATGCGCCCACGCTCAGCGTCAACTTCCCACGCTCAGCGTGGCTTCTGGTCAGTCATGTTGACTACGCGCGTTACTTCACGTTCTGAACTCGTTTGAAGTCCGATTGACCTCAAATTTGAAAAATAAGCTCATCAACACCTGAGGAATAAGATCAAACCCTTAAATATGCGTAATCCATTCCTTAAACAAGAATCGAGAAAACGGGGCGTTACACCCACATGGTTAAGTTATTTGGACCGATTATGAGACTAATCTTTGATCAATTGTTTAGAGTAGGGAATTAGTCCTTGATTTTCACAACCTCTCAATTAGAGTGTTAATAAATATTAAATCTTATCTTATATCAGCAAAAGACATATGTATGAAATTTTAATACAGTAAGTATAATAATTAATCTTACGTGAATGAAAAAGATTTTTAACAAAATTTTTTTTAATAAAATATTTAATGCTCATTAACTAGATTTTAAACCATTAAGGGATAGCCACTTACAATTCTACACAGGAGAATGCTAGTAAGTCCTTATACACTAATTAAGGAATCAAGAAAAGAAAAAGTTTTCATTGAGAAATGGAATGTATATATAAGTTTTCATTGAGAAATGGAATGTATATATAAATTTTTTTGACACAAATAGGTATTATATTTATGTTTCCAATAAAACTTGTTTTTATTAAATTTTTTAAATTGATGTCCTAACATTATTGGTTAACAAAATCATTTTAATACAACATATCAAATGATGTATGCAGTGTTATTAAACTCAGATCGGACTGACCGGTCAAACTGGCTGGACCAGAAACCAAACCTGTGTCCAATCCGGTTAGTATATCAGACCAATTCTGCCTTCGAACCGGAGATGACATCATCAAACCATGGTTGAACCGGTTGGGTCAGACCACGGTTGGACTGCACATGCGTTACTAAGTTGTTCCCTCAAGCTTGGCGTCACCTGTTCCTCGTGCCTTCAGGAGCTGTTCTTGAAGCAATAATTCATTTAATGCTCCTTCATGTTTCAAAAAAACACAAGTGCAAGAATCGAATCCTGCTCCTCTCTGCCTTACCAAGGCAAACTTACCACTAGTCCACAGCTGCTTGAAACATGATTGACAATTATAATATATATATATATATATATATATATATATATATATATATATATATATATATTATCAATTTTATAAAATATATAAATTTAATATATATCGAGTCAACCGGTTCAACCAGTGACCTATTAATCCAGTGCCCTGACCGAGTCGATGATCGGTTCGAGTTTTATAACACAGGATGTATGTCCTCATTATTTCAAATTGAGACTTGTGAAATGTGATATTAAAATTACTTGAAAAGAGATTTTATCTTATTTAGAACATCTCCAATTAGAATTTCTTAACAAGTTCTTAAATTTAAGGAATAGTTCTTATTAAGTTGCACCATTGAAGGAAGTTGACGTGGATGCCACATGTAAGGACGGTTGATTCTATAAGCAACCAGTTCTTATATAAGAACCTCCAATAGGAAAATGATAGAGAAAAATAATAGAGAATTATATTAACCACCTTCATTAGAAAATTAAAATTAAAATAAATATAAATAAAGATATAGGTAACTTGTGAGATGTATTTGGTGAACTTTTTAGATTTGCATAATTGGAGTAGAGAGTTGCTTAAAACAGTATAAAATAAAAAGATAAGGTAACATGGTAGGGCCCATAAAAAAGAAGTTAAGTGACTCCAACGAATTGCATCATTGGAGATGCTCTTAACACAAAAGCTTGCTTGAAAATACGGTTTATAAAACTTTTATAAAAATAAAATAAAATTTAGTGCTGCGAAAACGATTGTTGTGATACTCTCAATCCTTAGAAATTTTCTTAGCAGCTCAAACTTTTCAATGTGATGAGGCAACTATAATTCCTTTTTTTATCTAAAAAATATAAGTGGTCATTTGAACAAACTTACTTAAGATTACGAGAAAACTTATAAAAATATATTTATGAAAAATAACTTATAAAATTAAGATATGACTTTTTTTATAAGCCATTTTAAGTTTACTTTAATAAACTAATCAAAGAAGTTTATGAAAATAAGTTATTTTTAACTTATTTAAAAAAATGTTGAATAAACAAATAATTAATATGTTTATTAAAATATGACTTTTCTCCATGAGAGTGAGATAATTTCAACTTTCAACTCAACCAATTTTTCCCCATGAAGTCTTTCTCTCCTTTTCAATCTATGGTTGACATTACTGGATGGAAATGTTATGGGAGAAAGTCTCATCCCACGCATGGGATTGGATTCTCCTCGGTGGGATTTTTATGGGAAAAAGTACTGTGAAAAATCTCCACCATCATTTTAATTTTCCTTTGCCATAAACTCTTTGCTAGGGTTTGCATGAGGTTCTAGGGTTCCACGTTGTTGCACCATGGCAATCCTCTCAGATTGCCCATGGCAATTTCTTTTCCCTAGTCTGATCCTCCTCCCCCTAATCCTTCCTCTTTGCCTGCGGTTTTCTCCTTCACCCTCTTCTTCACTGGTGCAGCAAAAATCCTTTGCACAAGCTTTGCAAAACTCGTGTGATATCCATGTTAGCCAACACCCAAAACTGTGCTTAAAGGGAGATTCTTGGTTAATACAAATCTATGGAGAAGAATATACTGCTGGTGTAGCAGACTGTAAGAAGATTCTCCATGGCAGGTTAACTCTTTCTAAAGGTGACACTCCTTTGAAAGTAGATGAGTTGCGCAAAAAGCTTTCCAAGAAAGCGATCTTTTGGTCACTATTCTCGGATCTTGATTGATATTGATCTTTTGGTCACTGTTCCAAGAAAGTTGGTAACACTGTGGATGTTATTAAAACAGTGTAGGCTACTGGAATGACTGATAAAAGGAAGGAAATTTTGTTAGAGTCTTCTCCTGCAATTCCTCTTTGCATTGGAGAACCTAGCAGGTTAGCTGATTTGGAGGATGTAGCTGGTGTAGCTGTTGAGGATGTTCCTAATGATAAGGTGGATAAATCGAATTTGTTGCCTAAAGATGTTCCATATGTTGTGGAACAAATTTCAGCTTTGGATAGAATTATATACTCCCCTATGGATAATGCTGCTCACAATGTTCCTTAGGATAGTTATGTTCAGGGTTTTAAATTGCGGTTGCGGTCGCGGTTGCGGTCATTGCGGTTGCGGTCATTGCGGCCGCTGCGATGCGTAATGCGGCCGCTGCGGCGTGAAACCATTTGAAAATTTCACAAATTGAAAATAAATCTTTTTTTTTGTAATTATTTATATATCTTTTATTAATGATGTTGCACAAATTTCTATTCATTTTTAATACATTGTATTATGTTTATGAATAATTTAAACTTAATTTAGTGAAAATAAATTATAAATAAAACTTTTAAGCATATATAAGTACAAAATTACAAAGAAGTAAGAAGGTCAGAAACTTAATAGTGCATAAATATATATGAATCACAAATAAAAAGATATTAGTGTCACATATAGGAATACATACACCCAGCTGCAATTGTGATTCTAAAATAACGTCACACTGTCACCACTTAGAGATACGTCTTCACTACAAAAAAAAAAGATAAAAAGTAAATAAATTAATAAATTTAAAATAATAATAATAATAATAATTAACAAATATATGAATCAAAGATAATAAAAATTGAACTTACTTGATAATTGCTACCACATGGTGGAATGACGTGGTGGTTCATAACCTCTATTCTCACTTTGACTATCATCTTCTGTAGCTCCTTGTCCAAAGACATATTAATCAAAAAATCCACCACTTGATTGCTGATGATAAGGATCTTGATAATTCATTGATGGTTGGTAGTATGAGGGAGCTTGATCACTTGCGTATGTGTTATATGTGTTGAAATAAGGATATTGATAATAAGGTGGATGAGGTTGTTGACTACTCTGAGAAGAATCATCAATACCAAAGTCACTAAAACTTTGTGCAATACTAGAAGAGGAAGAATATTCAAGTGGAAAATTTTGTTTTCTTTTTCCTCTCCTCGAATGTGACCCACCTCTGCTGCTCTCGGGTAATGAACTACCAGAAGGAGCCATATCAGTCAAGCTCCTATAACGCCTATTATATGGTGAATCTTGAGATGGATCATTTTGAAATTGCCCATCATCATCACCATCACCATCATCATCACCGCCACCTTCTTGACTTCTACATCACCACCCCCATCACCACTATTATTACTTGGTGGACTTAAACCACCACCATCTTCATTAGAATCATCATTATCATCAACAACTTCCACATCTTCATCATCTGTATCCACTAGAGGCAACCATTCTGCATTTTGTACTCCATCTAATAGTGGATCTTCTCTCTCTTCAATCCATGGAGATAATGCATCTTCTTGAAATATATAATCAAGATTGATAGGATTAAAACTTGCTTCAATTTCATCTTGACTTTTTCTCATTTGATGCCTCATTTTCAATTTCATATTGTAGTGCGTGAAGACAAGCTTTTGCAGTTTTTTATACTTCAATCTATTCCTTGTCTTTGTGTGGATATAACTAAATGTGCTCCAATTTCTCTCACAATTTGTGGCTGAAGTTGTTTGGCTAAGAACTTTTATAGCCACACGTTTAAGCTCGAGAGCACATACACCAAAAAAGGACCACCATTCAGCTTTTTAAAGGAGCAACAAAAGGTAAACAAATTATTAGTTATTATATTAAAAAATAAAGTTAAAGTTCATTGATTTATAAAAAAATATTATTTTACCTGGATTCATCTTAGACCAAGCTGCTTGAGCTTGAGGAGTACCAAATGTTTCAACCTTATCTCTAAAAAGTACTAACTCGTGAAATATAACATAATATATCAATATGTAAATATCTTCATTTGATAAATAATGAATTATAAGTTTAAAAATTTAAATATTCATTACTAACCTGGTTCGAGCTTTAATCGATCATCAATGTTTCTTTCTATTCTGAAGATAACTCTATTTGTTCCTTCAAACGTTTCTTTATAGACATCATCCCCATGTTCAACTCCGTATTGAAATTGCGGATTAAGAAAATAACCTAAAAAAGGATAACATATTATTATGGATGAAAGTATAAGTATAAAATTACATGATAAAAATAAATTTATAAATTATATCAACATACCGTCAGAATGAAGATCGGAATGCATGTAACTCCATCGCTTGTCTATTAAATCATTATATCTGGAATGATAACGAGAATTTTGTCTAATTGCTTGTTTAGCTCTATCAACGGCTTCATATATGAAACCCATGGTTGGTTTCTCGTCACCATCAACAAGTCTCAAAACTTTTACTAAAGGCTCAAACACCTTCAATATGTCTTGGGACTTACTCCAGAATTCACTGTCATTAACAATTGTTCTTGCTTCATATGACGGTCCATTTTTCGCTTTACCAAATTTAGATCGCCTAAACTCTTCGGAGTTGAACATGTTTCTCAGACCTTGCTTTTGCTGTACAATTGCTTGAAGTTGTAGGAACTGCGTTGCAAATCGGGTAACACCAGGACGGACAATTTCTCTACCTCCAGTATATTTTTTCATGAGATCGACTGTCCATATATGGTTATAGAGAAAATTTGTCACAGTCTTTGCATCAGTTAATAACTTCTGTACATTTTTCTTTTTTCCTATATCCTCCAAGCAAAGATCTAAACAATGAGCCGCACAAGCAGACCAATACAAATGAGGCCGCTTCTCCATCAGTTTCTGACCAGCTGCTTTCAGTGCTGCTTCATTATCTGTAACAACTTGAACAACAAACTCTTCCCCCACTTCTTCAACAACTTTATCTAATAACTGAAAGTAGTATTCTGTGTTTCTACTAATAACATCAGAAGCATCAATAGATTTCAAGAAAATTGTCCCCTTACTACTATACACCAAAAAATTCATAATATGAGTATGGTTGATACCGTCTGTCCAACCATCACACATTATTGTCACCCATTTTTCTTTCCATGTACCTCTCAATACGTTCAACCACTTCTTCATTTCCCTGTATTCATTCTCTAAATATACATCTGAGATTTCATAAGGGGTTGGACATTTAACCCCTTTACCTACCTCAAGAATTGTAACAATCAAATTATGCAACCAAGGAGAGTTAGCTAAATTCATAGGTAAGCGTTCATAAATAAAAAACTTGCTTACTGCCTCTCCTAGCTTCCTCCTCAATGTCTTCATGATACCCTTACTGATTTTTGGTTGCTTCATGCTTCTGCTCCTCATAAGATCAATATTTGTAGATCTCAACTCTAGAGTGATATCTTCAGGCCTTTCACCCCCACCAACACTCGCATGAGAGCTTCCACCTTGTTCATATATATTTCCACGCCCTCCTGTTTGTTGTCTAAATTGTTGCCCTGTCTTCCCATTCGCGATGTGATCTAAGGCTTTCTGTGTAGCAAACCTCATTCGTTCATCAATAAGGTGATCCACATCTTCAGCTTCATCTTCATCTTCTCCTCTCAGGCGTGCTTCAAATTCTTCTTTTCTTTTTTTGGAGTCATTTTTCTTTGCTTTTCCTTCAAGAAGAAGCTTCATCATACCTTCTCTAGCCAATTTGCTCACTCTAGCACAACCAGACACTTGTCCTTTCATATGTGCTATATGTTGTTTCAATCTTGTAATGCCACCTCTTACTATCTTATGACAAAGTTTGCATTCGATATTGTTACGACTTCCGGCTACTGGGTTTCCAAAATGCCATCCAATGTCATCACTCGGAGCACCATCTAATCTCTGTGTAGGAAATTCTTCTCTTTGAGGCATTGTGTAAATTTTATACAACCTGTTCAATATTTATAAATAAACATCAATCAATAATTTAACCAAACTTACAACTTTAATCTAAACTAGCCTTCAAAAAGAAAACTTTTATATAAACTAGCAATTAGCAAAACACAGATAATCTAATTAATAATTACAGTAAATTATTTAATACAACAAATCATTTATTAGCATATAATTTGAACAATAAATACTAGCTAAACATATACTAAATCAGTAATTACATTAATATATCAATATATATTTTATTTCTCTCTCAAATTTTTCCTATATTATTCACAAATCTTAATTAATTTCCCACCTAAAATTTTTAATTAAAAAATAATTCCCTCCCAAAAAATTCCCCCCACCCAATTCACCCAACCCACACACACGGCACACACAGTGGATAAGATTGGTTCTGGATTCTTCTTATCCTCTCTCTGACTCTCGTTTCTTCCCTCACGCTTCCTCAATCCTCACCATTTCTTCCTCCCCATCATTTCTTCGGTCTTCCCCTGTCCGGCTGTCCCTCACGGCCTCACCTCACGCCTCACGGTCCTCAGTTCCTCACCGTTTCTTCCCCTGTCCCTCACCTCACGCCTCACGGAGTCACGGTCCTCACCATTTCTTCCCCTTCCCCTGTCCCCCTTCGGTCTTCCTCGGTTCCTCCCCTGTCCCTCCGACTCTCTAAGTCTCTGATGACCCTCTCTCGAGTCTCGTCCCTCACGGTCTCAGCTCAGTCTCTCAGACTCTCACTCACTCTCACAGAGTCACAGTCTCTCACGTCTCACCTCTTCTTCTTCCCCCCCTCTGTTTCTTTTTTTTCTTCTTTTTCGCAACCCTAGCTGCATGGATCGCAACCCCTCCTCTGTTTCTCGTCCCTCACCACGGTGGCACGACACTCACCATCACCACTCACCACTCACCCCTCTTCGGTTACCCTCCCTCCTCCCTCCATCACTCGTCCGCGCCCGCGGCTACCCACTGGCCAAAACCAGATCGCGGCCACCCCTCGGCCCCTCCCCCTCTCTCAGGCTCAGCCTCCCCTCTCTCTCTCGGTCTCGAGCTCGCCTCACGACCCACGGTTTCGGGCCTCCACCTCACGGCCCTCCTCAGTCACGGACTCACAGTCACGGTCTCAAGGACTCACCCACTGAACCCCACACCCGGAGGACGACGGCAGAGCAAAGGAGGAAATGAAGATCTTACGAGCGAGATGAGCGGATGCGGAACCACCGGAGGAGTGTGAGGCGAGGAATGATCGAAGAGGTTATACTATACGAGTGAAGTGAAGCAGATGAAAGAATGAGACAGAGTCCGAGTGAAGAAGTGAAGTGAACCAAGCGAAGCATAAAGCAAAAGGAGATAAAGGCAAAAGGTTAGGAGAATATAATCTGAACAAATAGATTTTGAATTGATTTTGTCTGATTCATTCTGAGAATTTGATTCCATTGAAACTGTTTTGGCCTTTTTCGTTTTGGCTCTTTGCTTTTGGCTCTGCTCTGTTTGCTTTTGCTCTGTTTTTCTCTTGGCTCTGTCTGCTTTTGGAACCCCGTTGCGGCTGATGCGGCCGTTGCGGCCGTTACGCCGTTACGTTGCGGCCGTAACGGGTGATTTGGATTCCCACCGCAATTGCGGCTCGATGCCGTTGCGGTGCGGTCCGCAACCGCAATATTGCGGCCGCATTAGCGGTTGCGGACCGCATTTTGAAACCCTGGTTATGTTGATAAGAATCTCTTAAAATGAAGATTTAGAATCAGTTGAAACAATTTTTGATGAAACTGATCAGACTGAGGGAGATAGATTGGCTCGTGGATTATCTAGAATTCCTTCTTTTGTCCCCAATTCAAATTATTTCTTCTGAGCCTAAAATTGGCTTGGATCAGTTTCCAATAAATTTTTGGAAAAGGTTAAATCTTAAAGTGTTTGCAGTGAATGAGAGAAATCCACTGATTGCTAACATATGGGGCATGTGTTCTGCCAACTTGCCCTCTTCTGTTCTTTCCTGTTCCCAGCAACACATATCTTTCTCTTTGGTCATTAATTCTCAAATAATTTTTGTTGCGGCTATTTATACATCCAGTTGTCACATTGATAGAAGAAGTCTTTGGTAGGAACGAGCCACTTTATATCAATCTCACATGGGTCCTTGGTGCTTCATAGGGGATTTCAATGCCATTTGGGGAGCTCATGAAAAATGAGTTGGAAGGCTCCCATCAGTCATCTCCTGTGAGGAATTCAGAGCTTGGTCAGATACGGGTAGTCTTACTCACATTATTACTAGAGGAGCAGCTTATAGTTGGTCTAATTTGAGAAGATCTCATGCTCACACAGAACTGAGACTTGACAGGGCAGTCTGCAATGATGACTGGTTGGATTTTTGGGACAGTGTCGACTGCTGCACATTGCCAAGAAACCAATTTGATCATTATCCTATCCTTCTTATCATGAAGAAAGACTTTGTTTCTCATCCTTCTCCTTTCAAGTTTCATAATATGTGGACAGATCATAGAGACTGTAGAAGAGTGGTTTCTGAAGTTTGGAGTAAACCTGTTTTCGGCTGCCCCTTGTATGTCCTTATTCAGAGGCTGAAATGTTTGAAATAAGAGCTAAAAATTTGGAATAAGCAAATTTTTGGCAATGTTCATTACAGAGTTGAGAAGGCTATGACTAATGTGGAATCTGTTCAAGCAAAGCGGCATTCTCAAGGCTTCTCAGATTCATTACACAGTGAGGAACTTGATGCTCAAAGATCCCTTAATCAAGCTCTTTCTCTCCAGGAATCTTTTTGGAAGGAAAAGGCAAAGTTGAATTGGTATTCTGATGGAGACAGGAAAACATCCTTCTTTCATAAGGTAACAAAAATTATAAACAAAACTAAGCAAATGTCTTTCCTTAAGTCAGAAGATTCTGTTATGGATAACAGGTTGATATTGAAAATCATGTGTTGGACTTCTACTCAAGACTGTAGGCTTCTGATAGCACTTGTGTAGACAATGGCTTAGTTGATTCAGTCATTTCCTCCTCAGTCAGTCGTGCTGATAACATCATGTTAACTAACATTCCAACCATGGAGGAAGTCAAGAATGAAGTGTTTTCCCTTGACAGAAACAGTGCCCCTGGTCCAGATAGTTTTGGTGGTAGTTTCTACCATTCTTATTGGGATATCATAGGTGAAGATATGCACAATTCTGTTTTGCAATTTTTCAAAGAGGGATGGATTTGTCCCAATTTGAATTCCAATAGAATGGTTTTGATTCCTAAGTTTGTTGGGGCAGATAGAATTGAGAATTATAGACCAATAGCCCTTGCTAACTTTCAATTCAAAGTGATTTCCAAGGTTATTGCAAATAGGCTTGCTCTGATAATGCCTAAAATCACCTCAGCTGAGCAAAGAGGTTTCATTAGAGGAAGACACATTTCATATTGTGTCTGCATAGCCTCAGAAGCAGTGAATATGTTGAACAAAAAGCACTTTGGTGGGAACATGGCTTTAAAATTTGATATAAAGAAGGCTTTTGATACCCTTGACTGAAATTTTCTTATGAAAGTTTTATCCTCTTTTGGATTCGATCATCAATTTTGTAAATGGATCAGGGCTATTCTTCATTCAGCAAAACTCTCTATATATAACAATAGCAACTCTGTTGGCTTTTTTCCTTGCAAAAGAGGAGTAAGGCAATGATATCCCCTTTCTCCTCTCCTCTTTTGTTTAGCATAAGAAGTTCTAAGTAGAGGGATCACCAAGTTAGTGGAATCTGGCAGATTACAGAATATGGCCAGTCCTAGAGACCATGCAACACCTAGCCATATCTTGTATACTGATGACTTTATGGTTTTCTGCAAAGGAACAAAGTCTAATCTCAGGAATCTCATGTTGCTGTTTGAGGACTATGGTCAGGCTTTAAGTCAGCTTTTAAGCCTTGAGAAGTGCAGATTCTATACAGGGTCCATGTCTTCTAGAAGAGTGAATGAATTGAGTTATTTTCATGGCTTTCCTCCTGGAACTCTTCCATTTACCTACCTTGGAGTTCCTCTCTTCAATGAAAAACCAAAGTCAGTTTATTTGCAGCCTATTGTTGATTAAATTAAATGTAAATTATCCTCTTGGAAAGGATCCTTTCTTTCATAAATGGGAAGAGTGCAGCTTGTTCAATCTGTCATTCAGGGCATGCTGGGCTTCCACATTTATGTTTGGCCAGCTGCTCTAATCAAGCAATTCGATGGTTGGATTCGAAATGTTTGGTATGGAGATATTGTCAAAAGAAAGTATGTTACAATTACTAGGAAATCTGTTTGTGCTCCTATTAACGATGGGGGACTTGGTCTCAGATCAATTAGAGATATAAATGATGTTTCTATGTTAAAATTGAGTTGGGACTTGTTGTCCTCATCTGAGCAGTGGGCCGAGTTTTTAAAAACCATATTTCCGAAAAACTCTAAACCAGTTGCTCATTATGTCAGCTCCTCTATCTAGCCAGGTTTGAGAAAGTGGCATGCAGTGGTCTTAGATAACTCTTCTAGGTTTATTGGAGATGGAAAATCTGTCAACTTCTGGTTGGACAAATGGTTGGAGGATCCTCTAGTCTGATGAACATTCCTATTTCTTGCAGAGCTCTTTGCTGTCTTCTGTTAGTGATTTCATAACTGACAACAGATGGTGCATTCCAAATTGCCTCTCTTCCAGGTTTCCTTCTATCTTAGACAGCATTCATAAAATCAGCATCCCAATAGTGTCTTGTAAGGACCACATTGTTTGGAATAAATCCTCAAATGGCTCTCTTTCTTTTAAGGAAGCATACATGTTCCTAAAACCAGTTAGAAACTCAACTCCCAAATTTAAGCTTATCTGGTCTAAGGTCATCCCTCCTTCAATATCTTTTCTGATTTGGAGGATCTTTCATCATAAGATGCCTACGGATGACAACATGAAAAAGAGAGGCAGTATAATTGCCACAATGTGCAGTTTATGTGGTCTTGAAGAAGAATCAGCCAATCATATATTTCTAAACTGCTGTTATGCTCAGTCTTTCTGGAATTGGTTAAACTCACTTCTTCCAATTTCAGTGGATTATTCTTCAGTAGAGGCTTTATTCAATGACAGAAAGAGTCATAGCTCTCAATTGAATGATGTGATCTTGGCTGCTATAATCAATGTGATTTGGGTGATTTGGTATGCAAGAAACAGTTGTAGGTTTAATAATAAGTTCATAGGCCTTTTCCTTGTTCAAAATATGGTGGCTGCAGCATTATCTCTTTCGGGCAAACTTTCTTCTGGTACAATGTACAATTTGGTGGAGGAACTGCTTACTCTAAAGCATTTCAAGGTTGATGGTCATTTATGAAGAAGTCCACGAATTGTTCAAGTTATCTGGTGCCCTCCTCCCTGTAACTGGACGAAATGTAACATAGATGGGGATGATCATGGTTGTCCAGGAATTGCAGCATGTGGTGGTATATTTAGAGGCCATAATGATGCCATCCTTGGTTGTTTCTCAAGTCATTTAGGCTGCACTACCTCTTTGTTTGGTGAATTAACTGCTGCCATGAATGCAATTGAAATTGCAAAGGATAAAGGTTGGTCATTGTTGTGGATTGAAACAGATTCCTCCCTTGTAGTAAGGGCTTTCAACAATCTGGAGATTATTCCGTTGAAACTATTAAATAGATAGAAGAATTGTTTGGAGATAGTCAAGAATTTCACTATGCAAGTCACTCACATATATCGAGAAGGAAATTCGAAGGACCGAACGAAGGCTGGGAAAATGATTGAAAGAACAAAGAAGGATTGCGGCACTAAATCTTGTTAATATTGGAGACATGGCACACAATCCTCCGCCTCCTCCTTTTGCTTACAAGGCTCTCTATGAGTAGACACTTCCCAACTGGGAGGATTGTACATCTACAATTAAGAGGCCACCCATCAATGTGAATGCCTTTGATGTCAAGCCATCAGTTCTTCAATTGGTGCAACAACATCCATTCGATGGGAGGGACAATGAAGATCCTCACAGGCATATCTCTCGATTCTTGGAGATATGTGATATTTCTAAGTATGATGGAGTTTCAAATGATGCCTTTCGTTTGTGTCTATTCCCTTTCTCATTATGGATAGAGCACGTGATTGGTTGGATTTGAACATGGATCGTGCTTGCATTACCACATGAGATGATATGGCACAAAAGTTCTTGACTAGATTCTTTCGTCCTCAAAAGGCGTCACAATTGTAAAAAGCCATCACTTCTTTCAATCAACAAGAAGGAGAAAATTTTAGTGAAGCTTGGGAGCAGTACAATGTTTTATTGAGGAAGTGTTTGAATTCGTATTTTGGTTTGTGGATGAAGGTGTAGAATTTTTTCAATGAGTTGCTCATTTCAACCCATTATATGTGATGCAACAATTGGCGGTTCTTTCTCCTGCAAATCTACTGAAGATGCATGTGCACTATTAGAGAAGATGGCAAGAATGACTATAGCTGTAGTAGGGATGAGCGGAATGAGCGGCAAGAGCACAATAATCCTCATCCTCAAAATTCTGTGTTGGGGATTGGAGCTAGTTCAATTGAGGCAATTCTTGCCCAAAATTCACTTTGGAAGCAACAAAATGAAGTTGTTTGGACAATAACTTCTCACATGAGCATGTGGATTCGTGTCACAATTTCTATGATACGGTGCCACAAAGGAATGCTTATCAGAGGAACAGGTAGAACCACCATTATTCAAATTATAATTACAATCCTAGGTGGAAGGATCACTCGAGTTTCTCTTGGAGCAACACTAGTAATAAGTTGGGTGGAGGAAAACAACCACAACAGTAAAGGCAGCACTATGGTAATCAATATAATAATCAACAGCTCTTCTGAGGTCGAATCAGATGCAAATTACAGATGGTGGGAAATAACCTTTGGGAGTTAGCTGTTGAGAAGACTGGTGCAGCCATTGAGAAGTTGACAATGCACACTGATACAATCATTGACAAACTTGCAACTCATACAGGTGCAGTGATCTAGAATTTAGAAACTCAAGTGGCAGAACTTGCAGAGTAGTTGAATAAGCGTCTTCCAGGATCTTTTCCAGTTGATACGGAGAACAACCCCAAGAACCAATGCAGTGTTGTAACAACTAGAAGCGGCAAATTATTTGATTAATGGGGAAGTACTTCGGATTCTAATGAGGATGAAAATTCCAAGATCCCACAAATGGAAGTGGAGTAAGTAGTGGAAGAAGAAGTGGTTTTAGAAAAAGCGTCTGAGCAAGAAGGGAAGTTGAAATTAGTTGATGAAAAATTCGTGAAAAAGAAACATGTTGAGCCTGAGGATCTTCCCTCTTACATGAAGGTGCCATATCTACAAAGCTTGAAGAAGCCTTTTCAAGATAAGCAATTCTATAAGTTCCTTGATGTCTTCCTGGAGCTTCAAATTAATATTCCTTTTGTAGAGGCCTTAGATCAAATGTCGTCCTTTGCAAAGTTTATGAAGGAGCTTCTCTTCAAGAAGCCGAAGATTGTTGATGAAGAAACAATTGCTTTAACCAGGAGTGTAATGCAATCTTACAACGTAAGCTACCTCCGAAGTTGAAGGATTCGGGTTCCTTTAGTATTCCATGGACCATTGGGGAGATGACTTTCGAGAAGGCATTGTGTGATCTAGGGGCGAGCATTAATCTAATGCCCCTATCTATGATGAGGAATCTTGGTAATCAAGAGGCCAAGGGAACGAAGATGTCTATGACACCCTCTACCCCACATACATTTATAATTAAGGAAGGAAATAAAATAAAATAAAAACACATTCATATTATTAACAAAATAACATCCCTAGGGTAGAAAGTACCACATGAACAAAACGTCTCATAAACTGCGGAAATAAAAACATAACAAAGAAACATAAACCCCAACCCTGATGTCACTTGTCAGGGCTGGTAACAAAAATCTGGAAAATACATCGGATAATAAAACTAAACAAAAAGAAACATCCGAACTATGAGTGAGCGGGCTTCTCAGAGTCACTCCTCAACTAGATGTTCACCATCCTCTGCATAAAACAAAGATACATACAAACAAACAACATAAAATGGGGAGTAAGAAATATTTGTATAAACATAACGGCAAAAGGAACAGTTAGCAAGACGAGCATACATCACACATATATAAAATCACAACATAACAACATTTAACATAATAACGTCATTCATATCATCTCAATCTAGTAGGCTATGTGATGCAGTGCTACTCAACTACTCAGTTATGCATTTGGATCCAAATCTATCTCAGGAAGATAACGTAGGAGTTGCATATCCGCATTGGCCAACAAACACCAACACCGACAGTTCACCAAACTATGGGTGAGCCCATTGGATAGCTGATGCACCTTACTCTAGGATGCACCACCACGAGGAGCCACGATTCACCTAACTCTCAGATGAATCATCGTGGGTGACCAGATCGCCTTACTCTTGGACGACCTCCCTTATGTTATACTTCCCCCCACTGACATCTCCAATGCGTAAATGCATAAGCAACAACATTAAACAATCAAACCACCACCTCCACTTTGACCAATAAGCATCAAAGTTTATAACCTTCAACACCTTGACTAATAAGCATCAAGGCTACTCTGACCATTAAGCATCAGAGTTTAACGTCATCAACACCTTGACCAATAAGCATCAAGGCAACTTTGACCATTAAGCATCAATGTCTAACATCGTTCAGTAACCCATCGTTACCATCTTAACCATCTTAACATGTTATAATTAATTATCTTTCTTAAGGCTTAAGTATACTATCTATCTTGTTTTTACATAGATTGGTGTCTTATTTCATCATAGGGGAATAATTTGGGTGAAACCACCCTTGTTCCTATTAACGCCTGTTCTGTTTGGGGGAACATGATCCCCAGCACGGGCGTGCTAGCAATTGAGCATGGGCGTGCTGTCTATTGAGCATTGTCGTGCTTACTAGAGCATGGCCATACAGATCTGGGTAGAAACGTTTTTTAGAAATTCTTGCCAACTCTCCAGGGCACTCTTAGATCAATCCTGTTATCTTTAAACTACGCCATCAAGTATTATTTTCGTTTCTCTTACTTAATCTCCATGTCTTATGGTCATTGGGAATTAATCCTTTAATTTCTCATTTTGTTATCAACATCCCTAAACACTCATGGATCAATCCTAAGGTCTTAACTATACCATTAAGCATTAATCTCACTTCTCTTCACTATGGTTCATGACTTATGAACATTGGGAATTATCCCTTAATTCTTATATCTTGACTAACATTCTTATATATTTAATTAGTGTGTTATAGCAATAACCACATTCCTCAACACCAACATCAAACATCAATGCATACAATCATGGCATCATCATCATCAATAGTAATTCACAATTAACACATGCCAACATATAGAAGACATAGATAATCATATAATAAAGCAAACATCACTTAGGCATACAGCACACAACAGGGTCATGGCTTAACCCTTCATCTTACGCTACCCCAAAAGCCTACATGTTCATACTAATCCATTCTCCCCACACCTGGTATGAAGATTCAACCTATGCCAAACATAAGCGATTCTACTTTTGTTCCCTCGAGTGACTCAATTCCTCAAACCTTGGCCAAACACAAAAGGGTAAACATTAATCTCCCAATTCAAGAAAATAGAAAAGGAGATTAACTGAGAGATGACAACATTACCTTAATTGACACTAACGCGTTACTTCTCTCCCGAACAAACGCAAGAACACCAAGAACTTTGATGGGTTCAAAGGAAAGGGAAAATGAGAGATTTTTTATCACACTAGGGTTGCTAAAAGTGTCAAATGAGGGTTGTAACTCGTAACCCTCCTACAACCCTCGTATTTAAGCTGGCTGGCCTTGAGCACGGGAATGCTCACCTTTAGCACGGGAGTGCTCAACACCGAGCACGGGGTTGTGCTTAAAGGAGCACTGGCTCTACGCTATTCAAGTCAAAACACTCCATTTTCCAACACGACCATGCTCCCCTTGAGAACGGTCGTGCTCGTGGCTTCTGCAGCCACTTAGCACGCCTAAGAGCACGGGGTTGTGTTGAACATGAGCACGACCGTGCTCATGTGTCAGAAAGGGACTTTTTACTAGAAAATCCTACTTGACCCCATTTTAACATTCCTAAGGCATTTTCTAACAACTAAAACAACATAAAACCATTTATAACACACACACACACACACACACACATATATATATATATATATATATATATATATTATAAACATATGGCTTATTTACGAAAAACGGGGCGTTACAATGTCCCTCCAACTTGTGGACTGGTCAATCAAATTCTCCTATGGGGTGGTTGAAGATTTACTTGTGAAGGTGAACAAGTTTAGAACACATGGAGAGGATAGAAAACATGCTTTCTATCCTCTCGGACATAGTGGGGAAGTTCTCGGTTTTCGGGACTTCGTTTGACAATTGCTTGGAGAATTTGGCATGTATTCTAAAAAGGTGCCAAGAGACCAACCCAGTGCTCAATTGGGAGAAATACCACTTCATGGTGTGAGAAGGTGTGGTACTGGGGCACAAAATTTCCTCAAAGGGGATTGAAGTAAATAAAGCCAAAGTTGAGGTGATCGAGAAGCTACCCCCACCAACCAATGTGAAGGGAGTCCGGAGTTTTCTTAGGCATGTCGGGTTCTACCGGCGATTCATCCAGGATTTATAGCGAAACCGCTATATGACCTTCTTGTGAAGGATTTATCCTTTGAGTTTAATGTTTCGTGTTTAAATGTTTTTAATATTTTGAAACATAGACTTGTGACCTTACCCATAATCACTGCACCAAATTGGGAATTTCCCTTTGAAATAATGTGTGATGCAAGTGATTATGTGGTGGGGGCTGTGTTAGGACAAAGGGTGGATAAGTTAGTGCATGTTAATTACTATGCTAGCAAAGTTTAAAATGATGCACAAACTAACTATTCCACCACTAAAAAATAACTCATTGCAGTGGTGTTTGCATTAGATAAATTTAGGTCTTACATTGTAAGGTCTAACATTATTGTTTTCACCGATCATGTGGCCATTAAACACTCGATGACAAAACAAGAGACCAAACCTAGATTAATCCGGTGGATACTGCTTTTGCAGGAGTTTGATCTAGAGATTAAGGACCGAAAAGGTCCGAGAATGGAGTTGCAGACCATTTGTCAAGGTTGGTTAATCCCGACGAGGAGGAGAAATTAGTCGATATCCAGGAAGAGTTCCCAGATGAGAGGCTTTTTGCTTTCTTTGAAAAATTTATCCTTGGTTTGTGGATATTTTCAACTACAAAACTTCGAAAGTGATCCCGGAAGGACTGACAAAGCAACAAAAGAAGAAATTCTTCTCCGATGCCAAGCATTAAGTGTGAGTACCGACACTATTAGTTGGATCCTCATCGGATGCCAGCTATGCTTAGAATGGGTAGAGTGTCCAATACGCAAGTTATTCTTAATTTATGGGAATAATTGTTTAAGCATTTATAAGACATTTGTATGTCTTATGAATGAGCCTGAAGCAAGGCAACATGTCCGTTGGAGAGTACGCCATCATATTTAAGGATTTGTTGAAGTTTTCTCAGTACTACCAGATTTACCTAGATGAAGAGTGGGAATGTAGAAGATTCAAGGATGGGTTAAGGGTTGAACTAAAAAGGGCTATGTTGCCGCTAGAGCTGAATCAATTTCCAGCTTTGGTGGAGAAATTCACTGCTCTAGAAAATCATGATAGGGCTAAGTCAGTTTAGCCCCTTCTAAGAAGCGGTGGATGTAACATCCTGCTTTTTATATACGTTGTATTACCGGTAAAGATATATTTATTTATATTTTTACCTGAGATCAAGAAAATGATTTTTGATAAAACAAAATCATATATATACTCTACCTTATGGTAGAATGTTACAGTAAAAATTTGGGTTTAAAATTCAGACGGAATCCGGTCTGCGTTTTCACTTACAATAAAATTTTATCGAGCAGAAAACCTAATTTTGTCCCGAGAACGAAACGGTTTAGTTTTATATCACGTTTCCAACGATATAGGATATTTTGGAAATTCCTGCTCAAAAATATATTATTATACTTTATTTGGGTGAATTTTCGAAGAAAACGAGCGAGAAAATTTAAATCGGGTAAACGACTGAGTCGGGAACGGAAGTGCAGAGATAGAACCGGACACCGGATGGAGGTGCACTTGCCACCTAGGGGTGGTGAGTCATGGGGTGAGTCACCACCATGACTCACCATGTAATGATGGTATACCAAAACAAATGCTAACCTCCTTAATCAAATGACTAAATTACCATTGACCTTTCATTCTATTTCCAACCTTGTCCCAAAAATTTGGGACCAAAATACCTCCCATTACATGGCCTCCTCCCCCCCTTGCAAGCACTTGGACAGTTCAATTTCTTCATTTCATCAAGTTCTTCATGTTCTTGCTCAAAGAAACTCAAAGACTCCATTCTTGAAAAACTTGCCTCTTTGATCAAATTTCTTCATTTATTTCATCATCTAGAGGTTGATTTGGTAGCTTGTGGTATGGTAAAGAAGGGCTTCAATTTCGTGATTCAAGTGTTAGCTCAGGTGGGAGAAAGAAATATCCTGTCGTCAGAACGACCAAGTAACATATAATTTATAATAATGGTGTAGGGCGACCTAAACCCTACTAGTGGTGAGTAATCGACAATACCAAAATCACATTGGCAACTCCCCCGTAGTACCAATGATGCTTTGGGGATTGTAGTTTTATCACCATTAGGATAATTTTATGATAATCGAGGATGTATGATTTTATCACTGTTGAACTGCTTGTGATGAGCTGGTTGTGATAAATTGCTTTATGTGATGTTTGATGATACTTGCTAGTTGTGATAAACTGCTTTATGTGATGTTTGGTGATACTTGAATAATTTAATATTATTTTATTGTGTATAATCTTTTTTGTCTGATAACATGCAATATCTGCTATTTCATGCTTAGTTGACATGTAGGCAATGATATATACTGGTCGGGAGATATTATATTGGGGAGAGAATGAATGTGACTTACAGGTGTCTAGCCTAATTAAATATTATTTTATATGTGAGACGGACATGGAAAATGTGTTGAGATTGTGATGGAAGGTTGAGGCACAAGGCTGTAACCGATACGAGTCAGTGAGATTCATATAGATGCATTGTTTTACACAGCCGTGTGAGTGGAATATACGAGGTCAGACTATCCTATTATGGATACCGGATATTGCGGGTGAGTGCCCTATGGATGCTGAAGCCCGAGGTAGACTACGGTAATACTCTTTTAGTCCTTGACGAGTTGCTCTGATTATTCTATTGAGGATAGAGGTACTATGTATTTTGTGCTTATTGTGCTATTTCCAATGGGGGAATAGTGACGCACTGTGCTTATGCACTATTCCCTACTAGAGATAAGGGAATTAGGGCACATCGAGTTCTTGGAACCGCACCATCGGGACTACTGACTAACATCCCTAACGGAAATGGTGGTGATGACAAGAGTAGAGATGGCCACATCAGCATAAAGTATTAGTTGCATGAGATTAAGGGTAGATGATGATATTGTAAATTAAGAATGAATGTAATATATATGTGATGCTTGACTTTGACTATTATTGTATTGTATGCTATGATTCCTTTTCCGCTTATGATGATATAACTGTTTCTTACCTCCTATTTTGCTGTATTGTATATATTTTATTATGTGATTGTATAAGAAGACCCTGCAGAGGAGCCAGCTACTGAGGATCTGGAAGGGACTCCTTATGAGCTAGATGCTGGAGGACGAGCTATGGATTCTAGAGGTAGAGTTTAGGGTCTATGGCCAGTGCGTCTTTTGAGACTTTTTATTTTCCGTCGCTTATGACAGTTTGTATAAGTATGTACCTGCAAGGGATCCTACTGATAGGATACCCTAGACAGTGTTTTGTACCTTGATGGATATACCTATGTGGTGTATGCGTATTATATCTATGGTATGATGGTTTAACTTTCAGACGTTGTATGTTGTATATTTAAGTTTTTAATATTTTCGCTTTTCTTTATAAATGTTTAACGTTAAGAATGCGATTAAGTTTTAAAATAAATGAGGTTTTTATTTAATGGCACAACGGGGTGTCTCAATTGGTGATATCAAAACAGTTTGATTCTGTTCAGACTGTTAGGTTTCGGATGTTGTTACTGACCGTGTCTAGTTGAATCCACATTGGATATCGACTATGCTTAGAAGTTGGGTAGTGTGTCCGGACTCGACGCGATAATAAACATTGGTATGCCATATAGTATTTATATACTTGTTTATGTAGTATTATATGTCATACGGATGGGAGCTGATGATTTCTTTTATAGGATCATGGCTCGAGGTAGCGGACATGGTACAAATGATGGTGATGGAACCCCCAAGAGAATTGCCGGAGGTGGCAATGGTGAGACTGATCATCCCGGAGGTGGAGGAGAGTCATTTGAGACTCTCAAGACCATTAGAGATCTAGCTACTGCTATGTTACAACAGACACAACATAACGCACAGATGTTGTAAATGACCAAAGAGCATCAGGAACTACAGAATCAGAGGAAAACTGCAGAAGTTGAGGATGCAGGGATGACTACTTTCCTAAAAGGGAAGCCACCACAGTTCCGAGGATAGGAATGCGACTTATGCTGCCTTCATGTTGATTGGAGGAGCAAAGGCCTGGTGGAGAGGCAAGAGGAGATTACTGGAGGTAGAGGGCAGAATTATCAGCTGGCAGTTGTTTCGTGAATGTTTCCTAGAGAAGTATTTTCCAGCGATTAGTCCGACGCTAGAAGGAGATGGAGTTTATAAGTCTTAAATAGGGCAACGTGACTGTTGATGATTATGCATCACGTTTTGAGGCTCTGATTCAGTTTTCAAAATTCTACCAGAAATTTCCAGATGATGATTGGCAGTGTAGAAGGTTTGAGGAGGGCCTGTGGCATGAGCTACAGAGAGCTATTATGTCTCTTTATATTTAGAGTTTCCCAAAGCTGGTTGAGAGATGCAGTGCTATAGAGGGCATAGATCAGAGGAAGGCTGCTGAGTAGAGGCAACAGAGGAGTGGAGGTCCTATTCGATCAGTTTTCAGAGGAGAGTAGGTAGTGGTTCCAGTGGAGACGGGGACCATATGGCATATGCCAGACCAGTACAGACAGCTGCACACCAGTGGTTGGAGCGGGCCAGCAGCAGCAAGACCTAGTTTGTTTCAGATGTGGAGGACCGCATTATCAGTGGGATTGCAGGGAGAGACCTGGTTGTTTCCACTGCAAAAAACTAGGTAATTTTGCTCGTGATTGTAGACAGAGGGGTATGCAGCAGCCGGTGACAATCAAGAACAAGTACCCGGTGTCGAGGATTGATGACTTGATGGATCAGTTGCGGGGAGCAACTGTGTTTTCAAAGATAGATCTGTGGTCCGGATACCATCAGATCAGAATGAAGGAAGATGATATACCGAAGACTGCTTCTAGAAGTCGGTATGGTCATTACGAGTATCTGGTTATGCTGTTTGGCATGATTAATGCTCCAGCCGTGTTCATGGACTACATGAATTGGATTTGTAGACCGTAGTTGGAAAAGTTTGCCGTTGTATTTATCGACGATATTCAAATCCACTCTTCATGTAGAGAAGAACATGTAGAGCATATTCGGGTTGTACTTCAAGTATTAACGGACAGACAACTCTATGCCAAGTTGTCGAAGTGATAGTTGTGGTTAGACGAAGTACAATTTCTTGGGCATGTGATCAACAAAGATGGAATAGCTGTGGATCCTACTAAAGTTGAAGCAGTGGTGAATTGAGAAAGCCCTAATGTCACGACCCAAAACCTAAGCCGTGACCGGTGCACAGACTTACAATCCTAGCCTGGCCAGCCTGTTAACTCAAAAACATACTTTATGAGAAAGGAGGATTTTCACAAAAAATTTGACAGAGTCTCCATTGTATTCCCAACATCCCAAAACAAAACCACCTGCAGAAATATCTACATATCATTCCAGGAGTTCCAATCATACAAAACATACAAAGTTTGGTATTCTAGACCATCGATACAAGTCAAAAGAAATCTATACTAGTTCCCTGTAGCTGCAGAAAGAGCATATTTCAAATAAAATACATCAAAAAGGGCCTTCAACAATAAGGGTCTACCAAAAAATGAAATGACTCTGTCTGGATGATCTGATGCTGACAGCAACCAACTACTCAGCTGCTTGGAAATCTGTATGGAAAAATAAGAAGGGTGAGTCACACAGACTCAGTGAGGGCATAACAACCACCATGAACTAGAAGGGAAACATACTAACGCACGAGTAGTTATTCTTTCAAACTTAAAGGCAAGCATAGTTGAAATATGGATACAATAAATCAAGTAACTTTAATGAAACAGTTATATAAAAATTATCACACTTGAAATTTAACATGATCCAAAATAACATTTTCTAACATCAAAGCTAGTTAAAGAGGTAAAAAAAATAATAGAAGAATGAGTAAAGTGACAAAACACAAAGTTCAAAGAAATTTTTAAATCACAGTGGGGTCACACATGAGAGAACCAAAAATTTGAGGCTGCTCCATCTCACTGATAGCCCTTACCTCCTAAGGGTGGCCTCTCCCCTAGGGGCGACTCCATCTAACGGATAGACCTCTCCTCAATCAAGTCACATCAATCATATCTCATTAGGGGCGGCTCCATCTCATTGATAGCCCACTCCGTCCACTGGCAGCTCTATCTAACGGATAGCCCTCTCCTCCCGGAATATATATAACTAGGTGAACCTAGACCGTTACCCCCGCTAACGTCTATGAGATTCTAACATGGATTCCCCAAATCACAATTCTCAAATCATTTCATTATCCAACTCTTCAAAAAAAAAATACACATTATCATATTTCAAGTTTGACTGCTATCAAATAATTACTTTTTACAACTCTCAGGTATAATCAAAATCATTTAATGAGAAACCACAACCTTAAAAATATATTTAGGAATGGTTAAAATGAACACCAAAGGCATGTTTGGAGGAAGAGCCAAACGATGAGCTTCAGGTCCAACTTTCTACAAAATCTCAAATGAGCCAATGAACCTAGGACTTAACTTGCCCTTCTTGCCAAACCTCAACACTCCTTTCATTGGAGAAACACGTAAAAACACATGATCTCCTACTGCAAACTCTAATGGGCGTCGTCTTCTATCAGAATAAGACTTTTGTCTGCTCTGAGTTGTAACTAAACGGTCTCGGGTCAACTTAACCTTCTCAAGTGCATCTTAAATTAGCTCCGTGCCCACCAGGTTAGTTTCTCCAACTTCAAACCAACCTATTGGCGATCTACATCGCCTACCATACAAAGCCTCAAACGGTGCCATCTAAATACTAGACTGATAACTATTATTGTATGCAAACTCCATCATAGGAAGATATTGATCCCAAACTCCCACCATGATCTAGGACACATGCACGAAGCATATCTTCTAATATTTGTATAGTCCTCTGGGATTGGCCGTCAGTTTGAGGATGGAAGGTTGTACTAGATTCAGACGAGTTCCCAAGGCAGTTTGAAAGGACTTCCAAAAATGAGCAGTAAACTGAGCCCCCCGATCTGAGATAATAGATATTGGTACACCATGCAAGGAGACAATCTTATCCAAATAAAGCTTAGCATACTGAGCTGCATAGTAAGTGGTTTTAACAGGAAAGAAATGAGCAGGCTTAGTTAACTGATCTATAATCATCCACACGGAGTCATAACCTCTTGAGGTTCGAGGCAAACCTGTCACAAAATCCATAGCAATACCTTCCTACTTCCATTCAGGTATCTCAATAGATTGCAGCAATCTTGCTGGTTTTTTGTGCTCAGCCTTCACTTGTTGACACACTAAACACTTAGAAATAAATTCTTCTACATCTTTCTTCATCCCTTCCCACCAATAAAACTTTCGTAAATCTTGATACATCTTATTAGAACTAGGATGAATAGTATAAGAAGAATGATGAGCTTCCTCTAAGATTTTATTTCTTAAGTCATCCATATTCGGCACACTTAACCGAGCCCCAAGTCACAGAACCCCCTCAGAATCGACCAAGAACTCTGAAACTTTCCCATTTTGAACATTCTCTACCATTTTCACCAATTGTGGGTCCTGGCCTTGAGCTTTCTTAATATCATCAACCAAGATGGAACGAATTTGTAAATGAGCCAACCATGAAATCGGATGAGTAATTTCAAATTGTATGCCGCTTGCAACCATTTCTTGGAATTCTTTAACAATTGGCCTTTTCACCTCTGCTATGTGAGCAAGACTACCCATGGACTTTCTACTTAAAGCATCAGCAACCACAGTTGCTTTGTTGGCTGATATAAGATTGTACAATTATAGTCCTTAAGAAGCTCCATCCACCTCCTTTGTCTTAAATTCAAATCCCGCTGCTGGAAAATATATTTATGGCTCTTGTGATCGGTATAAATCTCACAAGTCTCGCCATAAAGATAATGCCTCCAAATCTTCAAAGCAAAAACTATTGCTTCCATTTATAAATCGTGTGTGGGATAGTTTTGTTCATGCCTCTTGAGTTGCCTAGATGCATAAGCAATGACTTTGCCATGCTGCATAAGCACACAACCAAGACCCACTCTAGAAGCATCCCAATAAACTTCATAACCTCCACCACTCGAAGGTAAAGGTAAAACCGGTGCCGAAGTCAAGCAATCCTTCAATTTCAGAAAACTCTCCTCACATGCATCGGTCCACTAAAATGCTACTTTCTTCTAAGTCATCCTAGTCAATGGAGAAGCGAGTTTAGAGAAATCCTTCACAAAACGGCGATAATAACCTGCCAAACCAAGGAAACTCCTAACCTTTCACTGTAGTGGGTCTAGGCCAATTCTGCACTGCTTCCACCTTTCCTGGATCAACGCTTATCCCATCTTTGGACACAATATGCCCCAGGAAGGCCACACTATCCAACCAAAACTCACATTTAGAGAACTTAGCATACAATTGCTTCTCCCTTAAGGTTTTCAAAACCAACCTCAAGTGTTGCTTATGCTCCTCATTACTCTTGGAATAAACTAGAATATCATCAATAAACACAATCACAAATTGATCCAAGAATGGTTTAAATACCCGGTTCATCAAATCCATAAAAGCTGTTGGGGCATTAGTGAGGCAAAAGGACATAACCAAAAATTCATAGTGCCCATAACGAGTTTCGAAAAGCTGTCTTTGGAATGTCTTCCTTCTTAATATTCAACTGGTGATACCCAGATCGCAAATCAATCTTAGAAAAACATTGGGATCCCTGTAGCTGATCAAACAACTCATCTATTCGATGTAAGGGATATTTATTCTTCACTGTCACCTTATTCAATTGTTTGTAGTCTACACATAATCGCATAGATCCATCCTTCTTCTTTACAAACAAAACAGGTGCTCCCCAAGGAGAAGAACTTGGGAGAATAAAGCCCTTATCAAGAAGGTCTTGCAACTGCTCCCTTAACTCCTTAAGTTCTGCTGGAGCCATCCGATAAGGAGGTATAGAGATTGGTTGAGTGCCAGGAATTAAGTCTATAGAAAACTCAATCTCCCTATCAAGTGGTAAACCGGGAATGTCTTCAGGAAAAAACATCTTGAAATTCACACACTATCAGGATTTCTTCTAATTTCACTTCAGGTGCTTGTGTATCTCTTACAAAAGCCAAGTATCCTTCACACCCCTTTCTTAGTAACCTGCTAGCTCCCAAGACTGAGATTATATTATGTGGTATCCAAGTCTGCTCTCCCTAGAATGAGAAGGCTGATTCTCCCGGTAATTCAAATTTCACTACCTTGTTATAACAATCCAAGATAGCATAATGTGCAGCTAGCCAATCCATGCCCAAAATCACATCAAAATCAATCATATCCAAAGCAATCAGATCTGCCTTAAATACCCATCCCTCTATAGATACCTCACAAGAACGGTATACAGAATCAGCTAACAAAAATTCTCCTAGAGGTGTAGCCACAACTAAAGTCTCGTCTAGATGTGAAGGACATTTACCCAACCGAGAAGCAAACAACAAGGAAACAAAAGAATGTGTAGCTCCAGGATCAAACAAAACACGAGCACCTTGAGAACACACAAAGTATACCTGTAACAACTATATTGGATGCCTGAGCATCCTGGCGTGTCAAAGCAAAAACACGAGCTTGCCCTCTTCCTGCCTGTCCCTGACCTCTGTCGCCTGATCCTCTACCACCCTGCTGCGCTACTCCAGAACCACTACCAAAAGAACTCCCAAACTGTCTAGCTGGTGCTATAGGGGCTTGAGAAGATGCTAAAGCTGCTCCTGCTGGTACTGATCCATGACTAGATGATGAATGTGTCGTAGCTACAGGGCAATCCTTCTTAATGTGGCCTGCCTGATCATAATGAAAGCAAAATCTATCTCCAAAACAAACCCCAGAATGAAATCTCCCACAAGCATGGCAACGCATCTGAGCAGTACCATACCGTGATGATCCCAAAGCATGATCTGATCTACGGCTCTACACTGAACCAGAAGACTGCACACTAGAACCACTTCTATGTGTCACTGCCCCTGATGATCAGGCATAATTCCACTACTACCACTAGGATGACTACTCTGCAATCCTCTAAGTCGTTGTTTCTTACGAGAGTCTTGCACAATACTTCCCTTCTCTTTCTGTTGTTGCTCAATCTGAAGTGCCAAGCTTAAAACCTCAGCAAATGTAGAACAATTAGCTCTAACCACATATCTAAATAAGTACTCCCTCAATCCTCGGGTAAACCTCTTGAATCACACCTCTTCTGTAATAGGATATGGAGCATACCTAGAAAGCCGTGTGAAACGAGCACTGAATTCTGAGACTGACATACCCTCAATTTTCTCTAACTATTCAAACTCATAATCTAGTCCATCTCTGACACTCTGAGGAAGGAAACGGGCCATGAACAACTGAGAAAATTCACCCCATGCCAACGGAGTTGAACCCATTGGTCTACCACGTGAGATCGTGTCAAACCAATCATATGCCACTACCTCCAGCTGATATGATTCCAATTCCACTGCTCTAGTCTCTGAACAACCTAAAGCTCTCCAAAGCGTCTCTAAACCATCAATAAATCTCTGTGGATCTTCACTTGCACCGGATCCAGAGAAAGTAGGAGGTTTGAGCTTCAAAAACTCTGCTACTGTGACCTCAATCCCTATGGCTGTTGCTGCTGGTGGTTGTTCTAACTGTTCATTTTCTTGTTGATGGCCGAGGTTTTCTCGCTGTTGATTTCCCTGTTGCTGCTGCCCAGCAACAATCCCAACAAGCTGTTGCATAGCCTGTTGTAACCCCTGTAAGCCAGCTGCAACCTCTGCCATTGTCGGATTACCTCACCTTGCTCTAGGCACCTCAATATTGGCCATTTCAAGACCCAATCCACGTCCATCTATAGCTCCTCCATGTCTACCTCTGTTGCGGCCTCGACCGCGACCACGACCCCTTTGAGGAGGGTCTTGAGGTTGGGTAGTAGACTAGTCAGATGTTTCCCTTCTAGCAAGAATCCTAATCCTGGGTGGCATCCTCACCTAAAAAGAAACGTTTATCAAATAAAAGACAAGGGAACAAAAGGAAATAAGAATTTAAATCATACTTTGGTAGAGATGCTTGGACCATCATAGGGTGTTAATAGCTTCTTGCAAGTACGTTGTGCCCGGGTACACAAATTACTAGCAAGACTCTTATCACCCCATGTCTGCAGCTACTAGGACCTACAACCTAAGCTCCGATACCAACTTGATCACGACCCAAAACCCAAGCCGTAACCGGTGCACAGACTTACAATCCTAGCCTGGAAAGCCTATCAACTCAAAAACATACTTTACGAGAAAGGAGGATTTTCACAAAAAAATTGACAGAGTCTCCATTGTATTCCCAACATCCCAAAACAAAACCACCTGTTGAAATATTTACATATCATTCCAGGAGTTCCAATCATACATAACACATAAAGTTTGGTATTCCAGACCATCAATACAAGTCAAAAGAAATCTATACTAGTTCCGTGTAGCTGCAGAAAGAGAATATTTCAAAGAAAATACATCAAAAAGGGCCTTCAACAATAAGGGTCTACCAAAAAATGAAATGACTCTGTCTGGATGATCTGATGCTGTCAGTAGCCAACTACTCAGCTGCTTGGAAATCTATATGGAAAAATAAGAAGGGTGAGTCACACAGACTCAGTGAGGGCATAACAACCACCATTAACGCACGAGTATTTATTCTTTCAAACTTAAAGGCAAGCATAGTTGAAATATGGATACAATAAATCAAGTAAATTTAATGAAACAGTTATATAAAAATCAACACACTTGAAATTTAACATGTTCCAAAATAACATTTTCTAACATCAAAGCTAGTTAAAGAGGTAAAAATAATAATAAAAGAAATGAGTAAAGCGACAAAACACAAAGTTCAAAGAAATATTTAAATCACAGTGGGCTCACACATGAGAGAACCAAAAATCTGAGGCGGCTCTATCTCGCTGATAGCCCTCTCCTCCTATGGGTGGCCTCTCCCCTAGGGGCGGCTCCATCTAACGGATAGCCCTCTCCGTGCACTGGCGGCTCCATCTAACGGATAGCCCTCTCCTCCCTGAATATATATAACTAGTGCACCTAGACCGTTACCCCCGCTAATAGCTACGAGATTCTAACATGGATTCCCCAAATCACAATTCTCAAATCATTTCATTATCCAACTCTTCAAAAAAAAATTCATATTATCATATTTCAAGTTTGACTGCTATAAATGATTGCTCTTTACAACTCTCAGGTATAATCAAAATCATTTAATGAGAAACCACAACCTTAAAAATATATTTAGGAATGGTTAAAATGAACACCAAAGGCAGGTTTCCCCAAGTATAATTGTAAATATAATTTTAACATAACAAGATAATTAAAAACAACAATTATAAAATATTTAAAATATGCCACAATGATCATTATCCACTCACAGATATGGAGAGACAACAAATCTACTCCCAGCATCTCCAAGGGAAGCAGACAGGTGCTAACTGTCGCGACCGTCCCGTCCGAGAGCCGCGAAAAGAGGTAAAATACAGAGGAGTCGCCTCCAAAATTTTTTATTGGGAAAATATTGGAAAACCCATTTTTTTAAGGTAAACTGGTCTTAAAAAAAAAGATAGATTTGAGTCCGGGAGTCGGTTACAAGTAGGGAAGGTGTTAGCACCCTACATCGCCCGTTTAAAAACGGTACCTCAAGTTAATTGCACAAAATAATTTTAATAGCCTTTGAAAATATTTATTTTACCCCATTTTGAAATTAAAAAAGAAATAAACAAAACATAAGAGAAAATTAAATTTTGGCTTGACAGAATGATTGATTCTGCTCCTACGTATTCCCGGGTACGATGGGAAACTCAAAGCCACGTAGATCTTATAGAAAATGTTTGATTGGTTGATTGATTTTAATTTTTTTTAAAGAATTTTTTATTTTTTGCAAATGATTTTGAAGATGTATTTTATTTCAAAAGTAATTCACTATCGCACATGGTTCAAGATAGCGATGTTATACGATAAACCCTTACAATTCATACGCCACTTGAGGAAGAGAAATTCATACATCAATGTCGTAGATTGTCGCGTGAATCCAAAAGATTTTATTTTATAAAAAAAATGTTAAAATTTGTTATGAGAGAAAATTGAAAATATTTTATTATCTTTTAACAAAAATGGAATTCACTACAATAAACCCTTACAATTCATATGACACTTGAGGATAAAAATCATACATCAATGTCATAGATTGTTGCGTGAATTCACAGAATTTTATTTTACTTAAAAAGATTTTGTTTTATTTTATTTTTATAAAAGAATTTATATTATTTGAAGATGCATTTTTCTTAATGAGACAAGAACACAAATTTGACCCAATTCTAGAAAGCCCATGATCAGAAAAGTCTATTTTCTTTTTGGTTTTAAAGGCTTGAAAACAATTTTTTTAAAAAAAAAACAGATATGGTCCAAAACGATTTTAAGCTTGGCCCAATGTTCTAATACAACACCAAATGAACAAAACAAATAACAAAAAGTGAAACTTGGGCCATATGCTGTCAACACAAACCCACAACATAATAATAGAAACAAAAGAATAAAAATAAAATACAAAGGAAAACAAAGGAGAAAAAAGTCAGAGGCTAGAAGCCTCCATCATTACCAACCAAACAATACAGGGGAGACTGAAAGAAAGGGCATGGTGGAGGGTGAACTCGAGTGGCGGCACACGAGGCGGGCAGCTGCGGTTCTTGGAGGCGCTGTTGTCTGGTGCGGTGCTGGGATCCGAACGCGGTGATGAGCGGTGGCGGTTCTGGAAGCGTGGTGGTCGAGTGGCGAGGCGGAGGAGTGTAGCAGATCTGGCCGTTTTGGAAGCGTGGTGGTCGAGCAGCGAGGCGGAGGCGTGTAGCAGATCTGGAAAATCGTGACTAGAGCGAGGCAGGGGATGCGTCGGAGGTTCTGAGATGTATGTGCATTTGACCGTTCTTGGCGGTGCTGCAACGACTGGAAAATGAAGGCCGGTAATCCGAGGTGGAGTCTACGGTAGAGATGGTGGTGGTTCAGTGGTGTTGCCGTGGCGGAGGTGACGGAGAACGAATAAGTAACAGAGATGGTGGTGGCGGGGCACTCTGTATTTTTGTGTTTCTGTTTCTTTTTTTATTTGGAATGGTTGGGAAGGGTTGTTGTAGATTGAGAAGGATGTTATTGGTATGGAGGGGATGAAGTGAATGGGATGAAAGAGTAGATGATGGTGTCAATGGAGGAGGGAATAACAGTATGTTATTGAGAGGACTTATAAGTTTTTCCTGAAGCTCTCCGCTTGTTTTTTCCCTCTTTGTATGCTCTATGTTGTTGTATTATTCTCTTCCCCATTTCAGAAATTTTTTTCCCCTTTGCTTCTGTTGTGTGAACTTATCTCAATTAGCCAGCTGTGTGGAGAGGGACAACACTGTTAGGGTGTTGCTGCAATGGGGCAAATCAGCTTTGTTGCTAGGATGGTGCAGGGAAGTAGAGAATAGGAGGATTAGGAACCATTTTTGTGTAAAAATGAGTCAAAGCTAAAAGACCAAAGAAAGCACACTTGGTTCAAACTTGAAAATGGACATTACCGTGGGAATAAAAAAATATAGAAGACAACAATTTTTTTTTCATTTTTAATTATTATTTTAACATTCAGAAACTCCTTTTTATTTTGCTTGGATTTGGACTATGGACTTGAACATGGGCTAAACAAATATTGGGCTCAAAGCATGAACAAAAGTGGTTTTATTTTTATTTTTGCCAATTTTTATTTTCCTTTTCAAAATATTAATGAAATTGAGAAGATACCCAGACAAAATTAGGTGTTCACAGCTGCCCCTCTTTACTTGTTTCTTATTAGATAATAGGTGTAACCGTAGTTAATCTATTATCGTTATAAGAAACGAGTAAAGACATGAACTCCAATTTTGTTCAGGGTACACTAACTAGCAAAAAGACAGGTGACTACAAAGCAATTTCCAGTAAAGAATCAGTGGGTTGGATTGCCCATGAGGTTTACACGTAAAAAGCTTGCAGGGTGGATTTCTTGTTGAGCTTAAAAACAAAGATAAAGAGCTTACGGGGTGGATTGCCCGTCAGAAGCTGAACAGAAAGATAAAAGAGCTTACAGGATGGATTGCCCGTCAGAAGCTCGAACAGAAAGATAAAAGAGCTTACAGGATGGATTGCCAGTAAAAGAGCTTACGGGATGGATTGCCAGTCAAAAGCTCGAATAGAAAGATAAAAAGAGCTTACGGGGTGGATTGCTCGTTAGAAGCTCGAACAGAAAGATAAAAAAGCTTACGTGGTGGATTGCCCGTCAGAAGCTCGAACAGAAAGTAAAAGAGCTTACGGGGTGGATTGCCCGTCAAAAGATCAAACAGAGAGATAAAATGAGATTACGGGGTGGATTGCCGGTCAGAACCTCGAACAGAAGGATAAAAGAGCTTATGGAGTGGATTGCCCGTCAGAAGCTCGATCAAAAGATAAAAGAGCTTACGGGGTGGATTTCCTGTCAGAAGCTCGAACAGAAAGAGCTTATGGGGTCTGGTACCCGTTGAAGCTTGAAAACAAAAAGAGCTTACGGGGTCTAGTACCCGTTGAAGCTTGAAAACAAAAAGATCTTATGAGGTCTGGTACCCGTTGAAGCTTGCAAAAAGGGATACAAAAGCTTACGGGGTATGGTACCCACTGAAGCTTGAAAACAAAAAGAGCTTACAGGGTCTGGTACCCGCCAAAGCTTGAAAACAAAAAGAGCTTACGAGGTCTGGTAACCGTTGAAGCTTGAAAAAAGGGATACAAGAGCTTACGGGGTATGGTACCCGCCGAAGATTGAAAAAGGATAAAAGAGCTTACGGGGTATGGTACCCGCCGTAGCTTGACAACAAAAAGGAGCTTACAGGGTTTGGTACCCGCTGAAGCTTGAAAAAAAAAGAGCTTACGAGGTCTGGTACCCGCCGAAGCTTGAAAAGAAGGGTTAAAAGCTTGCGGAGTCGGTTATCTACTGAAGCTTGAAAAGAAAGGTTAAAAGCTTGTGGAGTCGATTATCCGCTGAAGCTTGAAAAGAAAGGTAAAAAAGCTTGCGGAGTCGGGTATCCACTGAAGCTTGACAAGAAAAGAGCTTACGGGTCTGGTACCCGTCGAAGCTAGAAAACCAAAAGGAGATTACGGGGTCTGGTACCCTACGAAGCCTGAAAAAGAAAGATAAAAAGCTTGCGAGGCCCTATGCCTGCTAAACCTAACCAAAGACAACAACTTATAAGCCCTGTGCCCGTTAAAGACGAACAAAGACAAAACGGAACTTACGAGGCCTTGTGCCTACTAAAGCCAACAAAGATATGACTTTTGGGGCCTTGAACCCGCTAAAGCAAAACAAATGCAATGCAAAGATGTTGACTTTGTCGATGCATGAAATGATGAGACAATACATGATGTGAGATGTTTTTTTGTGATGGATGAAAACTTTGATTATTATTTTTGCTTTTTAATGCATAATGCATGAGATGCTTTTGATGATTGATGAAAACCGTGATGCATGATTCAAGAGATGCTTTTGATGAAAACCTGGATTTATTGATTTTTTTTTTTTTGCAAACCACTCTTTGATCCTTGGCTCCTTAGAGTTTTGATTGCAGCAGAGATTGAGGATGAGCTACAGTGAGACTCCTTGATTTTGATCACCACTTGCTTGTTGAATTGATGTTTTACTTCTTGCCTGAGTTACGCTTCTTTGTGATGATTATCCAATTGGATGAGATTGCATGATCAATCTTCAAGTATGTGACTTGCCCCAGTCCTCATGTATTGGGAACCTTTCATGACTTGTCCTCTTAAACTGCCCCAGTTTGTCAGTTTGAGGAGACTTTTGTACTTTGTTTGTATTTGACCCTAATTTTTGGGTAGGTCACTCTTTGTGAGTTTTCAACCTACCGGATCGCTCTAACTTTTGTCTAGACTGCCTTTTCAGGTTTTCAGTATAGCGAGCCTTTTTGTTTTCTTTTCATTTTCTTTTTATTTTTTTGATTTTTGATTTTTTTTTCTCTTTTTTTGGGTGAGTGGACAATTTTTGCCACCCTTATTTGTGAGGATCCATGCTCTTGCTTGAATTGCCAATTGAGGACACTTTCTTCCTTGTATTCAGAATTCTTCTGACCGGAGTTGTTCATCAAAGAATTACCATTAGATGGTTAAATTGTACTAGAACTCATAATTACCTTACCTGAAGCATCATGTAACAAACATGCATGGATTCAAAAGTATGACAGGAAAGGACATTATTGCTTGAACAACTTTTTGATTTGTGTCGGAAGTTGGACGACTCAAATGGTATTGATAGCAAGGCACACAAAAGGTGATATGGAGGTCAAAAGGATATTGCCCCAATTTGAAATGGGCTTAGTATCAGTCATGTGAAAATGAAATGGGCTTGATGTATGCCACTTAAGAACAAAATTGTCCCAGAGTAGTTCCCGTGAGGATGGAGTGCCCCAGTGTAGGGTTCCCAGAATGAAACCGCCCCAGTGTAGGGCACTTGATAAGGAAAACTTTAGAATGATATTGCCCCAGTGTTGGGTCCAAATAATGAAACTGCCCCAGTGTAGGGCACTTAACAAGGAAAACTTGACAATGGAGCTGCCCCAGTGTAGGGCATCCAATAATGGAAATGCTATAAAATAAGACCCTTGAAAGCAAAGTTTTGCCCCATGTAGAACTTGCCCTAATTTTTGCTTAGACTGCCTTTGAGGGTTTTCAGCCTAACAAGATTTCTTTTTTTTCATTCTTTTCTTTCTCTCTTTTTTTTAAGAGGAGCAATCAATTAAAAACTAGAAGAGCACAAACTTTTTGTCTCAAAATTAAAGTTGATAAAAAAGTAGCAATCATTCATTGATCAGAATGGACTTTTCAGGCTTGTAATGTGGCCAATGGTTGGGGGTCATGAAAGGAAGGATATAAGGCTTAAACAAATGTGTTAAGGTTGAATAAGATCAAGGATCCATACTGTTTTTCGGATTTTTGAGTACATTTACTTTCTTCTAACTTTCATTTTTTTTTTCCTTCCTTTTTGTTTCTTTTTTTTCATGAGGTTTTTTATCCTCTTTCTTTCTCCGTCTTTATTTTTATTCTTCTTCTTTTTTCTTTTCTATTTTTTTTTCACTTTCTCACTTTATGCTTCATAATCACCATTTCTTTCATACTTACCCCTTGTTTAGGGGTGATCCTTGTCCAAGGTTCTTTAAAGAAAAGTTTCAAGCTCAAAAGAGAAAGATGGCCAATCTTCATTTCAAATCACGATTGCTTATTTTTTTTAGAGACAACGATGGTACTCACCAAGTTTTTTATTTATTTGCTCCTCTTTTATTTTCTTTTTCTTTTTCTTTTATTTTTTTTGAATTTTTTTTTCAAAATTGGTGGGCCCAGGTAGGCTGATCAATGCCGCACAAAGAACTTTTAATAACACGAGCTTAATGAACAGAACCAAGGATAATACTTGGGGAAGAAAAAGAGAAGATGAGTTATGAGAATGACGAGAGAAATATTATGGTGTGGAAGAAGACGTAAAGAATGGATGAGACAAGGTATAGATGCAAATCCATTACATTAATGCTTCAAGAAAGTAAACTTGGTTACATGATAAAACATAATGTAACCACCATTTCATGGTAAACCACTAATGAACCAATCTAGCCTGGGCTGCTTAGAAATTCCCAAGACGGGGATCGCAAAGTGTTGGTACTTCTCATAACCACTAGAATGCGAATCTCTGGTAATGTCATTGTAGCTTTCTTCTTGAAGTCTCAGTACTCCACTAGAAAATAACCTTTTCAGAGGGGTCTCAAAATTAACATGCCCTACTTGACTTCTGAGAAATGATTGTGAAAGGGAGCCCCTCAACTTCTTTGGCATCTGAACGTGCATGATCAGGTACAAGGTTGTGATCTGCATTTTCAGACAACCTGAGCAAGTCTTATTTTAAGCTTCCCCTCATGATCCTTGGTTTAATTGGCATTCTGTGAAACAGCCATGAGATGTATGAAAAAGAATTACTTATATTGACTCAAAATTTTTAATGCATGTGATGTATGAAGGCACTTTAATTCTTCACAAAATGGTAATGCATGAGATAAGCTTCTTATTTTTTAGATGAATCATTTCTATGAATGTATGATAGCAATGATTTTTTATATTCTGACATAAAGAGGTAGTGATGCATGAAAATGATTTTTTTTAATTTTTTATCGACCCAATAAAAATTTAATGCATGAGATGCATGAAAAAAAAAAGAGTGATCTTTCTTTTTTATTCTTCTACAAAGGATATGAATGAGTTACAGAAGATATGGATAAGTTACAGAATAATGATTTACACACGTCCGTTTTTTAGGATTTACAGAAATGCATGAGATACAAAATATGAAAAACTAATTTTTTTTTGTTACAAGCAAAAGGACCTGTGTAAATCATTTTTCTTTCACAAAAAACTAAAAAAATGTGAATTTTTCTTTGACAAAAAAAAATTGAATATGTGTGAAAAAAAATGCTCCCTTTGTGTCCTAAGACAGGTAAGACTTATGTTTGCACACACCTAAGGTCATGAATCTAACCGGTTGGTCACTGAGTTTGCTCTATGAGTGAATTACAGGACGGGTCTATAATCCTAAAAATCATGGCCTCCAGATCGCCCTTACCTAGAAGATAAGGACCCAGATCCATGAACTTCACCACAAGGACCAATGAGTCACAATATGGCAGTCCACAGTACCAGTAACAATCTGAGCGGGAGAATCAGTGACTGCTAGGGATGCAAAAACATCACAATAACACCACCGAAACCCCTTCTGATCTTATGACATTCCAAGACTCGGGTATAGAGCCCAAAAGTGTGTGAAGTATGTGATGGTGATGTGTGTGTAGGAAGCATTGAAACCTGCACAAAACCTATTAAAACAAAAACTACACCACACTTGCAAAAAGAACAAACAACAACACAATAGTTCTCTACCCTAGGGTTACAACAATATACAAAGGCAATTATGAGAACATATAAAACTATTAAAAAAAATAAAGAGGGGTAAAACTAATATTTTTAAAGTTGTTAAAATAAGTTGCACAACCAACTATTATAGGTCTGACTCTCTAACATCCCCAGTGGAGTCGCCAGCTATCGCTACCGTCCCGTCCAAGAGCCGCGAAAAGAGGTAAAATACAGAGGAGTTGCCACCAAAATTTTTTATTGGGAAAATCTTGGAAAACCCATTTATTTAAGGTAAACTAGTCTTAAAAAAAAGAGAGATTTGAGTCCAGGAGTCAGACACAAGTAGGGAAGGTGTTAGCACCCTACATCGCCTGTTTAAAAATGGTGCCTCAAGTTAATTGTGCAAAATAATTTTAATAGCCTTTGAAAATATTTATTTTACCCCATTTTGAAATTAAAAAAAAATAAACACAACAAAAGAGAAAATTAAATTTTGGCTTGACAGAATGATTGATTCTGCTCCTACGTATTCTCGGGTGCGATGGGAAACTCAAAGCCACGTAGTTTTTATAGAAAATGTTTGATTGGTTGATTGATTTTAATTTTTTTTAAAGATTTTTTGATTTTTTGAAAATGATTTTGAAGATGTTATTTATTTCAAAAGTAATTCACTATCGCACAGGGTTTAAGATAGCGATGTTATACGATAAACCCTTACAATTCATACGCCACTTGAGGATGAGAAATTCATACATCAACGTCGTAGATTGTCGCGTGAATCCAAAAGATTTTATTTTATAAAAAAAATGTTAAAATTTGTTAAGAGAGCAAATTGAAAATATTTTATTATCTTTTAACAAAAATGGAATTCACTCTTGCACATGGTTAAATATAGTCAAGCTATACGATAAACCCTTACAATTCATATGACACTTAAAGATGAAAATCATACATCAACGTCATAGATTGTCGCGTGAATTCAAAGAATTTTATTTTACTTAAAAGATTTTGTTTTATTTTATTTTTATTAAAGAAATTATATTATTTGAAGATACATTTTTCTTAATGAGACAAGAACACAAATTTGACCCAATTCTAGAAAGCCCATGATCAGAAAAGTCTATTTTTTTTTTTTTTGAGTTTTAAAGGCTTGAAAACAATTTTAAAAAAAAAACAGATATGGCCCAAAACGATTTTAATCTTGGCCTGATGTTCTAATACAACACAAAATGAACAAAACAAATAACAAAAAGTGCAACTTGGGCCACATGCTGTCAGCACAAACCCACAACATAATAATAGAAACAAAAGAATAAAAATAAAATACAAAGGAAAACAAAGGAGAAAAAAATCAGAGGCTAGAAGCCTCCATCATTACCAACCAAACAGCACAGGGGAGGCTGAAAGCAAGGGCATGGTGGAGAGTGAACTCGAGCGGCGGCGCACGAGGCAGGCAGTGGCGGTTCTTGGAGGCGCTGTTGTCTGGTGCGGTGCTGGGATCCGAACGCGGTGATGAGCGGTGGCGGTTCTAGAAGCGTGGTGGTCGAGTGGCGAGGCGGAGGAGTGTAGCAGATCTGGCGGTTTTGGAAGCGTGGTGGTCGAGCGGCGAGGCGGAGGCGTGTAGCAGATCTGGCAGATAGTGACTGGAGCGAGGCAGGGGATGCTTCAGAGGTTCTGAGACGTATATACGTTTGGCCGTTCGTGCCGGCGCTACAGCGACTAGAAAACGAAGGCCGACAATCCGAGGCGGAGTCCGCAGCAGAGATGGCGGCGGTTCAGTGGTGTTGTCGTGGCGGAGGTGGCGCAGAACGGGGAAGTAACAAAGATGGTGGTGGCGGGGCACTCTGTATTTTTGTGTTTCTGTTTCTTTTTTTTATTTGGAATGGTTGGGAAGGGTTGTTGTAGATTGAGGAGGCTGTTATTGGTATGGCGGGGATGAAGTGAATGGGATGAAAGAGTAGATGATGGTGTCAATGGAGGAAGGAATAACAGTATATTATTGGGAGGACTTATAATTTTTTCCTGAAGCTCTCATCTTGTTTTTTCCCTCTTTGTATGCTCTATGTTGTTGTATTATTCTTTTCCCCATTTCAGAAAAAAAAAATCCCCTTTGCTTCTGTTGCGTGAACATTAGCATCAAGGGAGAAAAATGACAAACATCTCAATTAGCCAGCTGTGTGGAGAGGGACAACACTGTTAGGGTGTTGCTGCAATGGGGCAAATCAGCTTTGTTGCTAGGATGGTGCAAGGAAGCAGAGAACAGGAGGACTAGGCACCATTTTTGTGTAAAAAGGAGTCAAAGCTAAAAGACCAAAGAAAGCACACTTGGTTCATACTTGAAAATGGACATTACCACGGGAATAAAAAATATAGAAGACAACAATTTTTTTCCATTTTTAATAATTATTTTAACATTCAGAAACTCTTTTTTTTTGCTTGGATTTGGACTATGGACTCAAACATGGGCTAAACAAATATTGGGTTCAAAGCATGAACAAAAGTGATTTTATTTTTATTTTTATTTTTATTTTTATTTTTGCCACTTTTTATTTTCCTTTTCAAAATATTAATGAAATTGGGAAGATACCCCGACAAAATTAGGTGTTCACACTAACTGACAAGTCTCAAAGATCCTAAATGCACAACTTCATGGGGTGGGTACATTCCTTTCTCCAGAGAAATCCACCCCTAACCCAAAAAAAAATCATCACAACTTAGTTTCCCAAAATCAAAAATGTAGAGCTTAAAGATTTATATAATAAACTTACAATGTTGCTTGATATTGGAAGGAAAATGAAGCAAAAAGGAAGAAGAAAAAGGAGCAAGAGGGAACAAGAAAATATGAAGGGGGTAGAGAACGTGAGGAGGGTGGGGTTTTGCTGGAAAAAGAAGAAATAAAAGAAGGGAATTGGGTGTTGTGTAGAAGCTTCCCGTAGAACCTAAAAAACTGGCCTTTTTTTGTTTTATATTAGTGAAACGGTGCGTTTCACCTAAGACGGTGGGCAAAGTCAGGAGTTTTCTTGGATTGGCAGGTTATTACAGAAGGTTCACTGAAGGATTCTCAAAGATTGCATTATCGACGACGCAGTTGACTAGAAACAGAATGGTGTTTGAATGGAATAATGAGTGTGAGGCTAGTTTTCAGGAATAGAAAAGGAGGCTGACAACATCTCCAGTGCTAGTCTTGCCAGATCCGATAACACCATTAGATGTGTACTGCGATGCATCACATCAAGACCTGGGTTGCGTTCTCATGCAAAATGGAAAAGTAGTGGTGTATGCCTCTAGACAGTTAAGAGTACATGAGAGGAATTACCCAACCCATGACTTAGAGTTGACCGCAATAGTGTTTGCATTGAAGATATGGAGACACTATCTATATGGTGCTCAGTTCACTCTGTATGGTGATCATAAGAGCCTGAAGTATTTGTTTGATCCACTACAAAAAAAACCTATTTAGCGACTGAAGATTTCGGTCGCTAAACATGATAATTCGGTTGCTATACAGTATAGCGACCGAATTAGCGACCGAATTAAGGGGGTAGCAGAAACCCTGGTCGCTAAATGTTTAGCGACCGAACTTATATTTCGGTCGCAAATCTGCGACCGATATTTCGGTTGCAAAAGTATATATTTCGGTCGCCGTATAGTTGGTCGCATACCCAGCTCGCCTAATTTGGTGACCGATATTCGGTCGCTATTTCGGTCGGAAAATTTTATTTATTTATTTATTTTTTCCTGTAACGATCCTGCCGACCAAATATAGTTTTTCAACTATTACCCCATTGATTTTTAATTTTTGATATAAAAAAAATACACCAATATTTTTTTTAAATAAATAGAAAACATAAATATGATGTACTAACGATCCAAAACACCACAGTCAATATGATCAAGAAAACATATACATTAATTAACGCAAGTTTAATAATGGTTTATAAAAAAAAGTTTAATAAGTACTAATTAACGATCAAAACATAAAAATACACCACAGTCAATAAGTACTAATCAAAATATCAAAACTCATCAATCTTCCAAAGGGATGAACATGTAGAAACAAGAACCCCCAAGGTACTTAAACTTTGCCAATGCACCAGTGGACAACAAATACAACTCCCTGATACCATTTGTATCTGTTGCAAAATATGGGCTATCCTCATGGATTACTATATTCCCATTGAACAGATTTCCGCTTTTGTCTTCAATAGTCACAACACGCGGTATTTGTTGTCCCCAACGACGGTAGAATGATCGCGGGATTGAAATCAAATCCTGGAAATACACAAGAACAATTTAGTAAATGATTAGTTTATGCCTTAATCATCATTACGTGAATCCGATCGTTATTCTTAAGTTGATGAGATACTGTACCTGGTCTATATGGATGGCTGTCTCAAAACATTTAGTCGGGTCCATTTTCTGATAAAACGATAAGGAAAACAAGTCATATGTCTAAACTTCATCAAGTGATAATAAGAAAAGATGGAAAGATCCATGTAGCATACTATCATGTTAAAATAGAACAAAGAAATGCAACTTCACATGCAACTTTACATATTAGCAAACATAGTAGTTTTCAGGAAAGCAGATGCTTTTACGTCGTTTTGAAGGATGGTCATAGAGAGGACTTTTCCTACCGGAAGTGCCTAGATAACCTAGTAAGGATGGTCATCAACAACTATTTCTGGAAAGCTCCATTTCCTAATGAAACAAATGAGTAAAAAACCAGAGTTGTTTTCATAATATTGTGTATAAAGCTGCTTTCTAATGTGAATAATGTTTTAATGATGACGGCACGTCATGCATGTGCCTGGCAAACTGTGCCTAGCCCTTCATTTTATCTAACCCTATACTTAATCCTTCATTATCTAAGAGACTCGCTTTTGTTGGCTTCAAGAAGAGACTTTCTAATTAAGCTCATGGTCTTTAAATTAGTAAATGAATATTAACAACAACAAAGTCATGCCATTTACGAACTAATAACACTTTATCAATTCATTCCAATGCTTATAATGTAAATATATACAAATATGATTCCATAATCATTTACAAACAAGTTATCAATAAATACATATCAAATTATTCTAATTACATTGATTCATTGTTATTGAAAGATTTTTATTTTAAAGAGAATAAACTATTCTTCATAGCAATCCAAATGTATGAACATGCTCAGATATACCAGCCTTCAATTTAAAACCTTGATCTTCACACTCATTCTCACTCTACCAATTTCCCAATACAAATATTAAAATTTATAAATCACAAAACTTTACTTGACAAATCCAACCAAAAAAAAAACTTAATTGGCAAAGTAGCCACACTTACTCTCCTGTCAAAACTCTTTGCTCTCCCTATAATTTTGCCTTCTCTTAAGCAACCCGTATCATATTCTTAATTTTCTATTTCAAACAAATCTCACATATCTCATATCAAAACACATCTTCCACAAATCTCAGTATTAAATATAAGATATGAATCTATTAACAAGATTAATTACAAATTAATGTCTGTAATATCAGTCTCAATCTCTTTTATCCACAATTTCTTGCCATTATCTCTACATCTCTACAACACATCTCAATTAATGTCACCCCTTCATATACCTTTACCAATTCCCCCAAACAAGTATTTATAACCCATAAGAATTAAACTTGACAAGTAACCACTAACCACCATAATTTTTTTTATAAACAAGCAAGTCGTGTAAATAAGAGTACAAGAAGTGTTCTAACCCGATACATCATTACACTTAACGGTCCATTCTATAATCAACATAAAATGGATTAAAACCAAAACCTGATTGCACTCAAAGCAAAACTAATTGCTCTCCACACAATTAATCTTACTTTCTACAAGCAATCTTTATCATATACTTGGTTTCTTATTTTAAACAAATCTCACATCTCATATAATGACATCTATTATATGTATCTTAATATTCATTACATGATATAAATATATGAATGAAAATTGAAAACCACAGTAATTTTTAAATAGGAATTTACATCAAGATTAATCACAAGTTACATTAGAAACAATGAAAAGGTGTTCTACTCAATCACAGTCACCTATATCACAACTCACAACTCACATGAAATACACAAGTAGCTCTTCTCAGTAGTAAGCAATAAAGCAAGCAATGAAACAATGAAGCAAAATAAAAAATGTTAAATAGAGAGTCCATGCATGGTTACCTGAAGGCAGAGCAGGGAATGCACAAAATGAGAAGAGAAGAGGGTAGGAGGAGCTCTGCGCTTACGTGGTGACCGGAGAGCTGCATACGTGTTGGTAGCCGGAGTATGGCGGCCTGAAATGGAGGGGGGGATTAAAAACAGAGCAGGAAGAGGGGAAAGGAAGAGAGGAGAGGAATAGGGGAAGAGATGGAAGAAGAGGAGGAGGAGGACGGAGGCTTACCGGAGACGGCGGTGGTGGCGGTGCGCACTGCACGATGGTGGCGGCCTGAACGCGAGGGAGAAGAAGATGGGTGAGGAAGGAAGAGATGGCAGAAATGAGGAAGAAGGGAAAGATTTCACGATTTTATGGATTTATAATTTGGCGACCGAAATAATCGGTCGCTAACTCGGTCGCCAATCACTTAAATAAAAAATGGTCGCTAAATTCGGTCGCGGGATGAGTTAATTTGAAATTTGAATTCATAAATTTAGCGACGGAGTATTCAGTCGGTCGCTAACACGCGCGATTTTAATTTTTTTACGCGCCGTTTAGCGACCGAATTAATATCGGTCGCAAATATAAATAAAATTTAACCGTTGCATTTAATTCGGTCGCTATTTCGGTCACTAAGAATACATAAAATTTCAGACTTTCAACCATTGCATTTAATTCGGTCGCTAAGAAGGAATAAAATTACTGACTTTTAAGTTCCTTTATTTAGCGACGGAAATAGCGACCGATAACCCTGCTACGCTCTATTTCGGTCGCTATTTCGGTCACAGTATTATCTCTAATCACTACTTCATGTAGATCCTACAATCGGTCGCCAGTTCGGTCGCAAAAAGCAACCGAAAAATTCGGTCACTATTTTCGATCGCTAAACAACCTTTTTTTGTAGTGATCAGAAGGAGTTGAACATGAGACAAAGGATATGGATGGAGTTCATAAAGAGTTATGATTTTGATCTCCAGTACCATCCTGGAAAAGCAAATGTTGTAGCAGACGCGCTAAGCCGGAAATCGCTGCAAGTATCTGCTATTATGATCAAGGAGTTAGAACTGATCGAGTAATTCAGAGAAATGAATCTTGGTATAACGGAATTATTCTAGAACAAGATAAGTTTGGGAATGCTCACTATTACTAGTGAATTCCTAGACTTAGTTTGGAAGAAGCAAGAGGAAGACCAGTATCTCCAAATGGTCAATCAGAAGATAGAAGCAGGAGAGTCTATGGAGTTTAAGCGAGGTACTGATGGAATCTTGAGGTTTGGTGATAGGATCTGTGTGCCGGAGGATAGAGAAGTTAAGAATCTGATCTTGGAAGAAGCACACAAGAGTAAGCTAAGTTTCCATCCAAGTGCCACCAAGATGTATCAAGATCATAAAAGAATGTTCTGGTGGCCTGGAATAAAGAGAGAAGTTGCATAATATGTCCAGTCCTTCTTGGTGTCTCAAAAAACAAAGATTGAACATCAGAAGCCAGCGGGATTATTACAATCTTTAGACATTTCAGAATGGAAGTGGGACAGCGTTGCAATGGACTTTGTGTCGAGTTTGCCTAGGACACAAAAGAAGTATGATGCAATTTGGGTGATCATTGATAGGTTTACGAAATGTGCTCATTTCTAACCTATCAATCAGAGGTTTTCTTTGGAAAATTTAACCCAGTTGTATATTAAGGAAGTGGTGAGGTTGCATGGTGTGCCAGCAAGTATAATTTCGGACATGGATCCAAGGTTTACTTCAAGGTTTTGGAAAATTCTAAATAATGCATTGGGAACTAAGCTATGTATGAGTTCGACTTATCATCCTCAAACGGATGGCCAATCGGAAAGGACAATTCATTCTATGGAAGATTTGTTAAGATCATGTGTTCTGGAACACACAGGAAGTTGGGACAAATTTCTTCCCTTGATTAAGTTTACGTACAATAACAGTTGCCATTCAAGTATTGGCATGGAACCATACAAAGTACTTTATGGAAGGAAGTGTAGAACACCGCTCTGTTGATATGAAACTGGTGAGAGTCAGTTAATTGGACCCGAGGTGGTACAGCGGACGACTGAACAAGGTCAGAAGATTCGGGAAACGATGAAAGCAATGGTAGATAGGCAGAAAAGCTACAGCGATAAGAGGAGAAGGCCGTTATAATTCCAAGAGGGCGACCATGTTTTCATGAGGGTCACTCCAAGAACTGGAATAGGCAGGGCAATCAAATCCATAGAGCTTACACCTCGTTTCATAGGACCTTTTCAGATTCTTCACCGGATTGGTCCAGTACCCTATCAAATAACCTTACCGCCCAATCTTTCAAATATCCATGATGTTTTTCATGTATCTCATCTTTGTAAATACCTTCCTGATCCATCGCACTTAATAGAGCCCAAATCAATCCGGATAAGAGAGAATATTGAGTGTGAAGCTTTACCTGTACGGATTGAGGACCGGAGGATAAAGGAACCTCGTGGAAAACAAATTCCATTGGTTAAGGTCATATGGGATGTAGTTACAGGAGTTGCTACCTGGGAAAGGGAAGCAGACATGCGATAGCGATATCCATACCTGTTTGTCTCAGGTAACTTAAATTAAATTTCGGGGATGAAATTTCTTTTAAAGGGGGTAGTAATGTAACACCCCGTTTTATTGATTAAGGAATCGGACAATGATTAAGTGTGTGTGATGGATTAATGTTGTTCGTTAAGTACTAATAAGTCAGTATATTAAGTTTGAGGTTAATCGGATGTAAACCGGGCTCATAGTGCGTCGAAATGCATGAAATCGGGCAACAGCCATCAGTGAGAACGCTCAAGCATGGCATGGCTCACAGTCAAGTGTTCTGGGTTTCAACACGTGGCTCCACATGTCAGTTGCATAGAAATGTGGCAGAAGCAGGGTTCCATGCTCAAGCGTGGGGGAATCCACGCTCAAGCGTGCCCACGCTCAAGCATGGGATGGTTGGCGCTCGAGCACCCAACACACCACCTAACCCCACTATCTTTTCTTCTTCCTTTGCATAGCACTCTCCCTCATTTCTTAACGACGACCAGAATTGAGAAGAGAGAGGTCGGAGTGTAACACCCCGATTTTCGTATAAGGGATTATGTTATTATGGATGTCTAGTTGTTGTTGTTGTTGTTGTTATTATTATTATTATTAATTAAGTTAGTATTTTTATTTATATAATTGATAATGTAATTGTGATTTGTGTTGTAGTATTTTTATGCTTATACATATATATATGTATGTATATATTATTACATATGATAATATACATTTTAATATATGATTATTTGCATTAAAATGAGATTGTGTCCCTTAATGTGTGATCTTATAAGGATAGATGATTTTATATGTTAATATATAATATGCGTTTTTATTAATAATAAGTGATTAAGAAGGATGTTATGAGATATCGTGTGATTTAGTATTTAAATAGAGATAGTGCAATTCTTAGATTTTAGCCCCTCAACCAATCAGATTTGACCACCTTAGAGTCCGATTTAGGATTCAATCAACGACACTATTTTTTAGATATTTTCTCCGAGCTTTCTAACGACACCAAGAATGTCTCAATCGGAAACTTGCAGCACAATTTATGGTCAAAATACCGATCTGTATACAGTTTGAGCTGAAATAGGAGCCCGTTATGTCCTAACTTGTATTTATACCATAAGACTCGACCTAAACCCTATTTCTCACATTGTTAACCTCAGAATGCTACCTCTCTTCATCTTTCTTAGTTTTTCCTTGAACCCCTTGATGTTCTTGGAGTTTGTGAGTCCGTTTGGCAGAGAAGTACGCGTGTTAGCATCGTTTAAGGTAACGTAGTTATCCCTCCTTAATCTTCTTTTCCCTTTCTTTTGTATTGGGGATAAATTGGTTGTTCTCTTCCCTTCTTGTTTGACCAAGGCTTGAGGAACCCATCGATCCACTCGAGGGAACGTGTCTAGTTTGCCAACATTATCGTTTTGAGAATCTTCATACCAGGTATGGGGAGAAGGAATAATATTGACATGTAGGTGTTGGGGGTAGCGTAAGATGAAGGGTTAACTCATGACCCTGTCGTATGTTGTTTGCCTATTTGATGTTAATTGATATATGAATAATATGATTCTAATGTTAATGACATGCTTTAATTATTGTACTGTTTGATGTTAATTGTTGATGATGTATGATTGGATGTTATTGATATGCCCAATTGAGAATGATGTTTTATGATACCATGAATGTTCATGATGATGATGATGCTATTATGATGATGATGATTATGATGATGTTTTTGTTATGATAATGATGAGACTGTTATGAAAATGATGATGATGTGGTTCTCTGAATGAGTGTTGATTGTTATGGATGTTAATGCCAACAATGACGTCAATAAGACTCTAACCAATTAATAGGGCTTATTAATGATATTAAGACCTTAGAAGATATGTTAATAAATATGAATGCATTTAAGGGATGTTTTCCCAGTTTGTTCATAAGACATGAATATTGTATGAGACAGGGTTATGTTCATAGGGCTTAGTCAAAGACCCTAGGATTGATTAGTGAGTGTTTTAGGGATGTTAGTATTGAAGCTGGAAGTAAAAGACATGGGAACAATTAAAGGTAATGAAACTGATGGTTGATGGTGTAGCTTAAACCAATAGGTTTGATCTTCGAATGCCCTAGGAAACTTAGTAAGGGTTGCTTAACCCTTCTGCCCAGAAACAGTACGACCATGCTCCATTGAACACGGTCGTGCTCAACAATCAACACGACCGTGCTTGACTTAACAGTCAGCATGCTCGTGCTGAGAGGAAAGCATGCTCGTGCTTCCCTGTACAGATATCAGAATGCAAAAACGATAGCAAGGGGTGTTTCGCCCCAAACTCTTCTAATAATGAAGAAGACACCAAACCAAGTAAAGACAAGCTAGATAACTTAAAGATAATAATGTACCTTGGTAGCCAAGTGGCCAAGGGGGACCTTGATGCTTAATGGTCAAGGTGTTGAGCTCTGGTGCCTATGGGCCAGAGTGTTAATAATTAAAGTGGAAAGATGTTGTTATGTACCTTGGTAGCCGAGTGGACAAGGGGACCTCGATAGCCGAGTGGTCGAGGTGTTGAGCTCTGGTGCTTATTGGCCAGAGTGTTGTTGTTTTGTACCTTGGTAGCCGAGTGGCCAAGGGGGACTTGATGCTTAATGGTCAAGGTGTTGAGCTCTAGTGGTTTTTGGCCAGAGTGTAAGTGAAAAGATTATCCGATAAAAGGTTAAAGACTAAAGATAAAAGATAACGTTGATGATGATGATGAACTTGGGTAGCCGAGTGGCCCAAGTGGAGGTGGCGATTGTTGGTTGTGCGCTGTGTTGCTCATTCATGCATTGGATTAGTGGAGTAGTGTTGCATCGCATAACATACCTTGTTCATAATGATATATATATATATATATATATATATATATATATATATATATATATATATATATATGATATTGATGTCATGAGATGGTTGTCTTGATGTGTTATGTTTATATGATGCATGTTCATCTTGCTAACTGCTTCCATGCCGTTATGTTGATATATCTGTTTCTTACTCCCCGTTTTTTGTTGTTGCCTTGCATGTACCCCTTTTGTGTTATGCATAGGACGGTGAGTAGCGTGCTGAGGAGTGACTCTGAGGAGCCACTTCTTGAAGTTTAGTTTATGTTTTGTTTAGTTGTTATCCGAGTTGTTTTATCGGATCGATTATACCAGCTCTGTAATGTGACATCGGGGTCGGGTTATATGTTTTGTTTATGTTATGTTATCCTTTAAACATGTTTTATTTCCGTGTTGAGACCTTGTTACAATGTGGTATCCTTTACCCGTTGGTTTTCTTTTGTAATAAATGATATGAATGTGTTTATCTAATTTCGAAAAACTAAATTATTTTTCCTTCTATGTTATCACTTTATAAATACATGCTGGGTAGGGGTGTCACACGGAGCTTAGTTAGGGAGAGAAAGTCGAGTTTGAGAGTTTCGATCGTCCGTTTCCGATTCCGACTACATATATGCATTCAGGGTGACAAGCTGGTCAAGCACATACCTTTGATTCGCAAAACAGTGGAGGTAATCCTCGAATCCCTAACTCGTCTACACGTCGACATTGTCATTTATCTCATTTTTTGAATCTTGCTTCGGTTTTGGCTTTGTCTGTGAAACTGTTGCAAGATTAGGGTTTATGACATTGTCAGGACTTTGTCCATGTGTCCAGGGCAAAATTTAGAGCACCAAGGCGTTCGTTGTGAACGAGGCAACAGCTGTGTTGGTGTGAGGCGCATGGATTTCGAAGTGTTGACGTCACGTCACGGCTGTCTAAGGTGGGGAGAAAGTATCTGACACGCCGGGGAGGCAAGCGTAGTATCGTATATTATGCTGCGTGCGTAGGGTGCCTCGGACCCTACTAGTTGTCGAGTAGCTTACGATAATTAAATCCCTAGTGAAACTGATTTTAAAACTGTATACGAGATTTAGTTATGGCACGCTTATCGATGTTAGGGCTGCTTATTGTTTTACATGAATATGCTGAGATTGTCTGTTGTTGTTTATTGATGTTGATGGTTTGCTGGTTGATATGTGTTGTTTGGTTTATATGCAAGATGATGCACGATGTTATGATGTTAGAAATATGTTAAGTTATTACTGATTCTGAGATGATTATATTATGTTGTTGGCTTTGATGCTGTTGAGGTTGTCTGGATTGTGTGTTTATGCTGTTGGGAACCTAGTTGACACCTGAGGGTACGCTATTGAGTTAATGATGATAATGGAATCCGAAAGCGCTATATGGGTACCGAGATGAGATTGTGGATGCTGAGTGCATCGTAATGCGTGTAAGTGAGTAATGTTACCAGTGTCAACTTAGGTTATGTGGCATTGCATATTGCCAAAGTGGCGAGCCGCGTGAATGGGTGTCATGCGGGTTCGGATTGATCAACAGTGGCCAATGGTTTGCACCCATTATGTCGTGGTCTCTGCTGGTACTCAACTATCTCGATGTCTGGCCCAGAGCATTCCAGTCTATGGTGGACGTTCCGAGGAGACCAAGATACCCCTATCGGAGTTAGCTCACAGGGAGAAGCACCCTTATTGGTCACGGCAAGCAGAACTGTTACCAGGACAAACCAGCTGACATTCTCTAGGCGACGGATATGCCGGAGAGCGATAGAGAATATTTGGGGGATCGGTATCCGTAGATTGAGAGATCGGCCGACATGCATGAGAGTGTGACTCCTTAGAGGATTGATCCTAGTCGGATAATCGAGGTTGACTATGACAGTATGATTCGGGAGATGTTTGATGCATGTATTGACTGCTATTTGATAGTATGAAGTACTATGTTTTCCTTTATCCCTGTTTTTATGGTGATGTCGAGATTCTTATCTCCCGTCTTCTTTTTTTCTTTTTCTTCCTCTTTCTGTGTATGTATCGGTTCGTCAGATGAGCAGCAGCCGTACGCCGACGGCGATAGGACCGGGACAGTGTCAGATGAACTACCTACATATGGTTCTGCCGAGGGTCCAGGTCCTGGGGGACATTGAGATGGTATATCATGATGACCGTGGATGGCAGGTCGACCACTCACAGTTCTTCATGAGTTACGTCAGCCCGGTCAGTATCTACGTCCGTCTCGGAGGAGGACCTGAATTCACTATGCTCGGTTCATATAGGATCTCTCAGCGACTACCCATCACAGAGATGTGGTATCCGCCACATCAGCGCGAGTTCCCGGATGACAGGTGGAACATGAGGGAGTAGTTCGTGGTGCAGAATAGAGTCGGTAAAGTCTACAGAGGCAGCAGGAAGAGGGGTACGCAGATGTTGCTTCCCTATCAGCGCCACAAGGTTTATCAGCAGTGACGAGTCTGTGTGGGTGCCCCGGATTCATACCAGAGATGCCCGAGATTATCGTCATGCTTTTGGAAAGGGTGAGGGTAGTTCCAGACGCCATATCATCTGTGATATGGTTTGTCAGTAGCGTCTGCTTGGGAGAGCCTCAGTGAGCATAGTCTTCTTTTGATCTTTTGATGTATTTTGTGAGAGGCGGACGGGTAGATGCTGTCTGTTTAGGTTTCAGGAAGCTTATCTCTGTGACCAGTTTCTGTTTACTGTTTCTTTTCGCAGTTTGTATAGACTATAGATTTTCGATCCCTATGTTGGGATCGATGGTACTCGATGGACATGATGTATGTATTATGTATATATCTGCTGTTTTATCTTTCTTCCGCTATGTATGTTTCAAGTTTTTTTTTGTTTTTCACGTTTTCGGAAACTTATAATATTTTCGAATGTATATACTCGCTAACGCTAATTAAACGTATTAAGGAATAGTTAATAAGGTTGGTATTAGAGAAGTGTACTTTATTTCATGTGGCACTCCCAAGGGTGTCACACAAAGCATGGTGGAAGCCACCATGAACGACGGTCAGAAGGGCCAGAACGCGCGGGACGACGAGCGGCGATGCGTGGTCATCCTCTCCACTCCGAGGGGTGGCCAGGAGGTGGCTGTTGGTAGGCCAGCGGCGCCGGAAAAAAAAACAAGGAGAGAAGGAGGAGAGAAATTTTGGAAGTTTTAGAGAGAGATGTGAGGAGATGAGTTTTTTTGTTGAAGAATGAGAGAAAGAGAAGGTGAAAAAAGGAGGGAGAAATGGTGTCATTGAGCATTCAGGTCCAGGGTGAGAGATTTTTTTTTCTTTTTCTTTTAGTTAGTGATACAAAATAAAGAGTGGTTGAGATTGAGTTTAGAAAAACATAAATAATATTGGCCCTTGGATCTAAAAGCAATGAGTGAAAATATTTAATTTCAAATTTTGAATTAAGAGATTAATGGTTGAATTTGTCAAACAAGGAAATCAATGATCCAAAATTAATCTCCAGTTAATGCTAAACCAATTTATTTTCAAATCTAAAACTAAATAGAGTAAAATATGAAAATAAATTTCTTTCAATCATATTACTTTAAATATTTTTCTAAACAAATAATAATAGTGACAATAACAATCCTTTTTTATTATCTTAATCAGTAAAAATGGTGAGTGAGAGAGAGTCTGTAAGGGTGAGAAAGTTTGAGAGAGGGTCTAACAGGGATTGGAAAACCAGGAATGTGCTCCTATTTCTCGTCATGTTAGAGGTCCTATTGGTGGGGGTAGGCTGGAGGAAAGGAAGTTGCCTCTGGATTGGCTTAAGGGGACAACTTCGTTCTTTTTTACTAAATTTCCTGATCATATTGGGGAAGCTGACCTCTGGAAGGTGTTCATCAGGTGGGGACCGGTTTGAGATGTTTTCATCCCACGTAAGAAGGATAGGTTTGGCAATCGTTTCGGCTTCGTGAAGTTTGCAAACGTACAAAACCCTAGGTGGCTGGAGGAAAATCTAACATTTATCTGGATAGATGGTGTAAAGCTGATGGTTAATATTTCAAAGTTTAAGAGAGGGGCTAGGTTTGTTGAAGTCGGTCTTAAGGGTCAAATGCAGATGCAGAAAAAGGGTGTTCTTTGTGACACCCCGATGTGCCCCATCGTATTATTACATTAAAACCTTAATATTTATTTACTACATTACCAAAACACTGTTAAGGGTACCCTCTCAGTAGGATCCCTCACAGGCATAAACTTCACTACTGACATACTCAGCGGAAATATAAATACTCTTAAGACACACTGGCCATATTGTCTATACTCTAATCGCCTTGAATCACAGCTCGACCTCCAGCATCTGGTTCGTAAGGAGTTCCATCTAACTCCTCAGCAATTGGTTCCTCCATCAGGTCTTCTCATACGATCACATCAGAAATAAATACAACACACAGGAAGATATAGGGAATAAGAAACAATTCTATCATCAAAAAGTGGAAAAGAGTAATAGTAAATTATACAGTAATTGTCACATATACGCATCACTCAAAATCAGCAATCATCCTCAATTCACTATATCATCCTCTACCCTCAGCTCATGTAGTCTAAACACTTATACTATCATAACTGTCTCTATTCCTTTCACATTCGTTAGTAGCCAGGGTAGTCCGATGCAAAGAACTCAGCATAGTACACTTCTATCTTTTGATAGAATAAGACTCAACATAGTGCCCTTCTATCTTTCGATAGGATAAAACTTATCATAGTGCCCTTCTATCTTTTGATAGGATAAAACTCAACATAGTGCCCTTCTATCTTTCGATAGTATAAAACTCATCATTGTGCCCTTCTATCTTTCGATAGGATAAAACTCATCATAGTGCCCTTCTATCTTTCGATAGGATACATCAGATCTACGCGTCATGGACTGAAAAAGTTTTTGCATCAAAGCCTCTATATGAATCTCACTATCTCAAATCAATAACAACCTTGTACCTCAAACTCCCATCATAACCTCAACTCGCATTCTATGTCACATCTCATCCATTAGATAACTTACTTAAGCTAGGCACCTCTAAGTCAATTCATTCTCTCACCCAAACAATCATCTCCCGAACAACATATATCCTTACTTAAACTCAACTAGGCATAGTATTAAAAACCAGGCAGATCATGCATCACACAATATCAGGAAATATTCAGATATCTCAATATCATAATAAGCAATTTATCACAACCAACGCATAATAATCAAATCAAATAAATAACAAAGTCAGACTCTGTCACTGTCTGGCCGTGATAGCCATCACGGTCATGACAGACAACAAAGGCAAGAATCCTACAATACAGAACCTGTCACGGCCTGGCCATGACAACCATCACGGCCGTGACAGACAACAAACATCCTCACAATAATAATTATTCAAACACCGAAACAATACGTCACATGCAGATGGAATACCTCAACCAGCGTATCACAGTAAATTTGATAACATAAAATCAAACATCCTCAAATACTTAAAATCAACTTAATGTCGATAAACCTACAATCCCCGAATCACCATTGGTTTTACAGAAAAGGTTTCCAATGGGATTTTGGTCTTGTCGATTACTCGACTACTAGTAGGGTTTAGGTCGCCCTACACAATTATCATATAATCTACTACTTATCGATTCCGACGATAGGTTGATTCTTTTCCCCACCTGAGTTAGAACCGGAAACGCGTACACGACGATCCTCGTTATCCCACCACGAGTTAACACAACCACCTTCAACCAAACAACATAACTATAATTAATCAACTAACACCCATCTATGACCCTTTAGGGCTAGGTTCGGCCAAGACTTAGAAAATAGGTTTAGGATTATCTTCTTAATGCCATCTTTTGGATCCTAGTTACTAGAGTCTTAACTAACATAGATTACTTATTACAAGACTAAAATTTGAAACAAAATCCTCCAACCTTTAGGGTTAGGGTTTCAGCCCATATTAGGAAAATAGGCTAGGAAATTTAGTTGGATTCAAGCTCTTGGATTTAAGCTATATATGTATTATAGAACTTAAGTCAAGTACTAACTTTCAAAACAAACAACAAAACACCAAACCCATTTTCATACCTAGGTTCGGCCCTTAATGGTTAATAGGGAAGGAAATGATTTTGATCACATGCTCTTGGATAAATAAAGTAGGGATTATATCTAGATCATAGAAATTGGTTTCATGTCAAAAGGATTTTTCTAGAATTAGTTATGAATTTTTAAAGAAAGCTTCAAGAACTTTGACTCATATGAAGAACATGATGAACACAAGCATAAATCCATAAAAGTTGTGAATAGAAATGCTTAAAATATCAAGATTAAGAGAGAGATTCCTCACCTTGAAATAAAAAGATTTATTCAAGAACTTGAAGAACAAAGATGACCTTAGCAAGAACACTAAGGAGTTCTTTGTGTTTTGTGGGGAAAAACTTGAGATGTGAAATAGAAATTGTTTAGATCATATAGATAAGTGAGAATATGATCTTAGAAGATCAAAACAAGGTTTGGATGGTTATATATGGGTATGGGCCGAATTTGAAGGAAAGAAAAGATGAACTTGAAAGTTCATGGATTCAAGAACAAAATGGATCAAGTGATGGTTATTGATCTAAGGAACAAGTTTCATGAATGAAGAATCATGAGATTATGTTTCTAAGTTAGAGATAAATGATGAATAAGTGAATAACAAATGAAGAACAAATGAAGAACAAGTGAAGAACCTGTGAGAGAAAATGAAGAACATGAAGTTTTGAGAGAGACAAAATGATGAAGTTGGAAAATGAGTGAAAATGATCCAAGTGTGGATGATGGGCACGGTTTAGAGGTGGGTGTGAGAAGAAAATGTGTGGTTTGATGATATAAAAGAACCATGGTTGAGTTTATTTGATCAAGGTTAAGTTAGAAAATAATATAATAACTTAACTATAGTTAATAGTAACCTAACTAGGGTTTATGTATAATCATGGTTAATAAAATATGTGGTCCTAAATTTTGAAGAGATGTGGCTGCCTCCTACACCACATATTAGGGAGAAGATATTTTGTGTTGCAAATCATGGTTAATTAAGCTTGGTTTTCTAAGTATTCTTGAGAAGTTTAGAGAGAAAGATAAAGATGATGAAGATTTAGAGCAGTTTCGGTAATTTGGATATATCTCCCAATATACTTGTCCGTTTTTTATGATCTTTATGTCGTTGGAAAGAAGAGAGAAAGATGAACAACTTTTATGTAGAAATTTTTCCGAGATTCAGAACAGATAAGAGTCATAATTTCGTGGCAGTTTTGGGATAATTATGAAAATGTGACTTTGCCTATGACTCATCCACTTAACATCAATGCTCATTTATGGCTAGGAAAAAGGAATGTCCAAGTGCTTGGAATGGATGAAGGAGCCGTGAGTTTTGGGTTGGATTTGGTGAAATTTTCCAATGGCATGGCTTGTAATTGTCATAAAAAGACAAGGGTAAAATGGTCATTTCATAGCAAAAATTCACTTTGTCATAAATGCGCCATTATGACTCGGATAAGCTCGTCATAAATGCTCGTCAAGTCGGTCAAATCCATCATCTCAGCTACGTTGCCGACTCCGGGTTTCATCTGGCGCAGGTTTTTCCTAGAGATAATCTCGACGTATACGCCTGCAACAAATATAATATTTTAATTTTTACGCTAAATTTTTCAAAACTTCAAGTATCGTAGTAAATACAATAAAAACATTTTTCATCTCGTTCACGAGTTAAAATTAGATTTTCTGAGCAGTAAACTTTTACTGTCTGCGAAAACACAGAAAACGGCAGACCGGCTTCCGTCTGAATTTTCAACCAAAAACTTCCTCGTAACCTTATGAAAATAAGTATAATAAGGAAATGACCTTGGTTTATCCAAAATCATTGTCTAAGTCTCGGATAAAAATATATGTATTTATATATTTATTACCGATATTACAAAGCAGCGAAAATCGGGGTGTTACATTCTTGGTGGGAGTTTGTGTTGGTGTTGGTGTTCCAAAGCAGGCTGCAAAAGGATGTTGGTGTTGCTGTGTAGAAGGGGGCCACTAGAATGAGGTTTAATGGTGGCAATGATTGGAAGGGGCTCTCATTTAATGTGTCAAAGGATGAGATGAGGTGGTTGGAGGGTAGTTATGTGGGTACAATGTTTAACCTGGAAGATGTGTTCTGTCTGCAAAAGTGGTTTAATCATGAAGGCTTATTTTTGCTTAATGCAACTCCATTGGGAGGTAATTTGGTGCTTATCTCTACCAAGGGGGAGGGAGACGTTTACTCCCTTCTTCAAGAAGCAGGTTCCTGCTTGGAGGTGTGGTTCGCAGACCTGGAGCCTTGGATTCCAGATGTTGTGTCTTTGGTTCGCTCGGTATGGTTGAAGGTTACGGGTGTTCCGGTACATGTGTGGGGGGAAGAATTCTTTAGAACTATTACTCAACTTGAGGGTACTTTTATTAAAATGGATGATGCTAAGATGAACAAAGAGAGATTTGATGTGGGGAGAGTGTTGATTTCTGCTACTGCTCCGACGACGATTAATTCTGTTGTGAGGATTAAAGTTAATGATATGTTTTTATCAGTTAGAATGATGGAAGAAGTGTTCTCTAATTTCTTTCCTAGTGGCCAACACGGTGGGGTTTCTCCTAATGGGGATGAGAAGGGTTTGTTAGGGAGTGATTCTGACAAGGGCTCTTTTACGGCGGTGTCGGAGACGGTGTGGGAGGAAGAGGGTATGGCGGTGAAAGTTCAATGGGATAAAATCAGTGGCTCAAATTCAAAATCTATTTGTCAGATTGCAAATCCCGGTTTTGGGGTGAGGCGAATGCAACAGGGCTTTGATCCAATTGAGAGCCCCGATGTGAGGTACACTTCAGTATTTAATGCTCCTGGCATGGTGCAGCTATAGGCTGGTTTGGAGGTGGGTATCGTATGGGAGAAGGAAGGTGAGGGTGACCTGGAAGGGGTGTATGGATTGGATGGTCTGGGCCTTTGTGGGTTGGCCTATGCTAGCCCAATTGGTTATGAGGTGGAGAGGGGTCTTGGGCCAGATGTGTTCCCCCTAAGTGGTGGTGTGGATAACAGTCCAAGTCATTATAAGGTGGTACCAGATTCTGTGTTAGTATAGGGGTCAATTTGGACCAGAAGAATGATGGAAATAATGATGAGGATGCGGGCTTTGTATTTTTGGCCCAACAGATGGAAAAAAAATGAGATTAGGTGTGGGAAGAGGCCCGTTGGTGTCAATAACAATATGGTAAAGGGCTCTGTTTTCGGTGCGTGTGGGGGGAGTACGGAGGTGGCAGAGATTCGATTACCATCTAATAATTCTACGGGGGTGAATGTTGAGAGTAGATCAAAGAAAAAAAAGGTGTAGATCATTCGTGAAAGGTGCTATTTTAGGGGGTCAATCAAACTCAAGATCCGTGGTGGCAAAGCTTGGTCCCAAATTCTTACAATTGAACAGCTCTAGACCTAGGCGTAATGGGGCTAGGGTTCTTTAAAGCCTTCTAAAAACAGAGGCAAGATTGAAAGTCCATTGATTCAAGGCGTTCCTTTGTCAGGTTTGTCAATCAATGATTCTCAGATTCGTAATTGTAATCATCTGATTATTATTCAAGGCAGTCGCGATTCTGCTGAAAAGCTTTTAAGTCTGGGGAAGGAAATAGGCTTATGGGTGAGAGGTGATGAGTCGGTATTGTGGATAAATTGTTGCTTCTAGAAGATAGAAATAGGCAGGCTAGAAGTTCAAAGGGGTCTAAGAGGATGGATTAATGAAGATAAGCTTGTTTAATGTGCGTGGTCTAGGGGGGAGGTGAAGAAGAAGAAAATCAAACGGTTGGTGTTTGAAGAGGGCTTACATTTTCTGGCTCTGCAGGAAACAAAAATAGAAGATGTTTCAGTGGAATTGTGTAGGAAATTGTGGGAGAGCTCCAATTTTGAATTATGCTTTACTCCTTATGTTGGAAATAGTGGTGGTTTGATCTCAATTTGGAACTACACAAAGACAAACTTAGTGTTTTCCTTCTCTGGAAGGGGCTTTTTGGGGGTTTGTTTAGATTTGGAAAAGCTGTCTAGAAGGTGTTATGTTGTCAATGTGTATTCTCAGGGTGGCTCGGGAAAAAAAAGAGAATTATGGCAAGTCCTACAAATGTCTAAAAAGGGTTTTGGTGAGGGTTTGTGGTGTGTTGTGGGGGACTTCAATGTTGTTTGGTTCTCAAGTGAGAGGAAAGGGTCTGATGGTGTGGGGGTGGATGAGGGGAGGGGAATGAGACAGGACTCCAATGGGTTCATTGAGGAGATGAAACTCCTGGATCTTCCTCTGTTGGGTCGTAAGTTTACTTGGGTAAGGCCTAATGGCTCTGCCCTGAGTCGTCTGGACCGTTTTCTTTTATCTGAATGCTGGGTGGAGCAATGGGGGAATGTTTCCCCATGGGCACTTTGTAGGGACATTTCTAATCACTGCCCTATAGTTCTACGTTATAGCTCTCAGAATTGGGACCCGAAACCCTTCCGGTTCAACACTATTGGTTATCAAATGGATCTTTTCCTGGTATTGCGCAGAGGTGTTGGGAAGAAGCCAATATTGTGGGGTAGGCAGGTTATGTTCTTCATGAAAAGCTAAAACTGCTGAAGGGGTCCTTAAAGAGGTGGAGTAGAGAGATGTTTGGTGTGGTGGATGAGAAAATTCAACTACTTACAGATTCTATAAATGAGCTGGACTTGGAAAATGAAACTGCTAACATTCTGGAAGTTGATGTGGTAAGGAGAAATAACCACTTTGCTGAATTATGTATTCTACTTAGAAATCAACAGAGCCTTGCTCACCAACGTTCGAGGGTTCGATGGCTTAAAGAAGGGTAAGAGAATTCTAAGTTTTATCATGCATGTATCAAGTCGAGGAGTGCTTTGAATAAGATTTCTTATCTATTGGTAAATGAAGTGTGGGTTTAGGATGTCCAGGGGGTAGAAGATGCAGTGTTAGATTTCTTCTCTGATCATTTTGTCGAATCTTCATGGATTCGCCCTAGACTGGATGGGGTTGGTTTCAGTTCGGTCTCCCTGCAACAAAATGATCTCTTGATTGCTCCTTTTTCTATTGAGGAGATAGAGGAGATTCTTAGTCTGTGTGACGGGGATAAAAGCCCGGGACCCGATGGGTTTAATTTTGCATTTTATAAGGCTTCCTAGAGTGTGGTGAAGGATGATATATAGCTCGGTTTTCTTGGAGTTCCATCAGAATAAGAGGTTACCTCTAAGCTTCTCTTCTTATTTTGTCACTTTGGTTGGTGCCAAAAATCTCTAGCCCGCAATCTTTGGGAGATTACCGCCCAATTTCACTGCATGGCAGCTTGTATAAATTTGTCTCCTAGGTGCTGGCGGTAAGATTAGGAACTGTTATGGACACTCTAATCTCTCCAAATCAATCGGGTTTCTTAAAAGAGAGACACATTGGCGATGGGGTGGTGAACATTAATGAGATTATTGACTTGGTGAAGAAGACCAGAAAAGGATGTGTCATTTTTAAGGTTGATTTTGAGAAGGCGTATGACTCGGTCTCTTGGGATTTCCTTGATTACATGTTGAGTAGATTCAGCTATCATAGTAAGTGGAGGGCTTGGATCAAGGCGAGTGTTTTCTCGGGGAAACTTTCAGTTTTGGTCAATGGTAGTCCGACCGCGGAGGTTAATATCTAGAGAGGTCTAAAACAGGGGGACCCCCTAGCGCCTTTCCTTTTTCTTTTGGTAGCTGAAGGTCTCAGTGGGTTGATTAGAAATGCGATTTCTAGTGGGCTGTTTAAAGGCTTCAGAGTTGGCAATTCGGAAGTGGAAATCTCTCATCTACAATATGTGGATGATACGATTTTGGTGGGTGAAGCTTGTGATCAAAATCTGTGGGCTATGAAGTCTATTTTAAGTTGCTTCGAGTTGGTTTCAGGTTTGAAAATAAATTATCATAAGAGTAATCTGGTAGGTGTTAATGTGTCAGATTCCTTTCTAACTTCGGGTGCGGATTTCTTAAACTGCAAACTGGGAAGGATTCCTTTTCGCTATCTGGGTCTTCCGGTTGGTGCAAATCCAAGATGGGTAGCTACTTGGCAGCCAATGTTGGACTCTCTCGTGAAGCGATTGGGTTCTTGGAAAAACAGGTACTTGTCCGTGGGGGGGAGAGTGGTGTTATTAAATTCGGTTCTCAATAGTATCCCTATCTATTTTATGTCGTTTATGAAGATACCGGCCAGGGTACGCAAGGCGGTTATTAGAATTCAGAGGGAGTTTCTATGGGGTGGTACATTGGATGTTAGGAAGATTCCGTGGGTAAAGTGGGAGGAGGTATCCAAACCTAAAGCGAAAGGGGGTTAGGAGTGAAGAATGTGGCACTTTTCAACCAAGCCTCCTTAGGAAGTGGAGGTGGAGACTTTTGGTTGATAAAGAATCTTTGTGGTGTAAGGTCCTTGTTGCGAAATATGGGGAGGTGGTATGTGAAAGGTTGGACTTACTCCCTAGTCATAGAAATAGGTTGGCGTCGGTGTGGTGGAAAGACATTTGCACAATGGGTTGACTTAGGAATGTGGAGGGGAATTGGTGGTTGCAGGAGGTATGTAAAAGGGTTGGAGATGGTAAGTCCATTAGTTTTTGGAGGGATATTTGGTTTGGGGCTTGCCATTAAAGGAACTGTTCCCTAGACTATTCGAAATCTCTCTTCTTAAGGAAAATGTCAAAGCTGATTTTTGTGGATGGGGATCAGAGGGGTGGTTTTGGGATTTCCAATGGCGGATAAGCTTCTTTGTTTGGGAGGAGGAAATTGCCCAGGAATTCACATTAATCTGATCCAACAGGTTCACCTAAATCAAGTAGAAGATACATGGGTGTGGAAACTACACTCATCGGGTGCTTTAGTATGAAATCTTGTTATGAGTTCCTTATTAATAAGGAACTCCAGCAGGTGCAGCAATTAGAAGGGGAGGAAAGAGCTCTCTCCATGTTGTGGAAAAGCCATGCTCCAAAAAAGGTATTGGTCCTTTCTTGGCAAATTATTTTAGGTAGATTGGCTACTAGAGATAATCTGTTGCATAGGAAAGTTATTGGTGAGGATGGCGATTTAATTTGTGTGCTCTGTAATGATCATCCGGAAACTGTGTCCCATTTGTTTCTATTCTGTCCATTAATTTGTAATGCCGGGTCTTGGGTACTACTGGTACGCTGTTCAATGGAATTCATCTTTTGCTTGTTCAAAAAAAAAAAGGTGACAATAGCACCTAACAAAATAATTTAAATGAGTAAATAAAATTATTCAAACTAAACCACATAAAAATAGACAAAAATAAACATCCAGATAATTAATCACTCCAATAAAATAATTAACATATATGTGAAAAAAATTAATCACGATACGGGTGCTATACGACACGGATATGGGGATACAAACAATTTTTTTAAAAAAAAATTAGGATACGATACGATTGGGATACGTTAAAAAATATATATAGAAAAACTTATATTTTTATAGATGTGGAATATTTGTAAAGAAAAAGACATTGATCATTATACACTACAAAAAAAAGGTTATTTAGCAACCGAAAATAGTGACCGAATTTTTGGTTGCTTTTTACGACTGAAATGACGACCGATTATAGGATCTACATGTAACACTGATTAGAGTTGTTACTGCGACCGAAATAGCAACCGAAATAGAGCGTAGCAAAGTATTTCGGTCGCTATTTCGGTCGCTAAATAAAGGAAAGTAAAAGTCAGAAATTTATGACTTTTTAGCTACCAAACTGGCGACCGATTTAAATGCAATGGTTAAACTTCATTTATATTTGCGATCGATATTAATTCGGTCGCTAAACAACGCGTAAAAATATTAAAATAGCGTGTGTTAGCGACCGAATTTTAAATCGGTCGCTAAATTTATGAATTCAAATTTCAAATTTACCCGTGTAGCGATCGAATTATTCGGTCGCTAAAACTGAAATCCCTATATCGCGACGTTCCTTCCTCTCTTCCCCCATTTCTCTCTTTTCCTCTCTTCTCTTTCACACGCCGGCGGCGCGGCGCAGCAACTCCTCTCCGGTCATCATTCTCTCTTCCTCGCGAGCTCCGACCACCATCCTCTAGCCACCGCCGTCAGGTAAGCTCTCTCCCTTCCCTCTCCCTCTCCGTTTCTCTCTCTCTCTCTCCATCTCTGTCTCTGTCTCTGTCTCTGTCTCTCTCTCCGTCTCTAACCGTTTCTCTCTCTCTTAGGTCCGTCTTCCTCCGCACGTCCAGAGCAGCGCCACCACCAGAGCAGTGCCACCGTTACCACCGCAGCACAGTAAGTCTACTTCCCTTTGGCAAAATCAAGTAATGCGCGTCACGGTCGTGATGGCTATCACGACCAGGCCGTGACGGATTCTGCCTTGGAAATTCTTCCTGGTTGGTCTGTCACGACCGTGATGGCCATCACGACCTGTCCCTGACATCTTCTGACTTTTTCGTTCTTCTTTCTTTAAGGCCAAAACCACAAAATATGCCTTAAGGCCAAGGTCTTAGATAATGAAGGATTAAGTATAAGGTTAGATAAAATGAAGGGAGGGGCACAATTTGCCAGGCACATGACGTACCGTCATCATTCAAACATTATTCACATTAGAAAGCAGCTCTGTACACAATATAATGAAAGCAACTCTAGGTTATATAGGCATTTCCAGTAGGAGGGTCACTTATAGCCCTCTTACAAAACAACCAAACATAACTAGTTTTATATTAGATTTGGGAATTGGATAGAAACCTTATAAAGTAATATTATCAAATGTTGTCATTTCAGCTCTGACACGATTATTTTTATTTATGCATTATAGTGTGCAATGGCAATGACCCCACTGGGTCATATTGAGGATAGTCTTACCAATGTTAGCTGTGATAATGTCTGAATAAAATGTAGACGGGTAATGATGGCCTATACACACTATATATCTTGTTGTTTGTTAGTGGAGAGCTGAGCTCAATAGGAAGGTATCCTGCCTGAAAGGCAAGATGCTGATTGTGTGCTGATAATTTAATATTTATGCATGTATTTGCAATTATGTGTTTTTGTTAGTGGAGAGCAGAGCTCAATAGGATGTGATCCTGTCAAAAAGGCGGGATGCTTGTTGTGTGTTGCTAATTTAGAAGTTATGCATGTGTTTGACAATTATGTGTTGTCTTGTTAATGGAGAGCGGAGCTCAATAGGATGTTTGCTACTATATTTTATCTAAGTTTGTATTGAAATATGCTTCAATATATATTTGTTAAAGTATGCTGCAATCCTTATAAGTCAATGGTTTTATTTTCTGCTAGAGTTAATTATTAAGCTACAAAAGCCTTGTTTCCTATTTGAGATTCAATATTAATAAGCATGCGTACCTTCTCAGGGAATGCATGCTCATTCAATATTTTGAGTGTGCTTGAAGGATTCTTGAAGTTTGAGGTTTTTCTTTAATTCTTCCTTAAGGCCAAGGTCTTAGATAATGAAGGATTAAGTATAGGGTTAGATAAAATGAAGGGTGGGGCACAATTTGCTTGGCACATGACGTGCCGTCATCATTCAAACATTATTCACATTAGAAAGCAGCTCTGTACACAATATTATGAAAGCAACTCTGGTTTTCTACTCATTTGTTTCACTAGGCAATGGAGCTTTCCAGAAATAGTTGTTGTTGACCATCCTTACTAGGTTATCTAGGCATTTCCAGTAGGAAAAGTCCTCTCTATGACCATCCTTCAAAACGACGTAAAAGTATCTGCTTTCCTGAAAACTACTATGTTTGCTAATCTGTAAAGTTGCATGTGAAGTTGCATTTCTTTGTTCTATTTTAACATGCTAGTATGCTACATGGATCTTTCCATCTTTTCTTATTATCACTTGATGAAGTTTAGACATATGACTTGTTTTCCTTATCGTTTTATCAGAAAATGGATCCGACTAAATGTTTTGAGACAGCCATCCATATAGACCAGGTACAATATCTCATCAACTTAAGAATAACGATCGGATTCACGTAATGATGGTTAAGGCATAAACTAATCATTACTAAATTGTTCTTGTGTATTTGCAGGATTTGATTTCAATCCCGCGATCATTCTACCGTCGTTGGGGAAGAGGAATACCGCATGTTGTGACTATTGAAGACAAATGCGGAAATCTGTTCAATGAGAATATAGTAATCCATGAGGATCACCCATATTTTGCAACAGACACAAATGGTATCAGGGAGTTGTATTTGTTGTCCACTGGTGTATTGGCAAAGTTTAAGTACCTTGGGGATTCTCGCTTCTACATGTTCATCCCTTTGGAAGATTGATGAGTTTTGATTAGTACTTATTGACTGTGGTGTGTTTTTATGTTTTGATCGCTAATTAATACATTATTAAACTTTTTTTTATAAACAATTATTAAAATTGCGTTAATTAATATATGTGTTTTCTTGATCATATTGACTGTAGTGTTTTGGATCGTTAGTACATCATGTTTACGTTTTCTATTTATTCAAAAAAAATATTGGTGTATTTTGTTTATATCAGAAATTAAAAATCAACGGGGTAATAGTTGAAAAACAAAATTTGGTCAGTAGGATTAAGTTATAGAAAAATTTTTATAAAAAAAATTCAAAATTTGCGACCGAAATAGCGACCGAATATCAGTCACCAAATTCGGTTATCTGAGCATGCGACCAACTATATGGCGACCGAAATATATAATTTTGTGACCGAAATATCGGTCGCAAATTTGCGACAAAATACAAATTCGATCGCTAAACATTTAGCCACCAGGGTTTCTGCTACCCCTTAATTCGGTCGCTAATTCGGTCGCTACACAGTATAGCAACCGAATTATCATGTTTAGCGACCGAAATCTTCGGTCGCGAAATAGGTTTTTTTTTTGTAGTGATATATAACCAAACCATGATGGTCACAATTTACAAAATGATATTTGTGATCATAACAAAAAAAAAAATACAGTTTCTACCTATACCATAATATTATTTCTCCTATTCTTACCAAAAAAATATTATTCTTTCTCCTATGTGAGAATATCAACAAAAACATCTTTAGTATAACTCAAAATAAGTCTTGATTCTATGCAATAACCAACAGTTCAAAAAGCATCTTTAATTTACTAAATTACTGTCTAATGTTAACTGATTCAGTCTCCTCTTTTCCATTATTGTCATATATAAAAAAAACATAGCTTCTAACTCATCAAGAGATTTTTTGAATACGTGTCCGAAAGTATCTTACGAGTATCGGATAAAAAGGTAATTAAAAATAATAAAATAAATAAGATATTTCTTGGGTGAGTATCCGGAAGCATCTTATTAGTATCGATATCAGATAAGGATACAAAATATGGCTTCACAGTGTATAAGCTGTTGCTACCAACCACATATTTGATTCCTTGTTCACTTGATGAGGTGTAATAATAGAGATTAGAGATCAAATGGCATGGACGCGATATCAATTCTATTCACGAAAGTATAGGAATTTTGGAAGAATTGGTTTGGCGTGAAGGGCTGAAGGTCAAGTTCAGCCATTGACCATCATATATTATTATATCCACTTTGAAGATGTATTCTTTGATGATAGTTTTCCGGATATGAATGTGAACAAGGAATTAGACTGGTCGAAGTTGGGGTACGATTGTACGAAGATGGGTCGAAGAATGGCATGTGTAATTTGATACGCAGCATATGCTTTTCACGTTTTACTGCTATGGTTGTTGGTGGTAGGAGAATTTGTGTGTAATTGGAACATTCTTTTTTTCTTTTCTTTTTTTGCTGGGATTATAATTCATTAAGCTGCAGGGTTATTCTTTTGTTGCAGCGACTGGGTTTACTCTTATTCAGGGGCTATGTATTTGCTGTAGAAACTGTGTTTTTATTTATGAATTTGGGTACCCATGTACCAATTTATTATTATATCTTTTTGCCATTCAAACAAAATAATGTTGAAATTTTTTTTACAAAGAATTCAAGAAACAAAATATAAATAAATAAATAAATAAATATTATAATAAAAAAAATCGTTTCTAAATCATCTTAAACATTTTAAAAAAGAAAGCATGAAAATAATTTTTATTATATTTATTAGCATTTAAATAATTAAATCAACTAATATTTAAAACACGTCCTTATTAGTAATTTATCATGTAGAGCTTATGTAATTTCATCCAAATATCATTTTTTATCATTTTGAATAAGGACTTATGCAAGTATCATCCAAACACAAAACAACTTATCTAGAAGTAACTTCTATATTAAAACTTACATGATAAGTCATTTTCCAATAAGTGCTTATCGAGAAGTTTATCCAGGGTCTTAATCTAATATTTTTAAAAGGAGGATCTTAATATAATAGTAGGAAAAAAATGTAAGTGTGTATGACCTTATGGTAAAAATATTATTAGAAGAGATGCTCGATCAGACATCTAATTATATTTTAGAATAATAATATTTCCTTTATATTGAGTGAAGATTCCCAGAAGAAAAATAGAAAAATAGACCAGATATCCAAAATAATATTTTTGTTAGCTAGTTTGATCCTAATTTTACAACCCTTATTATTTGTAATTGATTGACTGTATAAAATTTTTTACACACTAACATGTATTAAAATTAAACTCTTTAACTTTTTGTTTGGAAAGAGAAATAATTCCCTAAAATAGATAAGACTAGAGAGCAAGACATGCAAAACCATGTATCTAAATATAATTGATTACCAAACTTAAATTAAAGTAAGTTACCTTTTGGTACGAGGAATCACTTGGATGAAAGATGATAGTGGTGAATTCCTGTTAAGCATTTAGATGAAAAATGGATAAAAAGATTACATTAACTCCTATAAGATTTGATATGAGCCAAGGGGGCAAGTCAACTTTTCAACAAGAATGATTTAAGCCCAATGAAGACCCATGATGGGCTTGGACGTCCACTTCCCATATTATCATTTTCTAGTTTATTTCCATTAAATAAAGTGCAATAAACTTGGGTTTTATGAAGAAATTCGAATTTGTGAGTATCTTAGTGTGAGGAATCTTTAGCTTGCATGCTATAAGAACTCATAAATTAGTGTGTGGGTATTTTGAATAAATTATGGGGGTTACACTTTTAATTTGAGAAACAAGTATAACCACCACATAATTAGAGGAGTAAAGTAGGGATTTATGTGTAACAACCACATAATGGTGGAAAGAGAAAATTAACTCACCATTTAGTGGCATGATTTAAGCTTAGTTAGTGAGGGGATTATGGAATCTTGAAAAGGCAAGGTGTGAGCCAAAGTTGGCAGCCACACTCTATATGTAAGACGCCCCTAAACACATGAATAGGCAACTTGGATGTTGAATTTGGATTGATTCCAATTGTGAGGGTTTTGTCTCTCTTTGGTTCTGGATTGAGACACCCCTGATCTTATCAAGAATCCAAGATTCTTGTGACGATCTTCACTAGGCTTATCAAATCCCCTTGGATTTGTGGCGCCATTCCACCCCTAATCTTCACCCATTTGCTTGTTTCTTTCTTTCTAAGTTATGAACACAATTCCGGTTGGTTTAAAATGAATGATTAATTCAACCTAAGATCATCAAAAGGCAACCTATCCATTTGGTTGTCATCAAGATTCATTCAAAAAAAAAAACTCCTATAAGATGAGCTCTTAGCTAATTAATTGTGTTTTCATATGTCTGGTACTTAAGTTTTACATGAATCTGCATGTTGAATACTTATTATCAATATTTTTAAAACCGAACCAGACATTGAACCAATGAAGGGACTGATTCACGATTCATTGGTTCTATCGTGGTCCAACCGTAATTGAACCGATTATAATTAAATATATATTTTTAATTGTGTGGATTGGCTGGCGAAATGGAGATTGACCCAATATTTGGGGTTTCATGAAATTGATAGGCCTTTTGGGGATCTCTCTATTTTGATTCTGAATGACATGATCGGGGCTTCCATACCCCGTGTTTCGAACATTTTGTAATTTACTTTGCTGTTTTTGTTTCGGCTTTTCTCCCGTTTCAGTACCAAATATATATATATAGGGTCACTGCGGATCATTTCACAAAAAGATGTTAGAGACATATTGAAAATATTGATAAAGAAGTTCAAATATCAGAGTAGGTAAAAATAAGAAAGATATTGAAAGTAGAGATTTATTTTGATTTTACAAAGATCACTGTATGCCACAAGTTTAGGCGAGTGATTACAAAATATTACAAATATATCAGAACTTACAAAGTACTTGAGCTTGTAAGAAACTTGAGAATGCTTAAAGAAAACTGCAAGATTACAAGAAAGCAAGATTAGTAAGTTCGTAGAAAATGAGCTGTGTCTTCCAACTGAGTCTTCGAGTTCCTTATATAGAGGGAGGAACCTTCAGCTGAGGAGAGACGGATTTCAAATTTTTCAAATCCGGAAAGTAGGTACTATTTTCTTTTTGACTTTGGCACCAACTTTCACTGTTTACTTTTAACTTTGTCGGCCAATGCTGTCTGCCACGAAGATTCGTCGGCACTAGACGACAATCAAATTTTCTGAGGGAAAGCGGAATGGCACATGGGCGGCCACATTTGTGTCCAAAGGACTCTGCTTTATTTTCTGAGTGGAAATCTATTACTTTGTCTGCCATCTATTTCTGTTGAAGATGCGACAAAATTCTTTTAATTATTTTAGAAATCTCCAAATCCTACATCTGGGTCATTATTTTCCAGATAAGGATTATATTCTTCAAGGTCTTCTGCTGAAAACACTGGTTCTTCGATGGGCTCATCAGAACCAACGGTTGAAGCAGCTTCTAATAATTTTTTCTTCAATTCTGCTGGGGAAGCAGCATCGAATGTTAATGTATATGGAGAAAAAGGATTGGGGGTTGAGATATTACTGATGAAGTAGTCCCAACTATATTTCTGTCCTTATTTCTTGAAGGTGAATTTGCTGGAGTAGATATGGACTGAGGAAGTCTCCTTTTCTGAAGTCCATGCTTCTTCCATGTTGCATATTTTGATAGAACAAATTCTTCATTAAACTTGCGCCACCAAGAGACCATGATGGAAGCACAAATCCAACGGGGAAAAGGTTCCGGGAGGTGCTGATGGACATCATAGCTGAAACGATGAAGCCATGAAATTCCAAATTGAGCACAGAATTTTAATAATTTTTCATGAGCCTGGATTTTGGGGGTGAGAGTTTTATACTCCAAATATGTTGAGTATATTGAGTTTGGGAAAATCTCAACAGATAATCCATGTTGCACAAACCAATCTAAAAACCAGGAAGGGTAAATAGATTGATTACTAAGTATTTGAAAATACCAGGAATGTTTTTCATTTGGGATTTCTAAAAAATAACCCCAAGCCATTGTATAATCAATATAGTCATATACGGCTGGGTCAAATACCCTGGAAAATCTTTTTGGTTTTAAAGGATGCTGACCCCAATCAGATAGAGTTAACACCTTTAAAATTTTACATTGGGAATAAGCCACTTTTGTTTTGTCGTTGTCATTGAAATTTTCAACTATTTCGGCTGACCCAGAATCTAACAGAATGAACTGATAGAATTTTAAACTTTTCTTGGATCCATAAGATTGAATCCATCCACATCCTTCTGCAAAATATTTTGAATATATATTCCATGGGCCAGAGACACTTTCTGATGGGTCACCCATCTCTGGTTCCAACAGTAACAACTGTTTACATTTTGGTTTATATTTGTGTTGAAGGGGTTCTTTGTCAGGAGTTTGGATTTGAATTTGAGTATTTTGGGATGGGCTTTGTATTTGGGTTGGTTTACCCAAAAGAGTAAACCTGTTGGCTATGTCAAGAGATGATGAGGTATTTTTGGTGGGCTGTTGGGCCGATATTGGTGTTTGGTCTATTTTAGCGGCACTGGGTGCAAAAGAGTCCAGTGTCAGGGGTTTTGATTTTGATGAGGAGGGGGATGCCCCACCTTTGGTATGTCCACCTCGGGACCCACTCATTTTGATGAAGATTCCTGCAAAAATTCCCTGGTTAGATAATCAGGGATAAAATTATTTTCTCCTTTTAAATATTCAATTTCAAAATCAAAGCAACTAAGAAGACTTTGCCATCTGGCAAAAATATGTTTTGAAACAAGATTTTTAACATCTTTTTCTAAAACATCTTTAGCGGCTTTGCAATCTATTCTTAATAAAAATCTTTTGTTAAAAAGATCATCTTGAAATTTTGTGATACATAGCACTATAGATAAAATTTCTTTTTTAATAGTACTATATTTTTCCTGTGAGGAGATCCAAAGACCGGAATGATATCGGACAATTTGTTCGACTTTTGACTCTGGAAGGATCTGTAGCAGGATGACTGTTGGTGACGCCGGCAAGTGTACCGGGTCGTCGCAAGTAATAAAAGAAACACGGTAAGTAATTACCGAGGTCGAACTCAGGGATTGGGCTACCAATTCGACTAATCCGCGGGAAATCCGATACGATTGGTCAAGTCGCAGAAGGTTGTTGAGAGGGAGAAGAGAGAATAGGATCGAAATTCAATTAACAAATCTAATAAACTAATTAACTAAAAATCAGAAATTAAAATGTCCAAGGTCACAAATCCACCTACCCACAATCATGTATAATACCCAAGTGATGATGAATTCCTCCCTAAGTTCAGTTACAATGTCAACCGGGACCCCTACATTCTCCTAAATCCACTGTCGTGCTCATTAGGACGTATTCGAAGATTGGATTAATTACTTGTTCTGTCTCATAACCCTAATCCCGAATTCTGTTAATTCTTGTTCCCTATAAGGTTGCACTAATCTCCTAAATCCACTTTCGTGTTTATTATTCAATTAGTGATTCCAATTCAAGTTCTAAAACGCGAATCGCCGTTCGGCCTCAAACACGTTAACTAGTTAATCATGCAAAACATATGATCAACGCAATCAAAACAGAATTGGAAAACATTAATTAAACGAAGGAAAGGAAAACATACATCACATCGAATCTACACTGCCATGGGCGGCTTCATTGATCCCTCGGACGAAGGGATTAGTTCCTCATGCTCATAGACAAACACTCGGACATAATCACCATCGTAAAATAACAAAAAAGAGAAAAAGGGAGACGCAGCTCCAATGAGAAACAAGGATTCGTAACTACTGCTCTAACCTAAGTGGAAAACCTCCGGAAAAAACCTCCCATTCTGATCTGAAACAGCCTTTAAATAAGGATTCTAAATCTTGTTCGCTCGCGGGCGAAGCACCCGCTGAGGCGAATTTTAGTATTGGCGTGCTTCAAATCTTGGATCTCGCGGGGCGAGCGTCTATTCGCGAGGTGAATTGCAGTTTTGGCTCCATCCTGAGTTTGAATGATCGCGTGGCGAATTGTGATTGGCGAGGCGAGTCTCCAAACCCTAATCTGTCACAGCCGTGATATTCATCACGGCTAGGCCGTGATGGTCTCTGTCTTCCAGGTTCTTCAGGGACTCGCGAGGTGAGACACCTCTCGCGGGGCGAGACTTCAATTCTAGGCTGTGACCTTCATCACGGCTAGGCCGTGATTGTCTCTGACTTCAGGTCTTCATGTTTCGTGTGGCGAGAATATTTTAGCAGGGCGAGCCAGAAGTGATGACTTTTGCTGCTTTGTTGACCTTCAGGCTCGCCGAGGCGAGTGTCTCCAGACTTGCAATTTCCACTGCTTTTTGACTTTCCTTGACTCCCGGAGCTTCACTTATTGACCTGAAAACACCAAAAGCAACCAAAAGCATAATTCTATCCAAAATAAGCTAAAAACTACACAAAAGACGCAAAACGAGTCAAAGTCCAACTTAGGAACAAAACAAGGCAAATTTGGGCGAAAACGAGATTGAACTCGAATAATTTGCACAAAAAACCACGGTCCATCTAGTTATAAAACTAGATAAGCCGAAGGCTTATCAAAACACCCCAAACTTAAACCTTGCTTGTCCCCAAGCAAGCTTAAAACTCAAAAACGACTCAAGACTTGGCAAGCTTAAGGAATCAATCGATTTCGCACAAATTTCATGCACTTAAAACAGTTTTTCTCCAATGAACTCCCCCCTTGCATTAACGTAATCCCCACATTCATTTACTTTAAATAATTGAGAACTCATCATTCATGCAAGCATTAATCTAAGTTGAGGATCAGAGTTACACACAAAGGAAGATCACCAATTTCAAACAATTGCCTTCCTCACAAGGGTATGTAAAATTTCACTCATTCGCTCAATTTCATCTAGGCTATCAACTTTTCACTCAATTTCACATATCAAGAGCACTTCCCATGAATTTGATTTTCATCTCAAAAATGGTTCCCACGAAAACATGCATGCAACATCAGAAGGTCTTTCAAAGGTTGTAATGAGGCCTGGCTCAAGGTAAGATATTCAAAGGATAGAGGCTAAGTCCCTAGGATCAATGAGAGCATGAAGCTAGCATCACAACAATTGAATTCACTGTCATATTATTCTCTTCCTTGCATTTGGTGGCTACACACCTCTTCCTTTTTATATTATTTTTCTTTGCCCTTTTTGGCACATATTCAATGCTTTTCATCACCCTTTTTTTTTCTTTCAAGCCTTGGGTTTCAACCTTTATTTTTCTATTTCTCACCCCCAATATGACACATCACCTTGTAGCCACCCCAAACTTAGTTCCTCACAACCATTCTCTTGCTACGCTTCCATGCTCTCCTAATCCTAAGATTGGGTTAACATGGTTTTTCAGATTTTGGCTCGTAATATAGGGTCATTGATGAGCCTCTGTTTGACTGGTTTTATAACTAGTAAAGACCTGGGCTTTGTGCTAATTTTATATCATTTTTACCCAAATTAGACTTGATTGTCTCTAAGTAGTATTTTGAGTCTGTAAAGTGTTTTTAAGTTAATTTAGTTGATTTAGAATGAATAAAGTATTTACTTTTATTTTCTGTTTTTCAGGTTAATAAAATAAAAATAAAATAAATCTGGAGCCGCTCGCCCCGCGAAGGATCTCTCGCCCCGCGAGTATTGCAACCATGAAAAAGTCAGAGACGACCACGGCTTGCCCGTGTTGAAGATCGCAGCCGTGGCAATTCTGAAGTTGAAGAGTTCGCCCCGCGAGCAATCCTTCGCCTCGCGAGTCTTGGAAGATCAGAAGCCATCACGGTTTGGGCACGTTGAATGCCACGGGCGTAACAGTTGGAAGCTGAAGAGTTCGCCTCGCGAAGGATGTGCTCGCCTCGCGAGAAGACAAAGAGTTGCAGACCTTTCATGTAATTCGCCTCGCGAGCAGTGCTTCGCCTCGCGAGTACTCGACCCGAAACGTGTATATAAGCGGTCTTAGGCAGAAATGAAGAGGAGAGTCGAATTAGCCGTTTTGGCTAGTTTACGAACTTGTTAGCTATTGTTTTCCTTTTAGTTTGTTGTCTTTCTTTTGTAATGGAGAATTAGTCTCCTAGATTAATCTCACTGTAATTGGTTTCTCGTTAACACTTGAGGTTTTGTGATTCCATGATCATTTGCTTCTCTCTTTTCAATGCAATCTTTGTATGTTTCTGTTTGTTATTTCGAGAATATATAGTATTGTATTGTTTCATTTCGGTGATGCTATGTTCCTATATATAATCGCGTTTGTTATTTCGCGTGTGTTCATTCATGTTCGTTTGTTCATGAGAGCTTAACCCCGTTTGTTATTTCGGGAATAGGAACATACATCTGTAGAAGCGGTTTTCGTTTGTTAATTGTTGCTACAACCGGGAGGGGATTAGTATCTGCTTAGGATTTGCATGAACCAATGATAGTGGGAAACTAAGAACAGTAGGTTAATCGCTTTTGTTTATTTGTTAATCTCTTTTCTTTCTCTGTTTTTTTTTATTTTGTTTCCTTTATTTTATTTTAATCTCAAAACCCCCATTTCTAACTTTTACTAATTTTCTGTTAATAATAACAACAACTAAAGAGTCCTTGAGAGACGATCCGAGTTGTCGCACTATACTGCATTATTTTATAATCGCTCGTTCTTTTTGGCGCGTGGCGACAGCGCGGCCAAAAATTGGCGCCGTTGCCGGGGACTCTTGTTTGTTGTTATTAGCAGAAAATAAAATTTTAAAAAAAAAAAATTCTTTGCTAATTAGTTTTGACTGCTTTGTCTGGTTGTTTGATTGTCATGGATAATTACATGTATGGATATTTACCTAACGTTTATTATGAACCACCGCCTTGCATGTATTATCCTAGTTTTAATGAGCCACCACCATACTATCCTAGCCAAGTGACCACCTCTGCACCTTCCGAACCTTCACAGAGCACCTTGGATGAGATTGTTTCAATGCTACAACAAATGGCCGAGCAAACTCAACGGATGATAGAGGAATTTCAACAGAAGATGGAGGCTGAGTACCAGAGGAGCCAAGCTGAATCTCAGAAATTGTGGGCTCTAATTGATCAGGTTACCGCCAACTCGGCTGCGATGCTACCTCCACAGCCCCTGGAAGATCGTACAGAGTCACCAGTTATTTTTGAAAATACTTCTGATTATGATTCTGATAATGTTTCTGTTGATGATGATTTATGTGTTGAATCCCCTGATCCTAATGCTTGTTATTGTGATGGAACTGCTTTGTGTGTTGAATGTTTTACAGGTTTATACTTTTCAGGAAAAATAGAAAATGCGGATCGTTTTGCAGGTTTGTTCTGTTTCAGAAACTTAGATCGGGAGGATCAAGAGGGCAGCTGCTCCCCGTGCACGAAGATAAAGAAAAACCTTTGGGAGTAGATGATTCAAGTGAAGCAAATGCATGTGTTGAGAGTAATGGGGTGGATGCACTGTGTGAAGAATTTCCAGACATTCTAACTTTTTCTGATTCATTTTCTTGTAATATATGTACTAACTCTAACCTTTGTGTGGTGTGTGCTGAAATCTCTGCATGTATAGCAGGTGTTGAATTTGTTAGTGCAGTGGATGAAGACATTGCAGAAGTTGAAGCAGCACCGGTAACCGTTTCTAACTGTTTGCCACCTCCCCCTGTGGAACCAGTGATGGATTTTGCACCCTTGGATTTTGCACCATGGCCAGTCCAAGTGGTTGAACCCCACTTCTATTGGGGAGACTTTATTAAGAAGGAGGTCATCTGTGACCCGAGAGGTAGTGAGAAGTCCGCCGCACTGGGTGGAGTTATTATAATTGTCAAGTGCTCACCTCCGCATCAAAGCTGCAAGTTAGGGAGGCATGGAATGAATTTCAGTCCTTTGGCTACCACGTGGGCCTTATGCTACAAGCAATGGGATCCTGGTGGAACCGCCCTTCAATGAGTTCTTCTTAACCCTTTCTCCTTTTTAATTTTCTTTTGCTTTGTTTTAATTCTGTTTTATTTTTAATAAAGCTCCTGAATAATTTGAGAAGCTCAGGAGTTGTGTTTGTGTCTTGGTTATGGCAAGTTTATTGGATTTTATTAATTTTTGCATAGATGGATTGCATGATAGTGTTGACTGTTTTCCCCCTAGGATTTGAAATTTTTTTGAAAAATGATCCCCATGTGATTGAAAACTGAACTTTGAGATTTTATTATGATGGCATGATTTATGATAAGTTTGGGGTGATAGGAAGCACACACTAGGGATAGAATCTCTGTTCAAATAATTTGCAAAAAAATGTCCAGGTGAGGTTTTGAGCCTCCAACATGTTTTAAACTGTGTGAAAATCATTTTTTAAGTTGCACTTCCCTGGATTTGATTGAATCTCTTTTTGGTTTGCATGATTATGTGTTTGCTTCATATGATTTAGGCATTTTCTTTGTAAATAAACTACTTAGCCTAAAATAACCATCCCCAATGCATGTTCCCTAGTTAGCCCATTGAGCCTATTAGCTTGTTAATTCTTGATAACCTAATGTTATAAGCCCAAAAATCTGGAAAACCATGTTAACCCGATCTTAGGATTAGGAGAGCATGTAATCTTTGAATGGGTGCAAGAAATTAAGTTTGGGGTGGCTACCAGGTGCAATGTGCTGTTTGGGATTGGAAAAAAAAAAAAAAAAGAGAACAAGAAAAAGAAAAAGAAAAAAGAAAGTGTAAAAAATTTTAAGAAAAAAAAAAAAGAAAAAAAAATAAAAGTGCAAAAATGGCAAAAAGAAATAAAAAGGCTGTAGCCACCCAGAAGTGTAAAAAAAAAAAAAATTAAGAAAGGAACTTGAGTGAATTTCAAAGTGTAAATAATGTTCATGCTCTCTTAGTTCCTAGGGTCTTCAGCCTAGTACCTTTGTATATCCTACCCTTAGCCAGGCCCCATTACAACCCATAAAAGACCTTTTGATGTTGCTTGCATGTTTTCTGTGGGAACCATTTTGAGATGAAAATCAAATTTATGGGAAGTGCTCTTAAAAGTGAAATTGAGTGAATTGTTGATTGCCTGACAAAAATTGAGTGATGAGTGAACACAAATTTCCCTTGTGAGGAAGGCAGTTGTTTGATTTTGGTGATCTCCCTCTTGTGTGTGACTTGGATCCCCAGCTTAGATTTCTGATTGTCTGAATAATGAAATTCTCAATTGTTTAGAATAAATGAATGTGGGGATTGGATTGTTTTGCTTGTAAGGGGGGAACATTGAAAGAAAAAATTCTTTTGAAAAATTGCTTGAAATCTATGGAAAGTTGATTGAATTCTTAAGCTTGCCATGTTTTGCCAGGTCTTGAGTCTTTTTAAGTTTTTAAGTTTTAGTTTGCTTGGGGACAAGCAAAGTTTAAGTTTGGGGTATTTTGATGAGCCTCTGTTTGACTGGTTTTATAACTAGTAAAGACCTGGGCTTTGTGCTAATTTTATATCATTTTTACCCAAATTAGACTTGATTGTCTCTAAGTAGTATTTTGAGTCTGTAAAGTGTTTTTAAGTTAATTTAGTTGATTTAGAATGAATAAAGTATTTACTTTTATTTTCTGTTTTTCAGGTTAATAAAATAAAAATAAAATAAATCTGGAGCCGCTCGCCCCGCGAAGGATCTCTCGCCCCGCGAGTATTGCAACCATGAAAAAGTCAGAGACGACCACGGCTTGCCCGTGTTGAAGATCACAGCCGTGGCAATTCTGAAGTTGAAGAGTTCGCCCCGCGAGCAATCCTTCGCCTCGCGAGTCTTGGAAGATCAGAAGCCATCACGGTTTGGGCACGTTGAATGCCACGGGCGTAACAGTTGGAATCTGTAGAGTTCGCCTCGCGAAGGTTGTTCTCGCCTCGCGAGAATACAAAGAGTAGCAGACCTATAATGTAAAACGACTCGCGAGCACTGATTCGCCTCGCGAGTACTCGACTCCGCAAACGTGTATATAAGCGGTCTTAGGCAGAAATGAAGAGGAGAGTCGAGAATTAGCCGTTTTGGCTAGTTTCGAACTTGTTAGCTATTGTTTTCCTTTTAGTTTGTTGTCTTTCTTTTGTAATGGAGAATTAGTCTCCTAGATTAATCTACTGTAATTGGTTTCTGTTAACACTTGAGGTTTTGTGATTCCATGATCATTTGCTTCTCTCTTTTCAATGCAATGCTGTATGTTTCTGTTTGTTATTTCAGGAATATATAGTATTGTATTGTTTCATTTCGGTGATGCTATGTTCCTATATATAATCGCGTTTGTTATTTCGCGTGTGTTCATTCATGTTCGTTTGTTCATGAGAGCTTAACCCCGTTTGTTATTTCGGGAATAGGAACATACATCTGTAGAAGCGGTTTTCGTTTGTTAATTGTTGCTACAACCGAGGGGATTAGTATCTGCTTAGGATTTGCATGAACCAATGATAGTGGGAAACTAAGAACAGTAGGTTAATCGCTTTTGTTTATTTGTTAATCTCTTTTCTTTCTCTGTTTTTTTTATTTTGTTTCCTTAATTTTATTTTAATCTCAAAACCCCCATTTCTAACTTTTACTAATTTTCTGTTAATAATAACAACAACTAAAGAGTCCTTGAGAGACGATCCGAGTTGTCGCACTATACTGCATTATTTTATAATCGCTCGTTCTTTTTGGCGCGTGGCGACAGCGCGGCCAGTCATCAAGAAACAATAGGTCAATAGGGCTCAATTTGGCTAACTAGGGAACATGCATTAAGGATGGTCCTTTTTAGGCCAAGAGGTTATTCAAAGAAAATTTCCTAAATCATTTGATGCAACACATAAACATGCAAACCATATAGAGATTCAAGCAAATTCGGGAAAGTGCAACTTAACAGTGAATCACACATTCAAAAACAGAGTTGGAGGCTCAAATCCTCACCTGGAGATTTTGCAAATTGTTTGACCGAGATACGATTCCTATTGTGTGCACCCCCTCACCCCAAACTTATCATAAATCACGTAATCACAACAAAGTTCTCAAAGTTCAGTTTTCAATTTTTAAGTGGGGATAAACTTTTCTAATTTCAGAACTTAGGGGAAATCATCAATGGTCAAATAATTTATGCAATCAATCCATGCTCAATTTAATTAAAATCCAACAAGCTTGCCGACATGACATTCATACAACAACTCTTGATCTTCTCAAATTATTCAAGAGTGACAAACAAAACAAAAACAAAAATAAAAACAAAACAAAAGTTAGGAGAAGAGAGGGATACCTAGCTTGGGTTGCCTCCCAAGTAGCGCTTTTTTAACGTCCCGAGCCTGACTTATTAAGAAGCATCCACCTGGATCCCATAGTCTGTGGTACAAGGGCCAAGAGACGCTCATCATATCAAATCCTCCACCCGGATCAAATGGTTTGTGAAGTGGCCCTCGCAGGAGCAATACGACTCTATCCATACTTCCATCCAGTCTGAGTGTGAAAACTCCATTGACCTCTATAATTATGAACTCACTTCCTCTCGGGTCAAATGGTGTCTTCACGAGGAAGTGTGCCAGACAAGTGGGAGGGTTTATCTTACCGGTGTCCACACATGCATGCAAGCCAGCATACTTATTTAACGCATCAAAATCAGGTTGCTTGGCAAGCATGGTGAAATCCTCTGCCACTTTATCTTCATTTTGTTCTCCACCCCCTTTCTCCGGTGCCTTGTCCTTTGCCAACTCATCTTCCTTAGGTTGCTCTTCCTCAACATGTGGCTGTTCCTGGGCCTTGTCGCTTGTCAATCCCTTTTCCTCCGGTTGTTCTTCCTCAACATGTGGTAGTTCTTCCTCAACTCCCTGAGAACTAGTTACATCCCAGTCATATCCCAACACCCCACTGCTTCTAGTTGTTGTGGCTTCGCATTGGTTCTTAGGGTTGTTCTCGGTATCACCTGGGAGAGTGTCTGGGAGAGGCTCATTTAGTTGCTTTGCAAGCTGGGCAATCTGCATCTCTAGATTCTGAAGTGCCAACCCTGTATGAGTTGCCAACTTGTCAACTTTCGTATTCACCTTCTCTGTGTTGATTATCATCTTTTCCATTGCCGCATTCATCTTCTCCAGAGCCAACTCCCAAGGTTGTGGTTGCCAATTCTGTTGAGGTTGTGGTTGCCAGGCTAGACCATCGTCAGCATTACTCCAAGCGAAATCCGGATGGTCTCTACTCATATCACCCCAATACTGATTCTGACTCTGATAGTTGTTCTGGGGCACGCTGTCATTATGCCATGGTTCCACATATACTTGAGGGAAGTAGAACGGACAACTCCAAGTGTCATGGTTCCCATTACAATATTCGCAACCCGGAAGCATTCCTTCGTGTACCTCGCATACAAAACAAGGCAAGACCAAGTGGAATCAAAGAAGTAGAGAGAGATAGTAGAAAATAAAAAGAAAATAATAAAAATAAAAATAAAAATAAGAACAAAAATAACTTAACCAAATAATCAAACTTCCCTAAAAAATTAGGAAAATTGGTTGTGCCAATCCCCGGCAACGGCGCCAAAAACTTGTTGGTGACGCCGGCAAGTGTACCGGGTCGTCGCAAGTAATAAAAGAAACACGGTAAGTAATTACCGAGGTCGAACTCAGGGATTGGGCTACCAATTCGACTAATCCGCGGGAAATCCGATACGATTGGTCAAGTCGCAGAAAGTTGTTGAGAGGGAGAAGAGAGAATAGGATCGAAATTCAATTAACAAATCTAATAAACTAATTAACTAAAAATCAGAAATTAAAATGTCCAAGGTCACAAATCCACCTACCCACAATCATGTATAATACCCAAGTGATGATGAATTCCTCCCTAAGTTCAGTTACAATGTCAACCGGGACCCCTACATTCTCCTAAATCCACTGTCGTGCTCATTAGGACGTATTCGAAGATTGGATTAATTACTTGTTCTGTCTCATAACCCTAATCCCGAATTCTGTTAATTCTTGTTCCCTATAAGGTTGCACTAATCTCCTAAATCCACTTTCGTGTTTATTATTCAATTAGTGATTCCAATTCAAGTTCTAAAACGCGAATCGCCGTTCGGCCTCAAACACGTTAACTAGTTAATCATGCAAAACATATGATCAACGCAATCAAAACAGAATTGGAAAACATTAATTAAACGAAGGAAAGGAAAACATACATCACATCGAATCTACACTGCCATGGGCGGCTTCATTGATCCCTCGGACGAAGGGATTAGTTCCTCATGCTCATAGACAAACACTCGGACATAATCACCATCGTAAAATAACACAAAAGAGAAAAAGGGAGACGCAGGTCCAAAGAGAAACAAGGATTCGTAACTACTGCTCTAACCTAAGTGGAAAACCTCCGGAAAAAACCTCCCATTCGGATCTGAAACAGCCTTTAAATAAGGATTCTAAATCTTGTTCGCTCGCGGGGCGAGCACCCCTTCGCGAGGCGAATTTTAGTATTGGCGCGCTTCAAATCTTGGATCTCGCGGGGCGAGCGTCTATTCGCGAGGTGAATTGCAGTTTTGGCTCCATCCTGAGTTTGAATGATCGCGTGGCGAATTGTGATTGGCGAGGCGAGTCTCCAAACCCTAATCTGTCACAGCCGTGATATTCATCACAGCTAGGCCGTGATGGTCTCTGTCTTCCAGGGTCTTCAGGGACTCGCGAGGCGAGACACCTTTCGCGGGGCGAGACTTCAATTCTAGGCTGTGACCTTCATCACGGCTAGGCCGTGATTGTCTCTGACTTCAGGTCTTCATGTTTCGCGTGGCGAGAATATTTTAGCGGGGCGAGCCAGAAGTGATGACTTTTGCTGCTTTGTTGACCTTCAGGCTCGTGGCGAGCATCCACTCCTGAGGCGAGTGTCTCCCACTCTGCAATTTCCACTGCTTTTTGACTTTCCTTGACTCCCGGAGCTTCACTTATTGACCTGAAAACACCAAAAGCAACCAAAAGCATAATTCTATCCAAAATAAGCTAAAAACTACACAAAAGACGCAAAACGAGTCAAAGTCCAACTTAGGAACAAAACAAGGCAAATTTGGGCGAAAACGAGATTGAACTCGAATAATTTGCACAAAAAACCACGGTCCATCTAGTTATAAAACTAGATAAGCCGAAGGCTTATCAATGCCACCATATCCTTTATCTGATGCGTCAGTCTGAACTATTAGACGAGCATCGGGATGAGGAATACTAAGACACGGTAGAGACTTGACTTCCTGTTTTATCTCAGCCACTAATTTTGACAACTCGTCAGACCAAGGTTTTGGATTCTTAGTCTTTCTAAGTCTACTATACAAGGGCTTGCATTTTATTCTAATATTTGGAATAAACTCAAACATAATTCAAACAACCCAAAAATCTTTGAAGTTGTGTTTTATCTTCTAATTTATTTGGAAAATTATCAACAAAAGCAATGCTTCTACTGATGGGAGTTATTGTGCCCTGAAATATTTCATGACCCAAAAACCTCATTTTTGTTAAACAAAGTTTTGTCTTTTTGGCAGATAAAGCCATTCCATTTCTTTTTATTGTTTCTTTGAAAACATTCAAATGTTTGAAATGTTGATCCAAAGCATTTGAAAATATTAATATGTCATCGATGTATATTAAAGCAAACTCAGAGTGAGGCTTTAATATTTCATCCATAATATTTTGAAATTCTGAAGGCGCATTTTTCAAACCCAAAGGCATTACATTCCATTCGTAATGACCTAGAGGTACAGTAAAAGCACTTTTATATTTATCTTCTTCTTTTAAGGCTATTTGATAATAACCTGATTTTAAATCAAAATTTGAAAAGATAACTGCATTGTGCAGTCTTTTTATTAAATCCTTTTTATTTGGTACAGGGTAGCGGATCCACTGTAATGCTTTATTCAAAGGCTTGTAGTTGATGACCATTCGAGGTTCACCACGCTCTATTTCAGAATTATTATTCACATAAAAAGCTGTGCAACTCCAAGGGGATTTGCTTGGCCTAATCAATTTTTTATTTAAAAGATCTTGTATATCCTTTTTGCAAAACTCCAAAGTTTCACTATTCATTTGAATAGGTCTTGCTTTGGTTGGTATGTTCCTTTCATCAAAATCTTTTTCATACGGTAAAGATACAGTATGAATTTTTCTATTCCAAAAAGTATTTGGAATAATTGAACATACTTCTGTTTCAAATTCTTTTTGAAGAGCAATTACCTTTTCCTTTATCAAAGGATCTTCTAATTGTTTTTCAATTTTCTGATATACAATTTCTTTTTGCAGAAAATTGATTTGGTTTTGCTTTCCGTTTAGAATTGACAAAAAGTTATTTCCAGAAAGAATATTTAAATCTTTTGATTTTACAGGATTTAAAAATTCAAAAAGTATTTCTTGATTATTTCTATTGGTTGTTAAACCATTTTCAGAAACTCCAAATGGATATAATTGAGTTATAAAAGGGGTTCCTAAAATGATTTGTTCTGACATATTTTTAACAAGTAAAAATGTATTTTTAAAACAAACTCCATTATTACAAATACTAGCTTCTTCAAGTTTATACTTAACTTGAAGCTTCTCATTATTTGCAGTATAGAGTTTTTGAATTGTTTTCTTGTAATATTGAGTAGGGATCAAACCTTCTTGGATGCAATTCAGATCAGCACCTGAATCAATCAAGGCAATAAATGGTTTGTGAAAAGAGTTTTTAATTTTCAAATTGACTTTTACATGCCATTTTTGCTGTAAGGTTTTAATTCTCATTAAAAAATGATCTTCACCCAACTCATTATTACCAGTTTGAAATTCATTTTGAAAACTTTGAGATGAAGAAGAAGCAGAAAGATTTACCTGTTCCTTCCCCGGATTATTTGAAAAATTTTGTTCCAAATTTTTTTTTTTTTAGTTTTAAATCAGCAATTTCAGATTTTAAAACTTTAATTTCTTTATATAAAAAAGAAAGACTTAAAGGTTCTTGATTAAAAGAAGATGCTTTCTGATTTGATGAAGACAAAATCTCTTTTAAAGAATAACCTTTAAATTCTTGTTTTTCAACTTCCTGTGATTCTAATTCTTTATATTTTTCAAGCATAGCTAATTTAATTTGTGGATCATCTACTTGATTTATCAAATCAAGCAGAACTCTTGCTTCTTTAGTAATAACGTTAATTGTAAATTTACAATTACAGTTATCACCAAGACAAGATGAATCATCTGAAGAATTAGTATCATAGAGAAGAATTTTCGAAATCTGATCCTTAAGATCATCATCCATTTTTAATTCTTTGATCTTTTGTTTCACACGACAATCTCTTGCCATGTGCCCCACACGACCACATTTATAACATGTGATATTTTTCTTATAATCTGTTGAAAAAGGTTTCTTATAAGATTTCTTTTGAGATTTCTTATAAGGTTTTATATCTTTTTCCTGTTTAGAAAACTTTTTCTTTGAAGGAAAACGTTTTGAAAACTTTTGAGAAGTAACTCGTCTTTGTTTGGAAGGAGGAGTTAATTTTTCATAACCAAACTGTTCGCAAAAATTACCCAATTCTTTGGAATTGGTTTTACTTTCAAATTTAGCTTGGCGATGCATTTTAATATCAGTACAAAATTGTAAACCAACTTTGTTTATTATTGAAATTAACCTTCCATAGGTTAATTCCTCCAAAGGAGTGCCAGGGTACTCCATTTTTAACTGAGTTCTAACTTTTGTAGAAAAATTCTTTGGAAGACCAGATATAAATCTATCCTTCCAATAAGCTTCTCTACAGTCAGTTCTCGTATAAATTTTTGTCAAAAAGTTATCTTTATACCATCTGAACTCTCCAAGAGTAGGACAGTATAAATTATTTAAAATTTCAAGGGACCTATCAGCAAAAGTATTGGTGTCACCAATAAATGCTAAAGATATCCCTAATATTAAAGTTTCAACTTGTTGATCAACTTGTCTTTCAACCTGTTGACCATTTTCAACGCGAGTTTCAGTTTTTACTGAAGTAAAAACCGAATTTCACTCTTCTTCTTTTAAATTATTGTCCCACCATCCTTTTAGGCTATCAGTGAAGCCATTAATAAGGATTTTGACAGTACTAAGGGCAGTATTTCCTCTAGCCCTATATGCAGTAGCTGCCATGGACATTTCTTCTAATTTTCGTAAAATTTGATGTTCTGTAAAACCATCAATGTTCCACTCAACTATACCTTCACCAGTATATTGAGAGGCATATTCAGATGAAAAATAATCTTCATATTGAATATCAGGCAGAGTAGGCCTGTGATAATAATTTCGAGATTTTGGAAAAGATTTTGAAGTATTTTTGGTTTTGTTAACAACATCAACATCAGAGTCTTGAAATTGTTTTTCAAGTTCTAAAACATCATCATTATTTTTCAAAACATTTACTTTTGAAGAAGATATTTTCAAAGAAGCTAATTGTTTATTTATTTCATCCAATAGAGTTGTATTGGATTCATTTCCAATTTTTAAATCCTTGATTTCTGAGTCAGAAAGCTTATAAGGAGAAATCAAAGGTTTTTCTGTTTTTGAAAATGTTTTTGAAGAGGATTCGACTTGGGTCGAAATGTCAAATTCTTCTGTTGTACTTGCAACTTGATACAACAGTTGATTTGTATAATTTAATTGTTGTTGGATATTTTTAATATCATAACGTGTCGGATTTTGAACAGAAAGTGTTTTGTCATCAAATTTCATTGATTTGAAAGGTGATGCAATAATTTCGTTATTATCAACATTTGGAAAAGTGATTTCTTCCAAAGGTGGAATAACAGAAATTACTTCTTTACCCTTTGAAGTTTTCCAAATCTTTTTCGCAGAGTTAAGAACTTTTAACTCTAAGTGAGGAAAACAGTGATTTTCAAACCATTCGAAGTAGGGAATAGTGTCATCCTCTACCTCCTCCAAATAAGAATAAAATTTTTCTTTGAAATTATAAATTTCAGTTTGAGAAAAAGACGAAAAGAACCATTTTCGTTTTTCTGCATATTCTGGTTTCATAAATTCATTTTGAACCTTTTTTCTATCAGCAATGAATTTTGTTAAAACAAAAATTTGATTTGTATTTTCAAAAGCTTGATTAATTTCAGATAAAGTCGGAGACTCTCTCTGCACTTCCTGTTGCACCGGTACCGTAATAGGGGTTTCAACCCTATATTCCGGTTGAGGAATAACATGATGATTACTCACACCTGCTAATCTCAAAGAATGGAAAGAATCCATTGATCTTCGAGAAGTGTTTGTATTAGTTATAGATCCCTCAGGACAAGTCCTAAAAGACCTAGTTGAATTACTCCTGTTTAAGGGAGCAAAACTAATAGAAACATTTCCAGAAGAATGTTCAATGGGTACAGACATTACAGAGGATTCTGGCTCCTCAGGAGGCAGAACACTTTGGAAATTCCATTCTAAATTTCTAGAGACTTCATTATGATTCAGTCTCCTTGGGGTAACAGCATTTGATTTATTTAAATTTACTTGCAAAAGCAAGGTATCTTCTTTGGAAGATATGTTCAATGCTTTTGGCGAAATATTCGTTTTCATAGCCTTATAATATATTTTATATATTACAGACATTGGATAGGAATTGGGATTCCATATTCCTTCCTTTATTTTAATATCCAATTTTATATTATGCTTATTTTTACCAAGACTTTCCAAAGACATGGTATAATTTGGAAAATTATTAAAGAAAGTGGGACCATCATGAAGATTGGTCTCTATTATTGAAAGTATTTGATCCTCGAACCTTGCAGGACGAGTATCTCGTAGGCATACACACACTGGGGTGTCTATACCAAGTCTATGCAAAGGTTTGATAGCGACTTGTATCAATCCAATATGCAAAAACTTATAATTTTGTTTATGATCTTTCAACATCGAAAGATTCAAAAGGTTTAAAGACTCTTGAGTCTTGTCAACCTTTATCGTATACTCAACTGTTTTTATTATAAAATCTGACTTGAACTTGTCAAGCAGTTTTGTTTTATATATTTGAGAAATACTGAGTGGAGGGATACTCCAATTATTGAGTTTTTGTTCAATATCGGGCAAAACTATTTGAAGTTCATTTATTAAAGAAGAATTTTGAAAAGAAGAACTATTTTCAAAATCATTTGAAGAACTTGTTTCACCAATTTCTTCAATTTTCTCTTTACCCTTTCGGGAAATCATCTTTAGGAGACTCGACATGATAGCCTAGCCTAGAAGCTCTAATACTTAAGACAGACCATAGACCTTTTCCTTACCAACACCGGGAACACCAGGCTTACCAACGGATTTACAACCTACCTTCTACTTTCAATATCTTTCTTATTTTTACCTACTCTGATATTTGAACTTCTTTATCAATATTTTCAATATGTCTCTAACATCTTTTTGTGAAATGATCCGCAGTGGCCCTCTTGGTATCAGAGCCTAAGGGTTACGGTACTTTATCGATCTTTGAGTTTTCCTTCTTGCAGCGTTGGTAAGCCTGAAGGGTGTTCCCGGTAGTAAAGCCTAAGGTAGGTTGTAAATCCGTTGGTAAGCCTAGTGTTCCCGGTGTTGGTAAGGAAAAGGTTTATGGTCTGTCTTAAGTATTAGAGCTTCTAGGCTAGGCTATCATGTCGAGTCTCCTAAAGATGATTTCCCGAAAGGGTAAAGAGAAAATTGAAGAAATTGGTGAAACAAGTTCTTCAAATGATTTTGAAAATACGAATCAAATTTTTGTTTTAACAAAATTCATTGCTGATAGAAAAAAGGTTCAAAATGAATTTATGAAACCAGAATATGCAGAAAAACGAAAATGGTTCTTTTCGTCTTTTTCTCAAACTGAAATTTATAATTTCAAAGAAAAATTTTATTGTTATTTGGAGGAGGTAGAGGATGACACTATTCCCTACTTCGAATGGTTTGAAAATCACTGTTTTCCTCACTTAGAGTTAAAAGTTCTTAACTCTGCGAAAAAGATTTGGAAAACTTCAAAGGGTAAAGAAGTAATTTCTGTTATTCCACCTTTGGAAGAAATCACTTTGCCAAATGTTGATAATAACGAAATTATTGCATCACCTTTCAAATCAATGAAATTTGATGACAAAACCCTTTCTGTTCAAAAATATATATATATATATATATATATATATATATATAATTTCTAAATATATTGTATATTAAAATATATTATTGTATAACTAATTTATGGATTTTTTTTTTCCTGTTGCAATGCGTAAAATAGAAGAAAGAAAAAGCTGAAGTGTGAAAAAAAAAAATGATAAAGACAACAAGAAGGATCTCGAACCGAATTCTTTAATTAGATTTATAAGATACAATTATATTTTATATAAATTTATATATAGCTGAAGTTTGTTAAAAATATATATATATATATATATATATATATATATAGCTGAAGATTCATCACGTGAGTGACCTGACACACGAACAAAGTAGCAAGTACCGATCAGTCCTTGTTAAAAAAAAAAAAAGCAACCATTTGCGGGATATAAGACTCGAACCAATGATTCGATAAATCCGAAGATTCAAATTAAATCAATTAAATTGGTTCGTAATTTTTGATGTTTGGGTCTGAATTGAACTAAACCAAATCAAACCCGATGGTGATTGATTCGGTTCTCGGTTTCAAGGATTCTGGAATCGAACCAAATCAAACCGACCCAATTAATATATTTTAATATTTATATATATTTTGATATTAGATATCTATTATATATTAATATTTATTTATATTTTAATAGTTTAATATTGATTATATTTAATTTATATATATATTTTAATATTTAATATTTATATATATTTTGAAATTTAATAATCTTAGTGTATGAACCAAACCAAACCGAACCAACCCGTTATTGAATGGTTTGGTTTGGTTCTGCTTTGATAGAAAAAATTCTAAAAATCGAATCAAATCATTTTTAATTGGTTCGGATATTTTTTCCACCTAAAACCGAACCAAACCGACCTGTTACCCCTTAACGATTCGTTTCCCAATTTCTCATAAAAGACAAAAGCCCAGCTCTTTAATTTAGGTTTTATTGAAACCGTAGAATAGTCCTTGAGTACTCCTTGTTATACCTCATCTCTTTCACCATCGCCGCCAGCATCTCATCATCACTGGAAGGAGCAGAAATTGATCAAGCAACCTCTCACTGTATGCAACTCTCGAACGATGGTCGCCGCTCGGCGAAGAAGTAGAGTGGTCGTCGCTCTCTAGAAGAAAAATGAGGAAAAACGCCAACCGGCCAGACCGGCCAAATAGCCGGTTTTTATCTATTTACTCGGTTTTGGACTGATTCCTCCGGTTTCCAAGCGGTTCAATGCTAGAGCGGTGGGTCTTCTAGACAGGGTACCCGACCTGTTCCCGATTCAACCGGTCGAACCGGTCGGTCCAATCCTATTCTGACAACACTGCTTATTATAGATGAAGTTACGGATATAAATATTTGTGATTAGTTGATATTGTAAAAAAATTACACTTACATATTATCAAAATTAAGCTCATAAAGTTATCTCTTTTATTATTATTATTATTATTATTATTATTATCATTTTTTAACCATATACAAAGTATCTACCATCATTAAAAGTGATAAATCTCTATCTAAAATATATTGAACAAACAAAATAAGTTCTCCTTTCCGATCCAGATTTTCTTTATAAAACACCGCGATTCCTCCACCCACATGCTGAGTTGACCATATTTAGTCGTTATTACTATAGTTTTAAAAGTTGACCATATTCACTCACTGGTGACCTTACCCTGGAATGCTCGGAAAAGTCATGCATCGGTGTTGAGTGATCGTTACAGTTAATTTAAAAAATTTATTTCTTTCTAACCAATTTGGTTTTTAAACTCTTATAATACTATCACCACTTGTCCATTTCAATTTTCTTATATTAGAAAGATTAGTTATCACGCAACATTCTACCAAGATTGAATCCCGTCAAAAAAAAAAAAAGTGTTTCTTCAAAGCACGAATTCACGAAAGCATACGAATTTTGAAAGAATGTTTTTGGCGTGATGGACATGGAGGTCACGTTCAGCCGTTGACCACCATATATCCACGTTGCTGATGTATTCTTTGATGATAGTTTTCCGGATATGAATGTGAACAAGGCATTTGACAGCCGGTCGAAGTTGGGGTACGAAGATGGGTCGAAGAATCGCATGTGCAATATTGTTTTCTATGCTAGCTTTTCACGTTTTGCAGATTGGAACATTCTTTTTTCTTTGTGCTGGGATTATAATTCATTAAGCTGCAGGGTTATTCTTTTGTTGCAGCGGCTGGGTTTACTCTTATTTAGGGGCTATGTATTTACTGTTGAAACTTTGTTTTTATTTATGGGTTTTGGGTGGATAAGACCCAGACAGCAGGACATGCAAAGCCATGTATCCAAATATAATTGATTACCAAACATAAATTAAAGTAAGTTACCTTTTGGTACGATAAATCTCTTAGATAAAAGATTTTTTTTTTTTTGACAATACTTAGATGAAAGATGATAGTGGTGAATTCATGTTAAGCATTTAGATGAAAAATAGATAAAAAGATTACATTAACTCCTTTGAGTTAAGCCCTTAGCTAATTAATTGTGTTAATTTATATGTCAGGTACTAAGTTATACATGAATCTACATGTTGAATACTTAATTATAGATGAAGTCACACATATAAAGATTTGTGATTAGTTGATACTGTAAAAAAAATTACACTTATCACTACAAGAAAGTCACGATTTAGCGTCGAACTATTAGCGTAGGCCACGACTCCGACGCTATAGCGTCGGCCAAGCTGACGCAAAATGGACGCAATACTGTTACCCGGTTTTTTTTTTACTTTGGATTCAATTTTGCGTGGGCCAAGCCGACGCTATTTTAAGACATTTTGCGTCGGTTTTGGTCGACACTACGTTGATCAGTGTATTAGCGTCGGACCTGTCGACGCTTACGATGGTGGAGCTAATATTTTCCCTCTTTTGTATCATTCTTCTACACTATTCCTTACCGCACACCGATCGAGAGCTCGAAGACTTCGCGGGATCGGACAAACTTGCGCAGCCTGCCGCCATCGCCGCAGCACCATCGGCCCTCGGTCTCCTTCGCCGCCGTGTATGTTTCTTTATCACTATCTTTCCTTCTCCATCTCAATGGACCATGTTCCTTCTCCATTTCTCCTTCTCTCCTCCTTCACTCTCACCGCCTGCCGCCGATGGCCGTCTCACTTGACGTCGTTCGAACTTCGCATCCTTCACCGCACTACTCCGCCTCTAATCCTTCGAGTTCGGTCTCGCTCGACGCTCTCACTTCTCCCACTCTTACTCCGCCGTTCTTTCACGCCGCCGACCAACAACTCCACGAAACTCGGATCCGTTTTGCCCACGCCCGATTCGCCGCCTGATTCCGATTTGCAACTCTGTTTTGCGATTTGCTTGTCTCTTGCACATTTCTCAAGTTTTGGACCCTCAGATCGACATCCTTGTAGGCTGGAGCTTCGCTTTGTAACATACCCTCTTCGTCAATGGCACCTCCCAACAAGATTGCTTTGGCGGTTTGGGGCTTATGATGCTCTTGTTTTCCACTCTAAATTAGCTAAACAAGCTTATGTTTTCACTAAAGTTTTGATCTGCATTTTATTTACCTAGTTATGTTTATGTGGGTTTTTACTCTGAATTCTGCATATTTTAATCTGGTTTCTCTGAGATGCATGAGATGATATTGGTGAATGTGAGAGATTAGAACAGAACCCTTTATCTTGCTGGAGATTGCACAATTATATGAATTTTTTCAATTAAATTGATTTTATATTTAGTCACCCATCATGTGTTTGCTAAATTGTTTGAACCATAGATGAGAATGGGGTATTATGTTAAATTGATCGGAATGGTGTTAGCTGGTCAGAGTGGGGTAATTAGCTGATGATCTTTATTTTGACAAATATCCATCGGTATCCGCCTACCAAAGAAACCCCACACTCATTGATTTTACACTTGTCATTTTTCTAAGCCTAGCGGATTGAAGTAGAAAACAAGCAATACTATATCAATTTACTTCAATTCAGTGAAATACAGTGATTCGAGGTGTTTTCATGGATTGGAATTCAAAATCTTTTATGCACTTAGTTAGTGAGTAGCTTTAGCTAAGTTCCCTTTTTAACATGCCTGCAGTATAGTCTCTATATAAGAGATGCACCTCTAGACTCTGTGATTGATCAATTCTAATGAGAATCTTCTCCATTCAGATCTTTTGTTACTGCATGCCATTGTTAGATTTTAACATGGTATCAGTCTGATTTTCTTAGGAATAGCCATGCTTTCTCCATTTGCAAAGATCGATCCATTTCGCCTTTTTCTCTCTTTTATCTTCAAGAAGCTCGTTCTTTGTTTGAAAGCTTCATTCTTCTTCTTTCTCTGCCAATTTCGCATGGCTAATCCTCCAATAGACCCTTCCAATCCTCTTTTCTTGCACCCAAATGAAAACCCTGGTGCATTCAATGTTTCTACTGTTATGGATGGTACCAATTACCATTCATGGTACCAATTAAACTTGTCTCAAACAAGTATGCTTTTAATATCAACCATGAAAGAAATTGAATGTGAAAGATACCTTTTTGACATTTACTGAGTTCTTATTTTGTGCAGTAATATTTACTGAGTTCTTATCCTTGCGATGATAGAAAACATATTTAGGAAGTTTATGAAAACTATAATTGGCATCCCATATATGGATGTATCATCTAAAGACCTTGTAGTAAGAAAATTTGGTAGCTAATGAATTGGACTCAGTTTCACATGTTTGTAACAACCTTTCATTGGAATTCTCAAATATTTATGTTTGTGGATTTGGGTTGGACCTGGGCTCTAAATCTCAATCCATTTGAAATGATGATTAGCAGTTTAAACTTCTCAATTGCTACATTTTTTCAGTTTCATTTTTTATACACTAACACCCAGAATGCATTATTGGATAGGAAACATGAATAAGGATGTAATTGGATTTATATTGTGGCTCTCTCTTCACTACTCATTCTCATAGTTTTTGTGTATTGATGGTTGGGTACAAGTACATCTTTACTGCAATGCAATATTTGTGAAGTTAAAAAAATGCAGTCCATGTTTAATGGATCACTAACTTGGAGCTGAAAAAGAATGACTGTCACATGCTGTTGTTTCTTTATATACGTGTAAATAAACCATTTTATGAGGAAGTTTTGCACATCAACCAGCTTTGTGTAGAGGAAACTGTTGACCCCATTTTGCTTTCTTCTGTTTGTGAAGCCAATCTATCATATTTGTTTGGTTTTGGTACTCACTACTCACTTTACTCTGCTCTTTATTTGTAGCTAGTGGATTTCCATTAACCTGTTGCTTACCGAAGAATACAAGCAAAGATCAAACCTGTTACTCCTTTAGATCCCACAAAATCCTGCTCTTGAAGGTCAGTGTTTTATTTGTTTCTAACTGGAACTTGATGTTTCCCTATGATGATTTTTTTTTTACCATGCCATATAGTTTTGATTGGTTTTGTGAAACAGTTGCTAATTGCTATTGCATATCCCTTCCCCTAAATTAATCCATTATCATGCATCTGTATAGCATTTGACACACTTCTTACCTTACTGGTTTGAGGTTAAATTTGATTATCACGTATTTAGATCTTTATTGTGTATCTAAATACTAAACATACATAAACATGCACCTAGTGATTTATATGCATACAGATTTTAGATGGACAATGAATTTGAGGATATATGTAGTGGAGAGCAGAGCTCAATAGGTGTGAACTTGTTTGAGATGCATGATGCTGGACTAGGTGTTATACATTGCTATTTTCACAAAAAATTTCCAAAGTTTTTCTGGTACCCCTAGTGGCTGATAATTGTATGTTTACCACGTAGAAAATGGATCGTAGTTGGATGTATGATAGGGTCAATCCTGATAGGCGAGGCTTGAAAGATGAGTTTGTTAGTGGAGTTGATGAGTTTGTCAACCATGCTAAGGAACAACCCTACTTTTTGTCCGAAGGAGGGATCAGATGTCCTTGTGCAAAGTGTAAGTGCATGAAGCTATTGGCTGCAAGCGAGGTAAAGGTTCACTTGTACAAGTTCGGGTTTAAGACAAACTATTTGATCCGGGTGAACATGGAGAAGTGGAGCCAGATATGGACCTAGGGGGTCATTCAAACAGTACTTGTCATGTGGATAATGATGATGAATTTATGTCAATGAATCATATGGTGTATGATGCTTTAAGGCCATTTGCCGATGCCTCCCATGTCAATGCTAACATGGGGAACGAGACACTTAATGAAGACGAGATGCCCAATCCCGAAGCTCAACGGTTTTACGATACATTAATCTCTCGCAAACCAGCCCATTTGTGAAGGAGCTACCGAATCTAGGTTATCAATATCTGTTAAGCTTTTGGCGGGTAGATCTAAGCGGCATGTTCCTCAAAAGGGAATAGATTATTTTGCACAAATGCTTGCCAACGTAGCTAAAGAGCTAGGATCAAAACAATGCTTACCCGAGAACCATTACCAAGCAACAAAGTTGGTGTCTAAGTTAGGGTTAAAGGCTGAGAAGATTGATTGTTGTGTAAATGGTTGCATGTTATATTACAAACTAGATAGAAACTTATCTGAGTGCAAATTTTGTCAAGCTGCAAGGTATGTTCCTCCAAGGAAAGGGATGGGAAAACACAAAAATGTTCCGGTGAAGAGAATGTTTTATTTGCCAATCATTCCCAGGTTACAAAGATTGTATGCATCAATAGAATCTGCGGCTCGAATGAGGTGGCATCATGAAAATAAGGCGAGTTCCAACGTTCTACACCATCCGTCCGATGGGAAGGCATGGAAACACTTTGATGATGTTTATCCAGATTTTGCCAGTGAGCCAAGAAATGTAAGATTGGGCCTATGTCCTGATGGGTTTACACCTTACATCCAAGCGTCGACTTCTCCATACTCATGTTGGCCGGTCATAGTTACGCCTTACAATCTTCCCCCAGAAATGTGCATGACCAAACCATACATGTTCTTGACTTGTCTCATTCCTGGACCATCTAACCCAAAATCAAAGATAGATGTTTACTTGCAGCCCTTGATTGATGATTTGCAACTGATTGTGGAGATTTGGTGTTTTGACTTACGATATCTCGATGAAACAAAACTTTCCCATGAGAGCATGCTTAATGTGGACAATTAATGATTTTCCAGCCTATGGCATGTTATCTGGATGGGGTACACAGGGTAAATTGGCATGTCCTTATTGTATGGAAGACACAAAAGCTTTCACCTTGAAATATGGTGGAAAAAATTCTTGGTTCGATTGTCATCGTCGATTCCTGCCGAGAAAATCATTCTTTCGGAAGAAGTAAAAGGGGTTTTACAAGAAACAAGGATGAGAAAGATGGCCCACCTTACATGTTAACAGGGCAACAAATCTGGGAATTAGTTCGTGATTTCCCAAAAGTGACAGAGGTTGGTTGGGGCAGATTGCAAGGGTATGGCGGGTATCATAATTGGACCAAACAAAGTATATTTTGGGATCTTCCATACTGGAAGGACAACTTGTTAAGGCACAATCTTGATATGATGCACATAGAGAAGAATTTCTTTGATAATGTGCTAAACACTGTCATGAATGTCAAGGGTAAAACAAAGGACAATGAAAAGGCGAGAATGGATATATACGTGTTTACGTGCACGCAGGACTTGGAGATGCAACCCTTACCTAATGGAAAGATGGGAAAGCCAAAGGCAAGCTACACTTTGTCACCAGAAGATGCAAAGTTAGTGTGTAAATGGATTAGTGAACTGAAAATGCCAGATGGCTACGCTTCAAACCTTGCTAGGTGTGCCGATGTCTCCAAGGGTAAGATGCATGGGATGAAAAGCCATGATTGTCATATATTCATGGAGTGCTTACTCCCAATTGCCTTTCGTTCGTTGCCAGAATGTGTATGGAAAACACTAACTGAATTAAGTCGATTCTTCAAAGATCTATGTTGTAATACATTGAGGATGGACGACTTGGTTAGATTGGAGCAAAATATTCCCATCATCATATGCAAGTTGGAAAGGATTTTTCCACCGGGATTTTTTGATTCAATGGAGCATCTTCCAATTCACCTACCCAATGAAGCAATCCTTGGTGGTCCGGTTCAATATCGGTGGATGTATCCATTTGAAAGGTAATTAAATTAATTTTTTAAGTATTTACATCTTGATTTCTTTCGAATTCAAAGATGTATGGTCATTTTACATGTAGATCATGGGCGACGCAAAGCGGGCTGTGAAAAATAAGGCTAGAGTGGAAGGTTCCATATGTGCTTTCTACTTACAACGTGAGACAACCTATTTCTGCTCTCACTATTTCAAGACCTTTAGCTTGTTGCCTACCACAAGTTTTAGGAACGATCCTCGATCGGGACATGAAGGCGTCCACCCAACGCTATCACTCTTGAACAAATCTGGTCGTCCTAGCGGGAAGTGTCAAACCCATTGGCTTACAGATGATGAATGGAAATCCGCTCATGTGCATGTGCTGATCAATTGCCATGAGGTTAAATCATATCTTGAGTAAGTAAAATTTGTATCCCTTCAAGTGTGTGCTTGACGCATTGAGTATTGTAGAGTTACTTATCAAAATTGTGCTTGATGTCAGTGCATTCTTGCAAAATCACTCCATCAATGATCAAGATGCTTCTGGTCGTATACATGCAGAATTTCCCACGTGGTTGAAGGAATATGTAAGTGTAATGTACAGAAATGATGAAATTATTAGCAATCACACCCTCTAAGCATATGTGTCTCTTCTATGTAGGTTTATGATGAGAGGAATAGGGTGATCAACACAAACATAAAGGCATTAGCTTGGGGTCCTATAACAAAAGCAACATCATGGCACATGTACTTTGTAAATGGGTACAGGTTTCACACTAAGGATTGGAGTGATGGTAAAAAAACCATAAATTGTGGGGTGCATGTAAAAGGTGTTCTGCGAAGGAGGAGAAGATGATTTTTACGGCATTATCCAACGTATCTTTGAATTGGAATATCATGGTTTGAGTAATAAGATTGCTATATTTTCTTTGTGAATGGTTTGATCCAACAAGGAATAGAGGCACAAGGGTCCATCCACATTATAATATTGTCGATATTAAGATGAATAGACGGTATGGTCGATATGATCCGTTCATTCTTGCAGAAAAAGCAAGACAAGTATATTATGTCCCTTATCCAGAAACGTGTAAAGACCTACGTGGTTGGTGCGGTAATCACCACAAAACCAAGGGGTCATGTGGAAGTCGAGGACATAGAGGATGAAGAGCCTTATCAGGCTGATGAGATGTCACCCATTGTACCAATTACAGAAGTTGAACCATTACAAGGCTTACTTGATGAAACCATAAATGGGTTCGAACAAATAGTTGACCGTAATAACGATTCAATGGATCACGATGGTCAATCAGAAGATGAAGGTGTTTTGATAGAATGTAGTGATAAAGATGAGGAGAAGGGGGAGGACGAGGATGAGGATGAAGACGATTATGAGGATAGTGACGAGGATTAGATTAGATTATATGTTAAGAATATGCATTGTACTATTTTAATATGTATCCTAATGTGTCTTAACATGCACAAGTCAACTTTACATATATGTTTAGAATATGTATCTAACTATTTTAATGTGTATCTTATTATTTACGAGTTCAACTTTATATGCATGATTAGATCATATGTATATCTATATGTTATATTTTGCACTACGGTAGATGTCGGGACGAGGTCGAGGGAAGATGCCTACCAATAGAGGTCGAGGGAGGCTTCTACGACCTGGCGATCTTCTTTGCGAGAGACATACCGCAAAATCCGTCGGAGGCAGGACTACTGAGAACCACCTTTTGAGCCTATAGCACCGCCGGTCCTTCCTTCCCAGCCGGTCGTCACACCACCACCTTCCGAGCCTACCCCGGGACGTAGTCACTATGATCCCTACTCCGGGATACATGCCCCTAGGCAATTTGAGTGTGGTTCATCTTCATACCGCATGCCACAGGGCTGTGTTGCGGCAGCCTCCCCACGAGGAGGTAAACCAACATGAGGAGGTGCGGGGAGGGGGATGAGGAGCATGAGGAGCAGGAAGGGGGGAGGAGGAAGTGGAGGGGCATGACGAGCACGCCCCTCGTCGGCGTCGGACAGAGGCGATGCAGGAAGGATCTTGATGGGAAGATCATTATATGTCCTATTGGGAAAGGGTAAGTTGGAACTTTCTTTGTTTCTTTATATATTTATTAAGCACTTGGTTTTATATATGCATTTGATTTGACATTTGACATTGAGTTTGGATTTTTGGTAGGTGGACTCCAGCAGAAGTTGTTGTTGATGCGATTAAGTTTGCCATCACCTCACAATTTCGGGGTGTTCACCATTCCTTGGATTGTGACCCACGATGAAGTGAGGAACTTTTGGTGGGCCAGATTTAGGGTAAGTTCTATATTGCTTTTTATTATTAGTCGAGTGTAAGGGAGTATTTTAGTAGATTGCTTTTCATTCAAGTTGTTTATCTTTAAGCCTACGTTTGTTTAATTAACACAAGTTCACAGTTTTATTCAAGTTAACACATGTGAAGAGCTTATATATATACTTATTTATCTGATTAACTATTTTGATTAATTCTTCTTGCAGGATAGAGTTTCTTGGGATCCTCGTCATTACGACACCATCTTTAAGGTCTTTCAGCAAAAATGTGCAAAGCGTCTTTCTGACATCCTCGGCAAGAAGAGGAAGAAGGGGACGCAGCCTAAATGGATGGGGGACGAGGCATGGATTGGTCTTCTTGAATATTGGCAAAGTGATGCCTTCCTAAAGATATCAACACAAAATAAGACCAATCGGGCTTCAGAAAAGGGTGGTGCAGTTCACACGACAGGTCGTAGATCTCACCTTGAGGTGGCACTAGACATGGTATGTATTTACTTAATATTCATCGTTTAGTCCATTATCATATACTGATTTTCTTTGTAAATGAACATGTGTTGGCTTTTTGGGTAGGTCCAAACAAGTCAGGGGCCTGTGGATCTCTTTGAGTTTTTTAGAGCCACCCACGGGAAGAGTTTCGCGAATGGGTTGATAGCCGCTCAAAAAGAACATATGTAAGTTGGTCTTATACATCATTTTTATATAACTTTGTTATCAATGTATGTACCTTAATAAGATTTGTTTGTGTTTTTACTAGGAAGAGTATCGCGGCGTTTGATTTGAATCCGAGACACGAGGTTAATGACGCCTCCACGAGATGGGATGCGGGGAAGTGGATGGGGCGAGGAACCTTCAATTGTGGCGAGGATGTTGTTGGGGGTAGGACCCGGGGACGATGTTACAGGCTGAGACATGTCTTTGAACGTCCGTCGTGGTATGTCTTCATTAACTCGGGAGTCTCATGTGTCTTCTAGCCATGGTAATGGGTTTGAGATCGAGGAGGTCGTTGCACTTTGTGAGGAGGCTACCGAGCTAGGGAGGAGGCAGCCAAAGCTAGGGAGGAGGCTGCATTAGCTAGGGAACAGATTGTCAATTTGGAGGCCCGGTTTCACGCTATGATGGAGCGAATGGCAGCTTTAGAGCGTAATAGTAGTCGGGGTCGTCCGCATCCCGATTATGATGACGATCTTGACGACCATTCGTTAGATTAGGCATCATGTCATGGTCCCCCATGAGATGTTGATTTCCTTTACTTTAGACATTTAGCATTTACTTTTCAAGTACTTTGAAGTTTGTGTTCATTTACTTTGTTATGTCTTGTGTGGATTATCATGGGCAGTTTTGGTTCATCAACAATTATACAAGCTGTTCTTGAGAGGTAAGTATTATAATGGTTTGAGTTGTAAGTGGAGAAAGAGTTGGTTCTATTATGTTTTTTTTTTGTTGGGTGATATTTCAAGTTTTATGCTTTATTTGACTCTGTTAGACTTGTTAAAAGGTTGGAGTACCGCAAGTACTAAAGCAGGGCTATTATTGTTTATTAAGGATATCGGTGCTAAAGCAGGGCTATTATTGTTTATTAAGGATATTTTTTATTTTATATTTCCAGGTTTGTAATAATATAGCTACTTAATAAAAAAAAATTAAAAAAAAACATTATTTGCGTAGGCTTGGCCGACGCTAAAGCCTACGCTATAACAAAGTAAATTAGTGAAGGCTGGGCCGACGCTAACTTTAGCGAAGGCCAAGCTGACGCTAAAATGATCTGAAATAGCGTGGGCTTAGGCCGACGCTAATTTTAGCGAAGGCCAGGGCCGACGCTAAACTGCTCTAACAAAGCGTCGGCTAAAGCCGACGCTAAGTTTAGTGTCGGTCATTCCCTATTGTCTTTGCTGCAGCTAATTTTAGCGTCGGCCATCATTTGCGAGGCTAAACGTTGCGTCGAGGCTTTTAGCGTCGACCACGACACCGACGCAAAGCCGACGCTAAAGTAGCCGTTAGCGTCGGCTTTTGCCTTGTAGCGTGGGCTTTTGGCGTATGCTAAAAGCTGATTTTCTTGTAGTGGTATATCAAAATTAAGTTCATAAAGTTATCTCTTTCATTGTTGTTGTTGTTATTATTATTATTATTGTTGTTGTTGTTGTTGTTGTTGTTGTCATCTTTTTTTTTTATAACCATATTATATGTACGAAGTATACTCTACCGTTAGAAGTGACTAATATTCGTCCGGGAACCTGTTGGACACACAAGGTCCATGGGTTCTCTCCTCCCAACCAGGTTTTCTCGATACAATAACGAAAAGACACTACAAAAAAAAGGTTATTTAGCGACCAAAAATAGTGACCAAATTTTTTGGTTACTTTTTGTGACCGAAATGGCGACCGATTATAGGATCTACATGAAACACTGATTAGAGTTGATACTGCGACCGAAATAGCGACCAAAATAGAGCGTAGCAGAGTTATCGGTCGCTAACTAAAGGAAAGTAAAAGTCAGAAATTTATGACTTTTTAGCGATCGAACTGGCAACCGAATTAAATGCAACGGTTAAATTTTATTTATATTTGCGACCGATATTAATTCGGTCGTTAAACGGCACGTAAAAAATTAAAACAGCACGTGTTAGCGACCGATTTAAAAATTCGTCGCTAAATTTATGAATTCAAATTTCAAATTAACTCATTTAGCGACCGAATAATTCGGTCGCTAAAACTAAAATCCCTAAATCGCGATTTCCTTCCTCTCTTCCCCCATTTCTCTCTTTTCTTCTCTTCTCTCTCACACGCAGCGACGCAGCTCCGCCCCTTCCCTGTTCCGACCGCGTAGCTCCGCCCCTCAGCGTCTCGTCCTCCTCCGGTCACCACTTGGTAAGGTTCTCCCCTTATCCTTCTCATTTTGTGTTTCTCCTTCTCTGTCTCTCACTCTCTCTTCCTCCTCCCAGCAGCATCGTGCCACCACCGCCGCCACGACCACCACTGTAGCACCGTGACCTCCTTCTTTGGTAAGGTCTCCTCTTCTCTCTCTGTATCTCGCTCTCTCTCTCTCTTGCTCGGTTCTCTTTGTCTCAGTTTCTCTCAATGTCTCTCTCAGGTGTTATCACTTCCTCCTCCGGCCACCACCACCATCTCAAGGGGTTCTGTTTTGCGTAACCACCACACCCATAGTCTCCTCTGATCAGTTCTATCTCGGGTTAGGGTTTAGGGAAGTTCTGTCAGTATGGGTATTTATGCTGTAAAATTAATCATTGATGTTGTTCTAGTGAAATCCAGAGTAGAGAAATTTTGACAGTAGGGGTATATTGATTTAAATAACTTATTGGATAGATAATATAAGTTAGCTTCCTCTTGATTCACTATCTCTTCGACTGTAATGCTTGGAAGTAGGACTACTATAAGTTTCATGGCCATCCCTGCATAAAATAAGCAAATATAAAGCCAAGAATGTAATTAGTAAATTACAGGCATATTGTATTAGACATAAGGAAGACTATTTTAATATGAGTTTGAAGACCAAGTCAATGTGGAGGCAAGGGTCCTAACCCCAACTTGTAAATTTTGTAAAATTTCATTGTTGAGTTGAACACTTTATATTTGTTCTTTGGGTATATGAATGTATGGAGATTTGATAAAAATTTGATGTCTAATTAATGGCTGGCCTTTGAGATTCTTTTTTTTCGATGGAGATTGGTAAGTGAGGGATGGTGGGAGGAAACATTTGTTTTCAAACTTCTTGAACCGTTGAATTCCAAGGTCAAGGTCCCTTGAAAATGATTATGTTACACCCTGCAATACAACTTGAGTCCATCTATGTCCTGTAATATTATTTTTTTTAAGGCTTGCTCATCCTTGTTTCTCTTATTTAGATTACTCAAGTACATTGTTGTTTCAACTGTGAGATGATTTGGATAGTGAATCCAAATACATCTTTACTAAGCATACTTGAGAAAAGTAATTTTCCTTTGCTCTAATTTCTACATGTTCCCAACTACTTGACTTATTTTGAATTATGGTTCACCATGAATTAAAACACGTCCAAAGAATGAGGATTGGAATGAAAGTGACTTTGGTGGTTTTGAATACCATGTATTTGGAAATGTTGCATGAATTGCTTGGGTGTTGCCAGGGAATGCTTGAGGTGAGTGGGTAAATTGGGTGCATTATAATTGAACAACAATAAAGGGGTTGTGCGCTGCAGCAGGTGGAAAGCTATCTTTTTTGTATCTCTTTTCTCTTGGCAGATGCATTCGTGTATTTCTTTCATTTGTAGTGCTGATCTGACTTGGTAAAATATAGTGTGTAATGGCAATGACACCCACTGGGTCATATTGAGGATAATGAGGTATATCTACTTATGTATGAATGATGAAATTAGACTAATATAAATCATGAGACTGTTGCATATATTGAGTATGAAATGTAGAAATCTTACCAATGTTAGCTGTGATAATGTATGAATAAAATGTAGAGGGGTAATGATGGCCTATACACACTAATGATTTAAAAAACACAGAAAGAGAGGACAAAAGTAAAAGGCCTAATGGCTTTCAACAAACTCTTAAATGTTAGTTTCTTAAATATTAGTATTTGACAGGATTAATTTTATTTAAGCATTATAGGTCATTGCTCTATTTCTCGTGAGTTGAATGATGGCCTATACACACTATATATCTTGTTGTTTGTTAGTGGAGTGCTAAGCTTAATAGGAAGGTATCCTTCCTGAAAGGCAAGATGCTGATAATTTAATATTTATGCATGTATTTGCAATTATGTGTTGTTTGTTAGTGGAGAGCAGAGCTCAATAGGATGTGATCCTGTTAAAAAGGCGGGATGCTTGTTGTGTGTTGCTAATTTAGAAGTTATGCATGTGTTTGACAATTATGTGTTACTTGTTAGTGGAGAGTGGAGCTCAATAGGATGTTTGCTACTATATTTTATCTAAGTTTGTATTGAAATATGCTTCAATATATATTTGTTGAAGTATGCTGCAATCCTTATAAGTCAATGATTTTATTTTCTGCTAGAGTTAATTATTAAGCTACAAAAGCCTTAGTTTCCTATTTGAGATTCAATATTAATGAGCACGCGTACCTTCTCGGGGCATGCATGCTCATTCAATATATGGGATGTGCTTGAAGGATTCTTGAAGTTTGAGGTTTTTCTTTAATTCTGCCTTAAGGCCAAGGTCTTAGATAATGAAGGATTAAGTATAGGGTTAGATAAAATGAAGGGCGGGGCACAATTTGCCGTCATCATTCAAACATTATTCACATTAGAAAGCAGCTCTGTACACAATATTATGAAAGCAACTCTGGTTTTCTACTCATTTGTTTCACTAGGCAATGGAGCTTTCCAGAAATAGTTGTTGATGACCATCCTTACTAGGTTATCTAGGCATTTCCAGTAGGAAAAGTCCTCTCTATGACCATCCTTCAAAACGATGTAAAAGTATCTGCTTTCCTGAAAACTACTATGTTTGCTAATCTGTAAAGTTGCATGTGAAGTTGCATTTCTTTGTTCTATTTTAACATGCTAGTATGCTACATGGATCTTTCCATCTTTTCTTATTATCACTTGATGAAGTTTAGACATATAACTTGTTTTCCTTATCGTTTTATCAGAAAATGGATCCGACTAAATGTTTTGAGACAGCCATCCATATAGACCAGGTATAACATCTCATCAACTTAAGAATAACGATCGGATTCACGTAATGATGGTTAAGGCATAAACTAATCATTACTAAATTGTTCTTGTGTATTTGCAGGATTTGATTTCAATCCCGCGATCATTCTACCGTCGTTGGGGAAGAGGAATACCGCATGTTGTGACTATTGAAGACAAATGCGGAAATCTGTTCAATGGGAATATAGTAATCCATGAGGATCGCCCATATTTTGCAACAGACACAAATGGTATCAGGGAGTTGTATTTGTTGTCCACTGGTGTATTGGCAAAGTTTAAGTACCTTGGTGATTCTCGCTTCTACATGTTCATCCTTTTGGAAGATTGATGAGTTTTGATTAGTACTTATTGACTGTGGTGTGTTTTTATGTTTTGATCGCTAATTAGTACATTATTAAACTTTTTTTTATAAACAATTATTAAACTTGCGTTAATTAATGTATGTGTTTTCTTGATCACATTGACTGTGGTGTTTTGGATCGTTAGTACATCATGTTTACGTTTTCTATTTATTCAAAAAAAATATTGGTGTATTTTGTTTATATCAGAAATTAAAAATCAATGGGGTAATAGTTGAAAAACAAAATTTGGTCGGTAGGATTAAGTTATAGAAAAATTTTTATAAAAAAAATTCAAAATTTGCGACCGAAATAGCGATCGAATATCAGTCACCAAATTCGATTATCTGAGCATGCGACCAACTATACGGCGACCGAAATATATAATTTTGTGACCGAAATATCGATCGCAAATTTGCGACCGAAATACAAATTCGGTCGCTAAACATTTACCCACCAGGGTTTCTGCTACCCCCTTAATTCGGTCGCTACAAAATATAGCAACCGAATTATCATGTTTAGCGACCGAAATCTTCGGTCGCTAAATAGGTTTTTTTTATAATGAGATTCGAACTCCTGACCACTTACTTAGGGTGTCCATGTCCCTTCAATTTTGTTATAATACTATCACCACTAGCCCTTTCAATTTTGTTATATTAGAAAGATTAGTTATGGCCAACCATTCTACCAAGGTTGAATCCTGGCCAAAAAAAAAAATCTACCAAGGTTGAATGTGATGATAAATGAATTGCATTCTTCAAAGCACGTTACCTTATTTTAAGTCTATTAAAATGTATTTATTTATTTTTCTTTAGTTTCTTTTCATTAAAAGTATATTATAGCATTTGACAAAGAAAATTGAATAAAACTAAAATATTATATTTAAATAAGTGAATTTAAAAACATATTTCAATGCCTTTCTTTTAATTTTGATCAGATCGTTTATTAGGAGACAAGCAATTCTGATCAAATTTATTATATACAATATTTGTCTTCATGCCAAAAAACAAAATTAAATTTGTTTCGATAAATTTGACTTTTATCGAACTTTTAGTATAAAAGAATTCATAAGATTTTATTATCTCTATGTATAGAACACATGGGAATTATTTGCAATTATATATATGGCATCCAAAACAAATATTTCAATTTAGTTTGTTTTTGTTCAATACTCAGAAAGTCATGCATTGGTGTTCAGTAATCGTCTCAGACCTCCGTTGTAAATTTTTATTTGTCTCTAACAAATTCAGTTTTTAAACTATTATAATACTATCACCACTAGTCCATTCAATTTTATGTTATATTAGAAATATTAGTTACATCACGTACGTACCAAGGTTTGAATGTGATTTCGTCAAAAAAAAAAGGGTTGAATGTGATTAATAAATGAATTGCATTCTCAATTCTCACAAAGAAGCTATCAAAGCACGGTACTTTATTTTAATGGGTATCAGACTAGTTAGTCATGTTTTTGGTTCGTTTTTTGCTGTTTTACTTTCTAAATCCTAAGGGACTGCTCAGATATAGGTACTTTGACACGGGGAAGTTATTGTAGAGGAATATGGTGTTTCCTGGTTAGTGGTTATAGTTATATCTCAACTTTATAATTGTTTTTTGAGATTGATATGATATTCGTAGTTGTGGTGTTTTTTTTTTTTTTGTCAATATTAATATATTGTATATGAGTTTGAACATCTTTTATACTCAATCGTATATATATATATTTTATTTTTTTATTATAAAAAAAAAGCACGGTACTTTGTATTAAGTCTATCAAATTATTTTATTTGGAATGCACAGAAAGTCATGCATTGTTTGTTGAATAATCGTCTCAAATAAACAATTCAATTTTTACTTTTTAAACTCTTTTAATACTATCACCATTTAGTCTATTCAATTTTATGTTATATTAGAAATATTAGTTACATCACCTCCGTACGTTACCAAGGTTGAAAATTGCATTCTCACAGAGAAGAGATCAAAAGCACGGCACCTTATATTAAGATTATAGCGGTAAGGTCAAACCGCTAGCAGGGCACCTTATATTTGCTAAGATCAAACCGCGGATGAATTCATAATTCAGTTTGGTAAATATTTTTTTATTAATTTATAGTATTTTTCTAAATGTTACTGGAAGTATCTTCTAAGCTTATAATTTAATTTATAGTTTATTTTTTCTTCTCATTTTTATTTTTAGTGTGTGTTTGGGAAAGATGAATGGTTGGATTTTCAGCTTTTTTGTCACACAAAAGCTTTTTATAAATAATCTAATGTGTTTGGGCATTTAGATTAAATTTTAAAAAAGCCTTTTTTCTGGAAAAAAAAAGCTGTTTTGAAACATCGAATATGGAGGATTGTAATAGTCTGTTTGTAAATGCTGAAAAAAAGATTATGCTGATAATCTGTTTTCAAATAATTAATTATTGTGATAATCGATTAAAATCAAAATCTGTTTTTGTTTGGGTATGTTTGCTAAAAAACGATTTTAAGCTAATCTATTTCGTTTGGGTGGTGTAAAAATAATCATTTTTACGTAATAAAGATGGAGAATGTTGATACTGGTTAGAAAAAGTTTTTTTAGAAAACAACTGAGTCTTACAACTTGTTAGAAAACAACTAAAATGAATTTTTTTTTTTTAAAAACTAATCTGAATATCAAACATATTAATTTTTTCACAAAACCACTTAATTTGCACACTCTTAGATTCTTCCGATAAGATTATTCTTCGTCTCATCCAGTCTTGCTCCAACATATTTCGGTCAACTCCTATACACTTTTGCTGAACACTTTCTCTCCAAAATGAATGTCATACAGGAGCATCAACGTAATTTGTTATTTTAAAACATTTGTTATTTTAATTAAATTCTTTTTGAAAAAATTATTAAATTTAACATCCACTCCAACATAAAATTCCTTAGTTTATTTAAATGAAATATTTATTGTTTATATTTAAACATTCTGAAAATAATATATTTTCATATGTTTTCATATTCATGAAAAAATGTTACAAATTTTATTCAATTTTTTATAATAGAAAAAAATTTGATGACAAAATATAAAAAATAAATAAATATTTCAACAAGTTTTAATGTTAAAACACATCAAATATTATTATAAATAAATAACTTCATACCCTTTTTCGTAATTTAATATTGATTTTTTTTTCATCATCCAAACGAAATAGATTATCTTAAAATCACTTTTCAGCAAACATAACAAAACAAAAACAGATTCTGATTATAATCGATTATCACAATAATCGATTATCAGCATAATCTATTTTTTTCAGCTTTCTCAAACACACTCTTATTATTTTAGTTAAATTTGGTTCCTCATTTATCCTACCTTAAATAAAATAAAATATGATATGTTAAATAAAATAAAATATCCTAACAACATATATTTAAGGACTAACTAGATATATATTTAATATTAAAAATAATAAATAATATAATTTTGACTATAAAAAAATTAAATTTATATAAAAATCATATTAACACGTCATTTTATTTATAATATCTTATTTTATTTCATAAAAAGAATTAGAAATAAAAAATTTATTTTTTAGATAATAAATAATTTAAATAATTAAAGTATTAAAATCGATAATTATTTTGAAATAAATAACATATATATATATATATATATATATATATATAGAGAGAGAGAGAGAGAGAGAGAGAGAGAGAGAGAGAGAGAGAGTTTATATAAAAACATATATAAACATGTCATTTTAAGTCATTTCATATTTACCAGCTTGTTTAACCGCTAATTTTATCAAACACTTCAAATCCAATAAGCTAGCTTATCCGCTATCAGCTATCAGCTCATTCGCTATAAGCTCATTCGCTATCAGCTACCTTATTCATTATCCACTAATTTTTACAAAACGGAGTCTAAGGTTCTGTTTGGCAAGTCAAATAAGCTAGCTTATAGTTTTTTTTTGAATAGCTTATAAGCTTGTTTGACTGAAATAGGGGTTTTGGTAAATAAGCTTATCTCTCATTAGCTTATAGCTTTTCTTGATAAGCTAATTCATTTAGCTTATGACTTATTTATTTTTTCTCATTTTTACCCTTGTTCATTTAATGAAATTCCCACCTTCCCATGTCTATCATAAATATATCCTTTTTTGTCATTTATATTTATAAATCAGTTCAACCACTAATTTATCAAAGTTCAAATTCAATCAGCTAGCTTTTCAACTACCAACATCAACCAGAGAGCTAGCTCCTTTTTCAAGAATTGGTCTAGTGCAAATGAGGTTAAAAACCTGAATTCAGTGAGTCCAGCTCCAACCAATACCGCTCAATGGTTCGCTCCAATGACTGGGAATCTTAAGTGCAACGTTGACGCGGGTTTCTTTGAAGAAGCCGGTAAGACAACTTTTGGAATGTGCGTTAGAGATGAATGGGGCAACTTTGTTTCATCAAGAACAGAATGGACTAACTCTCTTCTACTAGTTGCGGAAGGTGAAGTCATGGGACTTCTCAAAGAAATTCGCTGGATTCAAAGTCTTGTTCTATCCAATGTCTAGTTTGAGCTGGATTGTCAAAATGTGGTGTTCTATGTTCAACGTTCAAATAATAATATTTTAGAATTTGGTGTGGTCTCTAAGACTTGTCATGATTTATTGTTGTCTTTCCCAAACTTTGGTGTAAGTTTTTCTAGGAGACAAGCGAATAATATTGCACATAGCCTAACCTAGCAAAGGCAGCACTTTCCCTAGCTAGTCCCCACTTTTTTATCATATTCCATCGTGTATTGCTTCGTTGATTGTTAATGAAATGCATTGATTTTCTTTTGTCAAAAAAGTATAGAACACATGGTATATGGCATCAAAAACATATTTTAATTTAGTCTGTTTTTGTTCAATCATATTTAAAATTATTGTCGGTGTCCTATTTTAATTATTTAAGATGTATCTTCTAGTTGTAGGAATCTCACATAAAATTTACGCTTGATAAGTTAGAGTGATTCAACTATTTATTTAATAAAAAATAATTTAAAATATAAAAAGTTAATTACAAAAGATAGTAAACGTTTTAGTGTATGTATATACATAGATAGACTCTAATATGTAATAATATATAGTAGTGTTTAATCTTCATTTATGGCTGTTGGAGCTCAAAACTTATAACTACTAGATCTCTTTAACTGATTTAAAGATACGTAGGTTTAAGAAATATTGGTTGCTTTTCTGTGTGGATTTAATTCATATGTACGTTGAGTATAATGATGTTTTACATAATCAATTAATCATAAATCGATATATCATTAAAAGTATTTGACTCATATCCTAATTATCTTAATAGTCATGTATGTGATAATTTTTTATTAGTCATGCATGTGATAATTTTTTATTAGTTTACAATATAAAAGACTTTACACTGATAATACATACATATTAAACTTTATACTGGTAATTTATTAATTTTTATACAGTCACACAACAAAATAGATTGTAAGTCTTTTCAACAAATGCATACACATAATGACGAGTAAATGGTAGTTAGAATTTGTATAAAATGATGATGTAATAAAAATAGTGGTCAAAGCTTTCACGAAGGTGTCATTTTCAAATAAGTCGCTTCTACATATGTCTATCTGAAACTCTTTCACGAAGGTGAGTTTCTCCATCAACTTGACTATACGTACTATAAATAAATGTATAGAGGGACTCAGATAACACACAATTCCCAAGTCTATCTCTTTCTAAAACTCTTTGACAATGGACTCATTTCTGCAATATCTACTTCTCATATCTGCACCTGTGTTGGTATTGTTTCTCTTCAAGAAATACAAATCCAATAACAGCTCATCCACCCGTCCATTACCAGGTCCTAGAGGCCTTCCCATAATTGGTAATCTTCATCAACTTGATAGTTCCAAACTCCATTTGCAACTAGGGCAGATGTCAAAGATCTATGGTCCCCTCTTTTCCCTTCAACTTGGCCTTAAGCCAGCTGTTGTTGTTTCCTCACCTAAACTGGCAAAAGAGGTTCTCAAAGACCATGATCGTGATGTATGCAGCAGACCCTCCCACCTCGGAAACCAAAAAATGTCTTACAATGGGTTAGAGATGATATTTTCCCCTCACGATGAATACTGGAGAGAAATCAGAAAAATTTGTGTAGTTCACTTCTTCAGCTCAAAACCGCTCTCTAGCTTTTCCCATGTTAGAGATTCTGAAGTCATGCGAATGATAAAAAAGATATCTGGTCATGTTTCTTCTTCCAAAGCTACAAACTTGAGTGAGATAACATTGTCTGTCTCAAGCACTATAATCTGTAGGATGGCTTTTGGGAGAAGATATGAGGATGAAGGAGCTGAGAGGAGCAGGTTCCATTGGCTGCTTAATGAGGCACAAGCCATGTCCATTGAATTCTTTGTTTCAGATTATATTCCTTACATGGGATGGGTAATTGATAATCTCACAGGCTCACTTGCTCGTCTTAAGAACACTTGCAAAGGTTTGGATGCATTTTTCGAAGAGGTCATTGAGGCACACCTCGATCCAAATTGGAAGAAAGGCTCCAAAGAGGAGGATATCGTTGATGTGTTACTTGACCTCAAGAAGCAGGGTCGCTTGCCAGTAGATTTCAACCATAACCACATCAAAGCTATCATCATGGTATGTGCTAGCTCATGTTTATCCAATGATTTAAAAATCGAACCGGAGATAAAACCGGTGAGACCTTCGGGTCATGGTTTAATAATTGGTTCATTCGATTCAATCCACAGTTGAATCGGATGACTAATAAATTTATAAATAAATAAATAAGTTCTAAATTGAGGGGGAAAGTAAAAAAAATACAAAATGGATTTCAAACGGTTCAACTCGGGCCAATTCATGATTCAAAGCAGTTCAACCCTAGTTCAAAGCGGTTTGACTGGTTTTTGGACGGTTCAATCAGATCATGGTTCAAAAAGACTGGATCGAACCACCGAACTGACCGGTTCCCCGTTGAACCGGTTGAACCATCCGGTTTGGTCCGGTTTTTAAAACATTATGCTTATCCACTGATTTATCTAATTCTTTTAGTAATAGATTTTTTAACATGAATTTTTAATAATTGGATATAATATTTTAGGGTTTAATTTTGATATACTATCAAAACAATTTTTGTTATCTAATGGGAGACTCATAAGAAGTCTTATACATGGTTGGGGAATAGGGGAGAAGGGAATGAGAAAAGGATGGAGTGCATTGTGGGGGTCTGAACCCGCGCGCTCATGATTCATGTGTCGTAGCTAGCTTACCAACTGAGCTGACTCAAGGGGGCATCAATATAAAGTTTTTTTTTTCATGGTATTCTCAATATATAAAATTTTTTATCTTGTGAATCAATCACAAATCATCCTATATTTGATTATTAAAGTAATTTTATTATAAGAGTCAAACATTTTTAATGATATGATAATTTATGATTAGTTGATAATGTAAATTTTTTTTACACCACCAATGCATACAAATTAAATTGATATTTTAAATTATTTCTTTTAAGAATGAACAACTTCTCCATGATATAAAAAGATAATTATGTTATATATAAAAAGATAATTATTTTTGAGAAATACAAAAATCTAACAAGAAAATTAGTACTTTGTCACTTTTTAAAAAACAAATATCATCCATTCATATCAATAAACACATCCAAATGAGAGTGGTATCTTGGTGGATGCTTAGTTGAAATATCTTTTGCTGCTTGTTATAGTTCATACTTGCAAGATTTTTTAGTAACATCATCCTGAAAATAATACTATCTAGTGCACCTTTTTTTTTACTCAAGCATTTTCAATTTGGAACATGAACAAATTGTAAGTCCATCACTACAATGTTCTTAATTTATCGAGAACAACAACCCAAATTAAAAACATCGAATCAATTATCAAAATCTGAACCTTATAGTTCCTATATCTCTCACAAAATTAAAATTGTAGGACAAACATATTTCATATTAATTAAGCTTCTATCATAACCAGTTTCATGTCGACTAATGCCTCTCGCTAATTTTACTTTTACATTATATGATATTAAGCATATTTTTAATTTGGAGCTTGAAGTGATATATAGTATGACTTAAGTTCTTAATTGCTCTTCCTTGATAATAACAGGACTTCCTTATAGCGGGAACTGATACAAGTGCAGCCACAACCGTTTGGCTAATGACCGGATTGATGAAGAACCCTAGAGTGATGAAGAAAGTTCAAGAAGAAGTCAGAAATCACTACGGCAAAAAAGAGTTTATAAATGAAGATGATATTCAAAAGCTTGTTTATCTTAAAGCAGTGATAAAAGAGACACTACGATTCTATGCACCAGCGCCACTCCTAACAAGAGAAACAAATAAAAGTATCATTATTGATGGGTATCATATACAGCCAAATACATTTGTGTTTGTGAATGGTTGGGCCATTCAAAGAGACCCTGAAACTTGGAAAGACCCAGACGAGTTTTATCCTGAGAGATTTTTGAACAATGATATTGATTTTAAAGGACAAGATTTCGAGCTGATTCCATTTGGTGCTGGGCGTAGAATCTGCGCAGGCATACCTTTAGGGATTGTCACGGTGGAGCTCATGACTGCTAACCTTCTTAATTCATTTGATTGGGAACTACCTGAAGGGGTGAAAGGGGAAGACATAGACACGGATGGGCTACCAGGACTTGCCCAACACAAGAAGAATCATCTTCACCTTGTTGCCAAGAAGCATAATTAATACCGCAATATGACCTACTAATAAAAATAAAAAATAAAGACGGCCTAGTGCATGAGACTCCCATTGTATGGCCTACTAATGTAATAAAGTGATTATGTTTCAATGTTGCTGATGTTTGCTTTTGTATCAGGTTGTTGTATTGTGGTAGCATTTTTTTATCTTGTGAAAGGTTGCTTTGGTTTTCTTTTGTTGGGGTGCTTTCACTTGGCATGCCCTTTCTCTGTAATGTTTTTGGGTTGTGGTACCCATTGTACCCTTCATTTAATAACATTTTGCTTATTAAAAATGTAATAAAGTGATTTTAGTTTGTCATTTGATTTTGAATTTGTTAGAAAAATAATATATAAAATCAATAAATAAAATCGAATCCTACAAGAATTATATATGTGTATTGTCGACGGATTTTTACCTACTGCGTTGAGGCCGTAGGAATCATGTGTCACCATCACTTCTTCTTTGCTTTATGCTACATGAACTCCCAAGAAATCAAACAAACCTGTATTGTATACTTAGGATCACATTTTTTTTTGGGTCTAAATCCTTCCTCAGTAGATGTTGAATCTGTTACAAATTTTACTATATATGGTTTATTGGATCATACTTTGGAAGCATGTATCAAAAAGGCCAAAGATGCAATCTTTTACTTTTATAATAGATATATCAATGGCTTTGGTGCAACAATTGATGAAGATGAAGCAGTGAAGGTTGCGAGAATGAAGTTAAGGCTGCAATGGCAAAGACAATTTCCTAGCAGGAAAACCTAATTGTGGGAAACTAAAGAAGGTTTGCAGTTAAATGAACAAACTTTAATTAGGATTAAAATTTGGCAATTCATTAACCCTAAATTCGATTATTCTGTATGCTCGTTATAACTAATTGTAGTACAATCGTCGGTCAACTAATCAACTCTAACATGCCAAGTGTGATCAAATCTTAAAAACACATTAAAACGATATATAGAACACTATCCATTTGAAGAAGTAAAATCAATTTAAATTACGAAATAAGGCATTCAAATAACAAGATCCGCCATAACCCTAGTTATGAGGTTTACAAATCCATATAAAACATAAATTCAAATCCAAAATCATAGAGTATATAAAAAAATAGATATGAAAACCCTCTTTTCCATGGTGATATTTTCCATAATATTTCATGTTCTCCTCCGTAGTTGTCACGCTTCTCTTCTCTATCTCAAATCCTTCTAAAATGGTGTGAAAAATCCCCACACAGTGTAAGAGATGATTAGGAAAGAAGACTCTGAAATGAACAGATGAAAACACGAGAAGGGATGTTGAATTGTCTTTTACTTAAACTTTTCGAAAATATGAAAGTTTTCTCAAAGAAGCACGATCAAACACTTTAATGTGTCTGAAGCAGAACAGGTTAATTTAAAACTTAACACTTTTAACCCTGATTAGCATAACAAATATAAAATAAAACTTAAAGAGATAAGGGAAGAAAGTTGACAAAGAGATTTATACCGGTTCTCCCCCACCAGCGGCTCTCCACCGCCACTTGACCGCTCACCCTGAACAGTGCCAGCAACCCACCCAAACCCATCCTACCCCTTCATTGGCTCAGTGTCTCGTGCTGCTCCACTCGTTCCTCACCCCCACATGCCACCATGTCGCATATATGCCTCCCCAGGTACACCTCCGAAGCTCCGACATCAACACATTCTCACTCGGCCCCGACGACCCCTCCAGCAAGTCAAACTGGCTAGAGTAATAAGGTCTCGGTGAACCAGTCCATAAAAATCGGACCATTGTGATTCGCTTCTTGCTCCACCACTATCACAATTGCGTTCGCGGACCTTTATTTAAAACCCTGGTAATATTGTATAGGCTATGAAGTCCAGATACTTGGTACGATACAAGTGCTACACAACACGGATACAAGGATACGAATAATTTTTTTAAAAATTCAAGAAACGATACGACTGGGATACACAAAAAGCATATATATAAAAACATATATTTTATATAGATGCGGAATATTTGTAAAGAAGAAGACATTGATCATTATATATAACCACTACTAAAAATGTTGAAATTAGCGATGGAATTTAGCAACGACAACATATCCGTCACAAACTGCGATAAATTTAGTGACGAATTGTGTTTTGATTTACACTATTTCCTGATTTACTATTTAGCGACTTATTTAGCAACGAAATATGTTGTTGTTGAAATTCTCGTAGCAAAATTCATCCCAAAATTATTTCTTTGACTTTAGTGATGAAATTAACGACAAAAAATGTTCGTCATGAGGCCCCTCCTAGCAAAATTCATAGCTGATGTTTTAATTTGAATTTACCCGTGGACACGTAATTTCCGTCACTACACTTGTAATTAATATTCTATTTGAAAATCAGAATTCGTCACTAATTCCATCATTAATTTTAACGACGGATTCAGCGACAGATCCTTCTGCTTACCCCTTCCCCCCCTTTTTTCATTTCCACTCATCATCAACCCTTCCCAACATTCCAATTAACTTATTTAATTTGAGAGAGTTCAATTTTAATATTGCTTTTATAATATTGAGAGAGTTCAACTTGGATTTAATTTTTGCATCTGTTCTTTTTAACCATCTCCTTTTTATCACCGTTTACCTTTTCCCATATTTATTAGTTTTATAATTTCAATGAATGTTAAAAGCAATTATTGTTAAGAGAAATGGTTTGTGTATTTGTAGCTTTCATACGATTGTCTATTCCAGATTGTAGATTTTTTTTTTTTTTTTGGGGTGGGGATGGGGGGTTTGATGACTTTCAAAACCCAGGCGACTAGGCCCATGGTCTTCCTTCTTGGACATGGAAGGAGGAACAAGTGTTTTTATTTTACTGCTGAAAATATATTATTTTAACCATTAATATATTTTTTTCCTGCACCTCTGCTAGTTAGCTTAACCATATTTTTGTCCATTTTTTTCTTAAATCTTTTCCTACCTGTTTTGGGTAATTCTTCCATAGTGTTACTTGAGTTACGTTGAAAGGAGATTGGGAGGAAGCAATGTAATAGGTGAAATTAGTCATAAAAAAATGTTGTTTCATGTTAGTAAGTAAACAGTTTTCTACTCTGTACCACATAATAACAATGTGTCTTTCTTATTCTTTGGTCGTGGGTCTATGTGTGATGTAGATCCTATGACGTTAGCGTGCCAAAGGCAGGGTGGCTTTCAATGTTTATGGATCGTATGATAAATCTACCGATCCATAAAATCCACTATGTCTTTTGTTTTTTTTTTAAGGAAACCATAAATTGAAAAAAGAACAAAACGCAGAGACTCCTTTACCCATTGTCACAGGTCACCATCGTCCCATCCACCGCTAAGACAAACCGATGTCCCATTAAATAAAAACCTAATTTTAGCTAACCATAATTGCGATATAAACGTTAAGTATAGATACAGAAAAGTAAAGATATTAAAAACTTTAAATGTAAAAGCTATAAACATCAACGGCACACCACATATATATACATATAAACATAAGGTCCTGGTACACTGTATAGGGTACCCCATCAGTAGGGTCCCGATGATACTAACCAACATTCTGAAAACTAAAAGAAAATACATATGATAGTCTGAAAAAAGAAAACATCTCACATCACTCCACACCAACCCAGCCCCGCTCAAAAGTACATCAAAAATGGGCTCACCACACATAACCTATCTACAACATACGCACTGGACTCCACTAATTCTAGTGTGGATATCTAGAGCTACCCTGACTCTCCACGTGCATAAGTCGGTACACGTACTGTCGTGGTCTCGATGGTGGTCCTGATGCTGTCACCTCACTGCTACCAGATATAATCATGCGGCGTTGACACTGGAACTGTCACCGGTAATGTGCACTGTGACGAGCATCATCTCGGGGAATCATTGCAATGGGGCGTATCACTTCCGAATGCTGAGCTTCCCAAGGATGCGGCTGTGGTCTGGGAGGTGGATGCCAAAATACTGGAAGGGGAAGGGTCTATTCAAGGCGGAACATCCCAACAAAACCGAAGTGAGGTCCCTTTCCAAATCTCACGTACGCAGAAACTGGACCCGTATACACAGTGAAGAAGGTGGCTGGATCCACTCTCCACCCCCTCTCATCATGAAACTCCAACTCAAGGGTTCCTATCAGTGGAAACCCCGAGGGTCCTGTCGTCCACAGATGATCCAAGTGTGGCATCTCGATCAACTGGGTTTGCGTCAAGAACCAAGGACAAACATACACAGAAAGGGATAGGGAGATAAGAAACTACCTATCATCATATATGGAAAAGGGTACATAGTATATATTAAATAATAACACACATGCGTGCATCACATATAAATATCATTCATCCTCGAGTCGTGTTATCATCTTCTACCCTTTACGCTCATGCAACTAATCTTGATGCTGACGTGGCCACCAGACAATCCTGTCACACATCCCTAATCTAATTAGGGATAATAGTCAGTCGTCCAAGCGGCGTGTCCACAAATCTCTGTGCACACCCCAGTTCCCGCTAGGGTGCTCATTATGAGAATGAAACTAATTCCCCATCCCCGGTGGAGAATAGTCGCACAACAATCATATTCTTACCCTTGCAGGGTAAACGATGCAGCTCCGCAAGGACTATATGAGTATCACGGTAGTCTTCTTCATCCTCGCATGAGGGCACTGACCCATGACATCTGGTATCCGTAATCGGATACTCTGACCTTGTGTGTTTCACTCACAAGATTGTGATCAACACAATGCATCTATATGAGTCTCACCGACTCGTATCAGGTCATCACCTAGTGTCTTAACCTTACATCACCATCTTGTAACACCCTGATTTTCACAAATGGGTATATGTTAATTTGGATGCTTAGCTGTTATTATTATTGTTATTGTTATTGTTATTAATAAGATTATTGTTATTATTACTCATGGTGTTAGTATTATTATAAATATAAGTGATAATGTAATTGTGATTAGTATTGCAGATTTTTATACAAATACATATTTATGTATGTATATATATTCTTACATATGATAATATGTATATTAATATATGATTATTTGTATTAATATGAGATTGTGTCTATTAATGTGTGATCTTATATGAATATATGATTTTGTATGTGATTTTATATGTTAATATATAATATGTGATTTTATTAATAATAAGTGATTAAGAATGATAATACGAGATTTTGTCGATAAAAAAAAAAGAATGATAGTACGAGATATCGTGTAATTTAGTATTTAAATCGAGATAGTGTAACTCTTAGATTTTAGTCCCTTAATCAATTAGATTTGAGTCCTTATTAATATAGGATAATCCACTTTTTGGTTATCTCTTAAGATCTTATCATAATCTTCTAGGGATCCTATATAGAAATAACTATCAAATCTGTCTCTAAACTTCCATTGCAATTTTGTCCATGTTAGAGTCTGATTTAGGATTCGATCGTGACATGAAATTGTAGATATTTCTCTAAGATTTTTAACGACACCTGTAACACCCTGTTTTCCATATGTTTTCTGTAGCAGTAAATACATATTTAAATGTGTTTATTTTAGATTAAACTCAGGATGATTTTAATTAAACTAAAATCGTTTTCTTGTGTAGTTATATCATATGAAGTCATGGTAAAAATTTTCGGTTGAAAATTCATACGGAAGCCGGTCAGTGTTATCACTGCCGGTATAAGTGTACTGTACAGAAAACCTAATTTTGACCCGTGAACGAGACAATTAGTGTTTTTATTATGTTTCCATCCACTTTGGTTATTTTGAAAATTTTCGTTCAAAAATAAAATAAAATATTTTATTCGGGAGAAAACGTCGAAAGAATTACGATCGGAAATGCAACCGGGTACGAAATGGAGCAGATTAGGGACCATAAAAGAATTAAGGAGACATGATGGAAGAGGCTATGACACACTCTAAAAGTATAGTCATCACACTTTTCAAATTATAATACTATTCTAATCCAAAAGTCATTTCTCTCTCTTCTTCCATCCAATCAAGCATTAAACCACCAAGCTTGTTCAACAAGCTCTCCCTCTTCTCCCCTTTGACCGTGGAACTCTCCTCCTTTCCCTATATATACCCCTTTCATTTTCACTTCACTACAAAAAAAAACCTATTTAGCGACCGAAGATTTCGGTCGCTAAACATGATAATTCGGTTGCTATACTGTATAGCGACCGAATTAGCGACCGAATTAAGGGGGTAGCAGAAACCCTGGTCGCTAAATGTTTAGCGACCGAACTTATATTTCGGTCGCAAATCTGCGACCGATATTTCGGTTGCAAAAGTATATATTTCGATCGCCGTATAGTGGGTCGCATACCCAGCTCGCCTAATTTGGTGACCGATATTCGGTCGCTATTTCGGTCGCAAAATTTTATTTTTTTAATTTTTTTTTCCTGTAACGATCCTGCCGACCAAATATAGTTTTTCAACTATTACCCCATTGATTTTTAATTTCTGATATAAACAAAATACACCAATATTTTTTTTAAATAAATAGAAAACATAAATATGATGTACTAACGATCCAAAACACCACAGTCAATATGATCAAGAAAACATATACATTAATTAACGCAAGTTTAATAATGGTTTATAAAAAAAAGTTTAATAAGTACTAATTAACGATCAAAACATAAAAATACACCACATTCAATAAATACTAATAAAAATATCAAAACTCATCAATCTTCCAAAGGGATGAACATGTAGAAACGAGAACCCCCAAGGTACTTAAACTTTGCCAATGCACCAGTGGACAACAAATACAACTCCCTGATACCATTTGTATCTGTTGCAAAATATGGGCGATTCTCATGGATTACTATATTCCCATTGAACAGATTTCCTCTTTTGTCTTCAATAGTCACAACACGCGGTATTTGTTGTCCCCAACGACGGTAGAATGATCGCGGGATTGAAATCAAATCCTGCAAATACACAAGAACAATTTAGTAAATGATTAGTTTATGCCTTAACCATCATTACGTGAATCCGATCGTTATTCTTAAGTTGATGAGATACTGTACCTGGTCTATATGGATGGCTGTCTCAAAACATTTAGTCGGGTCCATTTTCTGATAAAACGATAAGGAAAACAAGTCATATGTCTAAACTTCATCAAGTGATAATAAGAAAAGATGGAAAGATCCATGTAGCATACTATCATGTTAAAATAGAACAAAGAAATGCAACTTCACATGCAACTTTACATATTAGCAAACATAGTAGTTTTCAGGAAAGCAGATGATTTTACGTCGTTTTGAAGGATGGTCATAGAGAGGACTTTTCCTACCGGAAATGCCTAGATAACCTAGTAAGGATGGTCATCAACAACTATTTCTGGAAAGCTCCATTTCCTAATGAAACAAATGAGTAAAAAACCAGAGTTGTTTTCATAATATTGTGTACAAAGCTGCTTTCTAATGTGAATAATGTTTTAATGATGACGGCACGTCATGCATGTTCCTGGCAAACTGTGCCTAGCCCTTCATTTTATCTAACCCTATACTTAATCCTTCATTATCTAAGAGACTCGCTTTTAAAATTGGCAATCACAATATATAAACACATAAGGAGTTAATTTAACTCATATAAATATTTGCTAAAAGGTTTTTCAACCACTCAGCCTCATTATCAGCCATTTTAAGAGTAATAGCTCTAACCACATTGTATATTTAACAATAAATTTCAATTGACTGATCTCCAAGTAATTAAACCACCACAAAGGATGAACACATAACTATTTAGTGGATTTAGTCTCATCTGAATATGAAATTAAGATAATATAATTGATACAGCGGAAATCCACCAAATAGAATATCATATTCATCTCCTACAAAAGTGTAGAAGGCAAAAATATTTTTGTATGCACAAATTATCTGGTAGCCCCAAAGTCTACCATCCATTACTTTACACTCACCACATGACAAGCCCGATAAAAGGCCGCAACAATTATATCATCTCCTTAGACCAATTTTTCCTTCAGCCTAGGAGGATTGTCACTCCTCTTTACACATAAACGTACATTAAAATGCACATTCACATGAATTTATACTTAGAAATTATAACCCGCGGATCAAACTATCATATCGTTGTCACTAACAATAAAAGAACCAAGATTATATCAATCAAGGAAATCTAAAGTGTGCCCGTAAGAAATTCACAAGTTTATACATGCATCATATATTGCATAATTGCCTAGCATTACTCAAGAGGTATTTTCGAAGCATTTGGCATTTGAATACAGGTGGCATTTAATAAGCATTTAGTAACATCCAATACATTTCATAAATATTTTCAAATTTATTTCTTGAAGGAATCCATCAAGTTAAGTACCTTATGTAATCTCTTAGAAAAAATAATTCCGCAAAAAGATGATATATACATAGTGAAGCAAGGAACATATCTCATGTCCATTCCAAAATTCAACTAAAACATGGAAACTAAAGCATGTTATAAAATCTCATAAACCCAGAATTTCTTCACAAATGAAGGCAAAACAAACATCACCAAATTATCTTTATATACATTGCCCAACCTGACAAGCATCATTGTTACATAACCACATTTTGAATATATAAGCAGCCCAGATACTTGCAACAAGTATATAAATATATAGATATATATACCGCCCAAGTTTCACAAAAATTTCAACCACACTCATAACCAAAACATATTAAGAACACACATAAATAGACTAACCAGTTCTTCCAAAACCGAGACAAGCAATGGATTTCAACCACACTCATAACCAAAACATATTAAGAACACACATAAATAGACTCATGCCATTTGCGAACTAATAACACTTTATCAATTCATTCCAATGCTTATAATGTAAATATATACAAATATGATTCCATAATCATTTCCAAACAAGTTATCAATAAATACATATCAAATTATTCTAATTACATTGATTCATTGTTATTGAAAGATTTTTATTTTAAAGAGAATAAACTATTCTTCATAGCAATCCAAATGTATGAACATGCTCAGATATAAGTACCAGCCTTCAATTTAAAACCTTGATCTTCACACTCATTCTCACTCTACCAATTTCCCAATACAAATATTAAAATTTATAAATCACAAAACTTTACTTGACAAATCCAACCAAAAAAAAACGTAATTGGCAAAGTAGCCACACTTACTCTCCTGTCAAAACTCTTTGCTCTCCCTGTAATTTTACCTTCTCTTAAGCAACCCGTATCATATTCTTAATTTTCTATTTCAAACAAATCTCACATATCTCATATCAAAACACATCTTCCACAAATCTCAGTATTAAATATAAGATATGAATTTATTAACAAGATTAATTACAAATTAATATCTGTAATATCAGTCTCAATCTCTTTTATCCACAATTTCTTGCCATTATCTCTACATCTCTACAACACATCTCAATTAATGTCACCCCTTCATATACCTTTACCAATTCCCCCAAACAAGTATTTATAACCCATAAGAATTAAACTTGACAAGTAACCACTAACCACCATAATTTTTTTTATAAACAAGCAAGTCGTGTAAATAAGAGTACAAGAAGTGTTCTAACCCGATACATCATTACACTTAACGGTCCATTCTATAATCAACATAAAATGGATTAAAACCAAAACCTGATTGCACTCAAAGCAAAACTAATTGCTCTCCACACAATTAATCTTACTTTCTACAAGCATTCTTTATCATATACTTGGTTTCTTATTTTAAACAAATCTCACATCTCATATAATGACATCTATTATATGTATCTTAATATTCATTACATGATATAAATATATGAATGAAAATTGAAAACCACAGTAATTTTTAAATAGGAATTTACATCAAGATTAATCACAAGTTACATTAGAAACAATGAAAAGATGTTCTACTCAATCACAGTCACCAATATCACAACTCACAACTCACATGAAATACACAAGTAGCTCTTCTCAGTAGTAAGCAATAAAGCAAGCAATGAAACAATGAAGCAAAATAAAAAATGATACATAGAGAGTCCATGCATGGTTACCTCAAGGCAGAGCAGGGAATGCACAAAATGAGGAGAGAAGAAGGTAGGAGGAGCTCAGCGCGTGCGCGGTGACCAGGGAGAGCTGCGTACGTGTTGGTAGCCGGAGTATGGCGGCCTGAAACAGAGGGGGGGGATTAAAAATAGAGCAGGAAGAGGGGAAAGGAAGAGAGGAGAGGAAGAGGGAAGAGATGGAAGAAGAGGAGGAGGAGGACGGAGGCTTACCGGAGACGGAGGTGGTGGCGGTGCGCACTGCACGGTGGTGGCGGCCTGAACGCGAGGGAGAAGAAGATGGGTGAGGAAGGAAGAGATGGCAGAAATGAGGAAGAAGGGAAAGATTTCACGATTTTATGGATTTATAATTTGGTGACCGAAATAATCGGTCGCTAAATCGGTCGCCAATCACTTAAATAAAAAATGGTCGCTAAATTCGGTCGCGGGATGAGTTAATTTGAAATTTGAATTCATAAATTTAGCGACGGAGTATTCAATCGGTCGCTAGCACGCGCGATTTTAATTTTTTTATGCGCCGTTTAGCGACCGAAAAAATATCGGTTGCATTTAATTCGGTCGCTAGTTCGGTCACTAAGAATACATAAAATTTCAGACTTTCAACCGTTGCATTTAATTCGGTCGCTATTTCGGTCTCTAAGAAGGAATAAAATTACTAACTTTTAAGTTCCTTTATTTAGCGACGGAAATAGCGACCGATAACCCTGCTACGCTCTATTTCGGTCGCTATTTCGGTCGCAGTATTATCTCTAATCACTACTTCATGTAGATCCTACAATCGGTCGCCAGTTCGGTCGCAAAAAGCAACCGAAAAATTCGGTCACTTTTTTCGGTCGCTAAACAACCTTTTTTTTGTAGTGCTTCATCATCTTCCTCCTTCAACCTCCATTAAACCTTCATCTTCTTCTTTCTTCTAAAAGTTTAAGCTCTTAAAGCTTTAGTTTTTATTCATCTTTTCTACTTAAGTTCTTCATTAAAGTTCTTCCTTATACTAAGGGTAATGCTCTCATATGAATCTTTTTGCAAGTTTCATCTTTTATTTCTTAGTTTACTTTATGTGTTCTTTATATGCTTTAAACTTCTAAAATCTCTCTAAAATGGTAGAAATTACTCCTTTTGAGTTGAAACCACTTTCTATAGTCTTGTATTAACTTATCTTTTCACATACTAAGAGGTTGTGTAAAAAAAATATCTATCCATCTCTTCCAATGAAGGCCGAATGCTTGCATTTGTGACCTAGGAAGTTTTTGTTTCAACTTTTGGAATATGATCATGTGTTTGAGTCTCTAACTATCCCTTGATCTTGAGTCTATAAATCTTGGAAGTTTTGATAGCTTGTTCCTATGATGGCCGAAAAATATGAATAAGTAGGCCTAGGATACTATGTTTCAACTTTCCTAGTATTGATCATGGATTTAGAACTCTTAATACCTTGTGATTCTAAACCTAAGAGTTATTGTTAAACAAAGAATATTTTCCTCATCATCCTATGATGGCCGAAACTTAGAGTTTAGGTGCTAGGATGTTTGAGTTTTTATTTTTCTAAAATAATCATGGACTTGAGCTCCATAAGATATTTGGATGCTAAGTCTTATAGATTGGAAAGTTTAAGGATTTCTAACTTGTTTATTCTATGTTATTAAAGCTAGTATGTATTACTTTCATTTTTCCAAGATGATCATGGACTTGAGCTCCATAAGATATTTGGATGCTAGGTCTAAGAGATTGGAATGTTTAAGTTTCCATTGTTTTCCAAGATGATCATGGACTTGAGCTCCATAAGATATTTGGATGCTAAGTCTAAGAGATTGGAATGTTTAAGTTCCATTGTTTTCCAAGATGATCATGGACTTGAGCTCCATAAGATATTTGGATGCTAAGTCTAAGAGATTGGAAAGTTTAAAGATTTCTAGCCTATAAATCCTATGAAGGCCGAACCTAGAAGGTTATGGACCTAGGATACTTTGTTCTTATTTTCCAAAATGATCATGGTTTTGAGCTCCTTAATACATATGGATGCTAAAACTAAGAGATTGGAAAGTTTAGTGAATGCTAGCCTATTTTACTAGCCTTGGCCGAATACCCTAAGTTTATAACTTAGTGGGATTTTAATTCAAGTTTGTTAAATGATCATTGTTTATGAACTCCTAACACTTAAGGATCATAAATCCATGAGTTGTATAATTTTTGGGAATCTCTAACCCTAAGACTAGTCTTGGCCGAACCTATACCTTGTGGTTTAGTGTTCTTGTTTGATTTTAACTTGTGATTTTGTGTTCATAACCTTAAACTTCCATCGCGGAGGGAACGAGGACGTTCGTGACATACCTCTTCGAGCATCTAATCTTCTTACCTTCACAGAAAGTAAGAGGGGATTGCCTATGGATATTCAATGACTATATGCATGTGTGTATATGTTTACTTGAGTGATTTGAATACTATTATGATGTAGAGCAAACACTTGAATGACTTGTTTACTTGAACTATTGTTAATATTACTTGAAGTTGATTATTACTTGCCTTAAAAAGTATTGTGAGTTGTATATATGTGATGAACTGTCATTAACTGTGATATTATTGTTGGGAATATATTACTGTTGATTGAAGTTTGAGAAGCCGGACTTGAGTCTGTGCACAATGATTATAAGGATTAAAAGCCTTAATAAGCCTTGAATAGAACTTTGAAAGTATTGGTTTCATTTACAAAAGTTCCTTGTTTAAAATGCTTACTTCAAGAGAATGAGATTCTAGTTTGAAAAGAAACGTTGAAGTGTTTAGAAACTACCTTTTTATGATCCAAAGTTTGTATGAGAGAAAACCTTTTTCGAACTATGTGTTTCATGAAGGAAAAACCCCTTTGAAGATATTTGACCTTATTCCATCAAGGATTTCAAAAGCAAACGAATTTCCAAATGTTTTATAAAAGAAATTGTAAAGGAAAAGATTTTCTCCTAAATGTTTTAGAAACATTCCGGTTACTTGGATAGGTGACCGAGGTTTTTTGGTTTTTGATTTTCACTGAGCGAAAAGTAAGCACATGTTATAGAGAATCTAGTTCGCGAGACGTCTCCTCTAGTATTCAGTTATAAGCACACGATCTGGGATCCGTGTCAAGAATTATGGACCAAGGGTCCAAGTTGTGATATTATGGGCTAGGAATCCAAATCTTGGAATTGAAGACGGTGTGTTCTAATTTCATTGATATGGGCTAGGAGTCCTTATCATGTTGAAATAAAACATGGAAAAATTATAATTGTTTCTACGACCACAACCTTGGATTGCGGCCTCGGTCTAAAGTGTTGTGATTGAGCACTCGGATTGTGCGTCCTGTGTTATTAATTTTCAAGTGATGAAAATTGTGAATAGTCGTTAGCTTTGGGTTTCGACAACGTAAAAGAGTGAATATAAAGAAAAGTCTCGTTAATGAAAAGTCTTTTATTCATATGTATTTCCCCTTGGCAGACGTGCTTGAGTTACCGAATACCCGCTTAAGATGTGGTATTTGATGATGTATACATCCGAATGGCCGTTATAAGGGATTCGTGATGGTGTTGATCCGGGTACATGAGGTGACGAAGACAACTTGCCAATACGGCATGCGAGCCTGATAAACTCTTTCTTTCTTAATGATAAAACGATGATGGTATCTCATGAGATTAAGATTAGAGCCTGATGATTGAAGTGTCACGCATTATCTTTATAAAATTGATTGATTCGGGTATGAGACCCATTGAAATAATACTTATTGTTTACCTATGAGTAATGTTTAAAATGTTAATATGACAAGGTGTTGTATGTATCATGTGTATGGTTGTTGTGTGATATATCCGTTGTCGGTATCTCACTCTTTCATTTCTACTTGTTATTCTCTCTTCCTTTTTGGTATCGCCGTACGTATATGAGTTCAGATGGATCCCAATATCCCACTTGTGCTGACAAAGTCGAAGAATGAGGTCTTCGACGATGCAGGGAATGTAGGGGCATGGCTAATACATCCAGGGGCGACATCTGCCACATACCACGGAGCAATCATCACAACCGATTTAAATGCTGACGGAGACCCAATCAGTAGGAGCTATACCGTGGAGACTAGGAGGGTAGCTCTGCCTCCGTCTTGGTATTACCTTCACACACTACGAGCTAATGGACTGCTACATGAGCCACCACCTCTAGACGTAGATCCTGCAACACCGATTGAGGAGGATCCCCAGGAGGACCTGAGGAGGATCTTGAGGAGGACCCTGAGGAAGACTTCTCTGAGGTCATACACGAGGATGAGCCAGAGGATCACGTTATGGATCATGACGACGACAACGATTCCATAGATGAGGGCGGCGACGTCATAGATCCATTACCTGATGTCTCGTCTCGTGGGAGCATTTGTGGAGACCCTGCTTGCAGCGAGTGTCAGTAACCAGTTCGGAGCGTTTTGTGGATAGTCTTCCGTCATCTGACTTTTTAGAGTTACCTTTATGGATGTGGTTCTGGACCCTCTTTCCCTGTGTCTTTACTTACTCTCTTTTAAGTTGTATCTTCTAGATGTCTGATTCCGTTGCAATGGCCGTTGATAAGGCCCTATCTTATGTACTGGAACTTGGCTCTCATTGGGACATGTTATATATATATATATATATATATATATATATATATATATATATATATATATATATGTTGTCTTCAATTCATGTTCCGAGTGTTCATCACCTTTATCTTGTTTCATCCTTTCAAAAAAAAAAATTCACTACCGTTTTTAGAGTACTTATCCATCGAGAAAATGATACTTTCCGAAAGTAACCAGCATTGTAAATCAGAAATATTTCCGCAATTGGGTAACCATGTGATGCCGGGTTTAGGGTGTCACAACACCAAGAATGCCTCAATCGGACACTCGTAGATCAAGATATGTGCAAAATACCAATCTATATGCAGTTTGGACTGAAATAGGAGCCCATTAAGCCATACCTTGTTTTTATACCATAAGTGTAACACCCCGATTTTACTGTTCTTTAATATCGGTAAATATATACATATATTTGTTTATATTTTTATCCAAGACCTAGAAAATGATTTTGAATAAAACAAAATCATATTTATACTCTACTTTATCGTAGAGAGTTACGGTAAAAATTTAGGTTTAAAATTCAGACGAAACTCGGTCTGCGTTTTAACTGACAGCAAGATTTTACTGAGCAGAAAACTTAATCTTGACCCGAGAACGAAACCGTTTAGATTTTTATTTTATTTCCAACCAAAGTGGTTATTTTGAAAATTTTCAAAATAAATAGGTTATTATACGATAATCGGGTAAGTACTCGACGATCGGGGATCGACTGCATCGAGAACGGAGGTGCAGAGACAAAACCCGATGCCGGGTGGATGAGCACAATGAGTCATCTATGATGAATCATGGGGGTAAGTCATAGGGGTTAGTCATCTTGCATTAAATGCAAGTAATGATGGTTATATGTAAAAAGACCAAAATACCCTTGATCTTTAAGTGAAATTTCAAAAGAGTTCCTAACTGAATTTTGACCAAAATACCCTCTAAAATGTTAATTTTGTGCAGCCCCTCCACTAAACCAAACTCTTTTCATTTTGGTTTCATTTCATCATCTTTCTCTCAAAAACCCTATTCAGGTAAACAACGAAACCATACACGAATGTGCAGAGATATACCTGGAGGATAGAACGACGAGTCATCCATGATGACTCAAGAGGAATGAGTCACCATAAAGACTCACCATAGTCATTAATATGCATTTATGACAAGTAAAGGTGAAAAGACTAAAATACCCATAACCTAACCTATGTCTAGTTAACTCCAACTAAGGTTAGCCAACCATGATTTGCAACAAAATATCTTCTTCCTCGTCTTGTGCCCCCAAATCAGTCACCCATATACAAATTCTCCACCACACATTAGTAGTGATGATTTTCTTAATATCTAGATATTTATTTATGGAAATGACCATTGAACCCTTGAGTTTCCATGGTTATTACAAGTTGTGCCATCAATATTTTGGACCACAATAACCCATAACCCACGGTTCCACCTCCCATAACCCACATTTAGACCAATTTCAACTCATTTATGCTTTCTTCTTAATCAAGTTCACCATTTTCTCTAAGAACACATAAGAACTTCATTGATTCTCATACTCATCCGAAACTGCACTAAAATGCTGACCCTTTTCTGTTCTGAAAATCGACAAACTTTATCCATGAAAGTTTTTCCTCTTGATCTCTTATTTCCAACGAGCTAAATATCACCAAAACTGAATAAGTATATTTTGAGATATACCAAAATACCAAAACAGCTCAAAATCCTTAGCATCCCAAGAGAACAGTGGAAAGAAGGCCCTTTACGCCCCTGTTCTAATCTGAATTAAACAAAACCTTAATCATAAAAGTTGTGGCTATCCTTCTTACCTTTCTAACAAGCCAAAGTTTGTAAATTTTAGATGAGTAAATCGTGAGATATGCTCATAACACCACCACACCCTCAAAGCTGTCAAATTTTCAACTAAGCTTGTTTTGATCATTACCCTTCATCAAGAGGTAACCTCTCCTCTACATGATCAATCATGTCTTCTTTGTCATTCATTTCATGATTTTCATGACATGAACATCATTTTCCAATTTCTAGATCTAATCTTCAAAAATTTCTAGAAAATCATAGAAAGATCATTTTAATATGAAATCAATTTCTATGATCTCCATATGACTTCTATTTTCATCATCCAAGAGTTTGAAAAATTTAGAGATCGCTAGATATTTCTTCTTGACTTGGCCGAACTTATGTTCAAATGGGTTTATGTGATTTTCTTCATTCTTTAACTTGTTTTCATGTTGGTTGTTCATGGCTTGGTTTTGGTGGACAAAACCGTGGCATACCTTGCTTGGTTTAGCTTGTGTTTGTTTTATCTTCAAGTGATCTTCAAGAGGTAAGATGGGATATTACCACTATCCTACCTTAAAGTAGATATGTTGATGGTTTATATAGTGTTATTTAGTGCAAATGGTCTTGTAAATCATAAGTGTGTGATTTATTGTTTTATATATATGTGATCCTCTTGGAGGATTTGGTTGATGCTTGATTTTGAATTTTGATATATGTTGATCTTGATTGAATGATTTCTAATTGGGTACTTGATGGTTGTTTATTTGATTTAACATGAAAAATTGCCTAACATGATCATTATTGGGCCATTCGGCCTTAGCTGTCTAAATGGGTTTCATGTTGATTTAAATGGTTTGAATAATTTTGATGAGGATTGAATAAATGTATAAGAATATAGAAATTGGTTGGGATTGATTTGGATGTGTATATTGAAAGATATGATTTTATGAGTCCTTAGGGACTAAAATGCAATTTATGAGAATTTCAGTGGCTTCACTGAAATTCATATTATTGTATGTTAAGATTGTAGTCCTTGATGAGGCAAAACCACAGAAATTGGTTTGGTGTTAATTGGATTAATACTTAAAAATTTATAAGATTTTTTTTTGTGAAAAAGGACCTCCTTGCAATTATAGAAAAATATTTGGGCAGGAACGAAATTTCTTGAAATTTGAGGGAAACTAAAACATATTTCTAAAGAAGTTGGTTTGGTGTGATTTGAAGTTATAAATAAACAGTTATAAGGTTTTAAGTGAATAAGGATCTTTTTGCAATTAATTAAAGTTTAGGGGTTAAATAGTAATTTTTGAAAATATATTTAACTGGACAGTGGGAGACTGTTTTTAATACCTATTAAAATGTTATAAAACTCCAAAATGAGTTTTGGACTATTAGAGTGTAAAATAGTTGAAAAATGATTTACGCGTTTTACAAACTTAACGACGTTCGGTCAATTTTTTACGAATTTTGTATACATGAAAAACAAAAGTGTAAAAACATTGTTTCAAAATCTTTGTATGAGTATTATAACCTAGGTTAGTAATAGATTTGAAGTGAAGAACCATATTTTTAAAAGTATGGCTTTTGGGCCTAAAACCAGTAAAAAGCGGCGAAACCGTCGTTAAACATTTTTAAAGATTTTTGAGAAAACAATGATGTAGAGTTTGAAATTAGTATTCCAATACTTTAACATAAGTATGGTAACTTAGGAAAGTGAAGGATTTGAGAAAAATAATTATATTTGTGAAAATATGGAATTTAAGTTGAAATACAATAAAAAATGGTAAAACTGTATTTTAAGAGTTTCGATGTTTTTTAAGAAACTGTTTTGAGGAATTTAGTACTTATGTACTTTAATGGAATTTGATTTCAAAATGGTTTGGTTTTAACCAAAGGTTTTAGTTTTAAGACAAAAGAGAATTTTAGTCTTTAAGACTAGTATTTCAAGTAAATTGAAAAACCTAAGTCATGAATGACTTAGTGAAAATACGAACGTAATAATTTATGACGTGGGGTGGAACACGACCTTATGTCATAAAGTATGGATAATTTATTATCGATATATCCATAAGATTTAATGGACATTTGATTTCTTGAAAGTCAAGAGAAAGGCTCAATTAGAAAAGTGCGACGAAATAAATAATTGGATTTGTGATCTAATCTCATAATGTGCTAGGATTGTTAATCCAATGTTTTAAAATACCTTTGCACAAAGATGAAAGGTTACTTAACAACGTTAGCTTGATGTTAAGTACCGGTTATTCGGACATAAGAACAGCTAGCATCTGATAAAGCACGTTGAATAGATTCCGTTGGAATCAAGAGGTCATCTGGTGGATAGACGAGAAGAACGGATCTTTCCTGCAAAGTTTGCCTAAACACATAGTGAAACTATGTTCTATAAGGTCGTTGTGCCTAGGAGATTGAGCTAACACTTTAATGCGGTTGCGAATTCGATAGTGACGATCTATTGATGCTAGGGGATGTTGGGGTATGAAATACTCACAAGGGCTCAGTTGGTAGCTCCTTCTGTGGCGTGGTGATCTTGCAATGTGCCGACATACTCAACTAGACGCTACGTGTTTTCTGGTAGTGTAGGATATTCCCAAAAAATCCAATGTGCACGACGATGATTATGGACGCCTTCTATTACCCAAAGCTAGCGTAGTCCGGAACAACTCTCCGAGCCACTCTCTTTGACTGTTCATAAAACCATGGTATAGGTTCAGAGGTCATTCCTCAAGTCTTAGATGTATTCTATCTAGCAAAACATTGTGTTGGGGTCGTGTTTATGTGAAACATTGTTGTTATGTTATGAATGTAGATTTGATTGAACGTAGATTTGATTGAATATTGATAATTGTACCTACCTGAGAATCATACCACTGCATGTCTGCCTTATGTGTAAGATAAATGGAAATCTTATCTCCTTATTTTTATATTGCCTATGTCGGCTGGCTATGTGCCTTCTGCATTCTTTTGAGAAGATGGAGACGTCAATATGTGGCTTGGCTGACGCATCGTAGACGATGGGATTCGAGCATGCAGACGATATGGTGGAGTTTCTAGTGAACGTCTTCCAGACTGTCGATGGTTCGTCGACCATGTTTTCCTCTTGGAAGAGGAAAGGGCTTAGTTCGAGAGTTACTATTGTAGTAGCTCCAGTAGTGTCCTTTGTTCGATGTCGGTAGTGGACTCAAATAGAGTTTCTACTAGATCTCGTCAGTTGGGTTTGTCCTTCTAACGATGAACGAGAAAGGATGGTCTTTTATATTTTAGTTTGGCCAGCTGGGTATGTTTTGTTGTTTTGGCTTCAACGACTCAGGGGGGGGGGGGGGGTGAATTGAGTTTTCTTAAAATCTTTCCCTCTTAAAAAACTTTTCACAAAAATTTACAAATCAGAGTTGTGGATTTGTGGCCTCAGGATCTTTTACAAAATCAATGAAGGGTTTATATAAAATCTTGAATAGAAGGATGATGAGGATAAGAAAGATTAATTCAGAATAGGTCCGGGTTCAAAACTCAATAATAACAAAATATAGAAACTGATTAAACCTTTAAAGATTAATAACAAGTTATGCAAGTTTCAGATACAAGCATTAACAATCAAGAATAAACTTGTAGGTTTCAGTTTCATGAATCAAGAATGGTTTTGATCAACTCAGCTTTAAACGCAGATAACACAGTCTTGATTACAATCGAACTCAGGTTTTCAATATAGTTTATACAGATCAAGAACAGAAATTATATTGAACTTTAAACATCAAAATCACAGGTTCTTGATCAAAAACAGAAAGTAAAGGAGTTTGAGTTTAGATATACTACACAACCAGATTTATCCTGGTTCAATCACCTCCAATGTGACCTACATCCAGTCGCCACTCCACCTGTGGGATTTCACATACTAACACACAAGCTTTAGCCAGGTAGCTTGAAAAAACTTTACACCACAGAGCACTCCTTCACCTCGAGATACCACGCTCTTGTGAAGAGCCTCAATGTTCTTCCTTCGGGATACCTCACCCTAATCACTCAGAGAGACTCCCTCTCTCTTTACAATCGAAAAGTAAAACAAAAATTGATTCCTAACTGTCAATAGTCAGATAAACAAATTGAAGCACTTATGAGTATTGAAACACTCTTTTCACAATAAGCTCAAGGAAGATGATGAATGATATGTGTATCGTATTTGATATGTTATTCGTTCTGTGTAATACGTAAAAAGTGTTCCTTTGATCCCTCTTTATATAGAAAACAAGTTTTAGTCGTTAGGATCAATCAAAATAGATTTGGATATGATTAACAGATTATGTTTTCTTGATTCTAGTTCTTGAAATAATATTCTACAACGGCCCTTATAGCATTCGCGTCCATCTTGATAATAACCACATCCATCTAGCCACGTCAGTAGACGGAAGTACTAAAACACAAAGTAATTGGACGTGCTCCAACTAGTAGACGAGCTCCATATGCCATGCCATTGGGCGGAGCTTCTCATTTAAGGATTTAGCAGGTCCAAAGACTTTTGTGGACGAGCGCTTTTGTCACTTTAGTGGACGAGCACTTCTATTACTTTAGTGGACGAGCGTTTCTGTCACTTTAGTGGACGAGCGCTTGTATCACTTTAGTGGACGAGCACTTTTGTCACTTTAGTGGACGAACGCTTCTGTCACTTTAGTGGACGAGCGCTTCTGTCACTTTAGTAGACGAGTGCTTATGTCACTTTAGTGGACGAGCGCTTGTATCACTTTAGTGGACGAGCGCTTCTGTCACTTTAGTGGTCGAGCACTTCTGTCACTTTAGTGGACAAGCACTTCTGTCACTTTAGTGGACGAGCGCTTGTATAACTTTAGTGTTGGACGAGCGCTTGTATTACTTCTGTGTTGAACGAGCGCTTGGATTCAAATAATCTTATTTCCAAAAATCATTTTCATTAACGAAAACTTATTCCTTTTAATGCAGGTTATGAAAATTGATTTTCTTCATGCATCTTTTTAAATGAGCTATTTGTGAATAAGAGATTTCATCTCTTACAAATCATCTAAGACTTAAATCAAATTTCTCCTTTAAGATCTTGTATTGATGATTCCTTGATCTTTGTCTTTACTCTTTGAGTCCTCCATGTAGCTCTTTTGATTTCTTCAAGTTCTTCCTTGAATATTCTCCTTTAATTGCTCACTGAACTTGTTGATTACTGCTTGATACATGTCTTTATAATTTGACACTAAAACACTTGCATACACATTATGTTGTATTTGTCATATATCAAAATCTCTAAGTCATTGAGTCTTACAATCTCCCCCTTTTTGATTATGTCAAATCTTTTGACAAATTATAAGATCAGAGTATAAGTGTAGCAGAAGCTAAGTGTTTTTAACAGATTTATATCATGGTATCAGAGCAGTCGGAGCAGAAGTATATGAGAGCAAAAAAATATTATCATAGCAGAATTTGATTTACTTCCCATTAATCATGTAAGCTTTTAAGGTCCCCCTCACCATATGCATGTATAATTCGTTATTATCCCTTTTCTGTATATCATACTTTTTTTTCTCCATGTATAATTTGTTATTATCCCCTTTCTCTATATCATACTTTTTCCTCCCCCTTTTGGCATTATCAAAAAGGTAAAGAAAAGAAACATTTAAAGCGATAGAGAAGGTAATCATTTAAACATTCAAACATAGCATATAAAATTATTATTGATAAAGGGATAGAGATTAGATATAGGATTGATCAATTATGCCCAAATCTTTTCTAATGAAAAAGAAGCTTTCCTTGTTCAAGGGCTTGGTAAAAATATCTGCAAGTTGTTTAGTTGTATCAACATATTCAATTTCGATTTCTCTACTTTGTATATGATCTCTAATGAAATGATGTCTGATTTCTATGTGTTTAGTTCTAGAGTGCATTATGGGATTCTTAGTTAAATTAATTGCACTAGTATTATCACATCTAATAGGAACTTGGTTTAGTTTCACACCATAATCAACTAATTGTTGTTTCATCCATAAAACTTGTGCACAACAGCTACCAGCTACTACATATTCAGCCTCTGCAGTGGATAAAGCCACACTAGATTGTGTCTTACTGAACCATGATACTAATGAGTTTCCTAGTAAATGACAAGTTCCACTAGTACTCTTTCTATCTAGTTTACAACCAGCAAAATCAGAGTCTGAATAGCTAATTAAAGTACATGTAGCTCCCTTGGGATACCATAATCCCATGTCTTTTGTTCCTAACAGATACTTAATTATCCTTTTAACTGCTGTTAAGTGTGATTCTTTTGGATTTGCTTGATACCTAGCACACATGCATACACTAAATATGATATCTGGCCTACTAGCAGTAAGATAAAGTAGTGAGCCTATCATACCTCTGAATATAGAAACATCAACAGGTTTACCTTGCTCATCCTTGTCCAGATAATAGGAGGTACTCATTGGAGTAGCCATCTCCTTAGCTTTTTCCATACCAAACTTCTTGATCAACTCATTAAGTACTTGGTTTGGCTAACAAAGATTCAATTTTCAGTTTGCTTTATTTGCAGTCCAAGGAAAAAGTTCAGCTCACCCATCATTGACATTTCAAACTCACTCTGCATAAGACTTGTAAACTCATTGCACAACTGTTCATTAGTAGCACCACAAATTATATCATCCACATATATTTGTACAAGTAAAATGTTGTGTGCCTTTTTCTTAGTGAACAAAGTTGTGTCAACTTTACCTCTTTTAAATCCTTTTTCAATGAGAAAATTACTTAACCTTTCATACCAAGCTCTAGGAGCTTGCTTTAAGCCATATAATGCTTTAGACATTTTATAAACATGGTTAGGCAATCCATTATTCTCAAAACCAGGTGGTTGACAAACATACACTTCCTCTTGTATAAATCCATTTAAGAAAGCACTCTTAACATCCATTTGATACAATTTAAATCCCATTATGCAAGCATAAGCAAGTAGCATTCTTATAGCTTCTAATCTTGCTACTGGTGCATATGTTTCATCATAATCTATGCCTTCTTCTTGGTTATACCCTTTGGCTACCGATCTAGCAATGTTTCTTACAATTATACCATTTTCATCTAGTTTATTCCTAAAAACCCATTTTGTACCTATTACTTGACAGTTCTTGGGTTTAGACACTAGTTTCCAAACTTGGTTTCTTTCAAACTGGTTTAACTCATCTTGTATAGCCATCATCCAATGTTCATCAATTATAGCATCATCTATGTTCTTAGGTTCTACTTGAGACACAAATGGCATATGATTACAAGCATTTCGAAGAGATTGTCTAGTAGTTACCCCCTTTGTAATTTCACCAATGATGTTATCAACTGTATGATTTCAGACAGTCCTCCATTCCTTTGGTAGGTCAGGCTGTTGTTCTGTTTGCTCCTGCTGCAGCAATTCCTTCTTTAAGCTTTCATCTTCTTCATTGTCTTGTTTCTCTTCTAGGGGAGTTTTCTCAATTGAATCTGCAAGATCATCAATAACAATCCTTTCCCAACCTTTTGGGGTTAGACTCATCAAATGTCACATGCACAGATTCCTCAATAGTTTGTGTTCTATTATTATATATTCTAAATGCTTTACTAGATAGAGAGTAACCTAGGAAAATTCCTTCATCAGTCTTTGCATCAAATTTTTCAAGATTATTCTTTCCATTGTTAAGAACAAAGCATTTGCACCCAAAAACATGAAAATGTGCTATATTTGTTTTTCTTCCTTTGTAAAGCTCATAAGGGGTTTTCTTTAAGATTGGTCTTATCAAGACTCTATTTAGCACATAGCAGGCTGTATTGACAGCATCTGCCCAAAATTTTTTTGGCAAGCTAGAGTCGTTCAACATAGTTCTTGCTATCTCCTCTAATGATCTATTCTTTCTTTCCACTACTCCATTTTGTTCTGGAGTTTTAGGAGCAGAAAAATTATGTTGAATGCCATGCTCATCACAAAATTTTTCAAACACTTCATTTTGAAATTCTCCCCCATGATCACTTCTTATAAAAACAATTTTGACGTCCTTTTCATTTTGCACAATTTTTGCAATTTTCTTAAATGCAGCAAATGAATCACTCTTATGAGATAGAAAATATGTCCATGTATATCTAGAGTAATCATCTACTATTACCAATGCATACGAGTTACCACCAAAGCTTTTGGTTCTAGACGGACCAAATAAATCTATGTGTAAAAGTTGCAAGGGTCTAGTTGTTGAAACAATGTTCTTTGGTTTAAAAGAGACCTTAACTTGCTTTCCCTTTTGACATGCATCACATAGTCCATCTTTCACAAATTTCAGTTTAGGCAAGCCAACTTCAAGATCTTTACGAATCAGTTAATTCAAGTGGTTCATGTGAATGTGTGCAATTCTTCTATGCCAAAGCCAATTCTCTTCTTCTTTTGAAATAAGGCAGCATGCAGTATTTGAAGAGATATTATCTAAATCAAGCATATAGATGTTATCTGTCCTATGTCTAATTAATTTCAAATTTTCATCATGCTGATTTTCTATTAAGCAACTATTGGAATTGAATTTTACCTTGAAGCCTTTGTCACATAGTTGACTGATACTTAATAGGTTGTGTTTCAGTCCCTCAACATATAGTACATCCTCAATGATTGTTGTTGAGTCACTTCCAATGTTGCGAATGCCAAGTATTCTCCCTTTATTGTTGTCTCCATAGGTAACACTGCCACTTGACTTAGGGGTAAAGGAAATGAACTTTGTTTTGTCTCCAATCATGTGCTTGGAACAACCACTGTCATGATACCATTTCACATTCTTGGCTTTCCAACACACCTACAAAACATAATCATGTTTGTGTTTTAGGTACCCAAATCTGTTTGGGTCCTTTTGAGTTAGTTGCAGCAATAGTTCCTTTAGGAACCTATATATACTTAGACTCATTATAAGCAGATTTTATGTAATGACATGTAGAAGCTGTGTGACCTTTTATAGCACAAAAATTGCATTTAACAACTGGTGTGTTTGATGTCTTAGGTGCAGCAAAAAATTTCTTGAAAGATTTCTCATGTATCTTAGGTTTATAGCCTATTCCATCCTTATCATAAACACATTTTTGCTATCCTAATAAAGCATTCAAGTTATCTCTACCATTTGTGAACTTGGCTAAGTCATTTTTCAAATTTTCAACTTCTTTAGTCCACTACAAGAATAAGGTTAATTAGCGACGGAAATTTTGCGACGGCCTCAAATCCGTCGCTAATTTTATGTTTTGCGACGGCTTAAACCGTCGCAAATGGTAGAGGAAATTACTGACGGAAGTTCCGTCGCAAATCTGTCATTAACGTTCCCGCCATTTTACGCGAAATGTTGGCGCCAATTTGCGACGGGCATGGCCGTCGCTAATGTGCAAATGTTTGTCCAAGGTCATTTGCAACGGCCATATTGGTTTGCGACGGATGGTAATTTTGCGACGGTCATTCACAATTTGCGACGGAATCGTAATTTGTGACGGCCTAGCCGTCGCTAATATTAAAAGGCCGTCGCTAATTTCCAATAAGTAACTCGAACAGTTTTCTTCCTCCCTCAGTTGTCATCTTCGCCGCGCGTTTCTAATTCACTTCTGCAGCTCTGGAGTTGATAAAAATGGCGAGTTTGTTCACTTCTTATTTCTACTTTGTTCATTTTTCTTTCAAAATATTACACTACCTTCTCTCATTTCTTCTTTCTAATTTGTTCATCTTCTCTTTACGATTGCAGGCGTAAAATACTAAGGATTGTTACTTATGCTTCACATTACAATTGGATAGCTCCGGAACAGGTGTGAAATATTATTCATACAACAAGTTTTGACAACTTTTCCGAATATTATTCATACAATATTATTCATACTTTGTTCATTTTCCATTTCAAAATACAAATACCCCCAGTTCCTGTAAACATTAGCGGTATAACCCCCTTTTTAGGTGGAGGCACAACCTTTAGTTGATGTAAATCCATGTACATGTCCATGTTGCACCGAAGGAATTCGTTTCCTTTTTCACGCTTTCCTTAATGTACTAATCTTTACATACTGCAATTTTTTAGGCGTCTTGTAGATGTATTTGATTTAAAAAAGAATGATGATAGTGAACAAGTATATCTTTTGTTTATTTCTTGTAGTGTTTGATTTATACTTGTGGTTAAATGGTCATATTCTTTGATTCTAGTGTATTAACAAAACAAAAATCAATTTCCCCCCCTTTTTTAGAATTCTGTTTACTCTTAATTCATAGCCTTTTATATTCTGGTAAATATTAAAGTACGCAATATAAATATTTTTAAGGCTATAAAAAGAAAAAAATCACAAATGAAAATCAATCGTTTTTTTTATGTTGTCTTTTTTTTGCAAATATCAAAAAGTAAAATAGATAGTTTTGAAGTTAAAAGTTTTGCACAACTACATGAATGGTGTATGATGCTAATTTTTTTTTATTCTCGTCCTCAACCTCATTTTCATCAGTCCTCCGTATAAAAAAGGTTTTTTCAAAATTTTCCTATTTAAATAAATTTGAATGGCAACTCCTCTTTTTGTTTTCCTTTTTCATTGTTCCTGCTGTAATCCTCTAGGGCTGCAAAGACAGTATCACTTATCTGCTACTGCTGCTGCTGCTTGTTTGTGGGGTTATTGTTATGTCTCTCATATATCATACTTTTATATTATTTTATTTTTTTTAATTCTGTTACTTTTGTATTGCAGCTTATAGTATAATTTATGAACATTTCACCTGTATTGATTTTCTGAATTGAGGTAATTCCTTTCTCTTATCACTGTCTCCAATCTATCTCTGCTATGAGAATGTTAGTGTGGTTTTTTTATTCACATGCCAATCAATCTGCATTAACGTTCTTCATCTGTGTATCCGTCATATATCTGAGTCATGAAAGGGTGGTTAATATGAAACTTTATATTTCTCCCATGATACACGATTATATGCTTTTATCTTTGCACCTTTCAGAGGAATGGTCTAATCTAATCTGTCTATTGACATGCCTGTGTAGTTGGGAACTCCCATTACCACGTTTGTGACTCTGTGTTAATGTGGTTTTAGCAAAATTTTTATTTTATCAGAATCCATTGGCTTTGCAGAATGTAATGATCTATTGGTAAAATTATTGATAATATACTAATACCTTTACGTGCAATTGAAACATCCGCGGAGAGCAGGGAATCTGTAAGATAGGTTGAATGTTTTTATTTATATTTTTATACAATATAATTAAATTAAAGTTAGGCCTGCAATTATGGTGGTAATTTCAAAGATTATACTTTTCGGTTTGAAATGGTCCTCAATCTTCGGTTGAGGCCACTAACAGTGCCTACATGTCCCCAATTAAGAACATGGTGGTGGGACCTGACTCGCCATCCCGAGAACCATTTAGGAGTTCATGCTTGATTTCATTTATCCAAGTGAAGTCTTTTTCATTTAATCAATAGTTTCTTTTAAGATTGCCCTTAATTTGAGATTTGAATTCAAATCTGTTTACTTCATGCATACCCTCTCCCCCATTGGAATTGTAAACATGAATACTGTTTAGCTTGTGAAAAGCTCATTCAGGTCAGAACATACAAGTCTTTGTCGCATTATTATACTTCCTTTATTTCGCTTTGTTTTTTCTACTACCCCTTTCACAACACTTTCTTCTATCCCTCGCGTCTTGGTCATTTAAAATTTGTTTTGTTGTTTTGTTCTATCAACAACCACTTTCTGAGCAAATGCTACCATTTTGAAAAAGTCACTTTGGTCCAGAACTTCGAGAAAAAGACACTATTAGGATGAAAAACTTGCCTTTGCATCACTGTATAAGCCGATTTGCATGTGTATTACTGTGATTTGTCTGAGTTTTGGAACATCATTTGCACAGTATGGGGATAAAAATGACAACTGATTTAGAAATTTATATCAATAAATATGTTTCATTTTAGTTAGAAGATGGCCCTATGTAATGGGTTTTCATATCCATGTTTTAACAGGGTCAAGGATAATTGTTACTAGCAGATATACAATATATTGACTCTTGATGGGAAATTCCTGTTGTGCTTTCTCTGCGTGATTGTTTTGCTCAACAGATCAACATTCTTTTCCTACTTGGCAGGTTTGTAGTTTTCTGGATATGTAATAAAAATGTAAATAAAAAAAATTGTGTCTTTTTGTAATAGCCATGAACTGGTGACAGTGCAAAATCTATAAGCTTCTAAAAGTTGCTCTAAGGCTACTCTGAAGTTATATATTATAAAGCCTATCCATTTATGCCTTGAATTTATATTGCCCACAAATTTAGAGCATGTGAAATGGTTTCATAGTATTAGTCCTCAATTTATTAAGTCCAATGGTTTCATAGTATAAGTCATCAATTTATTAAGTCCATTCATAGAGCCTTACATTGTGGTGTAAGTGATAGGGTGACTGACTATTCATCGTGTTCTATTAAACTGCTCAAAATGCAATTGAGAAGGAGTTGTTAGCCGACAAGAAAATTTCCAAGACCAAATTCTCTTTTGTTTAAGTCATAAATAACCTTTCCTTTGTATGTATGTTTCTACCATGCAGTTATGTAGTCATGTTTTATGTGCTTCTCTTTTTTTGTAATGCTTGGACCAAGATATTTGATAAATGCGTCATAAATTGAGTAATGAAAGTTTGATTATTGTTCATTGTTTATTTATTTATGGTATAAAGGTTTAACTATTAGGATTATCAACTTATTTATCTGTTATATTGCTATAGTGTTGTTAGTGGTGGGTGCTCCGCAATGCATTCATTCATTAACTTGATGCATTGATCATTCTCATCTCCCAAACTTTTTGAAATATGAGCCAAGTTTGTATTCATGGTTTCTCGCGATTTCATATTTTGAAGAGAATCACTTGTCCAGAAAAAGGGTGTTTTGATTGAAACAACTGTGTTTTGGAACATTGTTTAGTGTAGGGAAATGTAAGTGATGTCTTGTGTTTGAAAACTAAATATAAGAACCATTTCTTTTGGCAAAGACAAGAAGCGAATATGCTTTTGCAAAAATCTAATTTTTCTATGTTTTCCAGAATCCGAATCTGATTGTGTAATGGCCAAAATATTTATAACACCCAATTACAGGAGGAATCACTTTTGGTTGTCTAGATGTGATTCTTGGATTCCAAGAAGCAACCCCTAGAAAACCTAGGAGGTTGATGAAATCACTTTTTGAGTGTATTAAATTTACAGGAAGAATCTCTGTTGGTTGTCAATGTAGGCTTCTAGGGTGCCAAGAAGCAATCCCCAGGTTGATGAAATCAGTTTTTGAGTGTATTGTAAAATGATTTGAACTTCTCAGTCTCGCTATGTTATGTCCATATATGATTTCCCTGTTGAGTACTGTCTAGCTTTTAAGTTCTTTTTATATATAGATTCTTACAGCTTTATATTTATGATTATATTCAATTTTCTGTTGGGCAGGTTCTTGATTTGTGAAAGTTATATACATTTCTAGTTGTGCTAGTGTTGCTCTCATTCTAATTGGTAAGTGATTTTAATTACTTTTTCCTTGTGGTTTAATGTAGTCTATTAAGTGGTTACTATTGATGCTGTCTTTGCTCTTTAAAAATGAACTATTATGTAACATTAACAAATAAGATAAATGAGGATAAACATGAGCATGATAAGAATATTACACAATCAACTATGCATGTAACCTGACAATTTTTTTATGCTTGTGCTATCGTTTATAAACTACACCATGTGCTTTGTTTTTCCTTATTCACTATATGGTTAGTAGCTTGCAATAAACTATGTGATTTACCTATAAAATATATAATTGATAAATTATATAGACAATGACTATCCTATTTGGTTTATTTTTCTTTCATTGCTATCAAACCATTGCTCTGATTTAATGGCAATGCAAGTGTATGTTGTATTTTTTTTATGATAAATAATGTGTGAATGTGATGCTCTCTTGAATATAACCGTTGAATTTAATTTTTGAAGAGGATACTTCCTCTATTTGGAATTTCATTATAGTTATCTTTTTTTTGGCGCAAATGCAGAGGATGGAATTTGTTCCTTTGAATCATACTTGGATGTATGATAGGGTTTATCCGCGTAGAGGGGGATTAAAACAATCTTTCTTAGATGGTGTTGAAGAATTTATTACCAAGGCAAGTCAGCAAGATACTTATAACAATGGGGGGTTGATTAGATGTCCTTGTGTGAAGTGTGACTGTACCCGAATTAAGAATGTAGACGATGTGAGGGTCGACTTGTATAAAGTTGGGTTTAGGCCTAATTACTGGATTTGGACAAATCATGGAGAAGAAATGCCGCAATTTGATTCTCGGCATTGACCCATTGCACAGTGGTTCAAGTAGTGGTGCAGAAGCTGGATATGGAGATCATATTGTTTCCATGGAGGAGATGGTGTGTGACGCTCTTATGATGTCCGGGTCGTTTGAGTCCAATAATACAGAAGAGCCTCCTAATGCAGATGCACAAAAATTTTATAATCTCCTAATAGAGGCAAATAAGCCTTTGTGGGAAGGGTCCCCCGACTCGACGTTATCGATGTGTGTTCTACTGTTGTCTGCCAAGTCCAATTGGAGCATACCCGAGTTAGGATTGGATTTCATTACCAAAATGGTTTTGGCCGGGACGCCTTTCAAAGGAGGATTACCCAAAAATTATTATGATGCGAAGAGGTTAATGTCCAAGTTAGGATTGGAGTCCAAGAGGATTGACTGTTGCCAGAATGGGTGCATGCTCTTTTACGATAATGAATTCGACAAAAATGATGGCGCATTGGTTGAGTGCAGGTTTTGTCACGCACCAAGGTATCGTCAGTGCAACGCAAGTAGAAGTAATCTAAAACCAGTTCCGGTAAAGTCGATGTTCTACTTGTCAATCATTCCTAGATTACAGAGGATGTTTGCATCGATGCAGACTGTAGGAAAAATAACATGGCACCATGAGAATAGGGGGAATGCAGGAGTGTTACGCCATCCTTCTGATGGTGAAGCATGGAAGCACTTTGATCGGGTGCATCCGGATTTTGCCGTTGATCCTCGTAATGTACGACTTGGGTTATGCTCGGATGGCTTTACCCCATATATCCAAGCCTCGGCATCACCTTATTCATGTTGGCCCGTTGTTGTTACCCCTTACAATCTTCCTCCCGAAATGTGTATGTCAAAGCCATATATGTTCTTGACTTGCTCGATTCCGGTCCATCTAATCCAAAGGCAGGCATTGATGTATACTTGCAACCTTTGATTGATGATTTGAAGAGGTTGTGGAATGGTGTTATGACGTACGATATTTCTCGAAAACAAAATTTTAAAATGAAGGCAGCGTTGATGTGGACAATTAATGACTTCCCTACGTATGGCATGTTGTCTGGTTGGGGGACGCATGGGAAGCTTGCATGCCCGCATTGTATGGAGCATACAAAGGCATTTACCTTAAAATACGGGGGGAAGTCGTCCTGGTTTGATTCCCATCGCAGGTTCTTAACGAACGATCATCAATTTAGAAGGAATAAGAATGCCTTCAAGAAGGGGGTTGTTGAAATGGATGGACCGCCTCCGAGGTTAACACCATAACAAATTTGGATTAGAATCAGGGACTTGCCAAAAGTGACTGAAGCTGGGGTTTCCAAATTAGATGGTTACGGGCAGTGGCATAATTGGACAAAGAGGAGTATTTTTTGGGATCTTCCTTATTGGAAAGATAATTTATTGAGGCACAATCTTGATGTAATGCACATTGAAAAAAATTTCTTTGACAACATTTTCAACACTGTGATGAACGTGCATGGCAAGACCAAAGACAACGATAAGGCTAGAATGGACTTACAGTTGTACTGCAGAGACCGGATTTGGAGCCGAGACATCGGGGATAATGGGAAGATGTACAAGCCAAAGGCCAATTATACCTTGACTATCCAGGAAGCAAGGTTAGTTTGCCAATGGATAAAGGGGCTCAGGATGCCTGATGGTTATTCTTCTAACTTGGCAAGATGTGTTGATGTTATAAAAGGCAAGTTGCATGGGATGAAAAGCCATGATTGTCATGTGTTTATGGAGTGCTTACTGCCTATCGCCTTCAGTTCGTTTCCCCCCCATGTTTTGAATGCCCTTACTGAAATAAGTCAATTCTTCAAGGACTTGTGTTCTGCAACTTTAAGGGAAGACGATTTGACCAGGATGGAACAAAAAATTCCACTCATTTTGTGCAAGCTGGAGAGAATATTCCCCCCTGACTTCTTTGATTCAATGGAGCATCTTCCGATTCATCTTGCATATGAAGCCAGACTTGGTGGTCCAGTTCAATATAGGTGGATGTATCCATTTGAAAGGTAATTTAAGTATCACAGTTATTGATCCTCTTTCATGCATATTAGTTAATTAATAATAACCTCGTCATTTTTTAATAGATTCATGGGCGAGTCAAAAGGATCGGTGAAAAATAAGGCTAGGGTTGAAGGTTCAATATGTGCGTCTTACTTACACCGTGAGACAATTCATTTCTGCTCTCATTATTTCAAACACATGGTTTTGTCTCCAACAACTAGAAGGAACGAAACGGAAAATGAAAGTGGAAGACTACCTGGAACCTTATCAATTTTTTGTCTTCCCGGTCGTCATTCCGGAAAGGAGTTGACACATTATTTAACGGAGGCAGAGTGGAACTCAGCTCATGTTCATGTATTGATCAATTGCGCCGAGGTTAAACCATACCATGAGTAAGTATGAGCTTATAATTTTTATTCCTTCGATAGCATATGTCAATTTTCATTGATGTTATCCATATATGTTCAGTTCATTCTTGTCTTCTCGTGATGCATCTGCTCGTACTCATGAAGATTTTCCAAAATGGTTTAAGCAACAAGTAAGTATCTCCCCATTTATCATTCTGTTATTCACTATAATGTATGCGGATAAAAACATATATCGTTAAACTTTGTGAATAGGTTTACAATGAGGCACCTACTGTCATTAATCAACATTTACGAAACTTGGCTGACGGTCCTCTGACACAAGTCAAAGAATGGCACACATACTTCGTGAATGGGTACAAATTTCATACTCAATCATGGACAGAAGACAAAACAACAATAAATAGTGGTGTTTACGTAAAGGGTGAGCCAGGCGGAGTTGCAGATGACTTTTATGGTGTTATACAACACATATATGAGTTGTCATATCGTTATTTAGACTACCCTAAGAGAATAGTGTTGTTTTATTGTAATTGGTTCGATCCATCTAGTAGAGGCACTAATTTGAATAAAAATGAGTAGAAGATATCATATGTTTGATCCGTTTATCATGGCACATAATGTGAGACAAGTATATTACGTTCCTTATCCAGCAACTCAAACAGAAAAACGAGGTTGGTGTGTTGCAATCAAGACAAAACCAAGGGGTCGCATTGAAATAGATGTTTCAGAGTTGGATGAGCCATATCAAACGGATGAAATGTCACATGCAAATGAGGTCATTGAAGTAGAACCAATCTCATGTTTACAAGACACACAAGTTGTAGGGGAAGAAGTGGATACCTCCAGCTTGACATCAAATCAAGTCATTCCGGATGAAGATGTTGAAGAAGCAGAATCAACAGAAGATGAAGAAGATGAAGATGGCTATGAATATGACACTGGCTCAAATTCTGAATAACAATTACTTTATTTATTTTAGTGATGTATTTTGTATTAGTTAGTATTGTCATTGTCATAACTTTAAGTTCATTATGATTAGCATCATTTTCCATTATTTAGAAATGTGTGTTTGTGCTTACTTTAAGTTAATTATTATCACCATCATTTTCCATTATTTACAAATGTGTGTTTGTGCTTACTTTAAGTTAATTATTATCACCATCAATTTCCATTATTTGCAAATTTGTGTTTTGGTTACTTTTAATTAATTATTATTAGCATCATTTTTCACTATAGACATGGCTGATGATAAGGGAAAGGGTAAGGCACCTGCTGGAGGGGCACGTCATCGTGGTCGACCTCGCTTTGTGACACGGACAGTCGATGACGGATTCGTGTCCCTCCCATCTACATCTGTTACACTACGCCCACCGCCCACACCCATGCCTCCACATGATATGGCACCGGCACCCCCACCTGTTGCTCCTACACCATGTCCATCGCCTATACCCGTGCCTACACATGTTCTGACACCTCCCTACCGACCTGTTGCTCCAGCCACTCAGTTCATGGACACCTCCATTGGGATCACGATGATGCCCACCCCAAGGATTCCGACTCAGACCCATGCAGACAATTCCAGACAACCAGATGCATCAGGGGTGGATTTACCCATGGACGGTGATCATCAGTCTCATGATGATGACGAGGAGACTTATGGATATTCATCGCCTATATCATCAGATGATGAGGAGATCGAGGTTATGTCATATGGTCGAGTTATTGTTACCCCGACCGGTAAAGGGTAAGAAAGATCTCAAATATTGTTATTTTATTGTTGAGTGCAGATTTTATATGTATGTGTATTGATTGTTCTCATGTTCTATTGATAAGGTTCCTTCCGTCGAGAAAATCTGCAGAGGCCGTCACGTATGCAGTTACATCTCAGTTTGATCGGGCCTGGAAGCATTGGAGTGAGCTTGAGGATCAGGATCGGGATCGATTCTTTGCGGCTTTTAAGGTATTTTGTACTTTTGAATTTACTTCCATTTTTTAGTTACTTTTAATGTTTCTTTAGTTTATTATTATCCTAAAAAATATTATATTCTTCTTATTTACAGGAGAAGGCTGCTTGGAGAGTAGAGCATTCCGCTGATGTAGAGATAATTTTTCATCAAAAAGCGAGCAAACGCCTCTCCGAGTTGTTGACTAGATATCGAAAAAAGGGACAGCGTCCAAAATGGTGTTTCCCACCCATTTGGGAGGAGCTATGCGCTTACTGGGCTACACCTGAATTTAAGAAAAAATCCGCCCAGGCAAAGCTCAACAGGGCCTCGGAAAAGGGTGGGAGCCTGCACACTGGCGGCAACATCAGTAATCAGGAGCATGCTCGACGCCTTGTAAGTTCCAACATCATATTTTGTTAATTCCTTTGATGTATGGCTATTAAGGTAGTGTAACTTCAAATATGAACAAGTTTTTTTTTGGTGCAGGCTAGGGAGCTTGGCCGTAGCATCAAGCCGGTTGAGCTTCATGCCCGAACTCATACTAGGAAGGGTACCGGCAAGTATGTAGATGAGCGTTCTAGACGCACTCAGGTGATTTACATGTCTCTTTGTTGGAAATTATTTTTATTTTATATTTAATAATTATGGTCATTTTGTATGATTATGTGTATCAATTTTAATGACAGGAGGACTATCGTGATAAGTTATCTCAGGTTCGATCTCAGGCAGCCTCATCTTCCCCTTCTTCCACCACACTTGACCCAGAGGTGGAAGCCCAATTGGAGTTGCAGGCATGGGTCGAGGTTGTTGGCGGTAAGAACAAGGGTCGCATATACGGTATGGGAGACCTAGCCGGTAACTATCGACGCGGGTGCTCCAGCATCTTCACTCAGCAGAGTCGAGCATCGTCCAGTACTAGGCCCCTCGATCTCATGAGTCTGCGCAGAGATGGTCAAGATGCGACGTAAATGCGGCAGCTCAAGATGAGATCAATCGGCACTGCTTACTCAACAAACACAGATGATGGAGCAGATAGAGATGATGGCGGCTACACAGAGAGAGAGCTCATGTTGCGTTTAGGAACCAGCACCCCTCAGCCCACGATCGCAGCAGACCAACACCTTCACAAAGACCCCTCGACCACGACCCATTAGCCACCACCGTCCCGGCTGAGGGTCATCAGACCAAAGGATGTGAGGATGATCAATCCTTTACAGATTTGTTACTGCGGGGCTATAGAGAGGGTTATTAGTTTCTTTGATATTATATTTTATTTTGTATGATGTACGCACTCTGTCAAAACAATTTGCTTTTATTTATGAATTTTATTTATTGTTTAAAATTATTATTCATTTATCATAATATAGTCTAAATTCTAATTAATATACAAAATAACTAATGTTTATATTAATTTTGAATTTTATATTAAATATTAAATAATTAATTAAAAATACTTCATATTTTAAATAATTAATTAATAAAAAATTACTTAATTAAATTATTTAGTTTTATAAAAATGTGTTGCAATTTGCGACGGCTATTCCGTCGCTAATTTACGTTGATTTGCGACGGTTAGGCCGTCGCTAATTTGTATAATTTGCGACGGTTATGCCGTCGCTAATTTCTCATAATTTGCGACGGCTAAGCCGTCGCAAATCAACATAAGTTAGCGACGGAATAAGCCGTCGCTAATTAGCGACGGTCATTTATAAAACCGTCAGAAAACTTTTGCGACGACCCAACATGTGACGGATTTATGGCCGTCGCAAATCCGTCAGAAACATGTGTTTTGCGACGGATTTAAGCTTTTTGCGACGGCCTTTGGCCCTCGCTAAATTCATTTTTTCTTGTAGTGGTCAATGTTCAACACTTAGAATAATTAGAGCATATAGGTGGTTCCAAAACAGTAGCCAATCTTTCTTTTACAGCACAATTTTCTGTTTTTAATTCATCTAGCTCTTTGTGTAAAACATAATTTTTCTCTTCTAGGCATGTGATGGTTTTCTTAGACTTATTTAGAAATCTAGCAAGTCTAATGGATTCTTTATAAAGTTCTTCAAAAGCATTTTGCAATTCATCATAAGAAGGTTGATAATCAAAACTTACTTCACTTTCTGAATCACTACGATTGCTGGCCATCAAACACAGGTTTGCCTCCTCAGATTCAGATTATTCAGTGGAGTCTAGATCATTATCATCCCAAGTAATGTAGGCCTTTCTTGGCTTTCTCCACTTCTTGTCCTTTGAATCAAAATTTTCAGTTTTCTCCTTCTTTTGCAGCTTTGGACAGTCAAGCTTTATGTGGACAATCTTTCCACATTCATAGCATGTGATGTCGTTGGAAGAGTTGTCACTTTTGCTGAAATTTCTTTTAGGAAAAGTGGATGGCTTTCTTTTGAAGTTGCCTTTCTACTTTAGGAAGTTCTTGAATCTTCTAACTAGCATTCCCATCTCTTCTTCAAATTCTGCCTCTTGTGATGAATCGTCATCATCACTATCTTCTACTTCTCTGACTTGTGCTTTCAGAGCCAGCCCCTTCTTTCTTTTATCAGTTTCTTCACTCTCATTCAGTCTGTTCAACTCCAATTCATGTTCTTGCAATTTTCCAAACAATGTGGCAATGGTCATTGATGAGAGGTCTCTAGATTCTGAGATTGCAGTGACTTTAGGTTGCCATTCCCTACTCAAGCATCTCATGACTTTGTTAACTTGATCTTCATTGGAGATTGTCTTTCCAAGTGCAACCAATTGATTTACAATGTGTGTGAATCTCTTTTGCATTTCAGTCATAGATTCTCCTCGATTCATTCCGAACAGCTCATACTCATGTGCGAGGGTGTTCATTCTTGCTCTTTTGACACCTGTGGTTCCTTCATGAGTTACTTGCAATGTATCCTACATCTCTTTTGCTGATTTGCAATTTGAAACCCTAAAAAACTCATCACGGCTTAAAGTAGATGTTATAATATTCTTAGCACGTGCATTATATTGAACTCTTTTCTTATCATCCTCATTCCATTCAGTTTTAGGCTTATTTCTTGGAGCACCATTAGCATCTATAGTAGAGGGGACAAATGGTCCATTTTCTACTGCATCCTATATGTCAACACCTGCTGCCTCAAGAAAGATTACCATTCTTTCCTTCCGATAGATATACTCAGATCCATTGAAGGCAGGAGGGCATGCAAGGGAAGCCCCTTCATTCAAACAGTCATTGGAAGCTATACTCTTATAGCTGTTAAGCCAATCTTTAGAGTTTAGCTCTGATGCCAATTGTTGTTTTAGCTTCAACGACTCAAGAGGGGGGGGGGGGGGTGAATTGAGTTTTCTTAAAATCTTTCCCTCTTAAAAAACTTTTCACGAAACTTTACAAATCAGAGTTACGGATTTATGGCCTCGGGATCTTTTACAAAATCAATGAAGGGTTTATATCAAATCTTGAATAGAAGGATGATGAGGATAAGAAAGACTAGTTCAGTTTCAGCAATCAAGAATGGTTTTGATCAACTCAGTTTTAAACGCTGATAACAAAGTCTTGATTACAATCGAACTCAGGTTTCAATATAGTTTATACAGATCAAGAATAGAAATTATATTGAACTTTAAACATCAAAATCACAGGTTCTTGATCATAAACAGAAAGTAAAGGAGTTTGAGTTTAGAGATACTACACAACCAGATTTATCCTGGTTCAGTCACCTCCACTATGACCTACATCCAGTCCCCACTCCACCTGTGGGATTTCACACACTAACACACAAGCTTTAGCCAGGTAGCTTGAAAAACCTTTACACCACAGAGCACTCCTTCACCTCAAGATACCACACTCTTGTGAAGAGCCTCAATGTTCTTCCTTAGAGATACCTCACCCTAATCACTCAAAGAGACTCCCTCTCTCTTTACAATCGAAAAGTAAAACAAAAATTGATTCCTAACTGTCAATAGTCAGATAAACAAATTGAAGCACTTATGAGTATTGAAACACTCTTTTCACAATAAGCTCAAGGAAGATGATGAATGATATGTGTATTGTATTTGATATGTTATTCGTTGTGTAATACGTAAAAAGTGTTCCTTTGATCCCTCTTTATTTAGAAAACAAGTTATAGTCGTTGGGATCAATCAAAACAGATTTGGATCTGATTAACAGAATCTGTTTTCTTGATCCTGGTTCTTGAAATAAGATTCTACATCGGCTCTTATAGCATTCACGTCCATCTTGATAATAACCGCGTCCATCTAGCCACGTCAGTAGACGGAATTACTAAAACACAAAGTAGTTGGACGTGCTCCAACTAGTAGACGAGCTCCATATGCCATGTCATTGGACAGAGCTTCTCATTTAAGGATTTAGAAGGTCCAAAGACTTTTGTGGACGAGCGCTTCTGTCACTTTAGTGGATGAGCACTTCTATTACTTCAGTGGACGAGCGCTTCTGTCACTTTAGTGGACGATCACTTGTATCACTTTAGTGGACGAGCGCTTCTGTCACTTTAGTGGACGAGCGCTTCTGTCACTTTAGTAGACGAGCGCTTGTGTCACTTTAGTGGATGGGCTCTTGTATCACTCTAATGGACGAGCACTTCTATCTCTTCAGTGGATGAGCGCTTCTATCACTTTAGTGGATGAGCGCTTCTGTCACTTTAGTGGTTGAGCACTTCTGTCACTTTAGTGGAGAAGCACTTCTGTCACTTTTGTGGACGAGCGCTTGTATCACTTCAGTGTTGGACAAGTGCTTGTATTACTTCAGTGTTGGACGAGTGCTTGTATTACTTCAGTGTTGGACGAGCGCTTGGATTTAAAAAATCTTATTTCCAAAAATCATTTTCATTAACGAAAACTTATTCCTTTTAATGCAGGTTATGAAAATTGATTTTCTTCATGCATCTTTTTAAATGAGCTATTTGTGAATAAGAGATTTCATCTCTTACAAATCATCTAAAGACTTAAGTCTAATTTCTCCTTTAAGCTCTTGTCTTGATGATTCCTTGATCTTTGTCTTTGCTCTTTGATTCCTCCATGTAGATCTTTTGATTTCTTCAAGTTCTTCCTTGAATATTCTCCTTTACTTGCTCACTGAACTTGTTGATTACTGCTTGATACCTGTCTTTGTATTTTGACACTAAAACACTTGCATACACATTAAGTTTTATTTGTCATATATCAAAATCTCTAAGTCATTGAGTCTTACATGCTTGGGAGTTAATGTATCTGTCTATGGAGCTGTGACTCCAAGTATCTTATATTTTAGGAGCTGCGTCTCCACATCTTTATGTTAAGTCTGTACATTCTATGATTTATGTTTATGAGTCGGGTTGGGCTAAATGATTTTTTGAACTTATGATCCTAATTGTGATAATGGAAAATTTCATTGTCCATTCATCTAATCAAAGTAGTTATATTTATGACTAACAAAAAAGAAAAAAAATTACCCATTCTTTTATAGCCAATATTTAATTAATCTACTTTTCGGTCTTAAAATGTCACTTATGATGTAGCACCCGAGAAGGGTGTTACATTATTGGTATCAGAGCTGGTCGAGTCTTTTGGGCTTTGGGGTTTAGGTTTGTTGTCTTTTTGTTGTGTTTTCTCTGATTGTATCTTAAGTGTTTTGTGTTTTTGGTTCAATAAAGAACCAATGTTTGGAAGGATAATGACGTTAGTCTATCCTTGGTTGTGTTTATGTTCTTCATGACGTTGTTCCGAAAGGATACAACATTGTTTATTGATCTTTTCATTATTGTTCCTAAGGAGGAATGATATTGAATAGATTATGATGTAATGTTTTCTTCCTCGTTCTGACTACCGTGCTTTTATAGAAAATCAAGGTTAGTTCGATAACGAGTAGATCTGATTCTACAATCAAGGATTCCGAAGATATGGTTGTAACTGTACAAGTCTTGAGGGAGCTAAAATCAATTGTGGCATGTCATAACGAGGAAATTGCTAAGTGGCGAGGACTAGTTGTGTTTTACCATAGTAATCCACCTCAATTTGAAGGTGAGCCTAGCCCGGAGAAAGTTGAGTTTTGGATTACAAAAATAGAGAGGAACTTGTAAACTATGGAATATCCTGATCATTGGAAGGTAGCTTGTGCGACATTTCTGTTGATAGGAGATGCTGGATTTTGGTGGAGAGAAACTTGCCAGCTGTTAGTGGCAAGACAAGAAGCGATCACCTGGAATGTATTTCGAAGTAAATTTCTGGAGAAGTATGCTTCCACTGAAGTGAGTCGTGCAGAGAAGATTGAGTTTCTGCAGCACGGACAAGAGGACATGACTATCAGTGAGTATGCCGGTGAGTTGGAAGAGCTGATTAAGTTCAAGGAGTTGTATTTAAAGAATTACGAGGAAGTGCGAATGTGTAAGACATAAGAGGGAAATTTGAAGGATGAAATGAGGAAGACAATTCTGTCATTGAAACTATTGCAATTTCCGATCTTGATGGATGAGTGTCGAGTTCCTCGATATCTAGAAGTGAGTAAAGGAAGAAAGAGAAGCTTTGGATCTTTCCAAGAGAAACCGTACACAAGGCCAATGTGGACACCACCAAATGGGAAGTGGATTAGTGGTAGCAGTAAAGGTTATGGATTGTCTAAGAATTCTCTACCGAAGTGCATGAAGTGTGGCATGAGTCATGGAACGAGAGACTGCAAGATTCAGGGCATCATTTGTTTTAAGTGTGGACAGCCGGGACATGTCGCTAGAGTGTGCGGAAAGCCTAAGGATGTACCTTTTGGAGACAACATGTGAGCCGTGAGACCACGGATAAGGATTTGATGAAAGAACACTGTGCAAGAGGTGGTAGTTCACCAATATTTAAAGTTTGAATACGTGGGTAGTTGTTAACGGGTAGAATCTTCACAATAAGTAGGACTGAAGTATAACAATCAAATAGATATCTTAAAGTGAAGTGTGTCATAGAAAGTAGACTTTTGACTGTACAGTTAATTCAGTGGAGAATCATTCTTGATTTTCTATGGATGTGTAAAATACTCTCTGTATTTATCTATGTACGACCTATGTTGTCGCCAACATGTTTCTGAGTTGGTTTAGTTTCATTGTTGCATCTTTTGTTTTCTAAGTTCTATACGGAACAATTAGAATTGCATTCCTATATTATTCCTTAATGCAATTACCTTTATACACTAGTGGAAAATATACATTAGACGGTAAAGATTTACGTTAGTTAACCAAAAACTAGACATTCGTTAAAAAGGGGGTGGTGGCAGTTTTGTAAATATCAGACTTCATTAATTCACTGTTAACGTCAGTTGTTTTAAGGACTGACGTTAAAAGTGAGGCGGTGGCAGTTTTGTAAATATTAAATCACTATTTGCGTCAGTTGTTTAATGAACTGACGTTAAAAGTGTTTTGCAAGAAATTATTAACACTTGTTGTTTATAAAACTGACGTTAGAAGTGTGATTTTTACTTCAGTTAAATAAATAACTGACGTAAATAATCAACTCATTCTCCCTGTTGTCACTCTTAACGCAGATCATCACTCCATATAGTGCAGTTTATTTCTAATCTTTTTTTTTAAAAAAAGTTTATTTTTAATCTTAATTAATTAGCTTGAATTAGTAAATTAACAAATTCTTGTGCAAATTAAAATAAATAAACACTTAACATAAAACAAGTTATATATGTATAATCAAATCGTATCTCATTGAAGCGATTCATAAGATATACAATTACATGATTAAAAGATAAAAAATTTCCGCAAGATAGCACTAAAATATAAAAAAGTTTCTGCTTCAACATCATTTTCTTCTCAGTCCTGTCCTCAGAAACTCCAACATTGAATGCATCCCCTCCCTCATTTGAAGTCCTTGATGCTCCATCTGAATCCACAGTCACTTTGGAGCCGTGGCAGAGTGAAGGGTGCACTCGATCTGTTTCAGCAATATTCTTGGAACAACCACTTGGTTCCAAAGCTGAGGTTTTGGAACTGTAGCTGCTGATTCTCCTGAAGGATGATGGTGTGTGCAATTCACATAATGCGATTTACACACCCTTATCACCCATGTAATGCGATTTACACAACCTCAGAAGTTGTTTGACCATTAAGACAGAGACCTTTAAGTCTAGGTATAGGAAGAAAGAGTGATTAAGTTAATCTCCATGGCAGAGCCATATTGTGAAGCAGAAAAATTAAAGGTTGGAAGGAAGCTATTTATAGGAGTAGGGGATGAAGTTACTAGGCGTCGTAAGTTGCTAAAAATTAAATTGATCATTAAGAGCATTAGGTTCCAAGGCGCATTGGGAGTTGGCAGTCATATATTATAAACGTGCAGAAAAGAAAATGCCCCGAAGGATTAGGAAGAAATAGACCTTTAAGTCTAGGTATAAACTTAGTGCTCATAAAGAGGATTATAGGTTACAATGTGCATGGGTAAGTAGCACAGCTGTAATGGGTAATTTAGTAGCAGAGTAGTCAAAGGAATGAATGCTTTTACAGAAACTTATACACTTTTAACGTCAGTTGTTGAATAAAACTGACGTTAAAAGTGTTTTTAGAATAAAAAATATTTATTTTTACTTCAGTTAAATAAACAGCTGACGTAAATAATCCTATATCCCTATCTGAAATGCCCTTTTGTCACTCTTAACACAGGTCAATGGGTAAGTAGCAGAGTAGTCAAAGGAATGAATGCTTTTGCAGAAACTTATACACTGTTAACGTCAGTTGTTGAATAAAACTAAAGTTAAAAGTGTTTTTAAAATAAAAAATATTTATTTTTAACGTCTGTTGTTTATACAATTGACGTTAAAAGTGTGATTTTTACTTCAGTTAAATAAATAGCTGACGTAAATAATCCTATATCCCTATCTGAAATGCCATGTTGTCACTCAATTAACACAGGTCTCAGAGCCATTTTGTGAAGGAATAGAAATATAGAGGAAAAGAAGAGGCGTGATACAGATCGATCTGTAAGAATGTTACTTTATATAGAGAATGAATTTTACAGAACACTTTTAACGTCAGTTGTATTCAACAACGGACGTTAAAAGTGTTTTTTTTAAAAAAAATATTAATATTTAACGACAGTTTGTTAATAAAACTGACGTTAAAAAATTAATTGTAACGTCAGTTGTTTAATACAACTGACGTTAAATGTTGTTTTATAAAACGTTTACACCCGCGCGCCTTCTGTACTTCGCTCTGTACGTACGTCTCTTTTCTCTTTTCATCACGCTCAACCCTAAATCACTCTCAACCCTCACTCTCACTCTCACCCAGCACAGAACCCTAATCGCGAGCTCATCTCCACCGCAACCACCGCGAGGGCTTCTTCGCCACCACCGTGAGGCACACTATTAACCCTAACTCTGTCTTTCCATTCATTCTTTGCAATAACTTGACGTACATCTCTCTTTCCCCTTCCCGCGCACTAACTCTCCTTGTCCCTCTGCTCTTAGTAACCACATCGAACGTTGGCCACCACTCGAGCTCCCCTCCCCACCACCACGCGAGCACCTATTTCTGGTGAGTATTTAGGGCACATTTTTGTATTTTTGGTTTTGAGTGTATGTTGAAACTGTAGTCTTAGTAGTTGAAACTTGAAACCGTGAGTTTGAGTTGTTTGGAATGTACGTCTCTGTTTTTGGTTTTGAGTGCATGTTGCTCTGCTGGTTGATCTGTCACGGCCGTGATGCTAATCACGGCTAGGTCGTGATCAGTTCTGCCTGTGATGGCATGGTTCTGCCTTCGATTGGCACGTTACGGCCGTGATGGACATCACTGCCAGGCCGTGACCAGTGCTTGGCAATTAATCTTTAAAAACTATAGTTTTCAATCTCCCGTATTGTGCTTATATTGGATATATATCTGTTTTGTATATCTACAGGACCTATCTAGTTATGGATCGTAGTTGGATGGTTTGTAAGCGTACTAGTGCTGAGTATTTGAAGGGGGTGGGAGAATTTATAGAATTTGCTCAAAGGAATGTTCCTAATAGTAATGGAATGTTCTGTTGTCCTTGTGTCAAGTGTTTGACTACGAGGAAATGTACGGTGAAGGATATACGTACTCATTTGATTTGTGAAGGGATTTGCTTGAGTTATACAAGATGGATATGGCATGGTGATATGTTGTTGAGTAGTAATACGGTGAGTGTCTCCCAAAGTGAGGACGTTGATGTATATATGGAGGATGATCGAGTAGAGGACATGATCCGTGATATTGGACAAGAATCTTTTCATCGAGCGCATGTGTATGATAGGTTGTGCGGTGATGCGGATAAGCCTTTATATCCAGGGTGTACTACTCATACACGGTTGTCGGCGGTGCTAAAATTGGTTTGTGTGAAGGCGAGAAATGGTTGCAGCGATAAAAGCTTCACGGAATTGCTTGAAGTGTTGAAAGACTTGCTTCCGGAGGACAACACATTGTCTGACCGTAACTATGAGGCCAAGAAGGTATTGTGTCCTATGGGTATGGAGTATAAGAAGATACACGCATGCCCCAATGATTGCATATTGTACACCGGTGTTCATGAAGACAATCACGATTGCCCCAAATGTGGGTTATCACGATACAAAGTGAAGGGTGGTGATGATGATGATGATCTTGATGATGTGAGAAAAAAGGGTCCTCCTGCGAAGGTGTTGTGGTATCTTCCAATAATTCCAAGGTTCAAGCGATTGTTTACCAATGCGAAAGATGCGAAGAATCTTAGATGGCATAATGATGAGAGGAAACGTGATGGAAAGGTTCGTCATCCTGCTGATTCTATTCAATGGAAGAATATCGATACTATGTTTCCGGATTTTATTTGATGAGCCAAGAAACCTAAGGCTTGGACTTGATACGGATGGAATGAATCCTTATGGTAACATGAGTAGTATTCATAGTTCATGGCCTGTTCTGTTGGTAATTTACAACATGCCCCCTTGGTTGTGCATGAAGCGCAAATACATGATGTTGTCTATGATGATTTCGGGCCCAAAGCAACCGGGAAATGACTTAGATGTTTATCTAGGTCCCTTGATTGAAGACTTGAAAACGTTGTGGGTGGAAGGTGTTGATGTAGTTGATGGGTATTCTCATGAGACTTTCAAGCTTCGTCCCATGTTATTTTGCACCATCAACGACTTTCCAAAGATACAAGAACTTGTCTAAGATGCAGTGTCAAGGGGCATAAAGCATGCCCTATATGTGAAGAAGGCACATGCTACACTCGTTGCATCATGGAAAGAAGACGGTTTACCTTGGGCATCGGAGATTTCTTAGACGTGATCACCCATATCGTAAGATGAAAAAAGCTTTTAATGGATGCCAAAAGAGACGAAAGAAGCGCCGCGGCCTTAATTGGAGAGCAGGTTTATCAGAGGGTAAAGGACATCAATGTTATATTCGGCAAGTCCAAAAAGAAAGGTAAAGCTGTTGAGAAAAACATATGGAAGAAGAGGTCGATATTCTTTGATCTTCCATACTGGCACAAGCTTGATGTCGATAACTTGCATTGATGTGATGCATGTGGAGAAAAATGTGTGTGATAGTGTGATCGGGACGCTTCTCAACATTCAAGGCAAGACAAAGGATGGTGTGAATGCTCGTCTCGACCTCGTTGCTATGGGTATACGAGAGCAGTTAGCTCCAGTTGTTGAGGATGGTAAGCGGACTTATTTTGCCGCCAAAGATGTCATACTTTGTCAAAAAAAGAGAGACAAAGTTTCTGCGGGTGTCTTCAGTGGCATCAAAGTTCCACATGGTTACTCTTCAAATATGAAGAGGCTTGTCTCTAGTGATCTTAAATTGGTTGGCTTGAAGTCTCATGATTGTCACATCTTGATGCAACACGACTTCGCCGTTGCTATTCGTGGTATTGCTACAAAAATGTGAGACATGCCATTACTCGGTTGTGCTCATTCTTCAATTCTATATGTAGCAAAGTCGTTGACCCCGTATGTTGGATGACTTGGAAGTTGAGGCTGCTACAATCTTGTGCCAATTGGAGATGTATTTTCCTCCTTCCTTTTTCGACATAATGGTTCACTTAATTGTTCATTTGGTGAGGGAGATTAGATTATGTGGGCCGGTTTTTCTGAGATGGATGTACCCAGTTGAGCGCTACATGAAGATCTTGAAAGGGTACGTGAAGAATCCTCATCGTCCGGAAGCATCTATTGTTCAAAGGTATGTTGCAGAAGAAGCTATTGAGTTTTGTTCGGACTACCTTCATAACACGGATCCTATAGGGGTTCCTAAGCCTCGGCATGATGAGATCAGATGTCAAGGTAAGGGTATGCATGGCTTAAGAATTAATAGGAAGGATCGGGAGGAAGTGCTTCAAGCACATTTGTATATATTGAACAATATCGAATGTGTTCAGCCTTTCTTATTTAAACATAAAAGAAAAGTCAATCAAGAAAACCCTCGAATGAGCGAAAGGTGGTTGTTGAACAAGCATAACAAGACTTTCTTACCATGGTTCAAGGAAGAAATGCTTAAGGATGGTAGTACTGCTTCTGATGACGTAAAATGGCTAGCACGTGGGCCTAACTTCAACGTCATATGTTGGAGCGGATACGACATAAATAACTTTTCCTTTTATACGAAGAAACAAGATAACAATAGTACCATGCAAAATAGTGGGGTTATGATCGTGGCCGAAGCAATGCACTTCTCTAGTGCAAAGGACACAAAACCCGTTACAGCACCGAGACCTTACTTTGGATATATTGAAGATATTTGGGTGCTCGATTACACTAAGCTTACGGTGCCGGTATTTAAATGTGAGTAGGTTGATAGTAACGGTGGTGTACAAACCGACGAATTGGGGTTCACATTGGTAGACCTCAACAAGTTAGGTCATATAAATGAGCCTTTCATAATGGCTTCCCAAGCAAAACAAGTGTTCTACATCACTGATCCTTCTAACAAAAGGTTGTTTGTGGTTCTCCAAGGAAAAAGCATGTATAATGGTAGTGATGAAAATGAAGATTCAAATCTTGATATTCCTGAGACTCCTTCTTTTTCAACAAACATGCCTACTATAATCGAGGAGACACAGGTGGACGATGTACATGCCACTCGTGATGATCATCACGAAGGGATATTGATATAGGTAGTTTAAACTTAGTATACATTTATAACCTATGTTAATAAATATATATTGTTTTGAACAGGCATACATATGGATCATTGTTCCATTTTTCTTTTGCAATTCTGTAATGTGTGTGATATTATGTGTTACTGGGATATTTACTGAATGCAGGGATGGCTTAGGGGAGTGATATTTTAAAACTGAATTTAAAAAAAAAATACTATTAACGTCAGTTGTATCATACAACTGACGTTAAAAGTATTTTATAAAAATATACAGTACACTATTAACGTCAGTTGTTTATTACAACTGACGTTAAAATTAAGACCTTTAACGTCAGTTCTTGATAACAATTGACGTTAGTTTTAACAAAATTTACATTGGTTTTGTTAAAGAACTGACGTTAATTTTGACAAAATTAACGTCAGTTGTGTTAAAGAACCGACGTTAATAGTGTTATATTTAACGTCAGTTGAGAACTGACGTTAAAAGTTTAACTTTTAACGTCAGCTGTATTTACGTCAGTCAGTATTCTGACGTAAAAAATCAATTTTAACTTACGTAAAAAGCACTGATTGCACTAGTGATAGTTTCTTGATAACTCATCCTGGTTGGGAAAGTCCGTTCGGATATTTCCTTGTTGTTGAGAATTGAGTTTGTAAACTTAACCATTTGCTTTTTCCGCAAATGAGTGCAATTTAAAATAGAATGATCTTTTGGCGGATCATATCTTGTCACCCTTGTGGGTGAAAAGTTATAAATTTTATGGCAGATGAAATTTTGACAATTCACGTCATTTTTTTTTGTGCCAAATGAATCAGAGTTACCTTGAGTGAGGGAATTCACAAAAATTTATTGTTGCTTTCTTAAAAGACCAAGATTAGTTTTGATTTAAAATCTAGACTCTTGGAAATTAAGAAAATTATCATCTTCAAATTTTGTCTTTTGAAGGAAGTTTCTATTGAGAAAGGAACTTTATTAGGGTCACGTTTGTAAATATGTGGTTGTACAACGCATTTTTACATTCAGGAACCTATTAAAGAGACTTTTTGTATAAAGAATATCCGTTGTTTTTCTATTCATTTTACTTTATTCTGTTGAGAGAGTAAAGTCTAGAGATTATTTTCTCTTCTTGAAAATTCTTTGTTCAAATTCTGAGTTCTTATTTACCATCGGTGTGTTAGAATCGCCACCGTAAATGGTAGTCAAAGTTTTGAATCATTCAAATTTCCAAATGTATCAGAAATTCATGTATTTCATTCTATTGACATTCAAATTATTCGAGTGTGCTTCGAGTCTTGAGAGTTTTAAAAGAGATTTGCCCGATTTGTTTTATCAGGTGGTTTAGTGAATGCAGTATAAGTCAGAGCAATAGTCTAATCTATGAAATAATTCACATCACGTTGTGAGAAACGTGAATGTTACGCAGTTGGAGCACATGATAGAAGATTGATATTCGTGTTCGTTTTCCTTAGACGAGTTAATTTCGCGGACGAAATTCTTTTTAGAGGGGTAGTATTGTAACACCTCCATTTTTACTATTCTTTAATATCGATAAATATATACATATATTTGTTTATATTTTTATCCAAGACCTAGAAAATTATTTTGAATAAAATAAAATCATATTTATACTCTACTTTATCATATAGAGTTACGGTAAAAATTTAGGTTTAAAATTCAGACAAAACCCGATTTGCGTTTTAACTGACAGTAAGATTTTACTGAGTAGAAAACCTAATTTTGACCCGAGAGCGAAACCGTTTAGATTTTTATTTTATTTACAACCATAGTGGTTATTTTTAATATTTTCAAAATAAATAGGTTATTATACGATAATCGGGCAAGTACTCGATGATCGGGGATCGACAGAATCGAGAACGGAGGTACAGAGACAAAATCCAACGTCGAGTGGATGAGCACAATGAGTCATCTATGATGAATCATGGGGGTGAGTCATAGGGGTTACTTTAAGTGAAATTTCAAGAGTGTTCCTAAGTGAATTTGACCAAAATTCCCTCTAAAATTACTTAATTTCGTGCAGCCCCTCCACTAAAGCAAACTCATTTCATTTTGATTTCATTTCATCATCTTTCTCTCAAAAACCCTAATCGGGTAAACAACGGAACCGGACACGAATGTGTAGAGATATACCAGGAGGACAGAACGACGAGTCATCCATGATGACTTAAGAGGAATGAGTCACCATAATGAGTCACCATAGTCATTAATATGCATTTATGACAAGTAAATATGAAAAGACTAAAATACCCCAAAGCTAACCTATGTCTAGTTAACTCCAACTAAGGTTAGCCAACCATGATTTGCAACAAAATATCTTCTTCCTCTTCTTGTGGCCACAAATCAGTCACCCATATACAAATTCTCCACCACACATTAGTAATGATGATTTTCTTAATCGCTAGATATTTATTTATGGAAATGACCAATGTACCCTTGAGTTTCCATGGTTATTACAAATTGTGCCATCAACATTTTGGACCACAATAGCCCATAACCCACGGTTCCACCTCCCATAACCCACATTTAGACCAATTTCAACTCATTTATGCTTTCTTCTTCATCAAGTTCATCATTTTCTCTAAGAACACATAGAACTTCATTGATGCTCACACTCATATGAAACTGCACCAAAATTCTGACCCTTTTCTATTCTAAAAATAGAAAAACTTTCTACATGAAAGTTGTTCCTATTCATCTCTTCTTTCCAACGACCTAAAGATCACCAATATTGGGAGATATGCCCAAATTACAAAAACAGCTCAAAATCCTCAGCATCCCAAGAGAACAGTGGAAAGAAGGCTCTTTACGCCCCTGTTCTGATCTGAATCTAACAAAACCTTAATCATAAAAGTTGTGCCTCTCCTTCTTACCTTTCTAACAAGCCAAAGTTTGTAAATTTTTTATGAGTAAATTGTGAGATATGCTCATAACACTACCACACCCTCAAAGCTGTCAAATTTTCAACTAAGATTGTTTTGATCATTACTCTTCATCAAGAGGTAACCTCTCTTCTACATGATCAATCATGTCTTCTTTGTCATTCATTTCATGATTTTCATGCCATGAACATCATTTTCCAATTTCTAGATCTAATCTTCAAAAATTTCTAGAAAATCATAGAAAGATCATTTTAGTATGAGATCAATTTCTATGATCTCCATATGACTTATATTTTCATCATCCAAGAGCATGAAAAATTTAGAGATCCCTAGCTATTTCTTCTTGACTTGGCCGAACCTATGTTCAAATGGGTTTATGTGATTTTCTTCATTCTTGTTTTCATGTTGGTTGTTCATGGCTAGGTTTCGGTGGACAAAACCATGGCATACCTTGCTTGGTTTAGCTTGTGTTTGTTTGATCTTCAAGTGATCTACAAGAGGTAAGGGGGAGATTACCACTATCCTACCTTATAGTAGATATGTTGATGGTTTATATAGTGTTATTTAGTGTAAATGGTCTTGTAAATCATAAGTGTGTGATTTATTGTTTTACATATGTGTGATCCTCTTGGAGGATTTGGTTGGTGCTTTATTTTGATATATGTTGATCTTGATTCAATCATTTCTAATTGGATACTTGATGGTTGTTTATTTGATTTAACATGAAAAATTGCCTAACATGATCATTATTGGGCCATTCGGTCTTAGCTATTTAAATGGGTTTCATGTTGATTTAAATGGTTTGAATAATTTTGATGAGGATTGAATAAATGTATAAGAATATAGAAATTGGTTGGCATTGATTAGGATGTGCATATTGAAAGATATGATTTTATGAGTCTTTAGGGACTAAAATGTAATTTCTGAGAATTTTAGTTGCAGCACTGAAATTCATATTATTGTGTGTTAAGATTGTAGTCCTTGATGAGGCAAAACCATTGAAATTGGTTTGGTGTTAATTGGATTAATACTTAAAAAGTTTTAAGTTTTTTTGTGAAAAAGGACCTTTTTGCAATTGTAGAAAAATATTTTGGGCAGAAACGAAATTTTTGGAAATTTGAGGGCAACTGAAAAATATTTCTAAAGAAGTTGTTTTGTGTGATTTGAAGTTATAAATAAAAAGTTATAAGGTTTTAAGTAAATAAGGATCTTTTTGCAATTAATTAAAGTTTAGTGGTTAAATTGTAATTTTCAAAAATATATTTAACTGGACAGTGAGAGACTGTTTTTAATACCTATTAAAGTGTTCTAAAACTTTAAAATGAGTTTTGGACTATTAGAGTGTAAAATAGTAGAAAAAGGATTTACGCTTTTTACAAACTTAACGACGTTCGGTCAAATTTTTACGAATTTTGTATACATGAAAAGGAAAACTGTAAAAACAGTGTTTCAACATCTTAGTATGACTATTATAACCGAGGTGAGTAATAGATTTGAGGTGAAGAACCATATTTTCAAAAGTATGGCTTTTGGGCCTAAAACCAGTAAAATGCGGCGAAACCGTCGTCAAACGTTTTTAAAGATTTTTGAGAAAACAATGATGTAGAGTTTGAAATTAGTATTCCAATACTTTAACATAAGTATGGTAACTTAGGAAAGTGAAGGATTTGATTAAAATAATTATATTTGCGAAAATATGGAATTTAAGTTGAAATACAATAAAAAACCAAAAAATAGTATTTTAAGAGTTTCGATGTTTTTCAAGAAACTATTTTGAGGAATTTAGTACTTATGTACTTTAATGGAATCTGATTTCAAAATGGTTTGGTTTTAACCAAAGGTTTTTGTTTTAAGACAAAAGAGAATTTTAGTCTTTTAAGACTGGTATTTCAAGTAAATGGAAAAACCCAAGTCATGAATGACTTAGTGAAAATACGAACGTAATAATTTATGACGTGGGGTGGAACACGACCTTATGTCAAAAAGTATGGATAATTTATTATCCATATATCCATAAGATTTAATGGGCTCAGAAGTATTTGATTTCTTGAAAGCCAAGAGAAAGGCACAATTAGAAAAGTGCGAAGAAATAAATAATTGGATTTGTGATCCAATCTCATAATGTGCTAGGATTGTTAATCCCGTGTTTTAAAATACCTTTGCACAAAGATGAAAGGTTACTTAAGAACGTTAGCTCGATGTTAAGTACCGGTGATTCGGACATAAGAACATCTTGCATCTGATAAAGCACGTTAAATAGATTCCGTTGGAATCAAGAGGTCATCTGGTGGATAGACGATGAGAACGCATCTTTCCAGCAAAGTTTACCTAACCACAAAGTGAAACTATGTTCTGTAAGGATGTTGTGCCTAGGAGATCGAGCTAACACTTTAATGCGGGTGCGAATTCCATAGTGACAATTTATTGATGCTAGGGGATGTTGGGGTATGAAATACTCACAAGGGCTCAGTTGGTAACTCCTTCTGTGGCGTGGTGATCATGCAATGCGCCGACATACTCAACTAGATGCTACGTGTTTTCTGGTAGTGTAGGATGTTCTCGAAAAAACCAATGTGCATGACGATGACTATGGACGCATTCTATTGCCCAAGGCTGTCATAGTCCGAAACAATCCACAGAAGCACTCTCTCCGGCTGTTCGTAAAACCATGGTATAGGAATTCAGAGGTCATTCCTCAAGTCTTAGATGTCTTCTATCTAGGAAAACATTGTGCTGAGGTCATGTTTCTGTGAAACATTATTGTTCTGTTATGAATGTAGATTTGATTGAATATTGATAATTGTACGTACCTGAGAGTTGTACCACTGCATGTCTCCCTTATGTGTAAGATAAATGGAAATCTCACCTCCTTATTTTTATATTGCCTATGTCGAATGGCTATGTGCCTTCTGTATTCTTTTGTGAAGATGGAGACGTCAAGATGTCGCTTGGCTGACGCATCGTAGAGGATGAGATTTGAGCATGCGGACGATATGGTGGAGTTTCTAGTGGACGTCTTCCAGACTGTCGATGGTTCGTCGACCATGTTTTCCTCTTGGAAGAGGAAAGTTCTTTGTTTGAGAGTTACTATTGTAGTAGCTCTAGTAGTGTCCTTTGTTCGATGTCGGTAGTGGACTCGAATAGAGTTTCTACTAGATCTCGTCAGTTGGGTTTGTCCTTCTAACGATGAACGAGAAAGGATGGTCTTTTATATTTTAGTTTGGCCAGCTGGGTATGTTTGGGTGTTAATGTCACTGTTTATGGAGCTATGACTCCAAGTATCTTATATTTTAGGAGCTGTATCTCCACATCTTTATGTTAAGTCTGTACATTCTATGATTTATGTTTATGAGTCGGGTTGGGTATCCTGTAAATGATTTTTTGAACATATGATCCTAATTGTGATAATGGAAAATTTCATTTTTCATTCATCTAATCAAAGTAGTTATATTTATGACTAACGAAAAAGGAAAAAAAATACCCCATTCTTTTATAGCCAATATTTAATTAATCTACTTTTCGGCCTTAAAATGTCACTTGACATGTAGCACCCGAGAAGGGTGTTACAATAAGACTCGACCTAAACCCTATTTCCCACGACTAAAGACTCAAAACTTGTCTCTCTTCATCATTCTTCGCCGTTTTTGGCCAGAAGGACATCACTGACGATACGAGTTTCTTTTAGTGTTGATTTTATATTTTTGTTTCTGAATTTTGGGCTGAAAACAAGGTAAATTTTGTGTGCCATGTTGTCCTTATTTCCCCCTTGAGTTTCTTGATTTAGATGCTTAATCCATGTGTTTTCGTTGTTTTTTAGGAAGTGATCAAGCGTTTGTGATACGAGACTCAAACGGACCTTTTCTCCTCTTCTCGTTTCTATTATTTATCGTTTTATCTCAAGGTAAGTCATACCTCTTGTTCCCTTTTCGATTCTCTCTTGGGTTTGGGGGTTGTGGTCCTCTTTGTGAACTTTTCGTATTTGTAATGGTAGGAACCGGCGAAGGAGGCTTTGATTCGACAGTCTCATCCCTTCGAGGCTTGCGAATTTTATTTAGGTATAGGGAGAAGGGATTAGTATGAACATGTAGGCTTTGGGATAGCGTAAGATGAGGGTTAACCCATGACCCAATTGCATGTTATGTGCCTTGTAATGTATGTTTGCTAATGTGATTGATAATAACATGATTAATTGTCACTGTTATATGAATGATTGATGATAATATGTTACAACATGATTGAATGTTATTTGTTACTGATGCTGATGATATGCCATGGTTGTGCGTATTGATGCTTTGATGCTATGAACTGCCGTTTTGTCGTATGAACATTTTAATTAAATACGTAAGGATATTATTAATAAAACAAGGATTAAAGATTAAGTCCCAAAGTTCATAAGACATGAAGATTAGTAAATAAGGGTGAGCTAAATGCTCAATGGTTTTACAGTTTATAGCTAATAGGATTGATCTATGAGTGCTCTAGGGAGTTTCGCGAGGATTCTTTAAATTTTCTTCCCAAACCGTACGGCCCCGCTCCAGTAAGTACGTCCGCGATTGAGGACAGCACGCTCATGCTCAATGTCGGCCACAGCATGTTGGGAGTTAGGACGATCGTGCTCCCTAGCCAGAATGTGATGTTAAGTGGAAATTGGGAGGCTTCACCCAGATTTTCCCCATGATGAAGCTAGACAATAATTAAAGTAAAAACAAGAGAGATGGTCCAATATTACCATAAGCCTTAACAAAGATAATTAAACATAAAGATGCTAAAATGGTTAAGACGGTTGTTGGAACCAAAGTAGTTATGGTTAAATAATCTCTTAAGTTTTGATGTTAACAAAAAGATTAAATTTGTATGGCAAAGTTATGTTGTGAACTAACTTGTCTATTTTTAGCATACAAGGCTATTTTGATTATCGCTAGACGGGGAAACTAGTGTAAAGTTTCTTAGGATAGTCCAAAAGCATCGCGGGTCTAAGCTATGTTCGCTAGACGAGCCTTAAAAGTCATCTAGTAAAGAACTAGTCTAAGACAGAAACGATGGGCGGGTCACTAAAAATTAACTAAGTATGAGAAGCGCTAGACGAGGTCATAAGTCTATCAGGTAAAAGAACAAGTCCAAATACTTGTAGTCCACCCGAGAAAAGATTAGATGACCTTATAAGCAGACCACTCGGTAAGATCTAGACGAGTCAAGTTACACTAGTCTACTCGATAGAACTACTAGACGAGATATCAGGAGACTACCCAGTTTGCTGTTTGTTCCATAATGAAAATACACGTCCAAAGATGTATCTCTTTTGAACCTGACTAGTCAGTGAATTTATTTCAAATGATTGTTTATTTAATTCGAAAGCTTCCATGTCTCTTTCCTATGTTATTTCAATTTTTATACTTTGTTTCTTGGTAAGAGAAACATAGTACCATCGTTTACACGAAAACTTTGTACTCTGACACAAGCTGCTGTAAAGTTAACTTAAGTACAAAGAAGGAAAGACAAAAGGCTACTTTCAAGTACAACAGAGAAGTGACAAAACCATTTTGAGCTTTCTGATAACCAAGAGTGCTTTTTTGAAGATGACATATCAAGTTATCAGACTCAATGGATCTTAGCATTTAATGCTATCTTTAAACAGATATTTATTGAAGATCGTTGAAGAAGAAAGAGCTCAAGATGAAGATCTTCTATAAATATTGGATGACCCCAGTGAAGAAAAAATAGAACTTGACAAAAACTACACAAGCTCAAATATTTGAAAGTGCCAAAACTGTGTAAAACTTTATCTTGATTAGTCTGTAATCCTCGATCTAATTCTTTCATACCCTCACACAGAGTGAGTTACTAGATTAAACTTTTTATCTCTTAAGTTAGAGAGAGCCTGAAGAGGCTTGACTGGAAAAGAATACTTGTTAGCCTGAAGAGGTGTTGAATACTTGTAAGTTGTAAGCCTGAAGAGGCAGGTTAAAAAGATTACTTGTAAAGATATTGGATTATAGTGGAGAAAACCTTCAAGTAAAAGGGACTGGACGTAGCTCTTGGTTGGAAGAGAGTGAACTAGGATAAAACATCTTTGTGAATCTTCTATCCCTAACTCTTTACAGTTTTCGTTTATAATAACTGTGGGGACTTGATTTTGAGTTTGTTAACTCTTATAAAAAGGCTTTTTCTGTGTGTTTAGTCATTGTTTGATTGGTAAAAGGTTTTAGAAAGGATTTTTGAAAAACTGTTAAGAAACACAATTCAACCCCCCTTCTTGTGTTTCCCTGTGTCAACTTCAACGATAATGATAAGTTATCGCATGTAGATAAACCTTGATGCTTAATGGTCAAGGTGTTGATGGTGTTAAACTTTGATGCTTATTGGTCAATGTTTCCTTGATGCTTATTGTTCAAGGTGTTGTTGTTGATAAACCATGATGCTTATTGGTCAAGGTGTTGATGGTGTATAACTTTGATGCTTATTGGTCAAAGTGGAGGTGGTGGTTATGATTGTTTGTTGTTAATGTACATGCATTCATGAATTGGAGTTGTTAGTGGGAGAAGTTACAACACAGGGGAGTTCGTCCGAGAGTAAGGCTAATTGGCCATCCGCAGTGATTCATCTAGGTGGATCATGCGCATCCGTGGAGGTGCATCCTAGAGTACGGTGCATCGGATTTCCAAGGGGTTCACCCATGGGTTGGTGGGCTGTTGGCGTTGGTGTTTATTGGACAATGTGGGTATGTAACTCTGAAGTCGTCTTCCTGAGATAGTTATGGATCCACATGCATAACAGATTAGCAGAGTAGCACTGCATCGCATAACATAAGTTGTTGGATATGATATGATGAAATTAATATGATAAATGTTGTGATTAAGTGATATGTTATATATATATATATATATATATATATATATATATATATATATATATATATATGTTGTATGATCATCTTGCTAACTGCCCTAATGCCATTATGTTTATACAACGGTTTCTTAATCCCCATCTTCTGTTGTTTCTTTACATGTACCTTGTTTTATGCAGGGGATGGAGAGCAGCCTGTTGAGGAGTGACTCAGAGGAGTTCGATCGCTTGTAGTTTAGGACTTTGTCTTTTACATAGTTATTTCCGATGTATTTCCGGACTTTGGTTACAATCTCTGATATGTGACATCGGGGTTTTGGGGTTTATTTTTTCTTTTGTTTATGTTTTATTTATTTTCCGCAAATGTTATGTTTTTAGTTCATGTAGTACTTGCTACCTTGTTGACGTTTGATGAATGTGCAAAATATGTTAGTTTGGAAGTGTAATTAGGAAAGAGTTTGTAAATAATCTTAGGAATAATAGGAAAAGTGATAGGAAAATACATACTTTGATATGAATAAAGTTTGGATTAGAGTTTTGATCTTTTTATGTGAAAATTATACTCAAAATATGTTGAAAATATGTAGGATTGAAGGCCTGGCGCTCAGCTCTGGAATCGAGCGCTCAGCTTGGACAGAAACGAAGGAAAACAACAGTGGCAGAACCTGCTCCGCCAGCGCCCGGTGCTGAGTTCAGGGCGCTCAGCGCCACCAGAAGCAAACAAGCTAGCGCTCAGTGCTGTGTTCTGGACGCCCAGCGCCAGTTTTCACAGCAAGCTGTTGTTTCGCATACAGTAAGGCGCCCAGCACAGGTCAGGGGCGCCCAGCACTGGGTGACGTGCAGAAACTCTATAAATTCGAGTTTGAGCAGAGTTTGGAGGATCTTTTTCACTCATTTTTTACATTTTCACTCATAGAAACACCATTTTCTCTCATGTTCCTTGGAGATTCAACCTTGGGAACAAGAATTGGAGCTTCAATGGAGTCTTCCTTCCACATCTACTCAAGTTCATCTCTCTTATATCTCCCTATTATGAGTAGCTAGATCAATTAGGTTAGGTTTAGGATGATTCTAATTAGATTCTTGATGTAATTGACCTCAATCTCTGATTTCAATTCAAGTTTATTCAATTTGAGTGATTTGCTTCTATGCTTAATGCTTCTATTGATTGATCAACTCTAGATTGATGTTAGATTCAATTTCACAATTGGAAAATTGGTTATTGAATTGGAATTGAAGTAGATTACCATTGGAATGTTGATTCTAGGAATAGAACTATATTTCAATGTATTTTTATGAATCTCATGCTTAATGTTTGTCTTTGATGCTTGAATGACCTAAGGAATTAGGCTTCTTAATTAGTACAAAAGGATTATCACCTAAGGAATTAGGGATAAATCTAAGTTAGTGATTTGAATGTCAATTGAGTGGAATGAATTGAAATTAAAGTTGAATAAAGTTACATTAAGTGAGAATTGGAGGATTCCGACACCTAACCGCTTTTGCCTTGATTGAGTTCATTCATCAATTGTTTTGTTTCATTCACTGTTTGGATAATTCTAAAATAAAAAATCCATAAACATTCTTGGAACTATGAATTTCCTTGGTTCAAATATCAACTGCTTAAGCCACGTTGTTACTTGAAACTCAATCCTCATTGGGACGATACTCTACTTTCACTATTATTACTTGTGCGATTTGGTATACTTGCCAAACATCAACAAGTTTTTGGCACCGTTGCCTGGGATTGTTGATTTCAATAGCAACAAGGCTAAAGCATTGTTAATTTGAACATTTTTATTTTTTATTTTTATTTTGTTTTTGGTAAATAATTGATATATTGGATATTCTTATCTTTTCTATTACTTTGGATTCTTGTTTTGTTATGAAAGTATCCACTACAGACCATGAACATCTTTGAAGCTACTCTTCTTGCTCAAAGAAAACTTATTGCAAAACAATTGGAGGTGATGTCTAAACAACTTCAAGTCATGCAAGTGAAGGCAATGAAACCATTGCAACCTACATGTGATTTTTGTGGTGAATACCATAAACTTGAAAATTGTGAGGTTCAATTCAATGCACAAGAGGAGGCTTATTACATGGAGAACCTCATGAGGGAACAAGATGCACAACCTTACCATAAATCCAATGAGTCACTAGATAGAGTGTCTAACCTTGAAAATGTTTTAATTCAATTTATTGGAGCTACTCAAACGAAATTCAAGGACTTACAAGCTTCAATCTTGAGATTCAAGTTGAGATGCTATCTGAGCAATTGGTTGGAATTGTGCAGAAAAAGATAGAGTTGGTAAGAGAGCAAGAGTCACATGTTTGGGGAATGGTTGAGCAAGAAGAAGAAGTGTTTGTAGAAATGGAAAGTGAACATGACTCAATGGAAGTGGTGGAAGAAAAACAAAAAGAAAGTGTAGTTGTAGTATTAGATGAAAAACAGAAAAACAAAAATAGTGACATGGAAGAGAAGCCAAGGGTGAGGCATGAACAGATTCATATGACTGAGACTCAACCTTTGGTGATTAAAGAGAAGAGTCCCATGGGAAATGAGTTTTATAGACCTCAAGAACAGGGAATCACATATTCCAAATGCCTAATTGTTGGGGCATGGGAACATTTGCTTCCTTATAGTAAATACATGGGATGAATTGTGAAGAAAAGAAATCGGAAGGAGGATATATCCTTCTTGTCATATAAACCGCCCTAAGAAAAGAGCTCAAATGTCAAGCTAGTGACGTTAAAGAAATGCTACTTGGGAGGCAACCCAAGCATTTCTCTTCTTGCATTTTTGTTCTTTTTCTTCCGTATCTTTCAAGCATAAGTAGTCAATTGAGATGATTGAGTAGTTCCTTGATGTGTAGGCTTGATATTGTGATATAATTGTTTGTAATTGTTGTGCTGGCACATCTAAGGAAAGTGGACCAAAGGAAGGGCAGAAATGACGCAAAAGAAGGGTGAAAATGGCCCTGTGTGGGCACCGAGTCTACTGTGAGCGCTGAGCACAAACAGAAAGCAATTTCAACAAAAAAATACTGCACCTTGGGCACTGAGCATGGATTCCTAGCACTGAGCTTTTTTTTTTAACATGCTCATCCATTGTGCAGAAGAAAGGGGGTGCTCTGATCTCTTTATTAATTTTATTTTTTCATATGCTCATCCATTTTGTACATGCTCATCCATTGCATGGCTCTTTTGCTTGACTAAAATTTCTAGCATGATACATTTTATACTTGCTGAGCATATGATTTCTTTGAAACCATTGATCCTTGTGAATTGTTTGTGCTGATTTTTCATGCTATGATTGATGCAATGTTGAATGCATGGATTACTCTTGCACATAACCATGAACTGTGAGCTTTTGAGCCCAAATACTCTGGCACATTATCCAGATGACTTGATTTCTGTCATGTGCGATTATCCATCACCTGCATGTTCTCACTTTTTCTTGCCTTGATGCTTGTTACTATCACATTGTTGTTGCATATACATAAATGATTGAGGCAATAATTCTTTGTTTAAGCTCAGTGCCATAATTGCTATCCTATCATATTTCCATTGCTATGCCTAATTGAGCCTTGGCCTATTTTTCTAGGAATGATAGCACATTACAAGCCAAAAAGCGAAAAAACCATTTTGTCCCACTATTTTGGCTTAGGAGAATGTTTGGACTTAAGTTTGGGGTTGTTCTCTTGCTTAGGGACAAGCAAGCAAATTAAGTTTGGGGTGGGAGTAGGCCACTAAAGATGCCTACTACGAAAAAAAAATGTTGAAAAGAAAAATACAAAGTTTGAAAGAAAGAAAGAAAGAAAAAATATAGAAAAAGCCAAAGAGAAAAAGAAAGAAAGTATACAAAAGTGAGAAAAAGGCAAAATAGAAAGATGAAAAAGAAAAGAATGAAAAGAGAATGAAACAAGAAGAAACAAAACAAAAGAATAAGAGAAAAAGAGAGTTATAAATAAAATAAAAAGGGAAATAGCACAAATTGTGTGCTATGTGCTTGTGTATTAGCTAAGTAAGGGAAGCCCCAAGAGAGTCCACATTCCTTGAAGCCAAAGTAGTCTAGCCTATATACTTGATTTTATCCACCCCCACCTTAGCCCCATTACATCCAAATAAAAGACCTCATGATATGTGTTGCATTGACATTTGTGATATGTGTTCTTAGCATCTTGTCAAGATTAGGATTGGGGAATGCATTTTGATTGGAATTGAGAGCAAATAATACCTAAGTAAGGATGTGTGAAACACTTGATAGAGAGGTTGCAAGAGAATATTTTGTGCATTCAATGGAGCTAATTTTGTAGTATGTTTGATTGTTTTAAAGCATGAAGCATGTGATCAATTGGAATTGATGCAATGAATGTGTGATGCTTGTGCATTTTGTAAAAGTGTTAAGGAATTGAAGTTTTGCATGAGTAATATGTTTCACAAGGGAATTGAACATGAAAACCATCTCATTCACCACTGTTTTGAATTTAATTGTTTGCTTGAGGACAAGCAAAATCTCTAAGTTTGGGGTTGTGATGAATGTGCAAAATATGTTAGTTTGGAAGTGTAATTAGGAAAGAGTTTGTAAATAATCTTAGGAATCATAGGAAAAGTGATAGGAAAATACATACTTTGATATGAATAAAGTTTGGATTAGTGTTTTGATCTTTTTATGTGAAAATTATACTCAAAATATGTTGAAAATATGTAGGATTGAAGGCCTGGTGCTCAGCTCTGGAATCGAGCGCTCAGCTTGGACAGAAATGAAGGAAAACAACAGTGGCAGAACCTGCTCCGCCAACGCCCGGTGCTGAGTTCAGGGCGCTCAGTGCTATGTTCTGGGCGCCCATCACCAGTTTTTACAGCAAAATGCTGTTTCGCATACAGTAGGGCACCCAGCACAGGCCAGGGGCGCCCAGCACTGGGCGATATGTAGAAACTCTATACATTCGAGTTTGAGCAGAGTTTGGAGGATCTTTTTCACTCATTTTTTACATTTTCACTCATAGAAACACCATTTTCTCTCATGTTCCTTGGAGATTCAACCTTGGGAACAAGAATTGGAGCTTCAATGGAGTCTTCCTTCCACATCTACTCAAGTTCATCTCTCTTATATCTCCCTATTATGAGTAGCTAGATCACGTAGGTTAGGTTTAGGATGATTCTAATTGGATTCTTGATGTAATTGACCTCAATCTCTTATTTCAATTCAAGTTTATTCAATTTGAGTGATTTGCTTCTATGCTTAATGCTTCTATTGATTGATCAACTCTAGATAGATGTTAGATTCAATTTCACAATTGAAAAATTGGTTATTGAATTGGAATTGAAGTAGATTACCATTGGAATGTTGATTCTAGGAATAGAACTATGTTTCAATGCATTCTTATGAATCACATGCTTAATGTTTGTGCTAATGCTTGAATGACCTAAGGAATTAGGCTTCTTAATTAGTACAAAAGGATTATCACCTAAGAAATTAGGGATAAAACTAAGTTAGTGATTTGAATGCCAATTGAGTGGAATGGATTGAAATTAGAGTTGAATAATGTTACATTAAGTGAGAATTGGAGGATTAATTCTGGCACCTAACCGCTTTTGCCTTGATTGAATTCATTCATCAATTGTTTTGTTTCATTCATTGTTTGGATAATTCTAAAATAAAAAAATCCATATACATTCTTGGAACTATGAATTTCATTGGTTCAAATATCAACTGCTTAAGCCACGTTGTTACTTAAAACGCAATCCTCGTTGGGACGATACTCTACTCTCACTATTATTACTTGTCACGATTTGGTATACTTGCCAAACATCAATAACGTTTATTATTTATATATGCCTGATTTCTTTATATATATATATATATATATATATATATATATATATATATATATATATATATATATATATATATGTAAATATGTGTGCGAGGTAGAGGGTGTCACACATCTCATATCATATCTCAGATCACATCATATGACTCATCACATATAAAATAATATTTTATTAGCCTAGGCACATCTAAGTCTTAATTCATACTCTCCCCAACATGCATCTCTCTGAAACAACACATGTCATCGCCTAGATGCCAACTAAGCATGTTATAGCAAGTATCACATGTGATCAACAATAAAATAATTATAAAATATTCAACAATCACCAAAAGTCAAATAATACATGTTATCACAATCAGCACACATCAAGGAGTTCAACCGCAGTAAAATCAGACAACCTCGAACATCATGAAATTAACCTTACAGCGTTAAACCTACAATCTTCATATCATCATTGGTACCACGGAGTAGTCACCAATGTGATATTGACATTGTCGATTACTTGCCTACTAGTAGGGTTTAGGTCGTCCTATTATACCATTATCATAAAATATACTACTTAGCCATTTCTGATGATAAGTAACTTCTTTTCCCACATGAGCAACATGTATTTAGCATTGGAACCTCGAAAAAAAGCTCCTCCTCCTCCTAATAGTTCAGCCACACACAGCCTAGGCACCCCCGGTGCTCCAAAAATTCACCTGGATACATGGATACGATAACCGAGCTATGAGAAAACCTCAATACCGTCATCGACGGTATGTCGGGATAAAAAAGAGCATAGGATTACCTTAGCCTTAGCAAGGAAAGAAAGGTAGAGTTAAGAAGTAGACGTCACCACAAACTAGCTGATGTATGCAGAATCGTGATATATAGGACGAACGGATTGATCGAACGAAGCTTCGAAATATTTCTCCTTCTCTCAGACTCTCTCTATTTCTTTCTTTCTGGTCTCAGTTCATATGGTATGAGGGTGATGATGTTTCACCCCCAAGCACTTTATTTTTTCTCCATTTTAATGCCAACGCTCGAGCGTGGGAGTACCCAGCGCTCAAGCGCTTGAGGGTCCCAGACTCCACGCTTGAGCATTGGAGTTGGAGTCACAACTTTGTGTCAAAGTTTTCTGACAAGTGTTCTCTCCTTGTGCCACCTCTTGACACCTGGTCTGACCCCTTGGGCGCTCAAGCGTGGGCCCCTGCACGCTCAAGCGTTCTAGCATGATTCAAAACCCTAATTTTGTGTTCTCATCCGATTTGAAGCTGATCAATCGTGTACTTTTCAGGCAAGCTTCCATACACTTAAACATCCATCTTAAACACATAAGCAAAGTCTTAAAACATGGATGTTACAACTGCCACAAACCACCATAAACGACTCCGACCACCACCACTGCTTTCAAACCACCACATCTCTTCCATGCAAGCCAAACTTCGAAGACCCGAGATTGACACCTGTTGTCATCTCTTCCATGCATCCAGCCACAATCTACCACGACTTTGAAGATCCGAGATGCTTCTGTGATATTCTGTACAACTTGGATGCCAAGGGACCTTCCATTTCTTCAATGAAATTGAGAAAGAGTCGCAGCAAGGAAAATTTGGGAATGAAATTGGAGGTTTGATTTACCTGCACATAAGCTATATGATTAATTGCAAAACCTATATGTTATTCAATTTTGTGGCTTCTCTTTGTAGAAAAACTACAATCAGAAGCTGGACTTGATGATCAAGTATAGTTAGCTGATAGTATGGTTCACTAATTTCATATGAAAATAGTTGTTGCAGCATTAGCATGAAAGGAATGTTATGGGGTCACGTTGGTCAACATATGAGAACAAAGGAATGTTGAGGCCAAGAGAAACAGTTAAGATATTTACTCCATCTTGTATAGCAATTTTCAAAAGCTTTCAGGATATCAGCATCTGAACAACCTCCAACAGAAATGTCCCAGCAAACCTTTATAATTTGCATTTTCTACAAAATATCCAACTGTTGTGGAAGCTGTATGAATGCCATGGCCATTAGCATCACGTCTTTGAGAGAAACTCATTAGTTTCATTTCCAAGGACGAGCTTCTTAATTAGTATGATCAATTATTCCTTTCATGAACACCTATCTTCTTGTTGCAATTAGTGGAGTTGAATTGCTCTCCCACTTGACAAACTCCTTTCTGCCTTGATGGGATTTGTCTCATTGCTTCATCATTAAAATTTTTAGACTCTAGCCAAATTCCTTCAAGAAATAAGGTATATCTTTGGTTACATACCATTTTCCAATGAATACTTAGTTATATGTAATAGGTATAAATGTATAATTACTGTCTGTGTCTATGACTTGTATGCAAATGTATAAATGTATAAATCAACTTTGTTATGATCTTGGAAGGCCTCAAATTTTGCATTATCTTTATAATGTTCAATTACTTGTATGAGCTTTCTACTTAATCATCCCTCAAGAGTATGACACTCTATGATGGTTTAACCAGGTGACCTTGGAACTGGTTTCATTTTAAGCAATTAATAATGCCATTTTCAAATTGAAATTAAAATCTTTTTCCGATACTTCATTCCGTCATGACCTGTTTTCCTTTGAAGGTAACTAGACTACATTGAAAAAGTTTCCTTCCAATATTAATTTTAATTGACTATACTTGTGAAAAGATATTTCAGGCATTCAAAATGTTGTACTCTATCCCTACAAAGAACTAAAAAACCCACAGGAGATTTTGGTTTCATAGAAATATACAATTGGAAGTCATTGTTTGGGAAAGTTTTGACACGTGTCAACTTGTGAGACTTTGCTTGAAAAACTAACCTTCATTTATTTGCCAAAATTGGAAAGTTTGGAGGGATTGAATATAAAAGTAACGTTTTGTCCTTGTTGGTCTGTAGCTCCATTTTTTCAAATTTCAAATTTTAATTTCGGCACCACTTTTCATTCTTCAATTTCAATGCTTTGAAAAAAGTACCCACTTTATTATCAAAGACAATCTTTATCAGAGACAATGTCTCTCCTATTCTCTTCTCACATTCCACGATTCATCTTTCTCCATCTCTCTCATTTTTTCAGTTTTTTTTTCACTCCTCTCCTCTCATTCTTTCTTCTTTTGTTTCTGATTCAGTTCGGAGACTCCTCTCGCTTTCGGTATCGCTCGAAATCCTCGCGTCACTACTTGCCATCGCTCCTTGCCATCACTCCTCTCACACCCACAAAGAAGAGAACTTGAAGAGAGATAAAGAGAAAGCATTAAAACGATTGTCACCGGAGATGATGAACATCATCGTAAGGGTCAGCTTCAAGGTGCATGTGAAGGTAATCAAGGTGGCCACCGTCTCCGTCTCGGTTTTCTTTTTATCTTTCTCCCCCCTCTATGAGGTACCTCTCTATTTCCTCTCTCTGTTTCCTCTCAGTTTTCTTTTTATCGTTGAGAAACGGGGTTCATTTTAGATGTTATTACTTGGATTATTCAAAGATTTTTCTTACTGGGGTTTAAAATTTCAAAAATTTGATGTGAATCTTTTAATTCTTTTTTGCAGTTTTCAAGTGTTCAAGTTGCGCTTGAATCTCTAGGTTGCTCTTTGAAGTTTGTTGTGGTAGTAGAACCTGCAAAAGAAAAAGGGGAGAAAAATGCTTGTAGGGTTCTCTTTAAGATGGTACTCATGATCTCAAAGTTTCCTTTTGATTCATTTTAGGTGTCAGAAAAGAAAGCAAAAGGTTTGGTTATGATTTTAAATTTTTTGATTAGTAGTTATTATTCTAGAAATATTGGCTTCCTTAAATTATTCTTTATACGTGGTACTATGATGCTTTAATGAATTTGAATATCATGACAATAGTTTTATATTTTATACATTGTAGGTGGATATAGAGCAGACGGCAAGAGCATTGCATGACGATATGCATATTTATTTGTTCTTTAATTTGGTTCCCCGGTTTTGTGTTGTTGATGGGTTCTGTGTCACAGCTTTTCAGCTTGGTAGTTGGTTTTTATATGATCTGGCCAAGAGTATTGATTAGGTTATTATTAATTTATGAATTTATGTATTTATCTGTTGATCCTTCAAAAGTTTTAATTTAAAAGACCATTAATGTTAATATAGAATCGGAGATGGTGAAGTCTTTGTATGATCAGTTGGCATGTTTACGGGAAAGCTAAGGTTGTTTTTTAATTTTTAAATTTTTTTAATTTTGCTGCAAGGAGAGACACAGCTGTGAAGAGGAAGATATAGTGTTTGACAAATAAAGGTTGTTGAAAGCTGAAATGGATGATATGATGAACAAGTGCCAAGGTTGAAAGCTAAGCAGGAATTTTCAAAGATAATACAAGCATATCGCCGTAACAGGTATCTCATAACTGATTTTGTCCACTTTCTTCATTATTCTAGGTGCACAACATGCTGTGGCACCAAAAGAGTATTAGTTAGGGCCTAGGTATGGGGTGCATGTGTGATGATTGAACATTACTAAGGCAAGGTTGTTAATAAACTATTTCTTTCTGTTCTGTTTCTTATCATTTTGTTAAATATTGGTTTTCAAATGATTCCCCTATTAACATTTTCTCAATGATGCATTTTGTTTCAAGGTGATAGGATTCAGTGTACTCTGTTTGGGAATTATGTTGATGAGCTCAATACTTTCCTAGCTTCTGGAGATTTCCAAAATGTTGTTGTAGTTATTCAGCTTGAAAAAGTTAAGACTTTCCAAGGTATATAGCATATTAAACCTGTATATAACTCTGTTTGCTGCCCATGGTTATATGTTGGCTTTCAATAACATTGGTATTTCTATCATTCATGCAGACAAGAATCATATTCAAAACTGTATGGGCTGCACTAAGTTGATCTTCAATCCTGTTTGTGACGAGGCTGACCAACTTAGACAGAGGTTAACTTTGATTGTTTCACTAGTGCAATAAGTGCTTTTTACGTCAGTTAAAATTGATTTTTTACATCAGAATACTGACTGACGTAAATACAGCTGACGTTAAAAGTTTAACTTTTAACGTCAGTTGAGAACTGACGTTAAATATAACACTATTAACGTTGGTTCTTTAACACAACTGACGTTAATTTTGTCAAAATTAACGTCAGTTATTTAACAAAACTGACGTGAATTTTGTTAAAACTAACGTCAATTGTTATCAAGAACTGACGTTAAAGGTCTTAATTTTAACGTCAGTTGTAATAAACAACTGACGTTAATAGTGTACTGTATATTTTATAAAATACTATTAACGTCAGTTGTATGATAAAACTGACGTTAATAGTTTTTTTTTTAAATTCAGTTTTAAAATATCACTCCCCTCAGCCATCCCTGCATTCAGTAAATATCCCAGTAACACAGAATATCACACACATTACAGAATTGCAAAGGAAAAATGGAATAATGATCCATATATATGTATTCAGAAACAATATATATTTATTAACATAGGTTATAACTCAAAATAAATACATAAATAGAAATAAAAATAAATGTATACTAAGTTTAAACTACCTATATCAATATCCCTTCGTGATGATCATCACGAGTGGCATGTACATCGTCCACCTGTGTCTCCTCGATTATAGTAGGCATGTTTGTTGAAAAAGAAGGAGTCTCAGGAATATCAAGATTTGAATCTTCATTTTCATCACTACCATTATACATGCTTTTTCCTTGGAGAACCATGGACAACCTTTTGTTAGAAGGATCAGTGATGTAGAATACTTGTTTTGCTTAGGAAGCCATTATGAAAGGCTCATTTATATGACCTAACTTGTTGAGGTCTACCAATGTGAACCCCAATTCGTCGGTTTGTACACCACCGTTACTATCAACCCACTTACATTTAAATACCGGCACCGTAAGCTTAGTGTAATCGAGCACCCAAATATCTTCAATATATCCAAAGTAAGGTCTCGGTGATGTAACGGGTTTTGTGTCCTTTGCACTAGAGAAGTGCATTGCTTCGGCCACGATCATAACCCCACTATTTTGCATGGTACTCTTGTTATCTTGTTCCTTTGTATAAAAGGAAAAGTTATTTATGTCGTATCCGCTCCAACATATGACGTTGAAGTTAGGCCCACGTGCTAGCCATTTTACGTCCTCAGAAGCAGTACTACCATCCTTAAGCATTTCTTCCTTGAACCATGGTAAGAAAGTCTTGTTATGCTTGTTCAACAACCACCTTTCGCTCATTCGAGGGTTTTCTTGATTGACTTTTCTTTTATGTTCAAATAAGAAAGGCTGAACACATTCGATGTTGTTCAATACATACAAATGTGCTTGAAGCACTTCCTCCCGATCCTTCCTATTAATTCTTAAGCCATGCGTACCCTTACCTTGACATCTGATCTCATCATGCGAGGCTTAGGAACCCCTATAGGATCCGTGTTATGAAGGTAGTCCGAACAAAACTCAATAGCTTCTTCTGCAACATACCTTTGAACAATAGATGCTTCCGGACGATGAGGATTCTTCACGTACCCTTTCAAGATCTTCATGTAGCGCTCAACTGGGTACATCCATCTCAGATAAACCGGCCCACATAATCTAATCTCCCTCACCAAATGAACAATTAAGTGAACCATTATGTCGAAAAAGGAAGGAGGAAAATACATCTCCAATTGGCACAAGATTGTAGCAGCCTCAACTTCCAAGTCATCCAACATACGGGGGTCAACGACTTTGCTACATATAGAATTGAAGAATGAGCACAACCGAGTAATGGCATGTCTCACATTTTTGTAGCAATACCACGAATAGCAACGGGCAGAAGTTGTTGCATCAAGATGTGACAATCATGAGACTTCAAGCCAACCAATTTAAGATCACTAGAGACAAGCCTCTTCATATTTGAAGAGTAACCATATGGAACTTTGATGCCCCGAAGACACATGCAGAAACTTTGTCTCTCTTTTTTTGACAAAGTATGACATGCTGGCGGCAAATAAGTCCGCTTACCATCCTCAACAACCGGAGCTAACTGCTCTCGTATACCCATAGCAACGAGGTCGAGACGAGCATTCACACCACCCTCTGTCTTGCACTGACTGTTGAGAAGCGTCGCGATCACTCTATCACACACATTTTTCTCCACATGCATCACATCAATGCAGTGTCTGACATCAAGCTTGCGCCAGTATGGAAGATCAAAGAATATCGACCTCTTCTTCCATATGTTTTTCTCAACAGCTTTACCTTTCTTTTTGGACTTGCCGAATATAACATCGATGTCCTTTACCCTCACATAAACCTGCTCTCCAATTAAGGCCGCGCGCGCTTCTTCTGTCTCTTGGCATCCATTAAAAGCTTTTTTCATCTTACGATATGGGTGATCACGTCTAAGAAATCTCCGATGCCCAAGGTAAACCGTCTTCTTTCCATGATGCAACTGAGTGTAGCATGTGCCTTCTTCACATATAGGGCATGCTTTATGCCCCTTGACACTTTATGCCAGGACAAGTTACCGTATGCTGGAAAGTCGTTGATGGTGCAAAATAACATGGCACGAAGCTTGAAAGTCTCATGAGAATACCCATCAACTACATCAACACCTTCCACCCACAACGTTTTCAAGTCTTCAATCAAGGGACCTAGATAAACATATAAGTCATTTCCCGGTTGCTTTGGGCCCGAAATCATCATAGACAACATCATGTATTTGCGCTTCATGCACAACCAAGGGGGCATGTTGTAAATCACCAACGGAACAGGCCATGAACTATGAATACTACTCATGTTACCATAAGGATTCATTCCATCCGTAGCAAGTCCAAGCCTTAGGTTTCTTGGCTCATCGGCGAAATCCGGAAACATAGTATCGATATTCTTCCATTGAATTGAATCAGCAGGATGACGAACCTTTCCATCACGTTTCCTCTCATCATTATGCCATCTAAGATTCTTCGCATCTTTCACATTGGCAAACAATCGCTTGAACCTTGGAATTATTGGAAGATACCACAACACCTTCGCAGGAGGACCCTTTTTTCTCACATCATCAACATCATCATCATCATCACCACCCTTCACTTTGTATCGTGATAACCCACATTTGGGGCAATCGTGTTTGTCTTCATGAACACCGGTGTACAATATGCAATCATTGGGGCATGCATGTATCTTCTTATACTCCATACCCATAGGACACAATACCTTCTTGGCCTCATAGTTACGGTCAGGCAATGTGTTGTCCTCCGGAAGCAAGTCTTTCAACACTTCAAGCAATTCCGTGAAGCTTTTATCGCTCCAACCATTTCTCGCCTTCACACAAACCAATTTTAGCACCGCCGACAACCGTGTATGAGTAGTACACCCTGGATATAAAGGCTTATCCGCATCACCGCACAACCTATCATACACATGCGCTCGATGAAAAGATTCTTGTCCAATATCACGGATCATGTCCTCTACTCGATCATCCTCCATATCTACGTCCAACGTCCTCACTTTGGGAGACACTCGCCGTATTACTACTCAACAACATATCACCATGCCATATCCATCTTGTATAACTCAAGCAAATCCCTTCACAAATCAAATGAGTACGTATATCCTTCACCGTACATTTCCTCGTATTCAAACACTTGACACAAGGACAACAGAACATTCCATTACTATTAGGAACATTCCTTTGAGCAAATTCTATAAATTCTCCCACCCCCTTCAAATACTCAGCACTAGTACGCTTACAAACCATCCAACTACGATCCATAACTAGATAGGTCCTGTAGATATACAAAACATATATATATCCAATATAAGGACAATACGGGAGATTGAAAACTATAGTTTTTAAAGATTAATTGCTAAGCACTGGACACGGCCTGGCAGTGATGTCCATCACGGCCGTAACGTGCCAACTGAACAGACCATGCCATCACAGGCAGAACTGATCACGGCCTAGCCATGATTAGCATCACGGCCGTGACAGATCAACCAGCAGAGCAACATGCACTCAAAACCAAAAACAGAGACGTACATTCCAAACAACTCAAACTCACGGTTTCAAGTTTCAACTACTGAGACTACAGTTTCAACATACACTCAAAACCAAAAATACAAAAATGTGCCCTAAATACTCACCAAAAATAGGTGCTCGCGTGGTGGTGAAGAGGGGAGCTCGAGTGGTGGCCAACGTTCGATGTGGTTACTGAGAGCAGAGGGACAAGGAGAGTTAGTGCGCGGGAAGGGGAAAGAGAGATGTACGTCAAGTTATTGCAAAGAATGAATGGAAAGACAGAGTTAGGGTTAATAGTGTACCTCACGGTGGTGGCGAAGAAGCCCTCGCGGTGGTTACGGTGGAGATGAGCTCGCGATTAGGGTTCGTCTTTGGGTGAGAGTGAGAGTGAGGGTTGAGAGTGATTTAGGGTTGAGCGTGATGAAAAGAGAAAAGAGACGTACGTACAGAGCGAAATGCAGAAGGCGCGCGGGTGTAAACGTTATATAAAACAACATTTAAAGTCAGTTGTATTAAACAACTGACGTTACAATTAATTTTTTAACGTCAGTTTTATTAACAAACTGACGTTAAATATTAATATTTTAAAAAAAACACTTTTAACGTCCTTTGTTGAATACAACTGACGTTGAAAGTGTTGTGTCTCTGTATAAAGTAACATTCTTCTGTAACAGTCTGTAATACTGCCTCTTCTTTTCCTCTATATTTCTATTCCTTCACAAAATGGCTCTGAAACCTGTGTTAATTGAGTGACAACAGGGCATTTCAGATAGCTAGGGATATAGGATTATTTACGTCAGCTATTTATTTAACTTAAGTAAGATTCACACTTTTAACGTCAATTGTATAAACAACAGACGTTAAAAATAAATATTTTTTATTTTAAAAACACTTTTAACTTCAGTTTTATTCAACAAGCGGCGTTAACGGCACTGTGTTAAGAGTGACAACGGGGCATTTGAGATAGGGATATAGGATTATTTACGTCAGCTGTTTATTTAACTGAAGTAAAAATCACACTTTTAACGTCAGTTGTATAAACAACTGACGTTAAAAATAAATATTTTTTATTTTAAAAACACTTTTAACTTCAGTTTTATTCAACAACTGACGTTAAAAGTGTATAAGTTCCTTCGTTTTCTTTTCTGCACGTTTATAATATATGACTGCCAACTCCCAATGCGCCTTGGAACCTAATGCTCTTAATGATCAATTTAATTTTTAGCAACTTACGACGCCTAGTAACTTCATCCCCTACTCCTATAAATAGCTTCCTTCCAACCTTTAATTTTTCTGCTTCACAATATGGCTCTGCCATGGAGATTAACTTAATCACTCTTTCTTCCTATACCTAGACTTAAAGGTCTCTGTCTTAATGGTCAAACAACTTCTGAGGTTGTGTAAATCGCATTACATGGGTGATAAGGGTGTGTAAATCGCATTATGTGAATTGCACACACCATCATCCTTCTAGAGAATCAGCAGCTACAGTTCCAAAACCTCAGCTTTGGAACCAAGTGGCTGTTCCAAGAATATTACTGAAACAGATCGAGTTCACCCTTCACTCTGCCACGGCTCCAAAGTGACTGTGGATTCAGATGGAGCATCAAGGACTTCAAATGAGGGAGGGGATGCATTCAATGTTGGAGTTTCTGAGGACAGGACTGAGAAGAAAATGATGTTGAAGAAGAAACTTTTTTATATTTTAGTGCTATCTTGCGGAAATTTTTTATCTTTTAAACATGTAATTGTAACTTATGAATCGCTTCAATGAGATACGATTTGATTATACATATATAACTTGTTTTATGTTAAGTGTTTATTTATTTTAATTTGCACAAGAATTTGTTAATTTACTAATTCAAGCTAATTAATTAAGATTAAAAATAAACTTTTTTAAAAAAAAAGATTAGAAATAAACTGCACTATATGGAGTGATGATCTGCGTTAAGAGTGACAACATGGAGATGACAACGAAAGAAAGATAGGAATGAGTTGATTATTTACGTCAGTTATTTATTTAACTGAAGTAAAAATCACACTTCTAGTCAGTTTTATAAACAACTGACGTTAAAAGTGTTAATAATTTCTTGCAAACACTTTTAACGTCAGTTCATGAAACAACTGACGCAAATAGTGATTTCATATTTACAAAACTGTCACCGCCTCACTTTTAACGTCAGTCCTTAAAACAACTGACGTTAACAGTGAATTAATGAAGTTTGATATTTACAAAACTGCCACCGCCCCCTTTTTAACGTCTAGTTTTTGGTTAACTGACGTAAACCTTTACCGTCTAATGTATATTTTCCACTAGTATTTATCACATTCTCATTTCCTTATCAGTTGTATTAGTTGTTATTAGTTAATATGAGTTGTATAAGTTATAACTTATTAACTTATGTTGATTGTTTGCTCTTAAGGATGCATGATAACCTGGAATCCCCAACCCAAACATTAAATCAACTGACTGAAAATGCCACTGTTGGTATTTCACAAGATTTTCTTGAAATTACTGAAAGATTGCAAACAGGTTAAAACAAAGCTCATTTTTTTAAAAATAATTTCATACTATTCCTTTGCTTAAAAATAACTTCCTTTTTAAATGTTAATGCAGGAATCACACTTTGTGGTTCTTGCTACAGTGAAACATATTATTGATACTGATGGTTGGTGGTACACTGCCTGTGTTTGCACTAAGGGAGTATACCCAGATTCCAAAATGTTCTTTTGTGAGAAGTGCAACAAACATGTCATAAAGGTTATTCCAAGGTAGTCAATTTATATGCATAATATGATAGTGTTCTTAATTTATCCTCCTTTTTTTATAAAGAAAAAATAATGTTTGTAGATACTGTCCATGGCTTATAATTTAATTTTTTTGGTAGATACTGTATCAAAGTAAGGGTTATTGATGACACTAATTCAACAACTTTTGTCATCTTTGACCGTGATGCTGCACTTCTTCTCAACAAATCATGTGCAGATCTGGTTGAAGAACATGAGAAGGTTGAACAATATCCATCCTTATAAACATATATTTATCATTATTAATTATTATTTCTTAATACATTAACTTTGTTATAGAGTGCACATGTTGGGACCATTCCTAAGGAGATTTATGATTTGGTGGACAAGACTTACTTGTTCAAAGTGGAGTTTAAGAATGGAACCAGCTCAAAATTTGATCAATCATTTTGAGTAAAGAAGATATGCAGTGATGTAACTATTATCAACAAATTCAATGATCTCATGAAATCTGTTGCAAGTACATTGATGGTGTTTAATGTACTACCCTTACATTTTAGTTTTGTCTTACCTAATTGGTGGTTTATTTTATATTTATTTCTGACCTAATTGATTTGTTATCTTAAAATTATATTAGAATGTCAATTCTGATGGTCATTTTCTGGGTAATGGAAAGGGAAAGGAAAAATTGGTTGAGAGCTCAATTGGACTTGCATAGGTATACTGTAAATTTTTGTAAAGTTGTGAACACATTTATGTAATAATTTTTAATTTTTAATTTCATTCTTACTCTAAAATTTTGTTTTTCTATTTACAGAATCTGATTGGGAAGTTCTCCTGTGCTGTCGTTGATGACTCCCAGTGTGATGAAAAGGAAAGGAAGGCTGCGATTTAACAAAGTTAATAGATGAATTCACCCCTCTCAACCCTCTCAAGAGGGTTTTTCCAACTGAAAATAGCCAACAAAAGCTTCCTGGGGTTTCGGAGCTTGAACTTCCACTGAAAATGCTGAAGAACATTAAGATAGAGAAGGATTAGTAGTTTAGGGACTTTTAGAGTTTCAGTGTCTTTTTGCGCAGCCGATCTATACTTCGATGTTTTTTTTTTGTTTTGTTGGTGCTGCTAATTATGTTATGTTATTTTGGTATTTTATATGTAGAATTTATTATTTAGTCCTTAATGATGGTATTCTTGGGTAGGATGTGTTGCTGCCCCTTTCACATCTCATTGCAATGCAAGTATGTATTACATGTTCCTGTAGCCACGTACCAGTACTAATAATTCAAACTTTCATTCTTCACAACCTTTGGTTTATACTTACATACTTATGTAATGTGTGCCACCTAAATAAGGTGTACTTATCATCATTCATCTATTTTTTTTTATTACCTTAATTCTTTTTTTTTTTTGCAGATTTATAGGCATATGACAACATTATCAGAAGCAATCTTACAATGTCAATGTTTTGAAGTTATATCAAATGAACTGAAATTGTTGTAATCCCTATGATTCTTTTTTGTATTAATGTTGTTGATTATCATTTTATTTCATTTATGTTGCAACTTGAGAAGAACTATTCTAGACAATTATGATTCATTACCGTTTGATCTAATATGTTTACTTCTTGAAATTTATTTCTTATTAGTTATTTCAAAGAAACTTACCTAGCCCGTGCATTGCACGGGTAAGAATACTAGTTGTCTATAAGGTAAACATCCACTTTCAATTACTGCTTGAATCATCATAGCAATTGGCCTGATCATTATTTTTTCCTTGATTTTCTTATCAATGAAACTTTAACCATACTACGGTGGATGATTAGGGACGGCTTAAAGATGGAAAAGTTGATGCTATAGAAGTTCTTTCATCTGAATCAAGGAGATGGCGGTGCGCGAGGAGAAACGAGGTGGTGGTTGTGTGCGCGGGTAAAGAAGCAGATATGCTATGGTGCATGGAAGATATGTGGTGGTGTGGATGTGGTGGCGGTGGTCAGTTGATGACGGCAGTGGTGGCCGGAGTCGTTGACGACGTTCTATGATGGTGGATTGGACATGATGGTCTGTGGCGGTGGAAAGGAGTCTCTACCTTTTTCTTTTACACAAATTGTGGTTTAATTATTTTTAAAAGAGACGTGGCATTTTCTTGACCCCTATATTGATCTTGTTGGAAAAGCAATTAAATTTCCAAATAAATGCAAGTGAGTGGGATTTTAAGAGATTAGTTGGGAAGGTGAAACACTTGACTCTTGGAGTCATATCATAAAGAGAGATTAGTTGGGAAGGTGAAACACTTGACTCTTGGAGTCATATCATAAAGAGATATTAGTTGGGAAGGTGAGACAATTAATGTCCACTAGTCACATTCATGAATGGAAGCCATGTCCCTTCACTATATAAATGGGTCATGTGAGGAAGAGTAGAATCATCCCAACCAAAGCAAGAGAGAGCAAGTGTGTGAGTGATCACTTGTAGAGAAAGTCTCTTGTGTGAGTGAGTGTTATCATTTCTTGTAACTTGAGTGTGGTACTTGAGTTTGTAGAGTGATACACAAAAAGTGGGGTGGGTTACAAATATTGTAATCACATATTTGAGATAGTGAATACACTTTATTGGAGTGTTTCCGTGGACGTAGGCAAGTGGTGCCGAACCACGTTAAATTCTTGTGTTCTCTATTATTTTTCTGTAGTGTATTTTTCTTGTGTTCTTACGATCCTTTATCTGTGTGAGAGATACCCAACAGTGGTATCAGAGCTATGGCCGTGAACACATCAAGGTTTGAGATCCCATTATTTGATGGGAAAATAAATTTTATGATCTGGCAGTGTACCATTCAAGATCTCTTGGTGCAGAATGGTCTTGATCAGGCTTTAGAGAAGGAGAAGCCAGCTACCATGAAGGAAGAAGAATGGACAAAAATTCAAAAGAAGGCTGTAAGCACGATTCGGTTAGCTCTAGCTCCTGAGATAAAGCACAATGTGTTAAAGGAGACAACACCAACGGCTTTGTGGGAGAAGCTCCAGAATATCTATGCGTCGAAGTCGCTAACCAATCGTCTCTGTTTAAAGATGGAGTTATATCAACTTAAAATGGAGATGGGAGGAAATCTCCATGACCACATCAACAAGTTCAACCAGCTAGTAAGCCAATTGTTGAACGCCGATGATAAAATATCTGATGAGGAGAAGCGGTATTGCTGTTATTGTCATCACTACCAAGGTCCTACAAACCTGTGGTTCAAACGTTGCTTGTCGGGAGAACAACTTTGAAGATGGATGAGGTGACCGTCACTTTAAGGGAAAATGAGAGGATGATGAAAAACGAGAATATCAATGATGAAAGTGAAATAGCAATGGCAGAGGAATCTGAACGAGGGAGGAATCATTCAAGGAGGCATGATAGGTCAAGAGGAAGATCAAAATCGCAATCACGTCCTCAACGAGATATGACAAACGTGCAATGTTATTATTGCGGGGAGAAGGGTCATTTGCAACTAAGGTGCACACAAATGAGGGAGGATTTGAAGAAATTAAGGATGATGAGAAAGGATGATGACAACTCTCAGACAAACGTGGTCAAAATAGCTGAAGATGAAGATATATTTTTAGCAACAACCGAGGATGTTGATAAATCAAATTGGGTGATGGATTCTGCTGCCTCGGAGCACATTTGTAGAGATCGAGCAATGTTTAACACCTTGAAAACTAATGAAGAGTTTGGCCATTTCAAGTTAGGAAATGGTGAAAAAATGAAGGTTGAGGGCATTGGCAGTGTGAGAATGAAGCTCCATGATGGTGCCATTAGAACTTTCCAAAATGTGAGGTTTGTACCTTCCCGAGTTGCCAATATTATTTCTTTGGGGAGATGGCATCACAAGGGTACAAGTATGTTGGTTCAAAGTGGGGATGCAAGGTGTATAAGGGAAGACGCTTGGTGTTAAGAGGGCAGAAAAGTAAGAAGAACCTTTGCTACTTGGAAGGGCAAGCTTTGAGAAGGGAAAGCGGCCGTGATAGCAAAGGTGGAAAGAAGGTAAAATTTCTTGATGATGTGGAAATTTGGAAATTTTAATTGAGGGAGGAATTGTTGGAAAAGCAATTAAATTTCCAAATAAATGCAAGTGAGTGGGATTTTAAGAGATTAGTTGGGAAGGTGAAACACTTGACTCTTGGAGTCATATCATAAAGAGAGATTAGTTGGGAAGGTGAAACACTTGACTCTTGGAGTCATATCATAAAGAGATATTAGTTGGGAAGGTGAGACAATTAATGTCCACTAGTCACATTCATGAATGGAAGCCATGTCCCTTCACTATATAAATGGGTCATGTGAGGAAGAGTAGAATCATCCCAACCAAAGCAAGAGAGAGCAAGTGTGTGAGTGATCACTTGTAGAGAAAGTCTCTTGTGTGAGTGAGTGTTATCATTTCTTGTAACTTGAGTGTGGTACTTGAGTTTGTAGAGTGATACACAAAAAGTGGGGTGGGTTACAAATATTGTAATCACATATTTGAGATAGTGAATACACTTTATTGGAGTGTTTCCGTGGACGTAGGCAAGTGGTGCCGAACCACGTTAAATTCTTGTGTTCTCTATTATTTTTCTGTAGTGTATTTTTCTTGTGTTCTTACGATCCTTTATCTGTGTGAGAGATACCCAACAGATCTGACAACCTAAGAATATGGAAAGGCACCCTGCCTTTGGCACGCTAATGTTAGAGAATTGGAATGGGTTCGACTTCCCTGCCTTTGTGGCGGGTAAAGTCAGGTGCCTTTGGCTAATTTGGGCCATTGGATCCAGATCCTTGTTGATCCGTCCATTCATTTAGTTTTTCAATTAAAATTTTTATTAAATCTATTTTTCTTTCGTATTCTCTACAATCACAATATTCACAATGATATTCCATGTGTTTGTTACATGTATCAGTGGCTTCTTCTTTTAATTCTTGTATTAAATCTTTTAATCTATTTTGATTTGTTAGATCTATCATACTTAGATAGTGAACAAATTTTTCTATGTATAGAGTACTCATTATTCTCTAGTTAGTACTTAGCTCTGATACCCGGTTCGGTACCACTCTATCTTTTCCCAGGTAGTGGTAGTAATTAGGCATAATCTGGATGATTATTTTCATGCATAATTTGGGTTACTAATAATTCATACCCATAATCCATTATGTCTTCCTCTAATTCCATAATTTCTTCAATTAATAATCTTCGTTTTTCTTTATAAAATGCTAATTGAATTCTTTGTTGAATTTGTTTTAGATACAATGTTTCTTGCCAATGTTGGTGTTTTAATTTATTAATTATTATTTGCTTACAATCTATAGGTATTTTCATTATCAGAATACTTAGTATTTCTTAATCCATTTTAATCATCTAGTAAATCCCATTCTTCATATATATCAGATAATGATAGTCTATCATATTCAAATTCAAAAGCTAATCCTATTTCTTCCATATAATTCCATTCTATTTCTAACGAAATAATTGCAAGATAATAATATTCTTGTCTAACTTGGGCTTTTATTTTTTCAATTATTAATTGTTTGCAATCAATAGGTAAATCCATTACTAGTACACTTATTATTTCATTTTCTGTTTGATTATCAAACTCAGAATATATTTCCATTATTTTAATCAATATCTTCAAAAGTTGGTGCTGTTAATTTAAAATAACTAGTTGATTGATCCGACTTTAAAATCATTTCTTCTATTTTTTCTATTATTTGTCTTTTATGTTTTTCTCTTTTATTTCTTATATTAATCAGTTCTTTTTCCTTTTCTATAATATATTTTTCCATCTGTTTTCGGTTTTTATCTTCTTTATTTCTTTTAAGATGATTATCATAAATATTCATAAAGTCTTTTATGTTCTTTTTATCTTGATTTATTTTATTATAAGATTTTTCATAAATATTTCTTAATTCTTTTTCTTTGTTCATATTCTATTTCTCAAATATTGAGCTAGATCTCTAACTTGGTTTGATAATTTATTTATATTTTCGTCTTTATTTTCTTCTTTTAGGTGGAAAGTAATTGGTTTAGGTATCTGCCTAAAGCTTAGTGATTTCGAATTCCTTATAGAAATACCTAATTCTGTTAAATCATTTGTTTTTGGATAATAAATCTTTCCTATTTCCTCAAATAGTCTTGGTATATCTATTCTGTCATTATTTCTAAACGTAATACTATGATGCGAGTTTGTTAGTGCATAATTGACACAATAAGTAATTGAGAAAATCTTATCTCCTGATCTCATTAAATTATTTCTTAAAAATCTATGTTCCATAGTTAGAGTTTGATATAATCTTTGGGTGTCTAATGGTATTCCAATATTTGGGTGTATTTCGAATTTTAACTTAACGTAGGCTAAGTTTCCTTCGATTACTCCTAGTATTTTATCTTTAGGATCTGTTATTCTATCATCCTTTAGAACTAATTCAATAGGTGAATCTATTCCTTCTTGAAAGGTTGCCTTAATTAAGACTTGTATTGCTCCTATATGAATATAACCTATTTTCTTTCTATGTGATTCCTTTTTCAAATTTCTTTTTAACTCAATTAATTTCTTCTTATTTAATAATTGTATACAGGTGTTTCCCTGTGTTTCAGATATATCTATTGGTGTTTCGTTAATTATTTTTCCATAGTATATTATATTTTCTTTCTGATTAAATCGTTTCATGATACCTCCTGGTTTTTTCATATTTGCATATTTAGATAAATTCAAGTCCTCCTTCTGAATCTTTTGAAATAATTTTGGATCTATTAAAATACTTCCTTCATAGTTTCCGTCTTCTTCAGTAATTTGTAAATGTTCTACATCAGTATTATTAATTATTTCCTTTTCTATTTCAGACATGATTGCTTTCTAGTATAGACCGAATAAAACTAAATGGTTTCTGAGTCATACCTGATCTGGAGTTTTTGAAGTAATTCTGGGTTTCTTGGTCCACCGCAGCTTCCGTCTAAGTCGAGTTGGAATTTCGTCGAGTAGTTGGTAATGATGAAAGTAAAGTAGTAACGAAGTAAAGGAATATATGAAAGTAGTTTATTTATAAACAGTAGTGAAGTACATAGAACAGGGTTGATTCCACACTCAAGGAATCGCTAAGCATAGCTTAGATCTTCTCAGAGAGAAGAGAGAGATTGAAACTTTCGTTCAAATTGCTCTGCTCCATTGCTTCAGAGGGTTCTTATTTATACAAGTAGTAGAGCATAGTAATTTACAAAAAAGTCCCTACATTATTACATTTACAATCAATCAGACGCTTTAATAATTCATGATGACGTCATTGCTTACGTCATCCTTTCAGTAATGCTTGATGATGTCAGTGCTTACATCATTCTTCAATAATGGCTTCGTCTTAGTCTTTGTCATCTTGCCGACAGTCTTTTTGCTTCGCGCATCTTTCACACGCGTGATTGCCATTCTCCTTAATCATTGAGCACAATAATTCAAGGACAACTGGTTGGTAATTCATCGAAAGTCCTTGTAACGTGTAGAATGGTAATTCATAGTTTGTCAGTAGTGCTAGGTCTCTTTCTCTAATCAATTTTCCACTAGTTTTGCTGAGTAGCAAAGTGTGTGGACCTTTGTACATGGCTTTTATGAAAGAGTCTTTACCAATTAATTGACATTGAGTAAAGATACTTGATGCGTGATTTTTAATATTAAAAGGCAAGTGCACCTCGTCGCAATCAAGTAATACGGTGGTAAGACCGGTTATCGTATCCACAGGGATTGGTTGTCAATTACCAATTCACAAACTCAACAACTATCTAGACTAAACTAAAGTATGAGAGATTAAAACAGAAAATAAAGAAAGCAAAACAATATTTTTGGTCTTTTGGGAATTTTATCGAACACTTGGTATGCAAACAGAGATGTGGCTAAGATTGTTAGGGTTAGACTACACTAATCCTCCCTTAATTGCAATGAAATGGTTATCAACACAAGTCCTACTTCAATTATGACAATCAAGCCTTTTCTAAAATACTCAAGCCTAATTCCTTAGGTGCATTGAGCCTAAAACCCCAAATTAAACCCTAATTCCTTAGGTGGATTAACCTGTGATTTTGCATTAAGTCAAGACTTATAAGATTGCAAGCATTCAACACCTATGTCTAGATTCTTGAACTACTTGGCATATGATTCATGAGCATGCCTTAACACCAACCTTCCAGTCATCTATCAAAGCAACATATCATTCCTATGGGTAGCTAATCCAAGGAAAGCATTAAGCACAGACTCACATACTCATAAAGAAATAGAGACTTGCATTAAAACACCAAATCAAATACAACAAGTTCAGAAAAGTTACATCTAACCCCAACAATGGGGATTTAACTACTCATGACAAAAGGAAATACAAAAGAGAATGAGAAAAGGGATGGAGAACACTCATAGACAAGCTTCCTCCATTCCTAGAGCAAGGAAATCTCCCCTTCTAGGGCTGGAACCCTATCTCAGCCGCAGCCTCCAAGTCCCCAAGTGCTCTCTCCACCAAAAGCTCTTTTTTTAGGTTAGAAGTTAGTCCCTTTTTTCTGTTCATCGCAGCCCTATTTATAGATCAGTATCGCGTCACGGCCGTGATGGCCATCACGGCCAGGCCGTGATGGTTTCTGACTTGGGCGAATTTGCACAAAATGGTCACTCACGAGGCGAGCCCTTTGTTCGCGACGCGAATCCTAGGTCACGGCCGTGATTCATATCACGGGCAGGCCGTCACAGTCTCTGACTTTTGCCTTCTGCTCTGCTTGATCACGGCCGTGATGGGCTCTGTTTGGCTCATAATCTTCACTTTTCAAGCTCTTTTTCATCCAAGCTCCACCAAGGCTGATTTCTGGGCATTTTTCCATTAAATCCTGCAAAACAACACACAGAAACCACCTCATCCGTTCCAAAGGAAAAACTATACAAAATCAACACTAAATTGGCCTAACTATATGCAAATGCATGCAGAAATGTACATGAAAAATGAGGTGAAATCACACTCATCAATACTCGCCAGTTGATTTGCTAGTATCATGACAATTTTTTCTTCGCTGTATTCTTCGGCAGTAGGTTCATCTCGCATAGAGAAAGTATTGTTACTTACTCCAATGAAGATTAAATTCTTTGTGGGTTGTTTAGTTGTAAAATCTGGGTAAGCTGAATAGAACTTTAGGAAGATGGTTCTATCCTTTGCAACATTCTTTTGGTAGTTTTGGATGGCTTCTTTCAAATTATATGGAAATAATTTGATTTCTTCCAAGTCTTGACTGAGGTAGAGACATTCAATAAGTTCAAACTGGAACATATTAAATGTGAAAATCGATGTTGCTCCTGGAGTAATTACGGCCTTAACTCCGAACATATTTCGGTTGACCATGTAAAAACAATTAATTTTTTCTTTTTCGGACCAGTGAGTCAGTCTTTTTAGGTGTTCAAAAAATTTTTCTTTAGAAAATTGAACTTGAAGTTCATGATCTTTTCTTGAAGGTATTTGATAGTCATCGATGGAAGAAGGAATTCTTCCAAGTATTCTTAATGAAGTCTTTTGAGCTGGTGGAGTCTTTATGGTTTCAGAGAAAGTTCTTGGGCCAAGATAAACGCCCTTGTCTTTGTCTTGTTCTTTCTGGTAATCGATCAGAGCCTTCTCTGCTTCTTCTTTGGTTCGAAATCCTTTATGATGGACTCCGGAAATTCCAATGCAGTGTGGGGCAGCTTTATGCCATTCATTGTAAACGCCTGGATGTGGTCCATTGAAAATAGTGTACCATTTTTCGCTAGTGCTTTCCTGTACCTGTTGTTTAATATTTTTCATTGGATCTTCTTTGATGGGTAGTCTTTGTAGTTGAAACTTTAGTACTTCAATATTCGTTCTGATTAAGTCAAGCTCCATCATCTTTTGTTTCTCGAGCATTTCTTGATATTGGATCTGCTTCAATATGTCTTCAGTTGTTGATTGCTCCATTCTCTTGATAAAATATCTGCAAGAACATTTTTATCTCCCTTAATGTGAGAGATTGAGTAATTGTATTCGGCAAGTTTCATTTTCCATCTAATCAATCGTCCTTGTTTATAAGTTCCTTTATGATTTAAGTTCTTAAATCCTGCAACATAAGTTGAGTCGGTTCGGACAATAAAGTCCTTATCCAGTATATAAATCCGATGTTTTTCCAACATATGGATCAAAGTCAATGTCTCTTTTTCATGTGTGGGATAATTAATCTCACTATCTGAAAAAGTTCCTGACATATATCGGCATAGTAATTCATTTTTGTATCCAGGGGGTTTTGCTTTCATAACACCTCCCCAGCAGTCATTTGAGGCATCAGTCTCAATAATTATTATATCGTCATCCGATGGATGATATAGCTCAGGAAGATCCCGGCATAAGTCTTTCATTTTTATAATTAGTCTATCATCCTCATCAGTCCAGGTCCAGAGGGCATCCTTCTTTAATTTTTGCTGAAGGATTCTTCTTTCTGCTGCAAGATTTTTGATAAAACCTTCATTGGAAATATATGTTAGTAGTCCAAGAAATCTTTGTAAATCCTTTTTATCCTTTAATGTTGTTGGAAAACTTTGAAGTTTTTCTAGTACATGTCGTTGCATTATTATTTTCCCTTTTTCGATTTCTAATCCTAAATAATTAATTCTATTCTGGGCTAGGACAGCTTTTTTCTTGCTTAAGACTATTCCATATTCATAACATTTGTTAAGAACAAATTCTATCTTTTTAAAGTGATCATCTAATCCTTTGTTTGAAAAGATTAATATGTCATCAATATAAATAAGACAAAAATCTTTAAATTCTTTAAGAATTGAATCTATTCTCCATTTGGAAGATTCCGGTGATTGCTTTAATCCCATTGGGAGTACATTCCATTCATATTGACCTTGAGGACAACTGAATACTGTTAGTGCCTTAGATTCTTCAGTCAATCTAATTTGGTAAAAACCTGATTTACAATCAAAGGTGCTAAATCAATCCATGTTTCTAATTCTTTCAATAATTAAATCTTTTCTTGGAAGAAAATAGGCATCTCCTTCCATGGCATCGTTAATTTGTTTGTAATTAATTACCATCCTTCTTTTACCTCTTTTTATTTCATTATGATTTTCTACATAAAAAGCTGGTGCTGAGTATTTACTATTCGATGGTCTAATTAGTCATTTTTTACACATTTCATCAATATCCTTTTCAAATTCATCTCTATCTTGTTTTGTGTAAATCATTGGTTTACATTTTACCTCTTTTGTAGGATCTTTCAATTTTAATTAACTAATTCAGTATTTTTGTTAATTCTTGGGTCTAAAGGGTTTTCACTACAAACCTTATTTAAAAGTTCTTCTATGTGAGCTGGTATTATTCTATTTGGTTCTAAATTTACTAATATATGACGAATTTTTGTGCAAATTGAGCTAATAATCTCACCACGTTTCAGCTGTTGAAACTTTGATGAATAAGTACATGTAGAAGTATGGATAATTGGTATTTTGATGATTTCTCGTTTTTGTTTTTGATAAATATATGGAGTTCTTAAAGTAATATATGTTAAATATTGACAAAACGGTTGATATAATCGTAAGAAATTATTCCGCATAATTATATCTATTCCTGTTTCTTGTTTATATATTGTTGGTATTATAAATATTTTTTCTTGTATTATCAAAGTAATTCTTTTTGCTATCCAATACAAAGAATGTATTGATCCATCAGCAATTTGTATTTTTAATGGTTTTTCCAATCTTTCCCAACTATCAATCAATGCTTCAGTTGCAAGGCAAAGACTTGCACCAGTATCTATGTAAGCATCTGTTACATTTTTACTTTTTTCTATTAATATTTTTATATAGGTACTATTCGAATTCTCCTTCTTCTGAAGATAATTCATCATCTGTATATTCGTATATACTTATTTCCGAATCACTCAGTTCTTCTTCTAATGGAGAAAGTTTATATATCTGGAAAACTTGTTTTATTATTTTTTATTTTTCTTTAAAATCTTTTTCTTTCCTTTGAGGGCGTTCATTAGCATAATGTCCTTCAACATTACATATCCAACATACACATTTCTTTTTTCCCTTTGGGCAGTATTTCCTTGGTGTTGATTTCTTTCTTCTGGAATATTTCTTTTTATTATTTTTGTAATAATTTTTCTTTCTAGAATAAGTCTTTCGTATGTTTGGTCTTTTGTAGTATTTTTTCTTTCTTTTTTATTATTTTATCACAACCATATTTCCCTGGTTTTTCTATCTCTGGGATGTCACAACAAATGACAGTACTTCCTCTATTCAATTGTTTAATTGTTTCCCTATTTAAACATTGTTCTCTTAGTTCTTGGTATAAGAGTTTAATAACTCCTCCTAAAGTATTTGCTGTTTCTTCGGGTTTTGATTCCCAAAGCTTATTAATTTTTGAATTTAATGGATATGGTAATTTATCTATAAAGATATATTTATATATTTCTTTAGATTCTTCATTTAATTGATAGTAGTATTTTTGATATTCGCAGATGAAACTTTCAATCTGGCACATATCACATATTTGCATTCCATTAAGATGTGACTTGGCATTTTCAATTAGAGTTTTATTTGTTTTTTCTCTTTGTTCCATTAAATTATATCCTAAAAATTTTTGGTGTATTAGAGTCATTATTAATTTAACATAGTCTGCGTTATTATCTACCATTCTTCCGAAGTTAATCCATTCTGTATCCTTAATTCCTATTAGAAATTTATGTACATTCCCTGTTGTTTTGAATGTCACAAAATTTTTGGTTTCTATAAAGTTTAGCTGTTTAAATCTTTCGTCAGTTAGGATCATTAGGATTATTTCATTCGTCCATCTTAATAATACATCTTCTTTGTTTCTAATACAGTCAATGTCAAGTATATTTCCTGTACTATGGTATCGGGGTTTAAATTCTTCTTGAACTTTTGTCCATTTATTATTATTTTTCCTTGCATATCCTTTATTATACATAGCTTCGGTTTCATATTTATCCCAAGCTCCTTCAGGTGTATATTTATATTCTTCCCATTTTCTTTTAGGGCTTTTTCCACTATATTCACCTCTTTCCATTTTTATATGGTTTTCTTCAGATTCTGAAGAGGAACTATAATTTAAGATTATTTCCTCATTTTCCTTATTTTCTATGTCTTTTTTATCAATCTTTGCAATGTTATGTATTTGATTGTTTTCTTCTTCAACTATTTTAAGTTGTTCTAATAATTATTGAATTTCTTCTAAATCATTTGATTTTCTTAATGTTTCCATATATTCTTCTTTTATCCCCTCCATGAAGATACGGGTGTAGGTATCCATGAAGATTCTTGTTCTGGTTCTTGTTTAATGATTATTCCTTTTAATTTTCTGGATTCTAAAATTTCTTCTAATTCATTTTTTGTTATACATCTATTATTTTCTTCATATTCTAATAGATTTTCTAGTTGTTCCAAAATAATTTTTATTTTAATAATATCCTCATTTTCTTCTATCTCTTTTCCTTTATTAATATTATTTAGGGTTTCTTTAATGTTTTCTATTCCATTTTTTCCTTTTTGCGTTTTATTACAAGTGTAATTTGCAATTTTATCTGTATTTTCAATTAATTGAATAATATTTTTATTTAATTCTTTTAATATTCTTTCTAATTCTTTAAATCCTGATTCTATTTCTTCGGATAATCTCATTATCCTATACAATTTTCTAATTTATGTTTTAATCGTCTTATTCTTTTTCTAACCAGTTCTTGATGGTAAATAATATATTCATTTGGTTCTAGTGTTTCTAATATTTCTAAGTATTTTTTTAATTCCTTAATATTTTGTTTTAAGGTTATTATTCTATTCATTATTTTGGTTCTGGATGAATCCTATGGCTAATACTTGTTAAAGTTAGGTGACTTTAAATGTTTAAAGTCAGACAATTCTTGTCCAATTGGAATCCGTCTGTGTGAGCATATAAGGTCTGTGATGCTGTAGAAGTAGCTGGAAGAAATGTCATGTCTACTTCATCCGATGTGACCACTTGACTTATTTCGCATAAGTAAGTTCTATCCCTATAAAGTTTAGTCCTCTAAATCAAGTATTCTCATCACCAACATAATTACCTAGTCTCAATGGTAGGAGACCTTTGCTTTAATTCTTATATGACCACTCTTTTTTTTTTTGGTTAATTCATTGCAAAATCTACGTTCAACCTTAGGACAACTATGATTAAAATAGACAATGTGAAGAGCAATAAGAATTGATTTCGTCATAGTTTAATTACTTTAAAAATAGTTAACAACATTGAAATTGGTATGTTTTCTATATCTCCATGTTACTATTAGTGGCCGTGGCTAGTTCTTAGTATTATTCGGGATTTGAGATTCGCATTTGTTGCCTATTATGTGTTAGTACTTAGTAGAGTAAGAGTATTTTACCTCTGGGGTGGGATACACTGTCAAATAATAATAAGGTTAAAGTAATGTTTTGGTCCCTATACGTGACATCGATTTTCAATTTAGTCCCTACACGTAAAAAGTTATCAATTTGGTCCCTATACGTGACACTGATTTTCAATTTGGTCATCACATCTAATTGGTCCCTATATAAGAGGACCAAATTGCAAATTATTATCATATGTAGGGACCAAATTGAAAATAATTATCACATGTAGGGACCGATTTCAATTTTTTTTTGTTGAATTGGTCCCTACATGTGACAATAATTTGCAATTTGGTCCTCTTATATAGGGACCAATTAGCTGTGAGGACCAAATTGAAAATCAGTGTCACGTATAGGGACCAAATTGATAACTTTTTACGTATAGGGACTAAATTGAAAATCGTTGTCACGTATAGGGACCAAAATATTACTTTAACCTAATAATAATAATAAAAAGAAAGCTTCAAATCCTTTTTTTATATTATGAATTTTGTGTTATTGTAGAAACTCAATTTATGGAATTCAAATGCTTATTTATTCATAATTGACCTTGCTGCCCCAAGGATTTCTATTTGCGTCCCTTCTAATTTTGCTTTGAAAACATTGCCCATATACCTTCTAAAGCAATTTGGCTCTCATATGGAAGGCATGTTGACTGTGGATCTGCAATGGATTTTCTATTTTGAATCAATATGGGACAACAACATAATCACATAATTATGAAGAAGAAACGGGGGGAAAATAATAGAGTGTGTATCGGTGCAGGTTACTATAATTGGGCATGAGTCTATGCTAGTTTTTAATGTCTTACCTTCAGAATAGAAAACAAATACAGGATGTTTGTAGATATAGAGTAACTTTAGCTGGTTCATGATTGTAACACCCCGTTTTTCGTATAAAATCTTTAGACGATGTTATATGTTATTCCAGCACGCCCGTTCTTGTTAAACGTGCTCAGTGACAGCTTGAGCCACGAGCACAGTCATGCTTAGGGGGAGCACGACCGTGTCAGAAAACGAGGCTTTGTGACACTGATGTTGTGAGCCCGTGTTTAAATGAGCATGACCCCGTGCTCACGTTAAGCACGACTGTGCTTAGTGGGAGCAAGACCGTGCTCGGGTCAGGGAACTTATAAATAGAAGAGTTCCGTGAGGGCTGTGAGCCAAACCCTCAAATTGACACTTTGGGCAATCCTAGTGTGCAAGAAACCTCTCCCCTTTCCCTTCCCTTGAATCCGTTGAAGTTCTTGGTGTTCTTAAGTTCATTTGGGAGAGAAGTCATGCGTGCTAGTGCCATTAAGGTAACGTGTTCATCCCTCTGTTAATCTCTTATTCATCATTTCTTGAATATGAGATTAATGTTTGCCCTTTTTGTGTTGGCCAAGGCTTGTGAAACTCATCGAGCCGCTCGAGGGAATAGGAGTAGTTTCGCTTACATTTGTCGAGAGACTTAGATCTTCATATCAGGTATGAGGAGAAGGGATAGTATGAACATGTAGGCATTTGGGGTAGCTTAAGATGAAGGGTTAATGCATGACCCTATTGTTTGCTATTTGTTATCCTGTTTATGATTATACATGTTTAACATGTAGGGGGGTATACATTTCCTTTGTGTTGACTAATTTGGTACACTAACCCAATCTTCAGGAGGAGATGATTCATTCATCACAAGAGGACAATCGTTTGATGCGGGAGCAAATGCGTCAGTTTATGGTGAGCTTCGCTTAGGGTCGTTCTATTGCACTACCTTCATCTACTGACCAGAATAATCATCAAAATGAGGAAGATGGATCTGATGATGGGTTTGAGTAGTATCATTGATGTATTTGACTTTTTTTTTTTTATATATATTGGTTCTATTTGGATTTGATTATATTAGTATGACAAACTTGTATATCATTAGATATTTGTAAGTGATATTAAGTCCTTTTAGTGTATACCTAATATTGATAATTGGATCTATTTGGTGTTTTTAATATTGAAATCTACTGGTTATTTGATTTATCAAGGTGTAGTTGATATTTACGTAAAATATGCAAAAATTAGCGATGAGTTCTTTGTTGTCATTAAATCCGTCGCAAAACACCTATTTTAGTTGTTAAATTCATTGCTAAAATCCTATATTTGTCGCTAAATTTGTCATTGATTACGACGAATAATTTTATTTTTTTCACAGGCAGCGATGACATATTCCCGTCGCAATCAGCAACAAATCCCAATTCGTCGTAAACAGTGACATGCCCTTTCATCATAAATAGTGACGTATCTTAATTCGTCATAAACGGCGACAAAATTTCAAATTTTACGGTGATGTCTTTAAACTTTTTTAACGATGAATTTATTATTGTTAGTGACAGCTGTTTTTCGTCGATGACAGCGACAACACATAAATTTTGTCCTTAAATTTAGGGACGCCACTTTTTTTGACGTTTTTTTTCTCGTCGCTAATTTCATCAATAATTAATTTAGCGGCGGATATAGATAGAAAAGTACGTTAATCTTGACATTTTTCAATTTTCGATTGAGAAAGCAGCAGGCCCAAAGAGCTCTCCAATAGTGCACCGAAATGGAGCCGAAGAGACGGTCAACCTAAGATCGAATTGAACTGTCATTGATTAGATGGAAGCAGTATATATATATATATATATATATATATATATATATATATATATATATATATATATATATATATATAGAAAGTGTTCCGTGTGCACTGCTACAAAAATGGGCTTTAATAGCATTTTTTGCCATTAGTAGCGCTTACAAGCGCTATCTATTCACCCGCTACTAAAGGTGGAAAGAAATTATAGCGCTTCAAAGAAGCACCGTTGATTTTTAACTTTAGATAGCGCTTCTTCGAAGAAGCGCTATCTATTCCCCTTTTTCCATAATTATTATTTACATTAACTTTCTCCATTTTTCTCTACACTCAACAAAATCAATACATCAAACAGAAAAATCATCAAGCAGCTTGAGTGCAAATTCATGAAAGCAGAGAAGAAAGAAATCAAGAACACCAATAAATTCATGGAACATTGAACAAAAATTCATTCATTTCAGAAAGGCTTAATGAACATTTTGGTCCCTGTAAAATATGGGTGTTTTGGTTTTAGTCCCTATCTTTTTTTTTTCTCTACATTTTGTCCTTATAACATTTAAAATTTTGTCGTTAGTCCCTGCCGTCAACAATGGTCGTTATATGCCTACGTGGCAAATGGCATTGACCGGTCAATGGGACACGTGGTAAAAATAATAATTTTTTATTGTCACGTGTTTTATTTTTAAAAATTTATAAATTATAATTTTTTTTAAAAATCGGAAGTTAAATTGAGGGTTAAATATGTTTTTGTCCCTACAAAATGTGAGAATTTTGATTTTGGTCACTATAAAATTTCTTCTTTGTTTTTGGTCCTTGTAAAATATGAAATAACTATTTTTGGTCTTTATTGTCATGTGACATCTATTAAGTACTTATGTGTCTAATAGAAGGTCATATGTTTATCCCAAGTGACACACAGTAACCCTTTGTGGAGTCAAGTTAGCATATGATTCCCTTAAAATTTTCCTTTAATCCTAAAGTGAATTATATTTATCTTTCCTAAAATCGTCAAAAAGTTTGTTTCGATTTTAAATTATTTTTCCTACAAACGGATTGATTCGGTTGGTTAGGTTCGAACCCGAAAATTATCAAATTTTAAAATGTAAAAAAATAATACTTAAATCAATATAAAAATAAATAATAATAAATATTAATATATATATATATATATATTAATGATTTTTCTAGCTTATGTAACACTGCACGTGTTAACAAATGAAAAATAGAAACATTGTGTTGAAAGTTGTGTATTCAATACTTTGAAAGTTTAACAATTACTCTTTCCAATAGAAGATTTTTATGTTTTGAATCATTAACATGTGCAATGTTGGACAGATTATAAAAATCAAAATATTAAATATTAATATGTATATATAAATATTAAAATATAGTAATTGGATCGGTTCAATTCTAGAATCTTTGAACCTAATAATCGAACCAGTCACCATCGGGTTCAGTTCGATTCGGTTCAGGCCCAGACATCGAAAAATTCAAACCAATTTAAGTTGTTCTATTCAAATTTTTGGATTCATTGAATTATTAGTTCGGATCTTATACCCCTACTAATGAACATCATAAAGATTAGAAAAAATTATGTATGCTTATTTTGTAACGATTAATTATTTTGTTTTCATTTTCTAAAAAGTTTTAAGGCACTCGTTAAGAAGATCGTTGTATAACTAATTGTATAATGAACAAAACTACAAACCATTTCATATGCTAACTTGACACCACAGAGTTATCGTGTATCACTTTGGATGATCATATGACCTTCTGTTGGACACATAAGCACTTAATAGATGTCACATGATAATAGGGACCAAAAATAGTTATTTCATATTTTACAAGTACCAAAAACAAAGAAAAAATTTTATAGGGACCAAAATCAAAATTCTCATATTTTGTAGGGACCAAAAAATATTTAACCCTTAATTTAACTTCAGATTTAAAAAAAATGAATTTTTTATTATTTATTTATAAAAAACATGTGGCATTAAAAAATTATTATTTTTGCCACATGTCCCGTTGACCGGTCAGCGTCGTTTGCCACGCAAGCAGATAACGGCCATTGTTGGCGACATGGACTAACGACAAAAATTTAATAGTTATGAGGACGAAATGCAGAGAAAAAAAAAAAGATAGGTACTTAAACCAAAAGACCCCTATTTTACAGGGAACAAAAAGTTCATTAAGCCTTTCAGAATATAGGTTACAGAAACCAAAATACAAATATATAATCAAAATGACGAATCCTAAATTATAGCAACACCAGAAACCCAAAAAACCTAACATCAAAGAGTTTGATTTCTCCTAATTAAAGAATGTCTTTGCCGAGCTTGGATTCGCTCAAGTTGACCATAGAATTAGACCGTTATACCAGGTATGGGGAGAAGGATAGTATGAACATGTAAGCAATGGGGGTAGCATAAAATGAAGGGTTCCCATGGCCCTATTATTTGTTAAATGCTTAATTTCTGTCTTGATATGAGTTTATGCATGCTTAGTGATATTTGGTATGTTTGCTCATGAATGTTGATAATTGTTTATGCCATGAGTAAGTGTTTAATTGATAATATTTATGCCATGAGTAAGTTGCTTGGTTGATGATGGTATGCCATGAATGCGGCTTAATTTTATGAGGTGATTTATTCCATGAAAGAACACATAAGGAGTTTAATGTTGTTAATATTAATAAGACTCTAATTGGTTAAAATAGGGCTTGTTAATAATATGCGAAATTAATGGCTTAATTCCCCAATCGTTTCATAAAACATGGATTTAGCATTGAGAGGTGAGGTATATGCCAAATGGTTTAGTCAAGGACCCTAGGATTGATGATGAGTGTTTTAGGGAGTTTTTGTAACACCCCGTTTTTACTGTTTTTCATTATCAATAGAATTTTAATTCTTTATATTTTATCTGAGATCTAGAAAATAATTTTGGATAAAACAAAATCATTATTATACTCTACCTTATGGTAGAAAGTTACGATAAAAATTTAGGTTTAAAATTCAGATTTAAACCCGGTCTATGTTTTAACCGATGATGAAGATTTTACAGATCAGAAAACCTAATTTTGACTCTAGAATGAAACAGTTTAGATTTTTTTTTTTCCAACGATAGTGGTTATTTTGAAAATTTTCACAATAAATAATTTATTATACGTTAGTCAGGTAAATACTCGACAATCGGGTATCGACGAAATCTAGAACAGATGTGCAGAGACAAAACCCGACGCCAGATGGATGAAGACAATGAGTCATGGTGGTGAGTCATAGGGGTGAGTCACCTAGCATTCAATGCATGTAATGATGTGAAAAGTCAAAAATAACCTTAATCTTTCCTTGTAATTCCAAGTTTGCCATGACAACATTTTTACCCTTTTCTCCCATGAAGCTCATGGCCACCACTTTATAAAAGGCCATCTTCATTTCATTTGTTTCTTTTTCACAAGTGTTCAAGTCATTCTCTCACAAAACCCAAAGTTCTTCCACTTGATTTACAAAGGATCTCTAAGTTCTTGTTGGTTTCTTCAATTTCTAAAGGTATAGTCTTATGATTCATGATCATACCTTCACTTCTCTTCATAAAATTTCCTCTTAAATCCATGTTTTCTTCAAGTTCAAATTCCTAGATCTAGTTTTTCAAATAATTCTAGAAAATCATAGAAAAATCATTTTAATGTGAGATCAATTTCTATGATCTTCATATGACTTCTTTATTCATCATCCAAGAGCTTGAAAAATTTAGAGATCTCTAGCTATTTCTTCCTAACTTGGCCGAATCTATGCACAAATGGGTTTGGTAGTTTTTCTTCATTTTTAACTTGTTTCTTGTTGATGGTTCATGACTAGGTTTTAAGTACAAAACCGTGAGACCCTAGGTGAACATCATCCTCTTCTTGTTTGAGTTGCAAGTGATCAACAAAGGTATTGGGGAGATTACCATCATCATACCTTAGGATAGATATGTTGGTGGTTTATTTAGTGTATATGACCTTGTAACTCATAAGTGTATAAGTTGTGTAAATTATTGATTTATATGTGTGTGATCCTCTTGGAGTATTTGATTGATGCTTGATTGTGATATATGTTGGTATTGGTGTTATTGATCTCTAATTGGAACCTTGGTTATTTTTTGATTGACGTGTTAAAAGAATTGCATAACATGAATAATTTAGGGCCATTCGGCCATAGTTGATTTAAGGGGTTCCATGATGATTTAAATTGTTTGAATAATTTTTATGAGGATTGAATGAACATATAAGAATATAGAAATTGGTTTGGATTGATTTGAATGTGTATATTGAAGGATGTGAATTTATGAGTCCATAGGGACTAATATGCAATTTCTGATAATTTCAATGACTGTTATGAAATTCATATTCTTGTGTGTTAATATTGTAGACCTTGATGAGATAAAACCATAGAAATTGGTTTGGTGTTAATTGGATTAATAGATAAAAAGATATAAGTTTTTTTTTGTAAACAAGGACCTTTTTGCAAATATTGTAAAATATGTGGGAAGAAAGGTAATTTCTGGAAATTTGATGGTAACTGAGAAATATTTCTAAATAAGTTGGTTTGGTGTGTTTTGAAATTATAGATAAAAAGTTATAAGGTTTTAAGTGAATAAAGACTTTTTTGTAATTAATGAAAGTGTAGGGACTAAACTCCAATTTTCGAAAATTTATGTAACTGGACAGTTAGAAACTGTTTTTCATACCTATCTAACTGTTCTAAAACTCCAAAATGAGTTTTGGACTATTAGAGTTTAAAATCGTTGAAAAAGGATTTACACGATTTACAAACTTAACGACGTTCGGTCAAATTTTTAGGAATTTCGCATAAATGGAGAGTAAGATGTAAAATCAGTGTTTCAACATTTTCATATGAGTATTATAACCTAGGAGAGTAACATATTTGAGGTGAAGAACCATATTTTCAAAAGTATGGCTTTTGGGCCTAAATTCAGTAAAAAGCGGTGAAACCGTCGTTAAATGTTTTTAAGGATTTTCGATAAATTATTTTGAGAAACTGATACCTATGTATCTTTGATGGAAATTATTCTTGAAAATTGATTTTATTTTATCTAAAGGTTTTAGTTTTAAGCCAAAAGGATTTTTAGTCTTCAAAGATGAGATTTTACGGTAAAATGCAAAAACCTAAGTCAAGAACGACTTAGTGGAAATACGAACGTAATAATTTATGATGTGGGGTAGAACACGACCTTATGTCATAAAGTATGGACAATTCATTATCCATATTCCATAAAATTTAATGGACTCATAATGATTTGTTTTCTTGGAAGCCAAAGAAAAAGACTCAATTAGAAAAGTACAGAGAAATAAATAATTGGATTTGTGTTCCAATCTCATAATGTGCTCGGATTTTAATCAAGTACTTTAAGAAAACTTTGCACAAAGATGAAAGGTTACTTGAGTACTTTAGCTAGATGTTAAGTACTTGTAGTTCGTACTTAAGGACATCTAGCATTTGTTACAAAGACGTTGAAAGGATTTCGATGGAATCAAACGATGTTATCCGGTGGATGGACGAGAAGAACGCATTTCCGGCAAAATTTGCCTAAACACATAGTGAAACATGTTCTGTAAGGCCGTTGTGCCTAGGAGATTGAGCTAACACTTTAATGTGGGTGCGAATTCCGTAGTGACGATTTATTGATGCTCGGGGATGTCGGGATATGAAATACTCATATAGGCCCAGTTGGTTGCTCCTTTGTGGCACGGTGATCTTGCAATACACCAACATACTCTACTAGACACTATGTATTTTCTGGTAGTGTAGGATGTTCCTGAAAAAGCCTATGTGCACCATGATGACTTTTGACGCATTTTATTACCCAAGGCTGGTGGACTCCAGAACAATCCTTCGAGCCACTCTCTCCGACTATTTGTTAAAACCATGGTATAGGGAATCAGAGGTCATTCCTCGAGTCTTAGAATGCCTTATATCTAGGAAAAATGGTGCCACGTGATTATGTTTATGATTGATGATATAACCGTATGATGATAGTTGTATGTACCTGTGTGTCGTACCACTGCATGTCTGCGTTATGTGTAAGATGAACGGGAATCTCACCTCATTTTTGTATTTTATGGTTTGCTGTTTTATTTTACGTCGGGCGAAGATGACAACACTGTTTCTCCATCACACACAGCTGGAGTTTGAGATGACTTGGATGCATGGACACCAGGTCAATGGTTTTGTGTAGTGGACGTGCATGAGGAGTATACTCATGGCGTGATGAGATATCATCCAAGACTATTATAGTAATACGGGGATGATATTCAGCCATTGTTTTATTATGGCCAGCATGATGAGTGTTGTGTCTATGTTATATTTTGTGGAGCTATGTCTCTAAAGCTGTTACTATTATTATAACATATTTCCAGTAAGTTGTTGTTGTTTTACAGGAGTTGGTATTTCCGCCATTTTGAATTTGTATGTTTATGACCTGATAGTACTTGGAACATGGTTTGTAAAATACTTATAAAGGAAGTTGATGATGTATGTTAAAGAATATGTATGGTATCATTTCAAAAGAGAAAAGCAAAAAGTAAACCCGTATTTTTGTAAAACATTTATTTTCCGCTTTACTCGGTCTTATAAAATAGAAATGTCACGCAGACAATGTAGCACCCGAGAAGGGTGTTACAGCTTTTGGCTAAGAGCCTTAACCAAATCTGCCCCAGACAAGACGGCCACGCTCAAATAAGCATGATCGTGCTTAATGGTGGATCACGCCCGTGCTCCCAGTTCAAATTTGTATTGGCCGCCTTCGCATAAGCACTGCCATGCATAACAGGAAGCACGCCCGTGCTTCACTCTAGTGACAGCACACCCGTGCTGGGGGTAAGCATGCCCGTGCTCCCCTAAATAGAGCAGACGTGAATTAAAGGAATAAAGGGGTGCTTCACCCCAGTTGTCCCCATTGATGAAATAAAACACCAATCGAATAAAGACAAGTTAGATAATTTAATTAAAAGACTTAACAAAATCATCATGAATAAGAAGTTGGTTAAGCCGGTGCCCAATTGGTTATCGCACATTATGCTTTGGTGCTTATTGACCAAAGTAGCCTCGATGCTTATTGGTCGAGGTGTTGTTAAAGTTGAACCTTGGTGCTTATTGGCCAAGGGGGCCTTGACTCTTAAGGGTCAAGGTGTTGATGGCATGATAAAACTTGGGTGCTTATTGGCCTAAGCGGAGGTTGTGGTTGTCCGCATTTTTGTTGTTGTGCCATGCATTCACGCATTGGAGTGTTGTTTTGGCTTCAACGACTCAAGAGGGGGGGTGAATTGAGTTTTCAAAAAATATTTCCCTCTTAAAACTTTTTCACGAAGCTTTATAAATCAGGGTTGCGGATTAGTGTCCTCAGGATCTTTTACAAAATCGATGAATGGTTTTTACAAAATCTTGAATAGAAGGTGATGAGGATAAGAAAGATTAATTCAGAAAGATTCAGAATAAGTTCGGGTTTAATAACTCAGTAATAACAAAATACAGTTTATATACAGATCAAGAAAAAATTATATTGAACTTTAAAAATCAAAGTTGCAGGTTCTTGAACATAAACAGAAAGTAAAGGAGTTTGAGTTTAGGGATACCACACAACCAGATTTATCCTGGTTCAGTCACCTCCACTGTGACATACATCCAATCCCCACACCACCTGTGGGATTTCACACACTAACACACAAGCTTTACCAGGTAGCTTGAAAAACCTTCACACCACAGAGCACTCCTTCACCTCGAGATACCACACTCTTGTGAAGAGCCTCAATGTTCAACCTTCGGGATACCTCACCCCAATCACTCAGAGAGACTCCCTCTCTCTTTACAATCGAAAAGTAAAAACAAAAGTTGATTCCTAACTCTCAGTAGTCAGATAAACAAATTGAAACACTTATAAGTATTGAAACACTCTTTTCACAGTAAGCTCAATAAATATGATGAATGATTTTCACAATTGATTTCTCAAAACGATTTCGTAAAACTGTGATATGTTATAATATTCGTATATGTTATTTAAGTGTTCCTTTGATCCCTCTTTATATAGAAAACAAGTTATAGTCGTTGGGATCAATCAAAACAGATTTGGATCTGATTAACAGAATCTGTTTTCTTGATTCTCGTTCTTGAAATAAGATTCTGATTGTTCTTGTAGAATTCGCGTCTATAAAATAACTCAGTCCATTTGGAAAAATAGCCGCGTCTATCTTAAACAAATAACCGAGTCCATCTTAAAAAAAATAGTCGCGTCCATTTACCCCATCAACAGACGGGAGTACTAACACAGTAATTGGACGTGTTCCAACTAGTAGACGAGCTCCATATGCCATGTCAGTGGATGGAGCTTCTCATTAAGATCTTAGCAAGTACAAAGACTTGTGTGGACGAGCGCTTCTGTCACCTTATTGGAAGAGCACTTTTATCACTTCAGTGGACGTGCGCTTGTGTCACTTTAGTGGATGTGTGCTTGTATCACTTTAGTGGATGTGCGCTTGTATCACCTTAGTGGACGTGTGCTTGTATCACCTTAGTGGACGTGCGCTTGTATCACTTTCTTGGACGCCAGTTTTTACTATTCCCAGTGTTGGACGAGCGCTTATATTATTCCAGTGTTGGACGAGCGCTTTGAAATCTTATTTCAAAAATCATTTTCATTTACGAAAGCCTATTCCTTTTAATGCAGGTTATGAAAAATGATTTTCTTTCATGCAACTTTTCAAATTGAGCTTAATTGTGAATAAGAGATTTCATCTCTTACAAATCATCTAAGACTTAACACTAATTTCTTTGTTAAGATCTTGTCTTGATGATTCCTTGATCTTCGTCCTTGCTCTTTGATTCCTTCAAGTTCTTCCTTGAATATTCTCCTTTGATTGCTCACTGAACTTGTTGAATATTGCATGATACATGTCTTTGTAATTTGACACTAAAAACACTTGCATACACATTAAGTTGTATTTGTCGTATATCAAAATCTCTAAGTCATTGAGTTTAACAATCTCCCCCTTTTGGATTATGACAAACCTTTTAACAAATTATAAGATCAGAGTATAAGTGTAGCAGATGCTAAGTGATTTTGACAGATTTATATCATGGTATCAAAGCAGTCAGAGCAGAAGTATATCAGAGCAAAAAAATATTATCAGAGCAGAATTTGATTTACTCCCCATTAATCATGTAAGCTTTTAAGCTCTCCCTCTACATATACATGTATAATTAGTTTTCTCTATATCATACTTTTTCTTCATGTATAATTTGTTATTATCCCTTTCTCTATATTATACCTTTTCTCCCCTTTTTGGCATCATCAAAAAGGTAAAGAAAAGAAACATTTAAAGTGATAGAGAAGGTAAGCATTGAAACATTCAAACTTAGCGTATAAAATTGTTCATGATAGAGGGATAGTTGCAGGAACAAATCAAAAAATGCGTCCAACTCGCATAGATGTTCCAAATCTCTCTTCTGATCATTCATAGATATTCCAAATCAAATCATACAAGAATCAGAGCATATTTACACAAAGATACAGTCATATAATCAGTTTCTTTAGAGATTAGATATAGGATTGATCGATTATGCCCAATTCTCTTCTAATGAAAAAGAAGCTTTCCTTGTTCAAGGGCTTGGTAAAGATATCGGCAAGTTGTTTAGTTGTATCAACATATTCAATCTCAATTTTTCTACTTTGAATATGGTCTCTAATGAAATGATGTCTGATTTCTATGTGTTTAGTTCTAGAGTGCATTATGGGATTCTTAGTTAGGTTAATTGCACTCGTATTGTCACATCTAATAGGAACTTGGTTTAGTTGCACACCATAATCAACTAATTGTTGTTTCATCCATAAAACATGTGCATAATAAACACTACCTGCTACATATTCAAGCCTCTACAGTGGATAAAGCCACACTAGATTGTTTTTCATTGAACCATGATACTAATGAGTTTCCTAGTAAATGGCAAGTTCCACTAGTACTCTTTCTGTCTAGTTTACAACCAGCAAAATCGAGTCCTGAAAAGCTAATTATAGTACATGTAGCTCCTTTGGGATACCATAATCCCATGTCTTTTGTTCCTAATGGATACTTAATTATCCTTTTAATCATTGTTAAGTGTGATTCTTTAGGATTTGCTTGATACCTAGCACACATGCATACACTAAACATGATATCTGGCCTACTAGCAAGTAAGATAAAGTAGTGAACCTATCATACCTCTGAATATAGAAACATCAACAGGTTTACCTTGCTCATCCTTGTCCGGATAATAGGAGGTACTCATTGAGTAGCCATCTCCTTAGCTTTTTCCATACCAAACTTCTTGATCAACTCATTAAGTACTTGGTTTGGCTAACAAAGATTCAATTTTCAGTTTGCTTTATTTGCAGTCCAAGGAAAAAGTTCAGCTCACCCATCATTGACATTTCAAACTCACTCTGCATAAGACTTGTAAACTCATTGCACAACTGCTCATTAGTAGCACCACAAATTATATCATCCACATATATTTGTACAAGTAAAATGTTGTGTGCCTTTTTCTTAGTGAACAAAGTTGTGTCAACTTTACCTCTTTTAAATCCTTTTTCAATGAGAAAATTACTTAACCTTGCATACCAAGCTCTAGGAGCTTGCTTTAAGCCATATAGTGCTTTAGACATTTTATAAACATGGTTAGGCAATTCATTATTCTCAAAACTAGGTGGTTGACCAACATACACTTCCTCTTGTATAAATCCATTTAAGAAAGCACTCTTAACATCCATTTGATACAATTTAAATCCCATTATGCAAGCATAAGCAAGTATCATTCTTATAGCATCTAATCTTGCTACCGGTGCATATGTTTCATCACAATCTATGCCTTCTTCTTGGTTATACCCTTTGGCTACCAATCTAGCCTTGTTTCTTACAATTATACCATTTTCATCTAGTTTATTCCTAAAAACCCATTTTGTACCTATTACTTGACAGTTCTTGGGTTTAGGCACTAGTTTCCAGACTTGGTTTCTTTCAAACTGGTTTCACTTATCTTGCATAGCCATCATCCAATGTTCATCAATTATAGCATCATCTATGTTCTTAGGTTCTACTTGAGACACAAATGCCATATGATTACAAACATTTCTAAGAGATTGTCTAGTAGTTACCCCCTTTGTAATTTCACCAATGATGTTATAAATTGGATGATTTCTGACAGTCCTCCATTCCTTTGGTAGGTCAGGCTGTTGTTCTGTTTGCTCCTGCTGCAACGATTCGTTCTTTAAGCTTTCATCTTCTTTATTGTCCTTCTATCTTCTAGCTAGGAGAGTTTTCTTAATTGAATCAGCAATATCATTAATAACACAATCCTTTCCCAACCTTTTGGGGTTAGACTCATCAAATGTCACATGCACAGATTCCTCAATAGTTTGTGTTCTCTTATTATATATTCTAAATGCTTTACTAGATAGAGAGTATCCTAGGAAAATTCCTTCATCAGCCTTTGCATCAAATTTTCCAAGATTATTCTTTCCATTGTTAAGAACAAAGCATTTGCAACCGAAAACATGTAAATGTGCTATATTTGGTTTTCTTCCTTTGTAAAGCTCGTAAGGGTTTTTCTTTAAGATTGGTCTTATCAAGACTCTATTTAGCACATAGCAGGTCGTATTGACAGCATCTGCCCAAAAATGTTTTGTCAAGCTAGAGTCGTTCAACATAGTTCTTGCTATCTCCTCTAATGATCTATTCTTTATTTCCACTACTCCATTTTGTTGTGGAGTTCTAGGAGCAGAAAAATTATGTTGAATGCCATACTTATCACAAGAGTTTTCAAACACTTCATTTTGAAATTCTCCCCCATGATCACTTCTTATAGAAACAATTTTTACATCCTTTTCATTTTGCACAATTTTTGCCATTTTCTTAAATGTAGCAAATGAATCACTCTTATGAGATAGAAAATATGTCCATGTATATCTAGAGTAATCATCTACTATTACCAATGCATACAAGTTACCACCAAAGCTTTTGGTTCTAGATGGACCAAATAAATCCATGTGTAAAAGTTGCAAGGGTCTAGTTGTTGAAACAATGTTCTTTGGTTTAAAAGAGACCTTAACTTGCTTTCCTTTTTGACATGCATTACATAGTCCATCTTTCACAAATTTTAGTTTAGGCAAGCCAACTACAAGATCTTTACGAATCAGTTTATTCAAGTGGTTCATGTGAATGTGTGAAATTCTTCTATGCCAAAGCCAATTCTCTTCTTCTTTTGAAATAAGATCGCATGCAATATTTGAAGAGATATTATCTAAATCAAGCATTTAGATGTTATCTGTCCTATGTCCAATTAATTTCAAATTTTCATCATGCTGATTTTCTATTAAGCAACTATTGGAATTGAATTTTACCTTGAAGCCTTTGTCACATAGTTGACTGATACTTAACAAGTTATGTTTCAATCCCTCAACATATAGTACATCCTCAATTATTGTTGTTGAGTCACTTCCAATGTTGCCAATGCCAAGTATTCTCCCTTTATTATTGTCTCCATAGGTAACACTACCACTTGTCTTAGGGGTAAAGGAAATGAACTTGCTTTTGTCTCCAGTCATGTGCTTGGAACAACCACTGTCAAGAAACCATTTCACCTTCTTGGCTTTCCAACACACCTACAAAACAGAATCATGTTTTTGCTTTAGGTACCCAAATCTGTTTGGGTCCTTTTGAGTTAGTTGCAACAATAGTTCCTTTAGGAACCTATATATATTTAGATTTATTGTATGCTGATTTTATGTATTGGCATGCAGAAGCTGTGTGAGTTTTTCTAGCACAGAAATAGCATTTAACAAATGGTGTGTTTGATGTCATAGGTGCAGCAAAAAATTTCTTGAAAGATTTCTCATGTATCTTAGGTTTATAGCCTATTCCAGCCTTATCATAAACACATTTTTGTTGTCCTAACAATGCATCCAAGTTATCTCTACCATTTGTAAATCTTTCTAGGTCATTTTTCTGTTTTTCACCCTCTTTAATCAATGTACAGCTAGATGCATTCAAGATTTTTTTATCACTAGTAATTCTAGATAGATCACCATTCAAATGATTTATATGTTTCTCCAACTTAGGACATTTATCACATATAGGTGCATCTAAAACAGTAGCTAGTTTTTCTTTTAAAGCACAATTTTCTATTTTTAATTGATCTACCTCTTTGTTTAAAACAGAAGTTTTCTCCTCTAAGTATGTGATGGTTTTCTTAGACTTATTTAGCAATCTAGCAAGTCTCATGGATTCTTTATGAAGTTCTTCAAAAGCATTCTGAAATTCATCATAAGAAGGTTGATAATCAGAACTTACTTCACTTTCTGAATCACTGTCATTTCTGGCCATCAAGCACAAGTTTGCCTCCTCAGATTCAGATTCTTCAGTGGATTCTTCATGTGTTACTTGCAATGTATCCCACATCTCCTTTGCTGATTTGCAATTTGAAACCCTGAAAAACTCATCACGGCTTAAAGCAGATGTTATAATATTCTTAGCACGTGCATTATATTGAATTATTTTCTTATCATCCTCATTCCATTAAGTTTTAGGCTTATTTCTTGGAGCACCATTAGCATCTACAGTAGAGGGGACAAATGGTCCATTTTCTACTGCATCCCATATGTCAACACCTACTGCCTCAAGAAAGATTACCATTCTTTCCTTCCAATAGATATACTCAGATCCATTGAAGGCAGGAAGGCGTTCAAGGGAAGCCCCTTCATTCAGACAGTCATTGGAAGGCATACTCTTATAGCTGTTAAGCCAAACTTCAGAGTTTAGCTCTGATGCCAATTGTTGTTTTGGCTTCAATGACTCAAGGTGGGGGGGGGGGGGTGGGGGGTGAATTGAGTTTTCAAAAAATATTTCCCTCTTAAAACTTTTTCACAAAGCTTCATAAATCAGGGTTGCGAATTAGTGTCCTCAGGATCTTTTAAAAAATCGATGAATGGTTTTTACAAAATCTTGAATAGAAGGTGATGAGGATAAGAAAGATTAATTCAGAAAGATTCAGAATAGGTTCGGGTTTAATAACTCAGTAATAACAAAATACAGTTTATACAGATCAAGAACAGAAATTATATTGAACTTTAAACATCAAAGTTGCAGGTTCTTGAACATAAACAGAAAGTAAAGGAGTTTGAGTTTAGGGATACCACACAACCAGATTTATCCTGGTTCAGTCACCTCCACTATGGCCTACATCCAGTCCCCACTCCACCTATGGGATTTCACACACTAACACACAAGCTTTACTAGGTAGCTTGAAAAACCTTCACACCACAGAGCACTCCTTCACCTCAAGATACCACATTCTTGTGAAGAGCCTCAATGTTCAACCTTCGGGATACCTCACCCTAATCACTCAGAGAGACTTCCTCTCTCTTTACAATCGCAAAGTAAAAACAAAAGTTGATTCCTAACTCTCAGTAGTCAGATAAACAAATTGAAGCACTTATGAGTATTGAAACACTCTTTTCATAGTAAGCTCAATAAAGATGATGAATGATTTTCACAATTGATTTCTCAAAACGATTTCGTAAAACTGTGATATGTTATGATATTCATATATGTTACTTAAGTGTTCCTTTGATCCCTCTTTATATAGAAAACAAGTTATAGTTGTTGGGATCAATCAAAACAGATTTGGATCTGATTAACAGAATTTGTTTTCTTGATTCTCGTTCTTGAAATAAGATTCTGATTGTTCTTGTAGAATTCACATCCATAAAATAACCGAGTCCGTTTGGAAAAATAGTCGCGTCTATCTTAAACAAATAACCGAGTCCATCTTAAAAAAAATAGTCGCGTCCATTTGCCACTTCAGCAGACGGGAGTACTAACACAAAGTAATTGGACGTGCTCCAACTAGTAGACGAGCTCCATATGCTATGTCAGTGGACGAAGCTTCTCATTAATATCTTAGCAAGTCCAAAGACTTGTGTGGACGAGCGCTTTTGTCACCTTAGTGGACGAGCACTTTTATCACTTTAGTGGACGTGCGCTTGTATCACTTTAGTGGACGTGCGCATGTATCACCTTAGTGGTCGTGCGCTTGTATCACTTTAGTAGACGTGCGCTTGTATCACATTAGTGGACGTGGACTTGTATCACTTTAGTGGACGTGCGCTTGTATCAGTTTCTTGGACGCCAGTTTGTACTATTCCCAGTGTTGGACGAGTGCTTATATTATTCCAGTGTTGGACGAGAGCTTTGAAATCTTATTTCAAAAATCATTTTCATTTACGAAAACTTATTCCTTTTAATGCAGGTTATGAAAAACGATTTTATTTCATGCATCTTTTAAAATTGAGCTTATTTGTGAATAAGAGATTTCTTCTCTTACAAATCATCTAAGACTTAACACTAATTTCTTCGTTAAGCTCTTGTCTTGGTGATTCCTTGATCTTCGTCCTTGCTCTTTGATTCCTCCAAGTTCTTCCTTGAATATTCTCCTTTGATTGCTCACTGAACTTGTTGAATATTGCTTGATACCTGTCTTTGTAATTTGACACTAAAAACACTTGCATACACATTAAGTTGTATTTGTCATATATCAAAATCTCTAAGTCATTGAGTTTAACGTGGAGTTGTTAGTGGGGGAAGTTCAACATAGGGGAGGTTGTCCTAGAGTATGGCGATCTGGCCGTCCGCGGTTATTCACCCATGGTTTGGTGAATCGAGGTCCCCCCGTGGTGGCGCATCCTAGAGTACGGTGCGTCTGCTATCCAAGGGGTTCACCCATGGTTTGGCGAACTGCCGGCGTTGGTACTTATTGGCCAATGTGGATATGTAACTCCGAAGTTACCTTCCTGAGATAGATTGGATCCACATGCATAATGGAGTAGTGGAGTAGCGTTGCACCGCATAGCATGAATTGGTTGAATTATCATGATGATATAGATATGTTATAAATGTATGTTGTATATTATTATATGCTATGTTTATATGATGCTTGTTCATCTTGCTTCCTATCTCCATGTCGTTATGTTTCATATATGTTTCATATATGTTTCTTACTCCCCGTTTCTCTGTTGTTGTTTTGGCATGTATCCTTTATGCAGAGGACGACGAGCAGTCAGTTGAGGAGTGACTCCGAGGAGCCGCAACTCTTAGTTAGGATTTCCCAGTTTTAGTTCTAGTTTTAATTAGTTTGTTTATCCGTGAATTTTTTTTTCGGGATTTGTTATACCAGCTCTGTATGTGACATCGAGGTTAGGTTATGTTGTTTATCGTTATGTTTTTCTTTTATACACTTGTTATTTCCACATTGTTAAGACCTTGTTCATGTGGTACCTTTCTACGCATGGTTTTACGTTGTTATAAATACATGCGGGGTAGAGGAGGTCACAAGATCTCCTTTCACAAACTGAAAACAAAATTTAAAATAAAAAAAAAAGAAAGAATTAAAATGACCAGACAAAATTTACGAAACCAGAAACGTGGAGAACAACGACAGCTTGCAACGTGCAGATGGTGGCTGTGCCTAGAGTCGGAGCGTTGAGGGGTTCTACTCGTGGTGGCTAGCCGGATGCTTGTTGTTGGGCTGCGGTGCTGTGTTGCGAAGGAGGAAAAGGGTCTTCTTTGGTCTTGGCGGTTCGTCACGCGAGGCTCGACGGCGGAGGTTTATATGAGTGGTGGCAGTGGGCGTGGCCATGCAGCGATGATGGCAGGACGGCAGTTGCGGCTTTGGCTGATGGGCTAGGCAGTGATGAGGTTGGGGGAGGAGAGGAAGATGGCGGCTTGGAAGAGCTGGAGATTGCACCGGAATGATGTTGTCCCTCTAGGCTATTTTACGTGAATAATCATTTTGCACCTTTATTTCCCACATTATCTCATATAAAATTTTATTTTTCGAAATAGCCTGGGCGGTGATGAGGCAGAGTGAATTTTTAGCACAAATGGTAGTGGGACTTGCGGCTTTTGAGTGTGGCGTGAGGGTCATGCAAATTTTAGAATTTAGGGGAAAATATGAGTGGAAAATATGAGTGGAAGGGAACAATTTAATTTTTGGAAAGGAATAGATAGTGCTTCTACAATGAAGCGCTACCTTAGTTAAGGAATAGATAACACTTCCTTGAGGAAACACTGTCTATTCCTTAAGGAAGCGCTATCTATTCTCATCCATCAACATTCAATAGCACTTCCTTGATGAATCTTAAGGTAAGGAATAGATAGCGCTTCCTTTAAGAAGCGCAATTAAAAGTTCCGCCTATTTTTAAATAGCGTTTCTTACTAAAACGCTATTGATGGTGCGCTATTAAAGCCATTTTTCTATAGTAGTGGTGTGAGAGGTCAATCACTCTAGGCTCTTCTTTCGAAATTCTCGAACATAAGAGCTCTTATCGGCTTGAGGCTTCTTTTCAAGCCGAGTAGAAATTTCATAAGATTAGCGACGAAATATATGCGTCGCTTATTTCAATTTTTTTAGTAGTGAACTATGATGGTCACAATTTACAAAAAGATACTTGTGACCATAACAAAAAAAGTAAAGTTTCTACCTATATTATAATATATTCTCATATGTAAGAATATCAACAAAAACATTTTTAGTCGAACTCAAAATAAGTCTTGACTCTATGCAATAACCAACAGTTCAAAAGCATCTTTACTAAATTACTGTCTAATGCTAATTGATTCAGTCTTCTCTTTCCCATTATTGTCATATTAAAAAAAACATAATTTCTAAGTCTGGTTCATCATGCGGTTTCTTAAATACGTATCCGAAAGTATCTTAAGAGCATCGGGTAAAAAGGAATTAAAAATAATAAAATAAATGAGATATTTCTTGGATACGTATCCGGAAATATCTTATGATTATTGGGATACGACAGTGATACGTTTCCATTTTTATAGTATCCGGGCTTGATAATGTATAGGCTGCTGCTACTAGCCACATGTTTGATTCTTGTTCACTTGATGAGGTGTAATAATAGAGATTATAACTCAAATGGCATGGACACGATATTCACGAAAGCATAGGAATTAAGCAAGAATATGTTTGGCGTGAAGGACTGAAATTCAAGTTCAGCCATTGACCATCATATATCCACGTTGATGATGTAATTTTTTTCTTTTCTTTTTTATAATCAATGATGATGATGTATTCTTTGATGAGAGTTTACCGGATATGAATGTGAACAAGGAATTAGACCGGTCGAAGTTGGGGTACGATTGTACGAAGATGTATTCTTTTGTATGCTTTTCACATTTTGCTGCTATGGTTGGTGGTGGTAGGAGGATTTGTGTGTAATTGGAACATTCTATGTTTTTTCTTTGTCCTGGGATTAGAATTCATTAAGCTGCATGGTTATTATTTTGTTGCAGCGGCTGGGTTTACTCTTATTTAGGTGCTATGTATTTGTTTTAGAAACTGTTTTTATTTATGGGTTTAGGTAGCCTTTATCCTTTTATTATTATATCTTTTAGCCTTTCAAACAAAATAATTTCCAAATATTTTTTTCCAAAGAATTCAAGAAACAAAATATAAAAATTAATTTAAAATAAATTTACAATAAAAAAACTCATTTCTAAAATATCTTAAACATTTTAAAAAAGAGAGCATGAAATTAAATTTTATTATATTTATTAGCATTTAAATAAGTAAATAAACTAATATTTAAAACACGACCTTTTAGTAATTTTATCATGTAGAGCTTATGTAATTTCATCCAAATATCATTTTTTATCATTTTGAATAAGGACTTACGTGAGTATCATCCAAACACAAAATAATTTATCTAGAAATAACTTCTATATTAAACTTATATGATAAGTCATTCTCCAATAAGTGATTATGGAGAACTTTATCCACTCAGGGACTTAATCTAATATTTTAAAAAGGAGGATCTTAATCTAATAGTAGGAAAAAACAAATGAAAGTGTGTGTATGACTTTATGGTAAAAATATTATTAGAAGAGTTGCTTCATCAGACGTCTAATCATATTTTAGAAGAATAATATTTCCTTTATTAAATGAAGATTCCCAGAAGGAAAATATAAAAATAGACTAGATAACCAAAAAATGGAAGAAAAAATGACAGTGTGACATCGAAAATTTTGTGCATACAAATTTAGAAAATGACTTTTCTTGATGGCAGACTTCGAAAGTTCAATACGAATTAAACCTACCATTGTTAATCAGTGAGTCATTGGCATAACGCATGTACCGATAGACCCGTATGATGCATGGATAAATAATGTTTGAAGAATATAATTATGCATTATTCACAAAGATAAATTTTTGTTGGTAAATTTAATAATAACAAAATAAAATAAAACTTCTAACAATTTAATATTTTGTGAATAGAAAACAACTGACCCTTTAACTCAGTTCTCTAACCAAGTTGATGATCCGGTTTTATGTCTTCAGTCTGCACTTATTATTTAGATTGGCTGGAATTGATCAGTGGCATGGTACCTTAGTTCTGCTACATGGGGTGGATATGTGAGTATCTCCTGTTGGATAGAAACATATCCTTGCAAAAGTCTGGTTCTAAACTGATTGGTGTTGGGTTATTTTTTGCTGTTTTTGCTCAATTGGTGGGGGCAATCTTATGTATCTTATGTATTCTTCTTTGATGACTTTTTGTATATGGGTTCCGAGTATCCCTTGTGCTCGTTTCAATATATGTTTTGGCTTATAAAAAAAAGAAAAAAGAAAAATAACCCTTCTTGTGATATAAAGAATCATTTTCAAAATTTAACTTAAAACATTCTGTCAGAAAGAAAAGCTTAAAACATCGATAAATTTAATTGCAAAAAAACCCGCATGAATTCCTAAAAAAAATGTTACTTTTATATTGGTTTTATTTGCCAAGTTTAAGATTTTTTAAAATATTAATAAATTCCCCTAAAACAATCTACGAAGTTGCCCCTAGTTAACTCTAGATTACCTTATTTTTATATATAAAGATTTGTAAATTTTGTACTAAAGATGTGTATATATAATACATTCATATACTAAGTGAGTGCTATGGTGTAGTGGTGCGCACAATTGCTCTCACTAGACCGACTATAGGACCATTAGTTAGTCCAATCCTAGATTTACAACCCTTATTATTTGTAATTAATTCACAGTAAAAAAAACTTTACACGTTGACATGTATTAAAATTAAACTCTTTAACTTTTTGTTTGGAAAGATAAATAATTCCCTAAAATAGATACCAAGACCCATCTTTTGGTACGAGAAATCACTTAGATGAAAGATGATAGTGGTGAATTCATGTTAAGCATTTAGATGAAAAATTGATAAAAAGATTACATTAACTCCTATTAGTTAAGCCCTTAGCTAATTAATTGTGTTAATTCATATGTCAGGTACTTCAGTTATACAAGAATCTACATGTTGTATACTTAATTATAGATGAAGTCACACGTATGAAGATTTGTGATTAGTTTATATTTTAAAAATAATTACACTTACGATATATCAAAATTAAACACATAAAGTTATCTCTTTCATTATTATTATTATTATTGTTGTCGTCGTCGTTGTCATCGTCGTCATCATCATATTCATCATCATCATCTTTTCTTTATAATCATATTATAGGTACGAAGTATCCACCACCGTTAACAGTGTTTAATCTCCGTCGGGATCTTGTTGGCTTGTTGGGCACATAAGGTAGGTTCTTCCCTCTTAACCAGGTTTTCTCTATACATATGAGCTAGAATTCGAATCCCTTATCACTTGTTTAAGATGTTCAAGCATTTGAACCAACCGTATTTAGTTGTTACTATAGTTTTAAAGTTGGAGCAAACAAGTCACTATTCGCTCACTGGTGACCTTACCATGCATGGAATGCTCAGGAAAGTCATGCATTGGTGTTGATCTCAGTTAATTTAAAATTTTTATTTCTCTCTAACCAATTTGCTTTTAAAACTAGCTTATAATACTATCAGATTAGTTATATCACCAACCATTCTACGAAGGTTGAATCCCGTCAAAATAAAAATTCTACCAAGGTGTTTTTGTTCAATCATATTTACTTGTTCTTTTGTTGGGGTGTTTTTGTATACGGGTTCGGGTACTCCTTGTACTTGTTAATATATTTCTTTTGCCTTTCCAAAAAAAAATTACAAAAGATAATAAACGTTTTAGTGTATGTTAGGAGGGCAGGATAATTTTGAGGTGGTTTTTGGCCAGATCACTCATTGTTTCATAGGACCTGCACTTGTTCATTGGCCTTCTGCTCTGGATTGGTTTTTCTTATCAGTTTGATGCAACATGACTTGTGGTGCCACTCCTATACTAACCTTCACCTGTGAAAAGGTGTGCCTATTAAGGAGCTGGTCTTGTCTAATGGGGAGTGGCTGGAAAAAATTCTTTTGGACTGAGAAGTGACTGTTATTAGAGGCTTTGGTTTCCCCTTTTGGGTGTATGACTTATTAGATGAGGTAATCAACACATTGTGCTCATGTTTGGATGATTGCTATGCTCTAGGGTGACGGCTATTGAATTCTACTGGATGCTCGTGTTTGGATGATTGCGGTCACTGCGATTGCGGCTATTGCGATCGCTACGTCGTGGACTGCGGCTGCTGCGACGTGAAATAATTTTATGTTCGCACACCAAATCTAAAAAATATTGTATAATTATTGTGATTCTTCATATATCTGAATTGAGAAGAGGATAGCAAAAATCGAGAAAAGAAACAAATTGCTAAAACATAAAGGTATAATTCTTGCATCTAAATGCTTTGGGGGCCTAAAAATTTTTTAGTTTTGGAAAAAAAAATTGGACGAACGGTGCTGTAAATGGGTGTTGCGGCCTGATGCGATCCGATGCAGTGTCTGATGCGGTCTAATGCGATTGCGTTGCGGCCGCAACACGTGAAAATGGATCACATCGTAATTGCGGTGTGATGCGGTTGCGCTGCGGTCTACAACCACAATATTGCGGTCACAATACATAATGTGATCCACAATTTAGAACTATGGTTATTGGTTCTAGATTGCATTCTGGTCCTGCTTTCACGGCTTTTGTTATGATGTCTACATGTTCACTATCTCAGATTTTTTTCTTTTCATGGCTACGGTTTGGGATTGGTAAGTTTTGGTGGGTGGTCTACGTATGCTGGCAACAAAGGAGAAATGGGAGGGGCTGTTTTCATCATGTAGTGGTGACTTGTATTCTTTTGGTTACTGTCGAGTTTCACTTGGTTTTCACATTTTTTTTTTTCCTTTTTTGGGGTTCCTGTATAGTTTTGATTCTTCTCCTCCTTTTGGGTTAGTATCAATCTTACATAGTTTTCTTCTATCTTATTTTTATATAGAGGTTGGAGTATCCTTATATTCTCAATCAATATACCTTTTTCTTATAAAAAAAACCTAATCATAAATCGATATATTATTAAAAATATTTGACTACTATCATAATTATCTTAATAGTCGGTTTTTTGACCAAAATGAGTTTCTTTTAGAAACTATTTACCAGTTTAGGGCTGTTCTGAAACTATTTATCAATGGGGGGTCCTTTTGGACACGTGACATATTTTATTTTTTTTTCACTCTGACGGGTCAAAGACGCCAGTCAGACTGGCGCCTACCAGTATAAAAAAATAATAAAACAATTGATAGCAATAATAAGAGGTATAAAAAAATAATAGCAATAACAATTTACACCAATAAACATTCATCAATTATTACAGTAGTAAAATTTTTTTTTACCTTGTAATAACATTAATGTCATCGTTACTCCCTATACTTATAGTATAATTTTTTTTAGCAGTGTTCCTTTAAAATTGTTGGTTACTTTCTTTTAATTCTTACAAGGTAAATTTTTTTTTACTACTGTAATAATTGATGAATATTTATTGTTGTAAATTGTTATTGCTATTATTTTTTTATGATTCTTGTGATATTATTTGCTACTTGTTATTGGAGGATTTTTTTTATTGTCTCTTAGTTTTTTAAATAGATACTTTAACATTAATATTATCGTTACTCCTTATACTTATATATATATATATATATATATATATATATATATATATATATATATATATATATATATATATATATATATATATGAGACTTTTTGATTATACAAAAAAAAAAAGCACGCTACTTCATATTAAGTCTATCAAATTATTTTATTTGGAATGCACAGAAAATCATGCATTGGTGCTGAATAATCGTCTCAAATAAACAATTCAAATTTTACTTTTTAAACTCTTTTAATACTATCACCATTTAGTCCATTCAATTTTATGTTATATTAGAAATATTCGTTACATCACCTACGTACGTTACCAAGGTTGAAAATTGCATTCCGACAAAGAAGAGATCAAAGCACGGCACCTTATATTAAGATTATAGCGGTAAGGTCAAACCGCTAGCAGGGCACCTTATAATTGCTAAGATCAAACCGCGGATGAATTCATAATTCAGTTTGGTAAATATTTTTTTATTAATTTATAGTATTTTTCTAAATATTACTTGAAGTATCTTATGAGCTTATAATTTATAGTTTATTTTTTCTTCTCATTTTTATTCTTAGTGTGTGTTTGAGAAAGATGGATTGTTGGAGTTTCAGCTTTTTTTTTCCACATGAAAAGCTTTTTATAAATAATCTAATGTGTTTGGGCATTTAGATTAAATTTTAAAAAAGCCTTTTTTTCTGGAAAAAAAAAAAGGTGTTTTGAAACATCTAATACGGAGGATTGTAATAATCTGTTTGAGAAAGCTGGAAAAAAAAAAGATTATGCTGATAATCTGTTTTCAAATAATCAATTATTGTGATAATCGATTAAAATCAAAATCTGTTTTTGTTTGGATATGTTTGCTGAAAAACGATTTTAAGCTAATCTATTTCGTTTTGGTGGTGCAAAAATAATCATTTTTACGTAATAAAGATGAAGAATGTTGATGCTGGTTAGAAAATACTTTTTTAAAAAATAGCTGAATCTTACAATTTGTTAGAAAACAACTAAAATGAGGAGAAATTTTTTTTTTTTAAAAATAATCTAGATATCAAACATATTAATTTTTTCATAAAACCACTTAATTTGCACACTCTTAGATTCTTCCGATAAGATTATTTTTCGTCTCATCCAGTCTTGCTCCAACATATTTCGGTCAACTCCTATACACTTTTGCTGAACACTTTCTCTCCAAAATGAATGTCATACAGGAGCATCAACGTAATTTGTTATTTTAAAGCATTTGTTATTTTAATTAAATTCTTTTTGAAAAAATTATTAAATTTAACATCCACTCCAACATAAAATTCCTTAGTTTATTTAAATGAAATATTTATTTTTTATATTTAAACATTCTGAAAATAATATATTTTCATATTCATGAGAAAATGTTACAAATTTTATTCAATTTTTTACAATAGAAAAAAAATGATGACAAAATATAAAAAATAAATTAATATTTCAACAAGTTTTAATGTTAAAACACATCAAATATTATTATAAATAATTAACTTCATTCCCTTTTTCGTAATTTACTATTGAAAAATATATTTTTTTTGCATCATCCAAACGAAATAGACTATCTTAAAATCGTTTTTCAGCAAACATAGCAAAACAAAAACAGATTCTGATTATAATTGATTATCACAATAATCGATTATCAGCATAATCTATTTTTTTTCAGCTTTCCCAAACACACTCTTATTATTTTAGTTAAATTTGATTCCTCGTTTATCCTACCTTAAATAAAATAAAATATCATATGTTAAATAAAATAAAATATCCTAACAACATATATTTAAGGACTAACTAGATATATATTTAATATTAAAAATAATAAATAATATATTTTTGCTTACAAAAAAATTAAATTTATACAAAAATCATATTAACACTTCATTTTATTTATAATATCTTATTTTATTTCATAAAAATAATTAGAAATAAAATTTTTATTTTTTAGATAATAAATAATTTAAATAATTAAAGTATTAAAATCGATAATTATTTTGAAATAAATAACACACACACACACACACACACATATATATATATATAGAGAGAGAGAGAGAGAATTTATATAAAAAACATATATAAACATGTCATTTTAAGTCATTTCATATTTACCAGCTTGTTTAACCGCTAATTTTATCAAACACTTCAAATCCAATAAGTTAGTTTATCCGCTATCACCTATCAGCTCACCCGCTATAAGCTCATTCGTTATCAGCTACCTTATCCATTATCCACTAATTTTTACAAAACGGAGTCTAAGGTTCTGTTTGGCAAGTCAAATAAGCTAGCTTATAGCTTTTTTGAATAGCTTATAAGCTTGTTTAACTGAAATAGGGGTTTTGGTAAATAAGCTTATCTCTCAATAGCTTATAGCTTTTCTTGATAAGCTAATTCATTTAGCTTATGACTTATTGATTTTTCTCTCATTTTTACCCTCGTTCATTTAATGAAATTCCCACATTCCCATGTCTATCATAAATATATCATTTTTTTGTCATTTATATTTATAAATCGGCTCAACCATTAATTTTATCAAATTTCAAATTCAATTAGCTAGCTTACCAGCATCAACCAGAGAGCTAGCTCCTTTTTCAAGAATTGGTCTAGTGCAAATGAGATTAAAAACCTGAATTCAGTGAGTCCAGCTCCAACCAATACTGCTCAATGGTCCGCTCCAATGACTGCGAATCTTAAGTGCAACGTTGACGCGGGTTTCTTTGAAGAAGCTGGCAAGACAACTTTTGGAATGTGCCTTAGATATGAATAGAGCAACTTTGTTTCAACAAGAACAGAATGGATTAACTCTCTTCTGCCAGTTGCGGAAGGTGAAGCCACGGGACTTCTCAAAGAAATTCACTGGATTCAAAATCTTGTTCTATCCAATGTCCAGTTTGAGCTGGATTGTCAAAATGTGGTGCTCTATGTTCAACATTCGAATAATAATATTTCAGAATTTGGTGTGGTCTCCAAGACTTGTCATGATTTATTGTTGTCTTTCCCAAACTTTGGTGTAAGTTTTTCTAGGAGACAAGCGAATGGTGTTGGCCATAGCCTAGCCTAGCAAAGGCAGCACTTTCCCTAGCTAGTCCCCACGTTTTTTTATCATATTCCACCGTGTATTGCTTCGTTGATTGTTAATGAAAAGTATTGATTTTCTTTGGTCAAAAAAGTATAGAACACATGGTAATTTGTAATTATGGCATCAAAAACATATATTTTAATTTAGTTTGTTTTTGTTCAATCATATTTAAAATTATTGTCGGTGTCCTATTTTAATTATTTAAGATGTATCTTCTAGCTGTAAGAATCTCACATAAAATTTACGCTTGATAAGTTAGAGTGATTCAACTATTTATTTAATAAAAAATAATTTAAAATATAAAAAGTTAATTACAAAAGATAATAAACGTTTTAGTGTATGTATATACATAGACAGACTCTAATATGTAATAATATATAGTAGTGTTTAATCTTCATTTATGTCTGTTGGAGCTCAAAACTTATAACTACTAGATCTCTTTAACTGATTTAAAGATACGTAGGTTTAAGAAATATTGGTTGCTTTTCTGTGTGGATTTAATTCATATGTACAGTGAGTATAAAGATGTTTTATATAATCAATTAATCATAAATCAACATATTATTAAAAATATTCGACTCATATTTTAATTATCTTCATAGTCGTGCATGTGATAATTTTTTATTAATTAATAATGTAAAAAATTTTATACTGATAATACATACAAATTAAACTTTATATTGATAATTTATTAATTTTTACACAGTCACGCAACGAAATAGATTGTAAGTCTTTTCAACAAATGCATACACATAATGACGAGTAAATGGTAGTTAGAATTTGTATAAAATGATGATGTAATAAAACTAGTAGTCAAAGCTTTCACGATGTGTCATTTTCAAGTCGTTTCTAGATATGTCTATCTGAAACTCTTTCACGAAGGTGTGTTTCTCCATCTACTTGACTACGTACTATAAATAAATCTATAGAGGGTCTCGGATAACACATAATTCCTAAGTCTATCTCTTTATAAAGGGTTGAGTTAAGGTACACTATCTATATTTTACATCATTTATTATATTATTTATATGTGATAAATTTTGGATCAATTAAATTGTCGATCACATAGGTTGATCAAAATTTCAAACTTTCTAGTTATATTATACTGTAGTCAAACTATATGAATATAATATATTGTAGTATAATATATATACTTTATGAGTGATGTAGTCGATTGTGTAAAATATGGGTGATACACCGTAACACACCCCCTTTCTAAAACTCTTTTCCCTTCAACTTGGCCTTAAGCCAGCTGTTGTTGTTTCCTCACCTAAACTGGCAAAAGAGGTTCTCAAAGACCATGATCGTGATGTATGCAGCAGACCCTTCCACCTCGGAAACCAAAAAATGTCTTACAATGGGTTAGAGATGATATTTTCCCCTCACGATGAGTACTGGAGAGAAATCAGAAAAATTTGTGTAGTTCACTTCTTCAGCTCAAAACCGCTCTCTAGCTTTTCCCATGTTAGAGATTCTGAAGTCATGCGAATGATAAAAAAGATATCTGGTCATGTTTCTTCTTCCAAAGCTACAAACTTGAGTGAGATAACATTGTTTGTCTCAAGCACTATAATATGTAGGATGGCTTTTGGGAGAAGATATGAGGATGAAGGAGCTGAGAGGAGCAGGTTCCATTGGCTGCTTAATGAGGCACAAGCCATGTCCATTGAATTCTTTGTTTCAGATTATATTCATTACATGGGGTGGGTAATTGATAAACTCACTGGCTCACTTGCTCGTCTTAAGAACACTTGCAAAGGTTTGGATGCATTTTTCGAAGATGTCATTGAGGCGCACCTCGATCCAAATTGGAAAAAAGGATCCAAAGAGGAGGATATCGTTGATGTGTTGCTAGCTCAACAATCGCTTGCCAATAGATTTCACCAATATGCACATCAAAGCTATCATCATGGTATGTGCTAGCTCATGTTTATCCAATGATTTAAAAATTGAATCGGAGATAAAACCAGTGAGACCTTTGGGTCATGGTTCAATAATTGGTTTATCCGATTCAATCCACGGTTGAAATGGATGACTAATAAATTTATAAATAAATAAATAAGTTTTAAATTGAGGGGAAAAGTAAAAAAAAAATACAAAATCGATTTTGAACGGTTCAACTCGGGACAATTCATGATTCAAAGCAGTTCAACCCTAGTTCAAAGCGGCTTGACTGGTTTTTGGACGGTTCAATCAGATAATGGTTCAAAAAGACTGGACCGAACCGCCGAATTGACCGGTTCCCCGTTGAACCGGTTGAACCATCCTGTTTGGTCCGGTTTTTAAAACATTATGCTTATCCACTGATTTCTCTAATTCTTTTAGTAGTAGATTTTTTAACAGGAGTTTTTAATAATGGGATATAATATTTTAGGGGTTTAATTTTGATATACTGTCAATACAATTTTTGTTATCTTATGGGAGACTCATAAGAGGTCTTATACATGGTTGGGGAAGAGGGAAGAAGGGAATGAGAAAAGGGTGGAGTGCATTGTGGGGGTTTGAACCCGCGCGCTCATGATTCATGTGTCGTAGCTAGCTTACCAACTGAGCTGACTCAAGGGGACGCCAATATGATTTTTTTTCATGGTATTCTCAATATATAAATTTTTTATCTTGTGAATCAATCACAAATCATCCTATATTTGACAATTAAACTAATTATTATAAGAGTCAAACATTTTTAATGATATGACAACTTATGATTAGTTGATAGTGTAAATTTTTTTTACACCACCAATGCATACCAATTAAATCGATATTTTAAATTATTTCTTTTAAGAATGAACAACTTCTCCATGTTATAAAAAGATAATTATGTTATATAAGTTAGGTCCTATATGCAGCCACAACCATTTGCAGCCACAACTTCTCCATGAAGAAATTTGCCCAATTAGGTCCTATATGCAGCCACAACTGTTTGGCTAATGACCAGATTGATGAAGAACCCTAGAGTGACGAAGAAAGTTCAAGAAGAAGTCAGAAATCACTACGGCAAAAAAGAGTTTATAAATGAAGATGATATAAAAAAAAACTTGTTTATCTTAAAGCAGTGATAAAGAGATACTATGATTCTAGACTAAACCCCCAATTTGGTCCCTGAGAAAAACACTCGGGTCTGAAATAGTCCCTAACCAAAAAAAACTATCCGTTTAGTCCTTAAGAATGTATTTCCGGGACAGATTAGTCCTTCTGTCATATTTCGTAGTGTTTCTATCATGTTTAGTGCATGTTAATAGGGACTAATTTGGCTCACGGTCATGTTTCTTAGGGACTTTACTGGTATCACTTAAAAATTGTTAGGGACTAATTTGTGACAGAAGGACTAATCTGTCCCGGAAATACATTCTTAAGGACTAAACGGATAGTTTTTTTTGGTTAGGGACTATTTCAGACCCGAGTGTTTTTCTCAGAGACCAAATTGGGGGTTTAGTCATGATTCTATGCACCAGCGCCGCTCCTAACAAGAGAAACAAATAAAAGTATCATTATTGATGGGTATCATATACAACCAAAGACATTTGTGTATGTGAATGGTTGGGCCATTCAAAGAGACCCTGAAACTTGGAAAGACCTAGACGAGTTTCATCCTGAGAGATTTTTGAACAATGATATAGATTTTAAAGGACAAGATTTCGAGATGATTCCATTCGGTGCATGGCGTAGAATCTATGCAGGCATACCTTTAGGGATTGTCACGGTGGAGCTCATGACTGCTAACATTCTTAATTCATTTGATTGAGAACTGCCTGAAGGGGTGAAAAGGGAAGACATAGACACAGATTGGCTACCAAGACTTGCCCAACACAAGAAGAATCATCTTCGCCTTGTTGCCAAGAAGCATAATTAATACTCAATATGTCCTACTAATAAAAATAAAAAATAAAGGCGGCCTAGTGCATGAGACTCCCACTGTATGGCCAACTAATATAATAAAGTGATTATTTCAATGTTGCTAATGTCTGCTTTTGTATCAGATTAATTGTTGTATTATGGTAGCATTTTTTTTATCTTGTGCAAGGTTGTTTTGGTTTTCTTTTGTTGGGGTGCTTTCACTTGGCATGTCATTTCTCTGCAATGTTTCAGTAGAACTCAAAACAAGTCTTGACTCTTTGCAATAACCAACCGTTCGAAAGCATCTTTACTAAATTATTGTCTAATGTTAACTGATTCAGTCTCCTCTTTTCCATTATTGTCATATATACACTAGTGCAGAAAAAGGATTCCACATCGGTTATTTTTGGCTTTTCATGTCGGTTTTCGAACTGATGTTGAAAAGACCGATGTGGTTTATTGCCAATTTTCACATCGGTTAAAGTACATTTTTAACAGCAGTTTTTACATAAACCGATGTGGAAAGTTCATTTGTTAATTGGTAAACTATTGGAAATATCACTTTCCACATCGGTTTTAAGAAAACCGATGTGGAAATTAGACTTTACACATCGGTTTCTACAAAACCGATATGAAAATTTCAATTTACACATCGGTTTTCTTGAAAACCGATGTGGAAATTTCATTTTCCACATCGATTTTCCTTAAAACCAATGCGGAAATTGAAATTTCCACATCGGTTTTATTAAAACCGATGTGTAAAGTCTAATTTTTTTTTTGAAACTGTTTTATTTACATTTCTATCATTCCTTTTCCCTGTTTCAGTAATAATGCAGATCAATACCAAAATAACATACTCTAAATATTCTCAACAATCACTTTTGTACAACAAAAACACAATTAATATATACTGAACAATACATATGTATGTTCAATTACATTCAGACAACAAAGATAATTAGAAACCAAAAAGCTACATGATATATTATAGATTTCACATCAAAATACATATGATCAGTCAAATGTACACTATCGCTAGTACATGATAAGTTTTTAAACTAACTACATATATATATATATATATATATATATATATATATATATATATATATATATATATACAAACAAACTATGGTTGGTACACTTCAAGAAAGAAAGTTGCCCAACGCCTCCTTATGTTGTTGATGTCGGAATCAGATAATGGAATTGGATTGTTGAATATCTGCAAGTTTAATTGGACAAAAGATTATATCTTTTAAGTAATAAACTAACATAAAACATATAACGAATCTATAACTGTTAATTCTAATTGTTATCAAATAACATTTACCTCATGCCATCTTTCAGTGATATTGGAGGAGATAATTTCCAACATCCACTGCATCACATAGTATCCACATTCCCATGATCCAGGTTGTATACGTGACTACGTACAAATGAAACCCAATTAGAATATGAGGAATTAAATTAAATAGAAATCAATAATTATACCCACTGCATTTGATGCATTTGAACTAATAAATATCTTACCCAAGGAATAATCCATCTGATAGCCCGACGCCTTTCACCACGCAACATGTGGTTTGCATTAATAGAACTATCATGACAAAATAAACATTAATTAAAGTATATCTAATAGATTTCAGATAATTAAAACAACTGCATTACTGATTATAAAGTATTTTAATGCTTACGTTTCGATGATCGTCTGCAGTTCATTCTCCGGCTTATTTCCAATTGAGTAGAAGAAGACCACGACGTTCATCCTAGGGTACAAGATCAACAGTTGTCAATGTTGACTGTATTTGCGGAACAGTTAGTGACTAAGTCATATATAGTTATAATTAAATAACCGGTACTTACTTATTGAGATAAGGCGCAAGGTAGAATTGATGATCGTCTCGGGCAAGTATATCACGTATGGTGATGACCCGGTCTTCTGATGCTAGGAGAACATCACCCTGAATGAACATGGGGTCAATGAACCTATAAAGGGCGAGGTTACCCTGATCAGCTAACATACGATGCAGATACCTAATATATTGAAAAAACATGTTAATTATCATAGTATTTAAAAATTAATTACTTAACTTATAAATAAAATGTACTTACGTGCACCATAACGATAGGTGTGCAGAACTAGCCATTTCTTTATTGAGTACAATCTCCATAAGTTCCTTCTTTGGGATATACAGTTCATCACCTAGACTGGCATCATGTTCCAACCTCACCAAAGCTGTGTCATTCTCCATTGTGACAACCTGTATAGCCAGAAGTTTAAAAACATCACCAGGTGCCCCTTTGTCGATCCCCTAAACAACAAAGATATATATTAGTAACCACAGATAATTAAGTTATTTCATTCGTAATTAATTAAATGGTGAAATGAATATCTTGGCAGGAGTAGACATCTCTGGACTTCCTGGATCCGACCTTTTAGGCAGAATATCATTTCCAACATCCTATAACGAATAAAAATAAAGCATTATCTTTCAACAGTAATAAATAATTTCAACTATGAATATACAAAAACATAACTAACTGAATACCTCAGATGCAACAAGAAAGTTGATCTGTCTTCTTAGCCAGAGGATGAAGTTACCGGGGGCCTGACCCACTATTTGAACCTTCTCAGTGGGCACAGGGACTCGAGCATCAGCATCTCGAATAATCTCAACAACGACCCTCAGCTGATCATCCGGTTATAAACGATGGTATATGGTATTACCTAAGTTATTATGTGCCCTCCCCAATGCCACTAAGCGGCGATCATGATGATCATCAACATACAGCTCACACCTATCAGGGTCGTCATCATCATCATCATCACCACCATCATCATCATTTTCAGGCTGATGAGGAGGATCACATGAGCCCTTAGTGCTCACATGGACAGAGGGTTGGACACCGGTTGTCATCTGTTGGGACATAGAAGTCAATATTGCTATCTGCTGGGTAAACTGCTCGGCCATCTCCTGTCTAAGCTCAGCTGCAATCTCATGTTTTAGTCGTGCTCTATCTGCATCAACATCCCTGTGGCATTGGTGTGAAGATGAGCCATGGTATTGGCGAATGCCGACACCCCATCCAACACCAATAACACGGCTCGGGTGGTCTGGTTTACCGATGGCAGCAGCTAAGATATCATCGCGTCCTCTAGGAACAAAGGTTCCTTGGGTTACCTTCTCGTCCAAGGCATCCTATCACATATAAAATATCACGTCACATTACAACTCGGTAACAATCTTAAAATGACATTTACAATTCAAACTATACTTACAATCTTCTCAGCTACTTGGCGGGCCTCCTCAGATGTATATTGTCCTGTTTTTCTTTGTCGGGCCCTCTTCCATTTACGATGGCGTGGGGGTGGAGGTGGATCAACAACCTCTGGACGATTTTCAGCGTTAGGATCCGCCTGAGATGTTGCTTCCTGACGTGTTTTATTTTCCTCTTCCACCATTATCTGACCAAGCTTTTTATATCCCCCACGAGACATGACTTGGGGTAGACATTCTTGCTTTGGTTTTCCTGCCCCTTTTTCCTCTTCTCTTGTTATAAATAGAAGACAATTAAATTACATAAGTAAATAAAATTAATGAAATTACATAAATTTAGAGACAAATCAAATAAGTTAACCTGAAAGCCGGGATCATGTCGGCTCTGAACAAAGCGATCCCACGTCGCCTAGTCAAGAAACGGGTACACCTCAAGTGGGTTCTTTTCACATGTTGGATTGAATACATAGTATCTGCCCAGGTCGACCTTAAAAGCACTCCAACGCTCACCAGCATACTTTAGCAAACACTTCTTCATAACCATCGTATCCAGTATGTCAAATGTGAGCTACATTAAGACCAAAAGAATCAACGAATTACTGTATGATATTAGTAAGATTAAAATAAAGTAGATACAGACAAACATAGGACGTAAAAGTATAGATACCAGAATACTCTCCCATATCTGATCCTTCATGTCCGCCGGTACATCTTTCCAATTATCAATGAGTATACTAGGTCTTCTCCTAGCAAGGGTCGCCACAAAACTGTTAAACTGCTCTGCCATTGGCTCAATAGGATTGAGGTTATTATCAAAGTCTATTCTTATCCTTTGATTTGAACCACGGTTGGCAGTCAAATTCCTCATTCGTGTGGCACGTCTACCCTTTCTACCCGTAGACGGGGTCTCCGACCCGCTGCATGAAGGAGGGATATCCTCAGGATCAGCCATGTATACCTGTTTAAACAAAAAAAAACTTGTTAGTATGTCAGGATAAATATCATACATAACTTATAAATATCGATCAACGTACGTAAACATAACTTATAAATATCAACGTAAACATATAATATGCCTTTAAACATAACTCAAACTAAACTTACTTTGTGGTCAATTAGTAAAATTCTCCCATAACCCTTCTTGGTGATCATTACGAGTAGCATGTACATCATCCACTTCATTTTCCTAATTGAAATTAGGCACTCGTGTTGAGAAAGAAGGAGTATCAGAAATATCAAGAGTTGAATCTTGATTTCCCTCACTACCATTATACATGTTTTTTCCCTGGAGAACCACTGACCACCTTTTGTTAGAAGGATCATGGATATAAAACGCTTGTTTTGCTTGGGATGCCATGATGAAAGGCTCCTCTTTATTACCTACCTTATTAAGGTCCACCAATTCGAATCCTAACTCATCGGTTTGCACACCATTGTTACTGTCGACCCACTGACATTTAAAAACAGGTACTCTAAACTTTGTGTAATCAACCTCCCATATCTCTTCAATGATTCCAAAGTATGAAACGGATGCCATAACAGGGTTTTTATCTTTCGAACTAGAGAAATGCATGGACTCAACGACGACTTTAACCCCACTGTTTTGCATAGTACTTTTGTCATCCTGGGACTTTGTATAGAAGGAAAACTTATTGATATCGTACCCACTCCAGCATATGACATCAAAGTTAGGCCCCTGTGCTAGCCATTTTAATGTATAAGAAGCAATACCATCCTTTGCAATTTTTTCTTTAAACCAGTTCAAGAAAGTCTTGTTATGCTTGTTCAAACACCATTTTTCATTCATTCTAGGGTAAGTTTCATTGATGATGCTTTTGTGCTCACATAAGTATGGTTCAACCTCATCATTATTATTGAATATATACAAATGTGCTTGAAGCACTTCCTCCCGATCCATCCTCTTAACAGTGATACATCGTGTACCCTTACCATCATATCTTCCTTCGTGACGAGACTTCGGAAGCCCTACAGGTTCCGCTTCTGACATGTAGTCTGTAAAAAACTCAATAGCTTCTTCTGCAACATACCTTTCAACAATAGATGCTTCGGGACGGTGTGGATTCTTCATATATCCTTTCAATATCTTCATGTATCGCTCAACCGGGTACATCCACCATAAATAAACGGGGCCGCACAATCTAATCTCCCTCACTAGATGAACAATCAAATGAACCATGATGTCAAAAAATGAAGGTGGAAAATACATCTCCAATTGGCACAAGATAATGGCTGCCTCATTTTCCAAGTCATCCAACTTTTTAGTGTCAATGACCTTGCTACATATAGCATTGAAGAATAAGCATAACCTGGTAATGGCATATCTGTCTTTTTTAGGCAATATGTCACAAATGGCCACCGGTAGTAGTTGTTGCATCAAGACATGACAATCATGAGACTTTAAGCCAACTAATTTGAGATCTTTCATTGAGACAAGTCTTTTGATATCTGAAGAGTAACCCTGTGGCACTTTGACTCCCTGTAGACATTCACAGAAACTTCTTTTCTCTTTTTTTGATAAAGTATGACATGCCGGGGGCAAATAAGTCTTCTTATCCCCCACTTTAAGTGGAGCTAACTGCTCTCGTATATCCATCGCAACTAGATCCAGACGAGCATTCACACTATCCTTTGTCTTGCCTTGAATGTTGAGAAGCGTTCCGATTAAACTGTCACACACATTTTTCTCCACATGCATCACATCAATACAATGTCTTACATCAAGCTTGCACCAATATGGAAGATCAAAGAAGATCGACCTCTTCTTCCATATTTTCTTCTCGGTAGCCTTCTTCTGGGTCTTCCCATAGATAACATTAGTGTTGTTCACCCTTTCATAAACTTGCTCTCCAGTCAAGGCCACCGGAGCAATTTCATTCTCCGGAAGTCCATTGAAAGCTTTTCTCAATCTACGATAAGGATGATTACGTTGGAGAAGTCTCCGATGCCCAAGGTAAATTGTCTTCCTTCCATGTTGCAGTTGATGGTAACATGTGCCTTCTTCACATATTGGACATGCTTTATGCCCCTTAACACTATACCCACACAGGTTCCCGTATGCTGGAAAGTCATTGATGGTGCAAAATAACATGGCACGCAATCTGAATGTCTCACGGCAATACCCGTCGATCACATCAACGCCTTCATCCCACAACATTCTCAAGTCTTCAATCAAGGGACTCAGATAAACATCAATATCATTTCCTGGCTGTTTAGGACCCGAAATCATCATACTTAACATAATGTATTTGCGCTTCATATACAACCAAGGAGGCGGGTTGTAAATTACCAGGAGAATAGGCCATGAACTATGAATACTACTTAAGTTTCCATATGGATTCATTCTATCGGTAGCAAGTCCAAGCCTGAGGTTTCTGGGCTCATTGTCAAAATCCGGAAACAAACTATCAATTCTCTTCCATTGCAAAGAATCGGCCGGATGCCGAAGCTGTCCATCACACTTCCTCTCATCTGCATGCTATCTAATGTTCTTTGCGTCATTTACATTAGCAAACAATCGCTTGAACCACGGAATCACGGGAAGATACCATAACACATTCGCAGGAGGACCTTTGGTGACCACATCACAGCTAGAATCACCATCCTTCACTTTGTAGCGTGATACCCCACACCTGGGGTACTCGTGCATCTCTTCAAACTCTTTCCTGTACAATATGCAATCATTGGGGAAAGCGTGTATTTTCTTATACTCCATACCCATCGGACACAATATCTTCTTCGCCTCATAGTTTCGAGATGGCAATGTGTTGCCTTCTGGAAGCATGTCTTTCAACAACTCAAGCAATTCGGTAAAGCTTTTATCGCTCCACCCATTTCTCGCCTTCACATAGAACAATCTTAACACCGCTGACAACCGTGTGAAATTAGTGCACCCCGAATACAAAGCCACTTCCGCATCACTGCACAAAGTATCATACACATGTGCGTGCCGAAAAGACTCTTGCCCAACATCACGGTTCATGTCCTCTAGTCCATCGTCCATTTCCACGTCATCAATTTCCTCTCTATCCGACACCCTCGGCCTGTCTAACGATTCACCATGACATATCCATGTTGTATAACTCTTGAAATCCCCTCACAAATAAGATGATCACATATCTCCTCAGCTTCTAGTCGTCTCTCATTCAAACAGTTAACACAAGGATAATAAAACCTTCAGTTACCACTATCAGGAGCATTTGTTTTTGCAAACTATAGAAAATCTTCCACTCCATTCTCATACTCATCACTTATCCGTCTAGCATTCATCCAACCACGATCCATGACTAAACCAATAACTTCGTACTAAGTCCAACATATTCATCAACCACTTCTTATGACAGTGTATGACCCTATCCCATTCGAGAAGAAACTTTTTCAACATTCGGTTAACAGTTAGTCCTTAACTCTCATGCTCATACTCGACAAAATTTCGGCAGCATTTCCCTTCGGTCTCCGACGTACACTACTTGAACGCGATGACATCCACCACGATAAAGTATGCACCCGGAGAACGAAAGGAAATACATCAATCCGAACTTTCATCAAGTATATAACATTAGAATCAATGAATAACTATTTTAACTGAATTAAGAAAAAGTTTTTTCCCAAAATGTCCAACTTTGGACAATTCAAAATCCAACACAATGAGTGGTACATTAAGCACGCACACGTGTGCTCATTAGTATTGCATCTCAAACGAGAAATTACGACTTTACTAATTATGTAGCTTGCATGAAGATGGGACTTGAAAAGTGAAGAAAATGAGCCAAACAGAGCCCATCACGGGCTAGCCGTGATGGCCATCACGGCAGTGATCGAGTAGAGCTTAAAAGAAAGAATGGAAAAGTCAGAACTTGTCACGGCCAGCCCGTGATGTCCATCACGGCCGTGACATTCCAACTGAACCAGACCCTCACAGGAAAAACTGATCACGGCCTAGCCGTGATGGTGGTCACGGCCGTGACAGACCAACCAGTGAAGCAAAATCCAAGGCAGAATCCGTCACGGCCTAGCCGTGACGCGTGATACTGGTGTTCCTTTCTGTGTATTCTTTGTCCACCAATTGGAAAAATCCAGTCTTGGAGCCATTTCCACTATGGTGGATTAGACACAGATTCACACTTTATAACACTTCACACACAAAATAACACAAGTATACACAGAACAAGGACTCAAGACACAAACTTCATCAAAGGGGTCACAACAAGGCACTAACACACTCATGACAGAGCCTAGACATGCAGTTGTACATGGATGCAGTTCACCATTAGCCTCACAATATTTTCAGCATAGAGAACATACCAGAGTTGTGAGATGCTAAGAGATCGGAGTGGTGGTTCTCGTTTTTCTACGGTCGTGAGTAACAGTCCTCTTCGCGGAAGCACGAGCGGGGTGGTGGGTCTCCTTCAGTTGCAGGCGCCGCAACCAGTAACGATGTGGGTGGGGTGGGGGTTAGAGGTCAGGACTTTCCACTTTGATTGCTCTAAAGCCGCAACACAGGACCCTTTCCTGGCAGCGATGAGTGAAATGATGATAGCAATAGCAAATATTCAAAGAAATCAAAACGAAAAGGAGGGAGAGTGAGCACAGGCATGCAAGAGGGAATTAAAAATGACAGATGAAAAGGACAAATGAAAAGGTCTCTTATATAGCAGCGCGAAAATGAAAAGGAGGAAGAAGAAATTAAAAAATGACAGATAACAATACACATCGATTATAAAAAAACCAATGTTATAAGGTTTTACACATCGGTTATTACTAAACCGATGTTAAAATTTATAATTTAGATAATTTTTTTATTCGTTTTTCCACATCGGTTTTTATAAAACAGATGTTAAAACATACAAACTTTCACATCGGTTAATGCAAAACTGATGTGTTTAATTATGCATTTTTAATTTTTTTTTATTTTTGGTTAAATTTTCAACATCGGGTTTTAAGAAACCGATGTTAAAAACTTTATAACATCGGTTTATTATAAAACCAATGTTAAAAATTTTCAATTTAATTTCAAAAATGACACCGTCTCTTTTTTCACATCGGTTTTATGAAAACCGATGTTAAAACCCCGATGTTAAAAGTATATTTTGCACTAGTGATATATAAAAAAAAGCTTCTAACTCATCAAGAGATTTTTTGAATACGTGTCCGAAAATATCTTACGAGTATCGGATAAAAAGGTAATTAAAAATAATAAAATAAATGAGATATTTCTTGGGTGGGTATCCGGAAGCATCTTACGAGTATCGATATCATATACTGATACAAAATATGGCTTCACAGTGTATAGGCTGTTGCTACCAACCACACATTTGATTCCTTGTTCACTTGATGAGGTGTAATAATAGAGATTAGAGATCAAATGGCATGGACGCGATATCAATTATATTCACGAAAGTATAGGAATTTTGGAAGAATTGGTTTGGCGTGAAGGGCTGAAGGTCAAGTTCAGCCACTGACCATCATATATTATTATATCCACTTTGAAGATGTATTCTTTGATGATAGTTTTCCGGATATGAATGTGAACAAGGAATTAGACTGGTCGAAGTTGGGGTACAATTGTACGAAGATGGGTCGAAGAATGGCATATGCGTAATTGGAACAATATTCTATCTTTTTTCTTTGTGCTGGGATTAGAATTCATTAAGCTGCAGGGTTATTCTTTTGTTGCAGCGGCTGGGTTTACTCTTATTTAGGGGCTATGTATTTGCTGTAGAATTCAAGAAACAAAAATAAAAAAATATATAAATAAATTTATAATATAAAAAAAACTCGTTTCTAAAATATCTTAAACATTTTAAAAGAGAGCATGAAAATAATTTTTATTATATTTATTATAATTTAAATAATTAAATCAACTAATATTTAAAACATGTCCTTTTTAATAATTTTATCACATAGAGCTTATGTAATTTCATCCAAATATCATTTTTTTATCATTTTATCATCCAAACACAAAATAACATATTTAGAAGTAGCTTTTATATTAAAACTTATATGATAAGTCCTCCAATAAGTGCTTATCGAGAAGTTTATCCAATCAGGGACTTAATCTAATATTTTTAAAAGGAGATCTTCATCTAATAGTAGGAAAAAAATGAAAGCGTGTGTATGACTTTATGATAAAAATATTACTAGAAGAGATGTTCGATCAGACATCTAATTGTATTTTAAAATAATAATATTTCCTTAAGATTCCTAGAAGAAAAGCAAAAAATTAGACTAGATATCCAAAATAATATTTCTTTTAGTTAGTTCGATCCTAGTTTAACAACCCTTATTATTTGTAATTGATTGATAATATAAAAAAAAACTTTAGACCTTGACATATATTAAAATTAAACTCTTCAACTTTTTTTTTGGAAAGAGAAATAATTCCCTAAAATAGATAAGACCAGAGAGCAAGACATGCAAAACCATGTATCTAAATATAATTGATTACCAAACTTAAATTAAAGTAAGTTACTTTTTAGTACGAGAAATCACTTGGGTGAAAGATGGTAGTGGTGAATTCCTATTAAGCATTTAGATGAAAAATAGATAAAAAGATTACATTAACTCCTATAATTTGAGCCCTTAGCTAATTAATTGTGATAATTCATTTGTAATGTACTTAAGTTATACATGAATCTGTATGTTGAACCGGACCGGCCGGTCATTAAACCAGTGAAAGCACTGGTTTATGGTTCATTGGTTCTACCGTGGTCCAACCGATTATGATTAAATATATATTTTTAAGTTTATATAATATAATTCATATATATATATATATATATATATATATATTTTGAAGCAATTCCTAAATATATTGTATATTAAAAGATATTATTATATAACTGATTAATGGATTAATTTTTTTTTTTTCTGTTGCAATACGTAACATAAAAGAAAGAAAAAGCTGAAGGATGAAAAAATTTTTTTTGATAAGAACAAGAAGAAGGATCTCGAACCGAACACTACAAGAAATTCGGTGATTAGCTACAACAAATTTGATAGCTAATTCGTAGCTAATCTCTAGCAAACACATTTAGCTACAAAATAACTGCAAAATTGATGGTAGCATAAATTGAGTGGCAAATTAGCTAGAAAATTTTCCTAGCTGATTCATAGTTAATCTTTAAAAGGTTCTAGCTATTTGGTAGCGAATCTCTAGTAATATCTTATTAGGAATTGCTTTTTCCTAGCTAAATAGCTACAATATTGTCGGAGTGAAGCCAATCTATAGCAAAATTTTGTAGCAGTTTTATAGTTATTTCCTAGCTAATTCAAAAAAATAAAAAAAACAACCGCTAAAGTGATCCCAAACACCTATTTCATGGACCAATTTAGCAGTCGATATTTGTCAATTTTATTATCTGGTTCTAGCTCTAAAACCATATACCAAATCAGAAGCAACAAAACTTACAAATAACAATAAAATAATTCATAATAATTCACAAGGAAAGCAAACCGGCAACAATATAGCTGGATAACATCTATATCTGTGTTAACAGTGGAAAGTACAGAATTTTATACAAAACTATTATACAGTTTAGATCACAAGAAAGGGATGCCTATGATAGGCTCTCTCATCATTCATCTGCTTAGAACTAACATAAATGAAAAGAAACCTTCAATACCACGGTGGTATCAAGAGTGAGACTTTGAGGGCTCGTTTGGTGGTCAGGATAGGATAAGGACGGATAAGATAAGAAAACAGGATAGGAGTAGGATAGGATATGAGCAGGATAAGCTGTTATCCTATCCGACGTTTGGTGTCCACCAGATAACCAACTGGACAGCATTATAATTTAAGTATGAACTTTAAAAATTTTCGTTTTTATTCTAAATGTTTTCATCTTTTATTAGATTTACTTTTTTTTATAATTTTCATTATTTAAATTTATATAAAAAACAAAATTATCCTTGTGATAAAATCACATATAATGTTTTAAATTTTTTAAATATTACCTAACTAAAATTATTTTTTTATATTTTTAAATATTCATTTTTTGTTTTTACTTTACATATAGTTAAATTATTAGAATAATTTTTTATATTTTACAGTTTTTAAAAATAATATAAAATAACAAACTTAACATTGTGATAAAATAAAAATAAATTTGAGAATTGATTATTAATATTTTTATAATTTTAAATATTTTGTATTTTATTATACATTTTTTTGGTAATCATGTTAAATTTTATTATACTTTAATTATTTTATATATTATATATTTTTATATTTTATTATACTTTAAATCACCCTATCCTACTTGTTACCGGAAAAAAAAAATCACCTTATCCTATCCTGTTGAGTTCTAACACAGCCCTCCCCTCAGGATAGAATTTTAACTAGATTGACATGATAGGATAAGTGACAGGATTGACTTATCCTATCCTGCTGGCTCACCAAACAACAGTTTCAGATAGGATATGATAACTTATCCTATCCTGTCTCTCTTATCCTAACCACCAAACGGACCCTGAGAGTAGTTTGTTTGCATAGAATGAATAATGAATAATTAATAATCTGCAAGGACACGGAGAAAATCTCATCACAAGTTAATCCTGTAGAAAATTATCACAGCTTCATTAACAAAATTATTCTAGTGTAAGAAACATGTTTGATCTACTAAATCTCAACACTCACATTGGGGTTTTCCTGCACAAGGTAGGTTCTCTTCAAACAAAAAGTTCTACAGGACGAACACAGTTAGTTTCAGCAGATGATTCCATGGTGATAAAACAAGTGGAGATTAAGCAAAGAACTTACGAAGTGACTGCTGAAGAAGGATGGCTTGAAGCTAAGTTCCTGTTCAGCAATGATAAGTGGTTAGTATTGACATAATCTCATAGCTGAAATGGTTATGTAATTGCTAGACAATAAGAAGCTTACAGATCCAAGAGCTGACTTATACCAACTCTAATAATTAAAAGGCCTCTTAATTAAGAGAGAATATATAAGAACTTATCACAAGAATCATAAAATTTGAAAGAAAAGGACAAATGGTGGAGATAAATGGACTAACTTCAAACTTTAAAGTAACTTAATAACCTTCTGGTCCACCAGGACCACCACACCTCTAAATAATTGTGTTGCTATATATTTATCTTCAATCACAAAAGTCTAATGTTAGTTAGCTGGATGTGCCCAGCACCACATTCTAAGTTTGATAAATTCATTGCCTAACTCTTTAGATAACAACAGTTGCATGAATGCCTCTTGAAGTCTTGTTACAGTAACCATGCAAATAATTTTTATACTTTCATAATGATTTGTTCATGTGAGAAGAAGACAGAAAGAGGCTTCGGACCTTAGTAAGAAAAAGATCCAGGAAGACCAAAGATTGGCTTCACTCTTATATGTTCCTTTTATGAGGATGTAAAATTTATCATAAACTAAATCACAATAATAACTAAACTGCATCTCAGCTATATGATCGTAACACAAATAATTAGCACTGAATTTTATAATTTGCATCATTTCATATGATTGTCCTTGTGATTTTGCATTACTGATGAGAAATGTCAAGGGCCCATAAACATAAAACAAATATCAAACACAATTGAAGGCATGAATTTGTGATTGGGAGCAAGCAAAACTTGTGATCTAAATCTTCTTCTTTAACCCATGAAATACAACCCCACAATTGAAAAAAGAAAAAAAGAAAAAAAAAATCACAGAGGGTACAATATAAGATCCACTGATCCAGAAAAGAGCAACCATGAAAGAGAGAAGAAGCCAGAAGGATGTCGGGGTGCATGTGTTAGAGAAACAAACCATGAATGGTTAGTGATAGAAAGTGCAAGAGTAAAAATCTAAGGGGTGAAAATGTTATCGAAGTTGTGTTTAGTTAAATCTTAAAAGCATCAAATACAGTCATGGCAAAAATAAAGCAAGCCAGAAGCAGAAACCATTGACCATTTTGATGTAAGAAACTAATGCAATGGAGAAAGTATGTACCAAAGTAGATGTAATTATCCAATCTACTCTCCCATGCTGCATGTAAAAAATATTTTTTTTAAAAAGTTGAGTTATATGAATATAAAAAATCCTAACATGTGGATATGTAATAGACTGTAGTAAAGGCATGTTGGATAATTTGTCCTTCTTCAGGACTCACATTTACATCATCAAAATGGAAACAACATTGACTCGGGCATTTCATCAAACACATTGAAGATGGAATAGTCATTTCAGATTATCTAACAACTCAACAAGCAAAAATCTGTAGTTAATAGTGCCTGATAACTCTGAAGAGCAGAAAATCAAATTGATCCTCGTAAAATCAAATGCAAAGAGTAGCTAGCTAGAAATTTTGACATTTCTATGTTTCACCGTAAATCAACACCACAGCAATAATGGTTTCTCAAATCGATCAACGAAGGAAAAAAAATGAGCGAATAAGGATTGAGATTTGGACCATTACCGTTTCAGAGAAGAAGCAAGAAGCTGAATTTGAATTTGTTTCCTGGGAGCAAAAATTTGTTGTGCGAATACGTGAAAACGAATTGCACGAAGAAGCTATTTTGAATTCACCTTCAAATTGCGAAGAGAGTGAAAGCGCGTCAAAAGAGAGAGGGAGGGAGGGAGGTGGAGGGTTTTCTGTTGGTGCCCTTGGGGCCTGGGAGAGAAATGTTCAAATGGTTATGTTAGGTGGTCCATAGAATTTGTGTGGTCCACAAAGAAAACAATATTGGGCCCATAGAGAAAACAAGCTGGGCCAGTTGATCGAGAGAATTTTAAGCAGTTTTAAGTAAGATAAGGTATTTGGAAGTTAAAATGTAGTTAATTAAATTTAAAATAGCTACTAATTTTATTAGTAGGTAAAGTTAGTAGCAAAAATAAAAAATTCTTGTAGTGGAATTCTTTAATTAGTTTTATTAGATACAATTATATATTATATAAAATTATATATAGCTGAAGTTTGTTTAAAAAATATATATCACCACGTGAGTGACCTCACACTCGAACAAAGTAGCAAGTACCAACCATTCGTTTTCAAAAAAAAAAAAAACCATTTGTAGGGATGCAAGACCCAAACCAATAATCCGATGAATCCGAAGTTCTAAATCAAACCAATTAAATTAGTTTGGATTTTTTGGTGTTCGGATTCGAACCAAACCAAATCAAACCCGATGGTGATTGGTTCGATTCTCGATTTCAAGGATTTTTGAACCAAACCGACCTAATTAATATATTTTAATATTTATATATATTTTGATATATGATATTTATTATATATTAATATTTATCTATATTTTAATATTAATTATATTTAATTTTTATATATTTTTTAATATTTATATATTTAATATTTATATGTACTTTGAAATTTAATAATCTTCGTGTGCAAACCGAACCAAGTTGAATCAATCCGTTCTTGAATGGTTTGGTTTGGTTAGGGTTTGATAGAAAAAATTCTAAAAATTGAACAAAATCATTTTTGATTGGTTCGGATATTTTCCCACCTAAAACCGAACCAAACCGACATGTTACACCCCTAACCATTCGTTTCTCAATTTCTCATAAAAGACAAAAGCCAAGCTCTTTAATTTAGGTTTTATTGAAAGAATAGTCCTTGACTCCTTGTTATACCTCATCTCTTTCACCATCGCCGCCTGTGTCTCATCTTCACTGGAAGGAGCATAAATTGATCAAGTAACCTATCAGTGTATGCAACTCCCGGACGATGGTCACCGCTCATCGAAGAAGTAGAGTGGTAACCTCCCGCCGGAAGAAAAATGAGGAAAAACGCCAAACAGCCAGACAGGTCAAACCGCTAGTTTTTACTAATTTACTCGGTTCTAAACCGGTTCTGTAACACCCCGATTTTTCTGTTTATTAATGATATGTGCTTATGTATGTGTATGTGTAATTATTAATTTAATTTAGAGAAAATTATTTTGATAAATAAAAATTTATTCTCGTAGCTTATTTTTATTTTTATTCTTATTCTTATTTTAGAAAACTGTAGTTAACTTTTCGGTTGAAATTTCAGACTAAAACGGTCTACGTTTTCGCTGTCATCAAAACTTTACTAATACAGAGAACAAATTTTGACACGAAAAATACAATTTTGGATTTCCTAAAATATTTATAATAATTCCCATGATTTTTTAAAAAATATTTATAAATATTACAAAAATTAATTTTTCGGGTGAATTTTCATTTAGAAAATACTATCGGTTTTCAGTGTCGGGAAATTAATGGAACCGGAACGAAACAAATTTTGTCCAAATTTCATTGGTGCAGATTTTGAAATGACTTGATGTGAAGAACCCCTTGAAAAATTTGATGTGAATAGTAATTCCATTTATTACATTTCATCATTTTATCCATATACAAGTAATACATTATTTTAATAGAAAATTCAAGTTTTAAATAAAAAAAAATATTTGAAGAGACTTGAGTTGACGTAAATAGTGTTTGCATTAATTTCAATCCATCATAACCTTACACATATAATTATAACATTTATATTATAAGTAACCTTATTTTATTTAAAAACTAGTTTTTGTTTTAACAAAAATTTGAAAAAATCTCATTCTCTCCACAACATGACAGCAGCTCCCCTCCCCCATAATTCCTCTATAAATACCCTCCTCAACATCCTACTTCACTTTTGCTATTTCTCTCAAAGTTCACTCACTCACTTACTATTCTATTCACCTAATCACTTCAAAATTTTCTCCATTATCACACTTAGAAGCTTTCAAGTCCTCTTCATCTTCAACCTCATAAGGGTATAATCCTTCTCCTCTACACTTCATTTCTTCAATAAAAGTCTATTTTTACTTGCATGCATGTTATTTAAATTATGTTGCATGTTGTAGATTTAGTTAAAATTTCAAGAAAAACCTTTAGAAAAATCTTTGAGCATGAAACTAATTCTAATGGACTCATACTCTCCTCTACTATTATTTTATATAATTGCATGTAACCAAAAAGATTTTTCAAGGCACAATATTAGGGTGGCCGAAACCCTAGTAGAGGAAAGACTATGATTTTGTCAAGAATTTTCACATGCATGTCTCAAAATCCTTGATGCATGTATTTCTAAGTTCATGAGTTAAAATCAAAAATGAGTTTTCTTTCCCATTTTCACACCCATGGCCGAAACTCTAAGCCATGAGAGTTGATGAGGCCTAGTTTCAATTTTTGCTTACTTTGATGATCATTTTAATTACATGCATGAGAGGAACAGGATGATTCTTATGATTTTCCTTATATTGTATGCTTTCATGTATGATTTTGAGGGTCTAGCTAGGACCCTTACATGTTGGTTTTATGGCTTGTGAATAACGCTAGAGTGAAGATAATAACTTGATGTGGATAAACTTGTGTAGAATTAGATTATGGCAGCATAATATATCTTTATTAGTAAGCCCATAAGTTTTTATAAAGAACATATTTTTGGAAAATAAATACATAGGTAGCGTTTGGAAGAGCTTATTTAAGCTCCTTTTGACTTATCTGATGACATAAGCTCTTATGCAGTGTGTTTGGCAGAGTTTATAAAAATAACTTATACCATCCCATAAGGAGTTTTTGACTTATTTTCATAAGTCACTGGGATAAGCTTATGGAATTATCATAAGAGCTTATGCACTAAACACCCTCTCCGTGTTTTTCACCATTCGAATCCTCTCATGCCTTTTTCGTTCTTTTTCTTTCTTTAAGTGCTTATGGCATACGCTCTCATACGCTAAGGTCTTATGTGATAAGCTCTTAATTAAGTTGTTTACCCAAACACGCCCATAGTTGTAAAGAAGACTTCTGGGGCTTTAATTTGATATATAATATGTAGATATTTGGATAAGTTTTGCTGGATTAAAACACCTCTCAATGTAGAATCAAATTCTGACTGCGAAAATAAGAACATAGTTGGTGGCATGATATTTTAAATATAATTTTGAAAGTTAAAAACTTTTTATAAAATTTTCTGGGTCATTTTCAAAGTATAAATAAAATTTTGTTGAAGTTTTAGAATTTTTACATAAGTATATAAAGAGAAATAATTTCATAAAGTTACAAGTTGGTAAAATTAAATTTCTGGAAAAATCCTGTGCAAACAGAGGCAGTGTTTGATTTTTAATAAATTAATGCCTTTGAATTTTTACATGGGACCAACTTCACTATATTGATGTGTGAGTTGAGTACCTTCCATTAAAATTTCAAAAAAATTAAAGGTCTTTTGAGTGGTCATTCACATTTTAAAACCACTGTTGTTCTGAAAATGCTTTTATAAAAGAGTTCATCATAATTTTTGAATGAGAAATATGATTTTGAAAATAATATCTTTTAACATGATCAAGTAAAGATTTTGGTATAAAATGGACTATAACCAAGTGTTAATGTAAAGATATAAAAATGTGGGATTAAAGTATATATATATATATATATATATATATATATATATATATATATATATATATATATATATTTAAAAGTAAGTCTTGAACAAAATGTAATCCAAGAATTTGTAAAAGATTGGACATCTTTGGCATCATTTTTCTAGTCATGGCCAAAACCTATACTTAGGAAGATAAGACGACTTTGTTGATTTAACTTAAGTCGATCGCTCAATTCTTAGACTTGCGGCACGCTGTGAGCAAAGGAAGTTCGCTTTAGACAATACGAAGACAATGACTTTTTCTACCCGTCGAATCCGGTAAGGGGAGAAAGTCTGAGGGATAATTTTGTTATGGTGACTATATGCCTTTTATGTTTATTTTGATGTGTTTGATTGATGTTATTATTGTTGTGACTGTTTTGGTTGGATTTTGAGTTCATGATATATTGATGGTTTATGAAAATATGCATGTTGCTTATATGTGTTGAAGTAGTTGTATTTATATTGATGATTTATGAAAATGTGCATGTTACTTGTTGAAGTTGTTGTATATGTGTTGAAGCTGTTGCATGGAAGCCTATCCATTGGTTAGAGCTCAAATAATGAAGATAAAAGCTTTAAGAAAACATTTACAAAGAAAATCACAAGTAAGGATTTCCTTTAACAAGGTTTTGACAAAAGGGCAAATTAACTAATTTCAATGTTTAATGAAAGTTTTAGAAAATAAAAATAATTTTTATGAAGGAAATTCAATAAAAAATTTAGATGAGTTTACACAAAGAAAAATCAAACTTTGAGAAGATCTCATGGTAAGAAACCATGAAGAAAAACAAATTTGTTCTGAATTTTTGAAAAGATTTCTTTTAGTAACGTTTTAATGAAAGAGAAAATTTTTAGATTCAAACCAAATTTATAAAGGAAAATTATTTAAGCTGAAAGATCTTATTTTGAAGAAAAACATAATTTTGAGAACACTTGTAGTAAAGTACCATAGAAAACGTGATATTAGTTTCCAATATTCTTAGAAAGAGTTTTCCTTTAAAAAAAAAAGGTTTACTATATTTTGAAAGGAAATAGACTTTTCCAAAACAAAGGAGATTTTTTTGAAAAAGAAATGGAGTTCCTAAAGTTTAAAGTTTTAAAAATGAATTTCAAAAGAAAATGTGGTTGAAAAGAATTTATTCAAGTAAAAATATCCGGTAACTTGGATAAGTTACGGAAGTTTTGATTTTGTATTTGTTTTTCACTGAACGAAAAATAACGTTGAAAAGTACTGAACCTAGTAACCGAGACGTCGGGATATTAGAGTTAAAGCACGTGGATCCATGATCCATATCACAACGTTGTGGACTGTGTGTCCTATATATAAAGTTGTGGACTGTGTGTCCTATATACGTTGTTCTGCACTGTGTCCTATTCGCGTTGTTGTAGACTGTGTGTCCTACATACGTTGTGATAAAACGTGGTGAAAGTAGTAAAAAGGTGAAAGTTGTTTTCTACGACCATAAAGTCTAAAGACTAGTGCACAGGTTTAGGACTGTTGTGATTGGACACTCGGACTTAAACGTCCTGTGTTGATAATGAAAGTTTTAAAACGTTGAAAATTTATGGATGGTCGTGAGCCTTGAGCTTCGACGAAAGAAAGAATGAAGCACAAAAAAAGCTGCGAAAATAAAATGATTTTTTTCATGCATTTGGCAGACGTGCCCAAAAGTTTTGTGTGAATGCCTTGAAGGGAAAGGTATCTCATGCGACGGTGTATCATTGGTTCCTTGATGGCCATGATTTCCATGAGTCTTGTTCACTGTGCCTTGTGTAGGACGGTGTGCTTTGGAACCCACGTGCGTTGATTACTGTGCCTTGAGTTGGACAGTTGCTGTGGGAATTAAGTTGAGCCATGTACATGTGTTGGCTATTTGTGCCTGAGTGGCAATTGAGTCTGATCAGCTCACAGTTTTTCAAAAACTGCATGGAGTTGGGGTCTCCGGAGACTAGGACAGAATGTTGGAATATAGAAGTGCCATGTTTTCAAAAACGACGACGATTTTTGATTTATATGATTATTTGTGAGCATTTATATGTTGATTATGAATATTTATCTATATCTGTTGCTCTGTGTTTGGACATGTAGTCATCATAATTCATCCATATATTGGTATCTCACCCTTATAATATATCAGGTTTTTCCCTGGTCTTTTGCTGCAATACGAGGGTAGTGGTGTCGAGAAGTTCCTAACCTCACTTAAGGATATTACTCCTGATCCTTGAAGAGGTTGGTGAAAATTCTATGGTGAGAACTATGGAATTCTTCCCAGTAGTTATCTTTTAGTATGACCAGTTTAGGATGTTTCCTTTGGGACGGATGTTTTAAAGAAGTTATTATAGGTGGTCTTGAAAAGCCGTGCAATGATTTTATAAATTTTAGTACGAAATATTTTTCCATGAAAGTTCATATGTTGAAGTGTTTTGGAAAGCAACCAGTAATCATTCTTTTTAATTTATTTCCGCATGTGCTTAGGACGTAATGCCCAAAAGGGTGTTACAGGTTCCTTCGGTTTCCAAGCGATTCAATGCTAGAGCAGCTCTGTGGGTTTCCCGGACCGACTACCTGACTGGTTCCCGATTCAACGGGTCGAACCGGCCGATCCAGCCCTGTTCTGACAACACTGCTTCTAATAGATGAAGTTACTGATATAAAGATTTGTGAATAGTTGATATTGTAAAAAAAAAAAAAATTACACTTACAGTATATCAAAATTAAGCTCATAAAGTTATCTCTTTCATTATTATTATTATTATTATTATTATTATTATTATTATTATCATCATCATCTTTTTTTAACCATGTTATAGGTACGAAGTATATATTCACCCCCATTAAAAGTGATCGACTAATCTTTGTTGAAAACCTGTTGAACACACAAAATGGATTCTCCCCACCCAACCCGGTTTTCTCAAGCCACATGCTGAGTTCACCATTTTTAGTTGTTACTATAGACTACAGTTTTAAAAGTTGGAGCAAACTAGTCACTATTCACTCACTGGTGACCTTACCCTGGAATGCTCAGAAAAGTCATGCATCGGTGTTGAGTGATCGTTACAGTTAATTTAAAAAATTTATTTCTCTCTAACCAATTTGGTTTTTAAACTCTTGTAATACTATCACCACTTGTCCATTTCAATTTTTTTATATTAGAAAGATTAGTTATCACCAAACATTCTACCAAGATTCATGAATCCCGTCAAAAAAAAAAAGTGTTTCTTCAAAGCACGAATTCAGGAAAGCATACGAATTTTGAAAGAATATTGTGTTTGCTGTGAAGGACTGAAGGTCAAGTTCAGCCATTGACCATCATATATCCACGTTGCTGATGTATTCTTTGATGATAATAATATGAATGCAAACAAGGCATTAGACGGCCGGTCGAAGTTGGAGTACGAAGATGGGTTGAAGAATGGCATGGCATGTGCAATTTGACTCATTCTTTTGTATGCTTTTCACGTTTTACAGATTCGAACATTCTTTTTTCTTTGTGCTGGGATTAGAATTCATTAAGCTGCAGGGTTATTCTTTTGTTGCAGCGGCTGGGTTTATACTTTAGACCAAAGAACATCTCTTTTTCATTCAGGAACCTCCACCTCCACTTTCCTTTCCATATTTTAAGACCTTTATTATTTATAATTGATTGACAGGATACTATAAAAAACTTTATACATGTTGACATGTATTAAAATTTAACTCTTTAACTTTTTGTTTGGTAAGAGAAATAATTCCCTAAAATGGATAATACCCAGAGCATGACATGCAACCATGTATCCAAATATAATTGATTACCAAACTTAAAGTAAGTTACCTTTTGGTACGAGAAATCACTTGGGTGAAAGATTTTTTTTTTTTTACAATACTTAGATGACAGATGATAGTGGTGAATCCATGTTAAGCATTTAGATGAAAAATAGATAAAAAGATTACACTAACTCCTACAAGTTAAGCCCTTAGCTATTTATTTTTTTGTTAAGCAAAAGATGTATATAAAAAGAGTATAAGTAATACTCTAACTCATATATAAGAGAAACAAAGAAGTAATAGGCATACAGTAAATAAAATACCAATTTATAACAAGCCAGTATTATTACAATGGCCACAGCCCAATGTAAAAAAAATAAAGACCCATTACACATTCACCAAACCCCTACCAAGAAGAAAAACACCAGCATAAGGCACCACACTATACCCGCAGCTTCTGAACAAAGAAGAATAATGTATTCTTTCCAATGTGAGGCACAGGTACCCGTGCAGATCAAACTTGTTGAATACTTAATTATAGATGAAGCAAGACATATAAAGATTTGTACACTACAACATTTTTTAGTTTAGGCAACAACAAAAAACCGTTCCCAGAAGTATGAAAACCGTTGCCTAAACTTTAGGCAACGGTTTGGCAACGGTTAAAAAAGTGTTCTCTAGATGGCCGTTGTCTATTCCCTTAGGCAACGGTTTTTCTCTTTAGGCCACGGTATATCAATAACCGTTGCCTAAATTAGGGGAATAGGCCACGGTTTTTAAACCCGTCCGATGGCAACGGTTTTCATTCATATTATTTAGGCAACAGTTTCTTAATTGTTGCTAGATGTTTCAGTCACGGTTATTTAAATGTTGGCAAATAGAATAAGGAACATTTATTTAACTGTTGGAGGATGGTATAGGCAACAATTTCGTAACTGTTGCTAGACGTTTTAATATAGACAACACTTATTTTACTGTTGGTAAATAATATAGAAATCGGTTAACTCAACTTTAGGGGACATTTTTGTAACTATTATAGAATAAATCCACAACGATGTTAGCTTTTATTATATTGCGAGGAAAGTCTTTTATATGTTTATACATAACTAAATATATATTTTAACCTTTCAATTACAACACCTAAAAACATACTCGTCACATGTAATTCTGCAACAAGATATCAACTGTTTTTTATTCGTTCAACTCCCAAGCACCGAAAAACATACTCGTCACATGTAATTCTGCAACAAGATAATACAAATTCAATAATACACCAAAGCCAAAGACAGCCAGACCTGTAGAGCATACTCCTAGTTGCACAACAAACAGAGTCTTCAAATGACACTCTTAGACTATGAGAGCCATCACAAACAGAGCAACCGCCCATCTGAACTAATACCACTTAAAAAAGCTAACATAATAGTTTTCTTCTAAAATCCAAAAGAAAAAAGTAAAACATCCATAAAGATTGTATGCTTCAATGTATGTTAATATCATCATTCGTCTTCTATGTCTTGATATTGTTCTTCCTCACCAAGAAAATCTTCCTGCATATATGACAAAAGATATATAAGTTAGAAGCTGAGTTATATAGTTCAATTAGATTATGAAATGAGGAGAAAATGGAATCATGCTACTGTACTTTATATAACATGAGCCTTTATAAGCTACCTAGTCTCTTCGCTCCCTAATGATACCAAGAAAACAAGTCTCAAGCATTATTGCCAAGTAATGAACCAATAATATAATAGGTCATTCTCCACCATTTTATATCAAGTATCAAAAGCATGACAAGCAACATTTTTTTTATGTGTGCTAAACTGTATTTATATTTGAGTACAAGGGGTACCTGAACCCGTATATAATAAAAGAGAACACTAGGGTAAAATTTCAACCAAGAGTAACAATTTACAACTAGGTTGAAATTCTCACTTGTGATCCAACAAAAACACATCCCCATGGACATAGTACATACCAACAGGACCCAACAGATCTAATGACCATACAAGGCCAAAACCAAAACCAAAAACCAAACTCAAGTGTAAAAGCTAGCTGAATATTCAAAGGCCCACCAGATATATTTAAGAATTTTTTGAAAAGACCAAAGCTCACCAGAATTACACAACACCACATTACCGACTTGAAGAACCATGGAACGAAAAAACAAGAAACAAAAGCTACCCATATAAGGTACAAACTAATATCAGTAGAAGCATAAACCATGTAAAGCCTTCAAACTAGAAAAAATCATGAGGGATGCCAAGGAAACAAGTTTTAGACAGAATGAGGGATTTATATTGGAGCAATTTATATACAATGAAAAGGATCTTCAATTTTTCTAAGTGAACTGCATTATTGAAATTATGCATCTTAAGGATATTTTAAATGCTAATTCATGTAGAATCCAAACTAAAACATAAAGAAGTAATCCAATCCTCCATCACCAGAATTCATATTATGTTACAAATTGCACAACTTTTGAGCACAATAATAGTCAAAAGCTATTATTAATGACTTGAAACCTATTTAACTAGTAGCTACAACTAATAACTTGTTTATAGTAGTATCCATTGCTTCCTTAACTTGGAACAAATAATATTATTAGCGGACAAATTAAATACACAAATAAAGTTTTGATAAATATTGTTATACCTGTTCGTTATTTGGAACATGAGTTGATGTAGAAGAATGTGATGCTGCATTGTTTTCGTTGCCTAAAGCATTTGCCATCATATCATCCAAATCCTTTTCATCCAAATTTGGCTTGTTTTGCTTCAATAAACTTCTTACAAGTGCTTCCAATCCATCAACCTTCTTAAACATCTTATTCATCTCGTGCGAATGTTGTTTCTTAATCGCAGCAATTTCTTCATTTCTTTTTAACATAGATGGTGTGACGGTTCTTTCAAAGCAACGCACTTTCCCTGACTTTTCTTTGCCAAAGAGTGATCGAAAAGTTTGTCCAGGAGATTCAGTTGAGTTTTGAATTGAATCTTTAAGCGTAGTCTAATAAAAGAACATTAATGTTAAGGATAAAATCAAGACTTTAAATACACTTGATGGATAACACTAGACTTACAATAACAACTTGCGTTTATGGATCTACTTCCTTTCCATTTCGGCTTTGGCGAGTCTCGACGAACATTTCAGCTTGAAGGACATCCCCTCCCTTCTTGTTTGCACGCTACATCAATTAGTTGAGCAATAGGGAACACATATTGATTAGAAGATTTATTTGTTTTAGATATGGAAAATAACACACACATACACACTTATAAATTCACTACCAATCGAGCACGAATTCTAGCAAAATTCTTTGGCCCCATCCGGTGAATATATTTCTGCTTAGCTTTATTCGCAGCATTTTTTTTTGCTAATTTTATGCATTATAGAGGAACAAATGAAAGTGAGAAAATAAAATAATTTAAAATTAAAAAGTGTATAATTATCTTACTTGGATAGTATCGTGGTTCCGATAAGCCATCAATTGTCTAAAATGGGCTTCAGGTATGGTCTCTGGACGATGTTTTAACCTTTCCCTCAAATTAGAGTATTTCAAAAAATGCTTCTTCTTGATAGAGTTCTTGTAGCATCTCCAAGCATCATTTATGCGAGAAAATACCGCTTTCCTTCCTTTATTGGGAACAAGGTATTTATCCTACAAAAAAGAAAGAAACAAAAGAATATCATTGACATCAACTTAATTATTAAATATTAAAGTATTCAATGAAATCCAATGAAATATGAAAAATGCCTTCCCCATACATTAACATATTCCCACATGCGATCCTTGTAATCAACAGGAACAACTTTAAAGTTTGTGTAAATCAAGGGACAAAAGTCTGAATTCCTTGCTATAGTGCCCAAGAAATAACTTAAGTCAGAAACTATTTTGTCAGTGGGCCCAATTGGCTCTCCATAATCATCTAAGATAATTTCTTGACGATCTTGCGTAGGTCTTGCATGAATGCTCAAGCATTGTGTCGGTCCTCACGTTCGTTTCTTAGACGCCCCTATATTAACATAGAAGTTATGCAACAGAAGATAAAATACAAAAGATGGCATACATATATAAGGTGTAGAACAAATTATAACTAACCAATTCCATATAACTAAACAAATATGGCATACATACATTCCTTACCATTTATTTCACCACCTTCCTCTTGGAGTGCATATTCTTCTTGTTCGATGTCATTTTGTTCTTCATCTTCACTCTCATTTCCTATCTCTTCTTGCTCACCGACCTCTCCATTTTCTTCAAGAAACTCATCAATTAACATTGGTGGGCAAATTGGGTTTCTTTTTGTCTTCTTCATAGGGCTTTGCTGCATTGCCATTGATTCATCATCTTGAGTCATTGCCTTTTTCACAGCTTGCCTCTTTAAACCTTGCTTTTGGCTAGATCCTTTGATTTCAGTCATGGATGCTTTCATAGGTAACTTCTTTTGGCTTGCACTCACAGATTGACTCTTCGGATCTTGATTTTGATTAGATTCTTTTCTGTGTCATGGTTGACAACTTCTTTGGATCATGATTTTGTCTAGATCCTTTAGGTAGAGTGATGGTTGGTTCCATTGGCAACTTCATTTGACTTGTACCAACAGATTGATTCTTTGGATCTTGACTTTGACTAAATCCTTTGCTTTGAGTCATGATTTCTTCCATTGGCAACTTCTTTGGAACATTATTTTGTCTAGATCCTTCAGGATGAGTGATTTCTGGTTCCATTGGCAACTTCTTTTGACTTGTACTCACAGATTGGCTCTTTGGATCTTGACTTTGACTAAATCCTTTGCTTTGAGTCATGATTCCTTCCATTGGCAACTTCTTTGGAACATTATTTTGTCTAGATCCTTTATGTTGAGTGATAGCTGGTTCCATTGGCAACTTCTTTTGACCTGTACTCACAGATTGGCTCTTTGGATCTTTATTTTGACTAGATCCTTTGCTTTGTGTCAGGATTGCTTCCATTGGCAACTTTGTTGGATCATGATTTTGTCTAGATCCTTTAGGTTGAGTAATGGCTGGCTCCACTAGCAACTTGTTTTGACTTGTACTCACAAATTGACTCCTAAACATAGGCTTGTGTATGGATCCTTGAACTTTCATCCTAGTTGCATTAGTACTTTCAGCATTGCGAACCAGCTTCTCACGCTTGATTTTAAACCTCTTAAGCAATCCAGTGCTTGATCTTACATTTTCCTGGATATCGAAAGTAACACTTTCACCCTTGTCTTGCTTTAAGCTTGCTTCGCTCATTTTCTAACAAGAAAAACATAATACAAATTTAGGAAATGCAACATATAATTAGTAGATAACAGTGAATTTTATAACATCGATATTAACCATCCAGCCATCTATACACCTAGATATTATAGCATAACAAGTGTTTTGCAGATTTTGTGTTACTTGAGACAACACAAAGATCACCAAAACACCCACCCACCAACACAAATGACCATTGTTTCCTCGAAAAAGTTCTAGTAGCAATTCAAACTTAAAACATTTCTAAAGGATCCAAAAACAATGACCTAGGATCCAAAAAATTTATTAAAAGTAAACCATAAAATAAGCTAAATCTGGAGAAGAGATTATGGAAGCAAAATGAATTCTTGACATTGTCAAAACTTATATGCATTAGTCCATGAAGTCCAACAAAGTGTCATCAAAATCAGAATCCTCTTCATGTTCTGTTGCATGCAGAACATGGGAAGGTTTCTCGGTGATGGTTGCAGGTATATCTTCCCTAATCAAATTGAGTTCACCATCATTATTTGGTGCATTTATATTTCTTCTATCATCATATGGTTCACTCCAAAAAGATTCTTGAGCATCTAAATCTGATTGGTCACCCATGTTAAATAAATCTCTTGGAACTATCTTTATAACATAATGCCTATTTGCTTCAAAAGGATCATTGACATAAAAACATTGGTGAACTTGCCTAGCTAGTACAAAAGGATCATCTTGGTAACATTTTTTGTTGAAGTGTACACAAGTAAGTCCATATTTGTCTTCTTCAACCTCAAACCAATCACACTTAAACAACACAAATTTGAAGTGACCATAATAGTCTAACTCAATTATATCGTTAATTGCTCCAAAATAAGTAATAGGTTCTGTTTTTGGATTTTCATCCTTAGAGCTTGCAAAACTTGGAGTCAATGAAACCAAAGTCACACCAGAATTTTGGGTTTTACGTCTTGCGTCTCGTTTCTTAGTGTGGAATCTATATCCATTAATGAGGTATCCTGAAAACCTCTTTGCAACAGTATTTGGTCCTCTAGAGAATTGTTTAAGTCGAATTGATATATCATCTTTCATGGCACGATCCTTAAACCATTCACCAAAATCTTGACTCTGAGATTTTGCTTTGGTCCACTTTCCTCCTTTAGTGTGATCATTAACAGTGTCTTCATGCTCTCTACAATGACAACAATGTTATTTATTAGATTACTCTAAAATATATTTTATAGACGAGTGGTCGGATGATGAGCTATTATGATACCTGATGTATATTTGAACTTCATCGCAATTGAACAAGAGGTATCGATGGGCTTGGCCTTTTGATTTAAAATCTAGAGAAAATGGTTTACCATTTTTCTTTCCCCCTAAAGGACGACCAATACTTGAAAAGTAATCAGCTGAATCTAACTCAAACGAATCGTTATGATCATAGTTTCGACTCCTTCTATTTAGCATTGTCTCTACACTTTTATGCAAATATCTTGAGCAAAAAGTTAAAGCTTCTTCGGCCAAATACCCCTCAGCAATAGAACCTTCAGGATGACTTCTATTACGAACATAAGTCTTAAGTTTACATAAATGTCTTTCTGGGGGATACATCCATCTGAATTGAACTGGACCACCTAACCTGACCTCATTTGGTAGATGAATAGGTAAATGAACCATTATGTCAAAAAAGGCAGGGGGAAAAATCATCTCCAATTGACAAAGTATTTCCGCAATCTCTGTTTCTAAGTAATCCAAATCTTGCACTTGGATAGCTTTCTGACATAGAGAGCGAAAAAAAGAACCAAGACGAATGAGAGGGTGAGCCACTACATTGGGCATTGTGTTTCTTATTGCTATTTGTAACAAGTAATGTAACATAAAATGTGCATCATGACTCTTATAACCAGATATTTTCTTTTCAAAGAACCTGGACACATCTTGATATATTTGATGCACTACCATCTGGTAATTTGGCATCTTTCAAAACACTGCAAAAATTACCCTTCTCTTCCGGAGTCATTGAGAAACATGCTTTTGCAAACTCTGCACGACCTCCACCAATCTCCCTTGGATGAAGTTTCTTTCTAATTCCCATTTCTTGCAAATCATAACGAGCATTGACATGATCTTTTGTTTTCCCTGAGATATCCAAAAGAGTCCCAATAATATTATCACATATGTTTTTTTCTATGTGCATCACATCAAGATTATGACGTAATGTATTATGTGCCCAATATGGCAACTCAAAAAAAATTGACCGCTTTTTCCATGGACCATCAATTTTCTGTTTTTTCTTCTTCCCAAATACATTGTTGAAAGATTTTTAGTTTTCTAAGATCTCTGACCCTTCTAACAAAGGCGGTGCAGATCTAAGTTATGTTCTTCCATTAAAAGACTTTCTATTAGCTCTCCAAGAATGGCCTATTGGCAAAAAAACACGATGATCCATATAACCCATCTTATGACTATGTTTCAAGTAGATTGAAGAAGTGTTATAATTACAAGATGCACATGCTAACTTTCCTTTAGTGCTCCAACCAGACAACATAGCATAGCCAGGGTAGTCACTAATAGTCCATAAAAGAGCTGCACGTATTGAAAATGTTTGATTTCTTGAGGCATCATATGTCTCCACTCCTAATTCCCACAAATCCTTCAACTCCTCAATCAATGGTTGAAGGTACACATCGATATTATTTCTGGGTGATTGTGGTCCAGGAATTAGTAATGACAATATAGTATATTCAGACTTCATGCAAAACCATGGTGGATAATTGTATACCATCATCATGACAGGCCATGTACTGTGAGATATACTCATAGTCCTAAATGGATTGAATCCATCACTAGTCAAGCCAAGTCTTACATTACGAGGCTCAAATGCAAAATCAGGATGAAGCCTATCAAAGTCTTTCCATGCTTGGCCATCAGCGGGATGCCTCAATTTCCCATCCTTTGAGCGCTCTTCTTCATGCCACCTCATTGACTCGGCTGTCTTTGAACACATAAATAGCCTTTGAAGTCTAGGAATCAAGGGAAAGTGTCTCAAAATCTTTGCAGGGACTTTATGCTCATTTTTTGGTTGCTCAAACTCACAATTTACTTTAGGGAATTCCTTCCATCGTGAAACTTTACAAAACCTACAGGAATCGTCATTCTCATGCTCTCTCCAATATAACATGCAATCATTCGGACATGCATGAATCTTTTTATAATCAAGACCTAAGTCCTTAATCATGGCCTTTGTTTTGTTGAAAGATTCAGGAATGTTTAGATGAGGCATCGCTTCTTTCAATAGTTCTAAAAGTGCGGTGAATGATGCATTGCTCCATCCATGAAGACACTTCAATAAGTACATTCGAATTATGAATGATAAAGTAGAGAAATTTTTGCACCCCGGATACAATTCTTGTTTTGCCTCATTAACCAAATTGTAGAATTTTCTTGCACCCTCATTAGGACCTTCATTAACTCCCTCTACTTCTGCCACATCTCTGAATGTGTCATACAATAAGCCATCAATGTCATCATGTGAGTCCTCTTGATCTTCCATGTTATTGTCAATTTCCATTGGCAGCATTCGCTACCCATGGTTTACCCAAACATCATAGCCTTTTAAAAATCTTGTGCCTATTAAATGATCATAAACCACATTTCTTTTTGCCCAACAACGATTTCTACATTTGGCACAAGGACACAAAATCTCATCTCCTTGAGGTCTTCCTATAATGTAGGCAAAATCTAAGAATGACTTAACACCATTGAAATACTCTTCACTAAACCTTGGCAATTTAGTCCACTCTTTGTCCATGACTTTTAATCTAATACAAAATAAAATGATGCACTATGTCATTATAAGTTTTATTTAATGTGTTAAGTTATTCAAAACTTTATATTTTATAACAAACAACATATCCTTAGAATTAGCATATTAGGAAAAATTGTGATAATAAAAGGAACAAAGTATAGGTTGTCAACAATATTAACAAAGAAAATAAAAAAAGGTTGAAGGTTAAATTTCACATTTCACAAAAGACATTTTACATTCAAAATATAAGGTTTTCATGTTCAAGCTAAAGTAAGTGGCAACTTACTTCCAGAAGCAAGTAATGGCCCAATCTTCTTGTAAGAGAGAGCTGTCACACCATAACCGCTAGCTACCTGCAACCAAAACAGTTTACATTTGATGATTGATGATAAATAATAACCAATCAAAAGTTATTTATTTTTTTTAACTTATTGTACCTTCACTCTTTTTTCTATACTTTTAAGAAGCATATCAATAGATTCTTTCAAAGTCAATAATTTTAGACTTTATTATATCTTTGAGCATGGAGAAGAAGGAGAACAAAGGTGTTTCACTGAAGAAATTGTTTGCTAAAGGTTTTAGTCATACAAGTGTCTGTGCTTTACTGTTGCTTTGTAATGTAAACGGAAGAATATTCTTCCGTTGACTGTGTCCATGAGAAGAGTTGTGTTGGACTTGTCTATCAGCTTCATTAATTTGTTCCAGGGAAATTCCCCACTGTCTATGAATAGAAACATCCATGCCTAGATGGTGATGGTGCCATGTACTAAATTTTTATTTTTATTTTTCTATTTTGTTTATTATATCTATCGGACTACTATAGGTGATAGGTCCATGTACTAAATGTACAACTAATGTAACAGTCAAAATTATGCAGCTTGCATGATCTATATTTAGGGAATTTAGCTACAATCAAAATTATGCCAAGCTGAAAACGCGTTCAGGGACAAGTGTACACTTTGAACACATATGGCTAAGTTAGGATAATCGATACTGATTTGACCATGCCATTAGCTGCCATATTATTGAAGGGTATAAAAAGAAGTGATTCTGTAACTTACAAAGTTGCAATAAAAATCATACCAGAAATCAATCTTTATAGTCTTTAGACAAAGTAAAAAATAATTGGTTGGTTTCTTTATCTATATCCATATTGACTGATTTGAATCAAATTGCAAAGATGATTAGATCATGTTTTTACTTCAACTCCAAGAAGGGCCTTGCAAAGAGCAATAAAATTTTGGTTTCAACCTCAAATTCAAACCACGGAGAACAGGAAAAGAAGGATGCAATACTGAAAGCTTGTAGCACGTTTAAGGTTATGGAACAAGAGAACAAGCTGAAGAAGGCGTTAGAGGAGGAGCGTAGGATAAGCAGAGAAGCAGGGAAGATGGTCAGATTTGTTACTCTAGAATCTGCTAAATTGGATGCTTAGGGATGATATAGCAAATGATGATGAAATAGAAACTAGTAGTTATTCAAGCAATTTTATTCCTTTTCCTTTGTTTATTTGATGTGACTAGAAATGCCCTTGTCCTTTTTTTCTTTGTGGTGCTTTTCTTATATTTTCATTGTTGTGTATATGAGTGTAACATTATTAATGAAGGAGATTGTTTTGTACATTGATAAAGCAGATATTGTTAGTCATGCTAGAAACGTGCATACCCTAAGTAATTCTGGTTTTTGGGGGGATTTTCCCAGGTCTAAATGATGGGGTCTTGGTTAAAAAAGCCACCTTGAACCAAGTATGTAATACAAAGCAACAGTAAAGCACAGACACTTGAAGTAAAATGAGCTGTATCGGTATCTAACACATATCTAAAATTAAGTGGAATGAAGTCATATATGTTCTATATATGCAATAATTGTGGCTTTGTTATGCAATCAAATGCTTTTACTCAATTCTATATATGTTCCCTAAACTGGTAGAACTTTTGTTTTTGGAAAGCCAAATGAAATTTATTAGAAATAATCGACTAGCAAAGACAAGATGTGCCATAGCCAGAAAAGCAATACAATCAAGAAAAACAGATTATTTCAAAAACATAGGCCTGATGTGTATCTAATATCTATATCCTATATAGAATGGCAGCAAAAATAACCCAGGCTAACTAAAGCAACTAGAATCAACAAGAAAATCATGTTAAACAATTAAAACACTTCAATGATACCCAAGATGGAAGAAAAAAACTGTCTAAACATGAATATATGTATGCTGTCCAGACATTGAAACACAAATAAACAGGCCTTGCATTTTGTAAAAAAAAAACACTGGAAGTGATACAGAAGGAGTTTTGGCCTGAAATTTTTATGACTTGGAGATTTACATGTTAGTTTTCAAAGACGAAAACAGTGTTTCAATTCAAGTTGTATGGCCAAAGTTATGGTTCAAAGAGTACCTGCTATCAGAAACTGAAATCCAGCAGCACATACATGAATTTCACAAACAAAAGAAATGCAGCCAGAGAGAATCATGGTTTCACATTCTGTTCTCACAACTCAGAACACTAAAATGAGATTTCTAAGTCATCTTCTTAGAAAGCATAAGATTGGAAAAGATAAAAGTAAATTCAGTTCTTAACATCCACAGACCAACCAAAGAATAAAACTAAGCTTCCACGGCCATGATATAAAAGTTCAATTCACACATTTCATCAAACAGTTAGTACTCCATCAAAATAAACATATTAAAATATTATTAGACAACATTATAGCCATTCAAATATATGAATATATTCAGGTAAAACATAATGAAGGCTGCGATTTTACATTTCATTTCATATTTCTCAGTACAAAACATAATCAAATAGAATTACCAAAAAGAGACTCCAATGGATTGAGGATGATTTCCAATTTCTAATTGATATTACAATTTGAGAGAGAAATTCAAATCACTCCCTCTTTCTCCTTTGTTTCTTAAACTAGAGGAGAAAGAGACATACCCCTACCCAGAGTTTTTCGGACCTCGAGCAGAACACTCCCAAACTAGAATTTTTCGGACTCAACAGAGTACCCAAAAACCAGAATTTCAGACCTTCCTCTTGTTGGCTTGGTCAATCAGTAGATAGATGACAAAGGAACGAAAATAAAAAACTGATCAACGAAGAAAAACTAGAGCCAAACGCTCAAGCTCATACCTAACAGAGTTACGAGAGAGTGCGAGAAAGCATGAAACGAAACAGGGAATGGGAAGAACCTTCTTATGGGGCACTCTGAACCTTCTCTTCCAATCTCTCTTTCAAAGCTGAGGAATGTTACAGAAAACAAAAATCTCCAAAAGAAGAAGAATGGAGAGTAAGTATGAGAAGCAAATCAAGCGAGAAAGAGAATGAAAGAGAAAACATAGATAGAATTGCAAGAGAAGGGTGGTTACCTTGGTCAATCAAATCAAAACCCTAGCTCTCTGATTCAATTTGAGGGGTTTTCGTTTGAGGGCAGAGGTAGCGTTCGAGTGTCTCTGCCTCTTACGAAAAAGAACGAGGGAATTGCAGCGCGCGAGAAATATATATTTGGCGTCATTTTTAATTTTAATTTTAATTTTAATTTTAATGTTAATTATTAGAAAAACAGTTGTCAATAGTGTCCACAGTGTAAAACCATTGTCTCTGATCCATCCACGTTTTTAAAATCGTTGCCTAACATAGATAAGCTACAGTTTTGTAATGTTCTTTTAAAAAATATACAAAATATATAAATTATTGAGTACAACAACAAAACTGTTGCTCACTCTATGTTTTAGGAACAATTTTTCAAGCGTTGGTAAGAATAGTGTTGCCTAAAGTACAAAATGCTGTAGTGGTACTAAGTTGATATTATAAAAAAAAAAATTACACTTACAATATATCAAAATTAAGTTCATAAAGTTATCTCTTTCATTGTTGTTGTTATTATTATTATTATTATTATTATTATTATTATTATGTTATTATTATTATCATCTTTTTTTTTATAACCATATTATAGGTACGAAGTATCCATCATCGTTAGCAGTGACTAATATTCGTCGAGGAACTTGTTGGGCATACAAAGTGCATGGGTTCTCTCCTCCCAACCAGATTTTCTCCATACACTAGAGACAAGATTCGAACCTCTGACCACTTGTTTAAGGTATTCAAATCCCTTCAATTTTGTTATAATTAGTACTATCACTAGTGGAAAATATACATTAGACGGTAAAGGTTTACGTCAGTTAACCAAAAGCTAGACGTTAAAAAGGGGGCGGTGGCAGTTTTGTAAATATCAGACTTCATTAATTCAATTTTAACATCAGTTGTTTTAAGGACTGACGTTAAAAGTGAAGTGACTCACTTTTAACGTCAGTTCAATAAACAACTGACGTTAACAGTGAACGTTTTAACGTCAGTTCTTTATCGAACTGACGTTAAAAGTGAGTCACTTCACTTTTAACGTCAGTCCTTACATCAACAGACGTTAAAGGTTATTTTAATAATTTTTTATCTAGTATACGTACCCTTCCGCATTGCCTTCCTCAAAGTTTCAGTTTCACAATTGCTTTGATGTTTTGTGTTTCTGTTTTGAAAACTAAAATATATGTGCGAAGTATAAGTTGAATCAATAATCCAAACCGGATCTCATTCATGAAGTGTAATACTGATCGATGAGAAGATTGAAAGGGTTTAAAATCCTATAAAAAGTTACATTGAAATGGTTTAAAATCCTAAACATTAAAGCTACATCCCATCAGAGAGTTTTATGAAATATGCCAAAGGGAAAACTATACTCCGAAGGGTGCACTCGATCTGTTTTAGCAATGGTCTTGGAACAGTCACTTGCATTCTTTAAGACCTCAGAAAACTGGGGGGCATGAGAGAGCTCAAGAGAGGCAAAAACAGGTGCACTAGATCTGTTTCAAGCAAAGGCAGTGGTTCTAGAGACTTCCATGACGGTCACTTGCTGCCAAAGCTGAGGTTTTGGAACTGTGACGCCCGAGCACCTGATTTGCCCTCCAGCAGCTGATTCTCCGGAAGGATGATAAGTGAGCAACTCATATTACATGGTTTACACAAGCTTATCACCCATGTTACGTGATTTACGCAACCTCAGAAGTTGTTTGACCATTAAGACAAAGATCTTTGAGTCTAGGAACAGGAAGAAAGAGTGATGAAGTTAATCTCCATGGCAGAGCCATATTGTGAAGCCGAAAATTAAAAGGATGGAAGGAAGCTATTTATAGGAGCAGGGGATGAAGTTACTAAGCTATTCTGATTTTCTTGAAAACTTATCTATAAACTTAATGCTCATTAAGAGGATTAAGTTACAAGGTGCATGGGTAAGTAGCACAGTAGTCAAAGGAATGAATGTTTTTGCAGATATCTATACACTTTTAACGTCAGTTGTTTAAAAAAACTGACGTTAAAAGTGTTTTTAAAATAAAAAATATTTATTGTTAACGCTGCTTTTTTATACAACTGGCGTTAAAAGTGTGATTTTTACTTCAGTTAAATAAATAGCTGACGTAAATAATCCTATATATTATAAACGTGCAGAATGAATATTGGAAATAATGTAATTAATATACAGGAACTAGGCAGTCATAAATTAAGTTGACGTTAAAAATGAGGTGGTGGCAGTTTGTAAATATTAAATCACTATTTGCATCAGTTCTATAAATAACTGACGTAAATAATTATGAAACTCATTTCATTGGTTGTCATGTCCCTGTTGTCCCTATTAACGCAGATCACTCCATATAGTGCAGTTTATTTCTAAACCTTTTTTTTAAACAAGTTTATTTTTAATTTTTATTAATTAGCTTGAATTAGTAAACAAATTCTTGTGCAAATTAAAATAAATAAACACTTAACATAAAACAAGTTATATGTATAATCAAATCGTATCTCATTGAAGCGATTCATAAGTTAAAATTACATGATTAAAAGATAAAAAATTTCTGCAACATAGCCCTAAAATATAAAAAAGTTTCTGCTTCAACATCATTTTCTTCTCAGTCCTGTCATCAGAAACTCCAATGGATGCATCACCTCCCTCACTTGAATTCCATGATGCAAAGTAAATCCTCAAATCTTTGCATCTTTTTTCTTCACTGGAATTCCTTGATGCATCGTCTTGAATCCACAGTCACTTGCTTCCAAAGCAAAGTGAAAGGGATGACGGGGATGAAATAAAGTGAGAGAATCACATTACGTGATTCACCCAACCTTACCATCCATGTTATGTGATTTACACAACCTCAGAAGTTGTTTGACCATTAAGACAAAGATCTTTGAGTCTAGGCATAGGAAGAAAGAGTGATGAAGTTAATCTCCATGGCAGAGCCATATTGTGAAGCAGAAAAAATTAAAATGATGGAAGGAAGCTATTTATAGGAGCAGGGGATGAAGTTACTAAGTTATTCTGATTTTCTTGAAAACTTATCTAAAAACTTAATGCTCATTAAGAGGATTAGGTTACAAGGTGAATGGGTAAGTAGCACTGTAGTCAAAGGAATGAATGTTTTTGCAGAAACTAGTAAACTTTTAACGTCCGTTGTATAATACAACTGACGTTAGAAGTGTGAGTGTTTATTAATTTTGGCAGAAACTAATAAACGTTTAACGTCCGTTGTGTAATACAACTGACGTTAGAAGTGTGAGTGTTTTTTAACGTCAGTTTCTTAAGACAACTGACGTTAAATATATGACCTTTAACGTCAGTTTTTACTAACAACTGACGTAAAATGTTGTTTTATTTTGATTATAACGTTTACACCCGCGCGGCTTCTGCACTTCTCTGTACGTCTCTTTTCTCTTTTCATCACGCTCAACCCTCACTCTCAACCCTCACTCTCACTCTCACTCTGCCCTAATCGCGAGCTCATCTCCACCGCAACCACCGCGAGGGCTTCTTCGCCACCACCGTGAGGTACACTCTTAACCCCTAACTCTGTCTTTCCCGCTCATTCTTTGCAATAACTTGACATCTCTCTTTCCCCTTCCCGCGCACTAACTCTCCTTGTCCCTCTGCTCTCAGTAACCACATCGAACGTTGGCCACCACTCGAGCTTCCCCCCACCACCACGCGAGCGCCTATTTCTGGTGAGTCTTTAGGGCACATTTTTTTATTTTTGGTTTTGAGTGTATGTTGAAACTGTAGTCTCAGTAGTTGAAACTTGAAACTGTGAGTTTGAGTTGTTTGGAATGTCTCTATTTTTGGTTTTGAGTGTATGTTGAAACTGTAGTCTCAGTAGTTGAAACTTGAAACCGTGAGTTTGAGTTGTTTGGAATGACTCTATTTTTGGTTTTGAGTGCATGTTGCTCTGCTGGTTGATCTGTCACGGCCGTGATGCTCATCACGGCTAGGCCGTGATCAGTTCTGCCCTTGAGGGTCTGGTTCATTTGGCACGTTACAGCCTTGATGGACATCACGACCAGACCGTGACCAGTGCTTGGCACTCTTCAAAAACTATAGTTTTCAATCTCCCGTATTGTCCTTATATTGGATAGATGTTTTGTATATCTACAGGACCTATCTAGTTATTTTTATTTATACTTCTGTATTTATTTTGAGTTATAACCTATGTTAATACATATATATTGTTTCTGAACAGGCATACATATGGATCAATCGGATAGCCCACATGCACGGGAGGACACTGTGGGGGCTTCGCAGGACCCGATCACGCCTACACCTGATTCTAGTGTAAGTTTACATGTTATATACTATCTTTAGTCCTTCTTTTTAATGTAAGTTTATAATGTTACAACCCTCTATTTTATCATTTTTTTTGTCCATACAGACATCACAGGCTCATAGAAAATGGGGTAGAGGAGTCACCTCGTTGAAGAAACTAGAGAAGGACGGGCAAAGCGGACAGAAGCTTGAGGTGTCCTTCGATGCTAATCTAAATGCCCAGGGACCCCGTGCTAAAGAATTTAATAAGTGGGTGTTTCTACAAGCGAAGCAGCATGTAAGCATCAACTACAACCACTGGAATGACGTTCCACAGAACGTTAAGGATCAGATTTGGGAGGCTATCACGGTATTTTACCTTTACATTCGTTTTATTTACATTATTAGATAATTATCCGAGTTATAATCCATCCAGTTGTTATGTATTTAATGTGTAGGTGGCTTGGACTGTGCCAAATGACGAGGATCATCGTCATAAATGTATGAAAATGGCATCAAAGCGTTGGAATGGGTTCAAGCATGATCTTGGGAAGAAGCGGCTTGATAAAATGTTCTCGGATTATCCCTGGATTGATCAGGATACTTGGGATATGTTTGCTAGGAGTCGACAGGATGGAGAATTTCAGGTTGGTTGATTAAGGTAATTTTGTATACTTATTATAGATCATTTAACTGTATTTAATTATGTGTTTTTGTTTGAATAGGCTAAGGCAAACAAGGGTCGGCAGAATCACGCGAAGAACGTCCGCCGCCACACCATGTCTCAGGGTGGGCACCAGACTCGGATCGAGCAGATGATGGTGGATAGGCTGAGGGCGAAGCAGGAAGAGCACTCTGCTAGGATTGAAAGAGGAGAGGTGCCTGAGGGCACACCATTAAGTCCTCCGTCGGACATCGACCGCGAGGATGTCTGGTTAGTCGGCCGCATGACAAAGACGGGATCTTTTAAAGTTGATGCCACTCGCGAAGTGGCAGATAAGATTGTAAGTAAATAATTAACTTGATTTCAATTGTTATTTGTATAGATATTTGCAACACTTTTCACTTGCACGTTTTTTCATTTTTTTTCATTGTAGATGGATCTTAAAGCACAATCCTCCCAGGGCGCATTCGTCCCTTCTGGACGGCGGGACGTCTTGATGACTGCTCTAGGCAAGAAAGACCATCCTGGTCGGGTTCTCGGTGTTCCTGGGAACGTGATCATCAAAGAATATTATGGCAAGTCTTCTTCACGAAAGCGGGTGGTTGATGAAGCATCAATTTTGGCTGACATTACTCAGCACCTCATGTCCAACCCAGCTATTACAACATATCTGATGCAAGGCTTAATATCCAACCCAGACTTCAAGCAGGCGCTTGCCAGAGAGCTTTCCTCCGTCGGTACATCCCAGGACACCGCAGGGCATGCCAACCCTTCACATGTGAGCACAAAAGAGAGTTTTAGTAGGGCACATGTGGAGGACGATGAGTTCACAGCTAGGGAGCGGGAGTTCGAAGTCCAACGCTATGAGCATGAGTTGGAAATGAAAAGGCGTGAGCTTGAGTTGGACTCCAAACGACGTGAGCTCGAAATGTTAACAAAGGTATGTATTCATTATTAATGTCCAAATTAGTCAAATAATTACTTGTGTTTTTTTAATTATAAAAAACTTATCTGTTTTATTTTTCCTAAACTGAAGGCCAAGTCGATGTCGGTGCCGCTGTCACCTATCACTCATTTGTTCTCACTTGGTGAGGATTATGCGTTTGAGATTTTTGAATGTCCATTGGAGCACGATGGATGGGTGGCACGCCCAGATCAATGGATGATATTTACCTTCTGTGGTGACGATCTCGGGAACGCCTGCAGAAATAACGTCTGGATGAACAACAATGTTTTCAGTCTCTGGTGTACGTAAGTTAATTTTAATTTTATAACTTATTTATTTTTGGTATTTTTCCATTTAATAATTTATTTTAATTTCAATATATATATTATGTAATTAACATCCACACCTTTTCATATCTTAGGTATCTCCATCGTCTTCGGCTTGATAAGGGCGTTGCATCAGTTTACGATTTCTTAGATCCGTCAATCCTTCTACCCGATTTCTTTGCTGACGATGCATTGAGTAAATACTTAGGGAACTTGTTGGGAGACAATCCGAAAGAATTATATCTGGCTCCCTACTGTATGAAAAGCCATTGGCAGTTGTTCGTACTTCACCCGTCTAGGCATACTGTCATATTCTTCTGCTCTCTCCACCAACAGCCGCCACCGAAGGTGGTGGAAGCTGTAAATAAGTAACTAATCTTAAATTTAATTTAAGTTTTAATATCAGTTGTTTTTAGTTTATTACACACATGATATATGAATTTGTTAATTGATCGACATGATTATTTGTTTATGATAGCGCGCTGAAGGCGAGTAGCATAAGTTGCGCCAACGGGAGAAGTAGGACTTCTAAGGCTAAAGCAAATCCTGTATGGAACATCCTCAAGGTTTGGTAGTTTATTTATCAAATAATTAATATTATAATTACTAATTTATATGTATAGTCAACTGACGTTGAAATTAATTTTGTTGGTAGTCTCGATTTCAAATTGACGGGTGGTCGTGTGGCTATTATGTGATGCTTCATATGCTGAACATAGTCTCCGCATCTATTACGGATGGATGGAATAAGGTAATATTTAAACAAATTGTTAAATTATATATTATAGTTTTGAAGATGACTTGCATTGATGTTATTGTTATTATTTGAACGTGTCTAGGCATTTATCGACCAATCGCCTATTCAAGAAGATGAGTTAAGAGACTTGAGGATGCGCTTCGCTGAATTCTTCTTCAAGTATGCGGCTGAAAAAGGAATTGACAGGATACCTCCGCAATACTTAGATAAATAGTTTTTTTGTTAGACTTTAGAAACTAATTAATAACATGTATATATATATATCCTTAGATTGGTATTTTTGTTTTTTAGACATTGGAACTAAAATTTCTTTATATATATACATGGGTTTTGGTTTTAAGTCCCCCCATTGTTCCATTTTTCCTTTGCAATTCTGTAATGTGTGTGATATTCTGTGTTACTGGGATATATACTGAATGCAGGGATAGCTGAGGGGAGTGACATTTTAAAACTGAATTAAAAAAAACCTATTAACGTCAGTTGTATCAAACAACTGACGTTAATAGTATTTTATAAAATATACAGTACACTATTAATGTCAGTTGTTTATTACAACTGACGTTAAAATTAAACCTTTAACGGCAGTTCTTTATAACAACTGACGTTAGTTTTAACAAAATTAACGTCCGTTGTCTTAAAGAACCGACGTTAATAGTTTTATGTTTAACGTCAGTTGTTTAAAAAACTGACGTTAATTTTTACAAAATTAACGTCAGTTTTGTTAAAGAACTGATGTTAATAGTTTTATATTTAACGTCAGTTCTCAACTAACGTTAAAATATTAACTATTAACGTCAGTTGTATTTACGTCAGTCAGTATTCTGACGTAAAAAATCAATTTTAACTGACGTAAAAAGCACTTATTGCACTAGTGTATCACCACTAGTCCTTTCAATTTTGTTATATTAGAAAGATTAGTTATCACCAACCATTCTACTAAGGTTGAATCCTGTCCAAAAAAATTTCAAAAAAAAAAAATTTCTACCAAGGTTTTTTTTTTTACAAAAGAAAAGTTAAGCAATATCATTAATAATGGAGAATGCAATACATTCACTAACATCATCACGAATTTGGAGAATAATAATATGTGTAGTAACCCCTAACAAAGAGTGAGCAACTACATAGACTTTTTTCCTATCAAACTCTACCAAAGAGTTGTAAACATAAGATGATAAAAGACTCCTACAATTTGAAATAAAAACCCTATAATTAGCTTGGTCCTCTTGAAGGAGACCTAGGACTTCCTCTTTTTGCACCTGGAGTCTGGGAGAGTAAATATAAAATTTAACTTTGAATAAATATCCTCCCTCATCACGTAAATTGTGATCGAAGTCGATGCTTCTATCTACCTGCAAGAAAGGCTTAATGCACTGCCAATTGTCTTCGACTTTATTTGCATAAACTAAAAAAAAACCAAAATTAAAAAGAGAAAACGACAAAACGTGTCTGACCAATAACACTAAACGAGGTATTTGTGGATATAAACTGCACACAGGTTACCCATGCATCGGTAGTTCCAACTAAGGATACTTATGGCTTTCGGCGGGCACGGGAACCAGAACCTGCCAATAAAAAATGGATCGAAATGGAGATAAACAATTCCTTCATCTTCTTCACCCAACAACGATAGACTCTCACAAATAGAGAGAAAAACATAGCTCTCACAAGCGGAGAGAAAAATATAATAATCCTCAGATAGCAGGAGAAAGATTAACTGCATACAAAACTAGGGCTGCCTCCTCTCTACTAAGGTTAAATATGATGATAAATGAATTGCATTCTTCAAAGAGGTTCTCAAAGACCATGATCGTGATGTATGCAGCAGACCATTCCACCTTGGAAACCAAAAAATGTCTTACAATGGTTTAGAGATGATATTTTCCCTTCACGATGAATACTGGAGAGAAATTAGAAAAAATTGTGTAATTCACTTCTTCAGCTCGAAACCTCTCTCTAGCTTTTCCCATGTTAGAGATTCTGAAGTGATGCGAATGATAAAAAAGATATCTGGTCATGTATCTTCTTCCAAAGCTACAAACTTGAGTGAGATAACACTGTCTGTCTCAAGCACTATAATCTGTAGGATGGCTTTTGGGAGAAGATATGAGGATGAAGGAGCTGAGAGGAGCGGGTTCCATTGGCTTCTTAATGAGGTACAAGCCATGTCCATTGAATTCTTTGTTTCAGATTATATTCCTTGCATGGGGTGGGTAATTGGTAAACTCACAGGCTCACTTGCTCGTCTTAAGAACACTTGCAAAGGTTTGGATGCATTTTTCGAAGATGTCATTGAGGCGCACCTCGATCCAAATTGGAAAAAAGGATCCAAAGAGAAGGATATCGTTGATGTGTTGCTAGCTCAACAATCACTTGCCAATAGATTTCACGAATATACACATCAAAGCTATCATCATGGTATGTGCTAGCTCATGTTTATCCAATGATTTAAAAATTGAATCGGAGATAAAACCGGTGAGACCTTTGGGTCATGGTTCAATAATTGGTTCATCCGATTCTATCCACGGTTGAAACGGATGACTAATAAATTTATAAATAAATAAATAAATAAGTTTTAAATTGAGGGGAAAAGTAAAAAAAAAATACAAAATCGATTTTGAACGGTTCAACTCGGGCCAATTCATGATTCAAAGCGGTTCAACCCTAGTTCAAAGCGGCTTGACTAGTTTTTGGACGGTTCAATCAGATCATGGTTCAAAAAGACTGGACCGCACCGCCGAACTGACCGGTTCCCCGTTGAACCGGTTGAACCATCCTGTTTGGTCCGGTTTTTAAAACATTATGCTTATCCACTGATTTCTCTAATTCTTTTAGTAATAGATTTTTTAACAGGAATTTTTAATAATGGGATATAATATTTTAGGGGTTTAATTTTGATATACTGTCAATACAATTTTTGTTATCTTAGGGGAGACTCATAAGAGGTCTTATACATGGTTGGGGAAGAGGGAAGAAGGGAATGAGAAAAGGGTGGAGTGCGTTGTGGGGGTCTGAACCTGCACGCTCATGATTCATGTGTCGAAGCTAGCTTACCAACTGAGCTGACTCATGGGGACGCCAATATGAATTTTTTTTTCATGGTATTCTCAATATATAAATTTTTTATCTTGTGAATCAATCACAAATCATCCTAAATTAGGTCCTATATGCAGCCACAACCATTTGCAGCCACAACTTCTCCATGAAGAAATTGGCCCAATTAGGTCCTATATGCAGCCACAACTGTTTAGCTAATGACCAGATTGATGAAGAACCCTAGAGTGACGAAGAAAGTTCAAGAAGAAGTCAGAAATCACTATGGCAAAAAAGAGTTTATAAATGAAGATGATATAAAAAAAACTTGTTTATCTTAAAGCAGTGATAAAAGAGATACTATGATTCTATGCATCAGCGCCACTCCTAACAAGAGAAACAAATAAAAGTATCATTATTGATGGATATCATATACAGCCAAAGACATTTGTGTATGTGAATGGTTGTGCCATTCAAAGAGACCCTGAAACTTGGAAAGACCTAGACGAGTTTCATCCTGAGAGATTTTTGAACAATGATATTGATTTTAAAAGACAAGATTTCGAGCTGATTCCATTCGGCGCATGGCATAGAATCTATGCAGGCATACCTTTAGGGATTGTCACGGTGGAGCTCAAGACTGCTAACATTTTTAATTCATTTGATTGAGAACTGCCTGAAGGGGTGAAAAGGGAAGACATAGACACATATTGGCTACCAGGACTTGCCCAACACAAGAAGAATCATCTTCGCCTTGTTGCCAAGAAGCATAATTAATACCCAATATGACCTACTAATAAAAATAAAAAATAAAGGCAGCCTAGTGCATGAGACTCCCACTGTATGGCCAACTAATATAATAAAGTGATTATGTTTCAATGTTGCTAATGTCTACTTTTGTATCAGATTGTTGTATTGTGGTAGCATTTTTTTATCGTGTGCAAGGTTGTTTTGGTTTTCTTTTGTTGGGGTGCTTTCACTTGGCATGCCCTTTCTCTGTAATGTTTCAGTAGAACTCAAAACAAGTCTTGACTCTTTACAATAACCAACCGTTCGAAGCGTCTTTATTAAATTATTGTCTAATGTTAACTGATTCAGTCTCCTCTTTTCCATTATTGTCATATATACACTAGTGCAGAAAAAGGATTCCACATCGGTTATTTTTGGCTTTTCACATCGGTTTTCAAACTAATGTTGAAAAGACCGATGCGGTTTATTGCAACTTTTCACATCGGTTTTAAAACCGATGTGTAAAGTACATTTTTAATAGAGGTTTTTACATAAACCGATGTGAAAAGTTCATTTGTTAATTGGTAAACTATTGGAAATATCACTTTCCACATCGGTTTTAAGAAAACCGATGTGGAAATTAGACTTTACACATCGGTTTCTACAAAACCGATGTGGAAATTTCAATTTACACATCGGTTTTCCTTAAAACCGATGTGGAAATTGAAATTTCCACACCGGTTTTATTAAAACCGATGTGTAAAGTCTAAATTTTTTTTGAAACTGTTATTTACATTTCTATCATTCCTTTCCCCTGTTTCAGTAATAATGCAAATCAATACCAAAATAACATACTCTAAATATTCTCAACAATCACTTTTGTACAACAAAAACACAATTAATATATACTGAACAATACATATGTATGTTCAATTACATTCAGACAACAAAGATAATTAGAAACCAAAAAGTTACATGATATATTATAGATTTCACATCAAAATACATATAATCAGTCAAAAGTACACTATAGCTAGTACATGATAAGTTTTTTAACTAACTAACTACATACATACATACATACATACATACATACATACATATATATATATATATATATATATATATATATACAAACTATGGTTGGTACACTTCAAGAAAGAAAGTTGCCCAACGCCTCCTTATGTTGTTGATGTCGGAATCAGATAATGGAGTTGGATTGTTGAATATCTGCAAGCTTAATTGGACAAAAGATTATATCTTTTAAGTAATAAACTAACATAAAACATATAACGAATCTATAACTGTTAATTCTAATTGTTATCAAATAACATTGACCTCGTGCCATCTTTCAGTGATCCTGGAGGAGATAATTTCCAACATCCACTGCATCACATAGTATCCACATTCCCATGATCCAGGTTGTATACGTGACTACGTACAAATGAAACCCAATTAGAATATGAGGAATTAAATTAAATAGAAATCAATAATTATACCCACTGCATTTGATGCATTTGAACTAAAAAATATCTTACCCAAGGAATAATCCATCTGATAGCCCGACGCCTTTCACCATGCAACATGTGGTTTGCATTAAAAGAACTATCATGACAAAATAAACATTAATTAAAGTATATCTAATAGATTTCAGATAATTAAAACAACTGCATTGCTGATTATAAAGTATTTTAATGCTTACGTTTCGATGATCGTCTGCAGTTCATTCTCCGGCTTATTTCCAATTGAGCATAAGAAGACCATGACGTTCATCCTTGGGTATAAGATCAACAGTTGCCAATGCTGGCTGTATTTACGGAACAGTTAGTGACTAAGTCATATATAATTATAATTAAATAACCGGTACTTATTGAGATAAGGCGCAAGGTAGAATTGATGATCGTCTTGGGCAAGTATATCACGTATGGTGATGACCCGGTCTTCTGATGCTAGGAGAACATCACCCTGAATGAACATGGGGTCAATGAACCCATAAAGGGCGAGGTTACCCTGATCAACTAACATACGATGCAGATACCTAATATATTGAAAAAACATGTTAATTATCATAGTATTTAAAAATTAATTACTTAACTTATAAATAAAATGTACTTACGTGCACCATAACGATAGCTGTGCAGAACTAGCCATTTCTTTATTGAGTACAATCTCCATAAGTTCCTTCTTTGGGATATACAGTTCATCACCTGGACTGACATCATGTTCCAACCTTACCAAAGCTACGTCATTCTCCATGGTGACAACCTGTATAGCCAGAAGATTAAAAACATCACCAGGTGCCCCTTTGTCGATCCCCTAAACAACAAAGATATATATTAGTAATCACAGATAATTAAGTTATTTCATTCGTAATTAATTAAATGGTCAAATGAATACCTTGGCAGGAGCAGACATCTATGGTCTTCCTGGATCCGACCTTTTAGGCAGAATATCATTTCCAACATCCTATAACGAATAAAAATAAAGCATTATCTTTCAACAATAATAAATAATTTCAACTATGAATATAGAAAAACACAACTAACTGAATACCTCAGATGCAACAAGAAAGCTGACCAATCTTCTTAGCCAGTGGATGAAGTTATCGGGGGCCTGACCCACTGTTTGAACCTCCTCAGTGGGCACAGGGACTCGAGCATCAGCATCTCAAATAATCTCAACAACGATCCTCAGCTGATCATCCGATAATAAACGATGGTGTATGGTATTACCTAAGTTATTATGTGCCCTCCCCAATGCCACTAAGCGGCGATCATGATGATCATCAACATACAGCTCACACCTATCAGGGTCGTCATCATCATCATCATCATCATCATCACCATTTTCAGGCTTATGAGGAGGATCACATGAGCCCTTAGTGCTCACATGGACAGAGGGTTGGACACCGGCTATCATCTGCTGGGACATAGAAGTCAATATTGCCATCTGCTGGGCAAACTGCTCAGCCATCTCCTGTCTAAGCTCAGCTGCAATCTCCTGTTTTAGCCGTGCTCTATCTGCATCAACATCCCTGTGGCATTGGTGTGAAGATGAACCATGATATTGGCGAATGCCGACGCCCCATCCAACACCAATGACACGGCCCGAGTGGTCTGGTTTACCGATGGCAGCAGCTAAGATATCATCGCGTCCTCTAGGAACAAAGGTTCCTTGGGTTACCTTCTCGTCCAAGGCATCCTATCACATATAAAATATCACGTCACATTACAATTCGGTAACAATCTTAAAATGACAATTACAATTCAAACTATACTTACAATCTTCTCAGCTACTTGGCGGGCCTCCTCAGATGTATATTGTCCCATTTTTCTTTGTCGGGCCCTCTTCCATTTACGATGGCGTGGGGGTGGAGGTGGATCAACAACCTTTGGACGATTTTCAGCGTTAGGATCTGCATGAGATGCTGCTTCCTGATGTGCTTTCTTTTCCTCTTCCACCATTATCTGACCAAGCTTTTTATATCCCCCACGAGACGTGACTTGGGGGTAGACATTCTTGCTTTGGTTTTCCTGACCCTTTTCCTCTTCTCCTGTTATAAATAGAAGATAATTAAATTACATAAGTAAATAAAATTAATGAAATTACATAAATTTAGAGACAAATCAAATAAGTTAACCTGAAAGCCGGGATCATGTCGGCTCTGAACAAAGTGATCCCACGTCACCTGGTCAAGAAACGGGTACACCTCAAGTGGGTTCTTTTCACATGTTGGATTGAATACATAGTATCTGCCCAGGTCGACCTTAAAAGCCCTCCAACGCTCACCAGCATACTTTAGCAAACGCTTCTTCATAACCATCGTATCCGGTATGTCAAAGGTGAGCTACATTAAGACCAAAAGAATCAACGAATTACTGTATGATATTAGTAAGATTAAAATAAAGTAGATACAGACAAACACAGGATGTAAAAGTATAGATACCAGAATACTCTCCCATATCTGATCCTTCACGTCCGCCGGTACATCTTTCCAATTATCAATGAGTATACTAGGCCTGCTCCTTGCAAGGGTCGCCACAAAACTGTTAAACTGCTCTGCCATTGACTCAATAGGATTGAGGTTATTATCAAAGTCTATTCTTATCCTTTGATTTGAACCACGGTTGGCAGTCAAATTCCTCATTCGTGTGGCACGTCTACCCTTTCTACCCGTAGACGGGGTCTCCGACCCGCTGCATGAAGGAGGGATATCCTCAGGATCAGCCATGTATACCTGTTTAAACAAAAAAAACTTGTTAGTATGTCAGGATAAATATCATACATAACTTATAAATATCGATCAACGTACGTAAACATAACTTATAAATATCAACGTAAACATATAATATGCCTTTAAACATAACTCAAACTAAACTTACTTTGTGGTCAATTAGTAAAATTCTCCCATAACCCTTCTTGGTGATCATTACGAGTAGCATGTACATCATCCACTTCATTTTCCTAATTGAAATTAGGCACTCGTGTTGAGAAAGAAGGAGTATCAGAAATATCAAGAGTTGAATCTTGATTTCCCTCACTACCATTATACATGTTTTTTCCTTGGAGACCCACTGACCACCTTTTGTTAGAAGGATCACGGATATAAAACACTTGTTTTGCTTGGGATGCCATGATGAAAGGCTCCTCTTTATTACCTACCTTATTAAGGTCCACCAATTCGAATCCTAACTCATCGGTTTGCACACCATTGTTACTGTCGACCCACTGACATTTAAAAACAGGTACTTTTAACTTCGTGTAATCAACCTCCCATATCTCCAATGATTCCAAAGTATGAAACGGATGCCATAACAGGGTTTTTATCTTTCGAACTAGAGAAATGCATGGACTCAGCGACGACCATAACCCCACTGTTTTGCATAGTATTTTTGTCATCCTGGGACTTTGTATAGAAGGAAAACTTATTGATATCGTACCCACTCCAGTATATGACATCAAAGTTAGGCCCCTGTGCTAGCCATTTTAATGTATCAGAAGCAATACCATCCTTTGCAATTTTTTCTTTAAACCAGTTCAAGAAAGTCTTGTTATGCTTGTTCAAACACCATTTTTCATTCATTCTAGGGTAAGTTTCATTGATGATGGTTTTGTGCTCACATAAGTATGGTTCAACCTCATCAGTGTCATTCAATATATACAAATGTGCTTGAAGCACTTCCTCCCGATCCATGCTCTTAACAGTGATACCTCGTGTACCCTTACCATCATATCTTCCTTCGCGACGAGACTTCGGAAGCCCTACAGGTTCTGCTTCTGACATGTAGTCTGAACAAAACTCAATAGCTTCTTCTGCAACTTACCTTTCAACAATAGATGCTTCGGGACGGTGTGGATTCTTCATATATCCTTTCAATATCTTCATGTATCGCTCAACCGGGTACATCCACCTTAAATAAACGGGGCTGCACAATCTAATCTCCCTCACTAGATGAACAATCAAATGAACCATGATGTCAAAAAATGAAGGTGGAAAATACATCTCCAATTGGCACAAGATAATGGCTGCCTCATTTTTCAAGTCATCTAACTTTTTAGTGTCAATGACCTTGCTACATATAGCATTGAAGAATAAGCATAACCTAGTAATGGCATGTCTGACTTTTTTAGGCAATATGTCACGAATGGCCACTGGTAGTAGTTGTTGCATCAAGACATGACAATCATGAGACTTTAAGCCTACTAATTTGAGATCTTTCATTGAGACAAGTCTTTTGATATTTGAAGAGTAACCCTGTGGCACTTTGACTCCCCGTAGACATTCACAGAAACTTCTTTTTCTCCTTTTTTGATAAAGTATGACATGCTGGGGGCAAATAAGTCTTCTTATCCCCCACTTTAAGTGGAGCTAACTGCTCTCGTATACCCATCGCAACTAGATCCAGACGAGCATTCACACCATCCTTTGTCTTGCCTTGAATGTTGAGAGGAGTTCCGATTAAACTGTCACACACATTTTTCTCCACATGCATCACATCAATACAATGTCTTACATCAAGCTTGCACTAATATGGAAGATCAAAGAAGATCGACCTCTTCTTCCATATTTTCTTCTCGGTAGCCTTCTTCTGGGTCTTCCCATAGATAACATTAGTGTTGTTCACCCTTTCAAAAACTTGCTCTCCAGTCAAGGCCACCGGAGCAATTTCATTCTCCAGAAGTCCATTGAAAGCTTTTCTCAATCTACGATAAGGATGATTACGTTGGAGAAATCTCCGATGCCCAAGGTAAACTGTCTTCCTTCCATGTTGCAGTTGATGGTAACATGTGCCTTCTTCACATATTGGACATGCTTTATGCCCCTTAACACTATACCCACACAGGTTCCCGTATGCTGGAAAGTCATTGATGGTGCAAAATAACATGGCACGCAATCTGAATGTCTCACGGTAATACCCGTCGATCACATCAACGCCTTCATCCCACAACATTCTCAAGTCTTCAATCAAGGGACTCAGATAAACATCAATATCATTTCCTGGCTGTTTAGGACCCGAAATCATCATACTTAACATAATGTATTTGCGCTTCATGCACAACCAAGGAGACAGGTTGTAAATTACCAGGAGAACAGGCCATGAACTATGAATACTACTTAAGTTTCCATATGGATTCATTCCATCGGTAGCAAGTCCAAGCCTGAGGTTTCTGGGCTCATTGCCGAAATCCGAAAACAAACTATCAATTCTCTTCCATTGCAAAGAATCGGTCGGATGCCGAAGCTGTCCATCACACTTCCTCTCATCTGCATGCCATCTAATGTTCTTTGCGTCATTTACATTAGCAAACAATCGCTTGAACCGCGGAATCACGGGAAGATACCATAACACCTTCGCAGGAGGACCTTTGGTGACCACGTCACAACTAGAATCACCATCCTTCACTTTGTAGCGTGATACCCCACACCTGGGGCACTCGTGCATCTCTTCAAACTCTTTACTGTACAATATGCAATCATTGGGGCAAGCGTGTATTTTCTTATACTCCATACCCATCGGACACAATATCTTCTTCGTCTCATAGTTTCGAGATGGCAATGTGTTGCCTTCTGGAAGCATGTCTTTCAACAACTCAAGTAATTCGGTAAAGCTTTTATCGCTCCACCCATTCCTCGCCTTCACAGTGAACAATCTTAACACCGCTAACAACCGTGTGAAATTAGTGCACCCCAGATACAAATCCACTTCCGCATCACTGCACAAAGTATCATACACATGTGCGTGCCGAAAAGACTCTTGCCCAACATCACGGATCATGTCCTCTAGTCCATCTTCCATTTCCACGTCATCAATTTCCTCTCTATCCGACACCCTCGGCCTGTCTAACGATTCACCATGACATATCCATGTTGTATAACTCTTGCAAATCCCCTCACAAATAAGATGATCACGTATCTCCTCAGCTTTTAGTCGTCTCTCATTCAAACAGTTAACACAAGGACAATAAAACCTTCCGTTACCACTATCAGGAGCATTTGTTTTTGCAAACTGTAGAAAATCTTGCACTCCATTCTCATACTCATCACTTGTCCGTCTAGCATTCATCTAACCGCGATCCATGACTAAACCAATAACTTCGTACTTAGTCCAACATATTCATCAACCACTTCTTATGACAGGGTATGGCCCTATCCCATTCGAGAAGAAACTTTTTCAACATTCGGTTAACAGTTAGTCCTTAACTCTCATGCTCATACTCGATAAAATTTCGGCAGCATTTCCCTTCGGTCTCCAACGTACACTACTTGAACGCGATGACATCCACAACGATAAAGTATGCACCCGGAGAACGAAAGGAAATGTATCAATCCGAACTTTCATCAAGTATATAACATTAGAATCAATGAATAACTATTTTAACTGAATTAAGAAAAAGTTTTTTCCCAAACTGTCCAACTTTGGACAATTTAAGATCCAACACAATGAGCGGTACATTAAGCACGTACACGTGTGCTCATTAGTATTGCATCTCAAACGGTAAACTAAGGCTTTACTATTTATGTAGCTTGCATGAAGATGAGGCTTGAAAAGTGAATAAAATGAGCCAAACAGAGCCCATCACGGGCGTGATCGAGTAGAGCTTAAAAGAAAGAATGAAAAAGTCAGAACTGGTCACGGCCAGCCTGTGATGTCCATCACGGCCGTGACATTCCAACTGAACCAGACCCTCACAGGCAGAACTGATCACGGCCTAGACGTGATGGTGGTCATCGCCGTGACAGATCAACCAGTGAAGCAAACTCCAAGGTAGAATCCGTCACGGCCTAGCCGTGACAAGCATCACGGCCGTGGCGCGTGATACTGGTGTTCCTTTCTGTGTATCCTTTGTCCACCAATTGGAAAAATTCAGTCTTGGAGCCATTTCCACTATGGTGGATTAGACACAGATTCACACTTTATAACACTTCACACACAGAACAACACAAGTATACACAGAACAAGGACTCAAGACACAAACTTCATCAAAGGGGTCACAACAAGGCACTAACACACTCATGACAGAGCCTAGACATGCAGTTGTACATGGATGCAGTTCACCATTAGCCTCATGATGAGTGTGATTCCACCTCATCTTTGTCCATCATTTTGCATGCATTTTCATGTAGTTTAGGCATATTTTTATTAGATTTTAGGTTAATTTTCCTTTGGAACGGGTAAGGCGGTTTTCGTGTGTTGTTTTGCAGATATAAAGGGTAAATTGCTCAAGATCAACCATGATGAAGTTTGGATGAAGATGGAGCTTTAAAACTGAAGAAAATGAGCCAAACAGAGCCCATCACGGCCTAGCCGTGATGCCCATCACGGCCATGATCGAGCAAAACTGAAAAAGAAGAAAGGTCAAGTCGAGTCTGTCACGGCCTGGCCGTGATAGCCATCACGGCCGTGACCCAAAACCACCAAAAGTCAGAGCACATCACGGCCCAGCCGTGAAATTCTTCACGGCCATGAAGCAGAGGGCTCGCGTCGCGAGACATATCTCGCGTCGCGAGAAATTGAAATTTGCAAAGCAGCCAGAGGCAGAGACCGTCACGGCCTGGCCGTGATGGCCATCACGGCCGTGACGCGCATTACTTGGACCTGAAGAAACCGAAATAGATCAGATTTTGAGTTGGTTTGGGACTCTAACTTCCCCATTTCTATAAATATGGACCAAGGCATCAGATACAGAGGAGAGAATTGAATCATCAACACCTTTGGGGCTACTACTCTAGGCATAGATTTAGGATCTCTTCTCTTCTCTTCTTCTCCTCTCTTCTCTTTTCTGATTTTCACTATGTTGTCAACCCAGCTTGTCATCTCCATGGCAAGACTGGAGTAGTAGTTTGTTTCTAGGGACTAGGGCTCTGCCCGAGGCATGTAAATGATGTTAATTTGATGTTGAAACCATTGTTGATTTCATAATTGTTTTAGATCTGATTTCTAGTGTGTTAATCACTCATAAATTTCGGCAACCGTTTATTTACGTGACATAGACGTTCTAAGGAGGAACCTAACGGTGAACTTAGGATCTCTAGGGTGATTCACTCGTAAAGCCCGGCAGCCACTAGTTTGTGGGATGTGAATGATCCAAGGAGGAACCTAGCGGTGAACTTAGGTTATTTGCATGACCGAGACATTATAGGGAGGAACCTAGCGGTGAACCTAGGTGTCGGACCTATAGAAGTCAGACTTGGGACTGAAATCACGAGAGTTAGAAGCCGTCCTCGAGGAGCAACGAGTTGTCACGAACGCAAAGGGTCCAATCTGGGATCGACTACCACGAGAGTAGGGGTCGGGTCAATTGGGCACGCGCTTTGTAACCCGAGAGGGAGCTTAAACTATCAGAGGATAAACTCGCCTTCAAGGCAATTTCGGTAATCAACAAAGGTAAATCTGTTAGCAACATAAACAGCCTCAAAGGTAACCCAAATCCCTAGGAATCAGTTTTAGATAAAAACCCCATAAACAATTGTTTTCTGTTTTAATTGTTCTCTGCTCGTCTATCTCTTAATTTCAATTCAAACATTTTTCAAAACCCTCTCTAAAAAGTCCAGAACTTAATCGATTCGAAATTCATTGTGATTCGAGAACACACTCTCTGTGGGTTCGATATCTTTTATTACTTGACGGCAGTCCGGTACACTTGCCGGATTCGCACGAGCGTCGTCGCACGTCGACTGACGCGACACATCAAGTTTTTGGCGCCGTTGCCGGGGACTGTGCCTTTTCGAATCTCAATTCAAATTTTGAATTGATTTTTCTGGACCTTTTCTTTTTGTTTGATTTTTATCTCTGAAAAATTTAAAAAAAAAAAAAAATTTCTTTTCCTTCTATTGTATCCATCTCTCTGTGTGTTATATGCAAAGATCTCTAAGTCTTGGGAGCCTTAGTGAGATTGATCCGGAGATCGAGAGGACCTTCCACAGACGTAGAAGACTACAAAGAGAGGGAGAAAGGTTGAGTCCCGTTCCACTCATGGCGAATCAACCGGATACAAAACCTTTGAAGGATTACGCAGCCCCAAATGCGAGAGGCTTGCGAACTGGGATTGCAAGGCCAGAGATTGAGGCGGAAAACTATACCATACCACCTATGCTAATCAACATGATTAGGCAACATCAATTCGGAGGATTGCCTTCGGAGGACCCGACCGATCACATAGAGACATTTTTAGAGTTCACCGATGCAATCCGGATTCATGGAGCCTCAGTCGATGTTGTGCGTTTGAGACTGTTCCCCTCATCTCTCACTGGAAAGGCGAAGGCCTGTCTTAAGCATATCCCCGCTAACACTTTGACTACTTGGGACCAACTCGAGCGGGCGTTCTTGGAGAAATTCTTCCCTCCATCCAAGACGGCCTACATAAGAACCCGGATCACCGGCTTCTTCCCGAAAGACGGAGAATCATTATCTAAGCTTGGGATCGTTACAAGGGACTGCTGGAGTCGTGCCCACATCACGGACTCGAGAGGTGGTTAATAGTGCATACCTTCTATAACGGATTGGACTACTCTTGAAGGTGTCACTAGATTCTGCAGCCGGTGGAGCGTTTATGAATAGGCCTCTCACCGAGGCATTCAACATCATCGAGAATGTCGCCACCAACTACCACCAATGGGGATCCGAAAGAGGTAATAACCCGAACAAGATTTCGGGGGTAAGTTTGAGGTAAATAGCACAGATCTTATTATGTCAAAGATAGACTCACTTAATAAACGTTTTGATCGGCTGGAAAGAGCTAATGTGAGTGCATTAGGTGCTACTAACCTTGTTTGTGAGATTTGTGGAATGCGGGGACATGACATGATGGGATGCCCACATGGATCCAGGCGCTTCGGGTGAACAAGTGAACTCTTGTAACAACTACTATGATACGAACCCGAAGCTGCCCAACTATGCTCCCCAAATCCCTACAACCAAAGAAGGAACAACCCTTACCTCTCCTACGGCAACTACAAGCAACACGCTTAATCATGAGCTCCAAGAAGGTCAAGGTAATAAGAGAACCACACAGGGGTACCCTCGGTACAAAGATCTAAACTCGAGACTTTATTTGAAAGTTTTGTCGAAACTCGGACAAAACAGAATGAGGAGTTTAGACAACAAGGAAAGGGCAGTGAGTGGGGCAATAAAGGATCTAGCATCTAAGGTAGACAACTTAGCAACTCATAACAAGATGCTAGAAACCCAGATTGCCCAACAAGCCAAGCGCACGTACTCGAGACCTAAGGGTGCATTCCGGGGCAACCCAAGCAAATCCCAATGAGCATTGCAATGTCATACACTTAAGGGATGATAAGCTTGGGGTGGGGGTAGCTGAAATGGACGTGGAACCGGAGGAGGACACGAACGAAAAAGAAGAGCCAGAACCGAAATATGTCCCTCCACCACCGTACCAACCCCCGATACCTTTCCCACAGAGGTTGGTCAGGAAAAAGCAAGTAGAGGTAGAGACTAAAATGCCTACTAAACTGAAAGACCCAGGTAGTTTCTCCATCGCTTGCTCGATTGAACAAGTGCAAATTGACCAAGCCTTATGTGACCTAGGGGCTAGTGCGAGCTTAATGTCCCTCACTATCATGGAAAGGTTGGGAAGCAAAGAGTTGAGACCATTCAAATTCCCCTTACAAATTGCGGATGGCTCAACTAGGACTCCTCTAGGCATACTAGAGAATGTTCCTGTAAAGGTAGGGAAAATTCTCATCCCTACCGACTTCCTGGTATTGGACATGAAAGGGAATTCTAAATTCCCCATCATTTTAGGAAGGCCATTCTTGGCAACCGCTGGAGCATTAATAGACGTAAGGAATGGCAAACTCTCTCTAAATGTAGAGGAAGGTAGGGTAAATTTTCAGTTGATTAACTCTTGTAACAACCCTCCTTTTGAGAGCCATGTGTGCAGAATTGATGTAACGTCTCCAGCGGTAGAGAAAGAACTTAGCATGGAAGCAACCCCAAAGATTTGCAGGGCTAATGATGCACCCAGCAGTGGTGAAGTTGGAGTTGCTGTCCATGCGGAAACAAAACTTCCGCCGGAAGAAAGGAAGGCTAGGAAGCTCCGAGAGAAAAGAGCAAAGCGGAAGCGTTACTGGCCGTATGAGCAGAAACGGCTATTTGAAGGAGCTCCATGGAAAAAAAGTGTTCCTGCACTTCTACGCCCAGCCGACCCCGGTTGACTTGAGGAAGTATGGTCAAGCTTAAGACCATAAATAAGCGCTTCTTGGGAGGCAACCCAAGTTTTCTTTCCCTTTTTCCTTTTGTTTTTGATTTAACCTCTTGAATAATTTGAGAAGATCAAGAGGCAAAAATATCATTAATAAGTTTGTCTAGTGTTTTCAGGTTGAGAAAGAGAAGAAGAGCATAAAAAAATAAAGTCAGAGGCCATCACGCCCGGGCGTGACAAAGTGGTCACGGCCGTGATGAACTAAACAAGAGCACAGAGAGCATCACGGCCTAGCCGTGACAACCATCACGGGCGTGATGAGTAGGATGCCAAGATCAGAGAGCATCACGGCCTAGCCGTGATGTAGATCACGGCCGTAACAGGGCAACTCCTGAGGACCAGAAACGATCACGGCCTAGCCGTGATGAGCCTCACGGCCATGATAAAATTTCTACCCAAATTTTGACTGGAATGTGAAGCCAACACCCGCTACCGACTCGGTAAGTTGTTCCATTTTTCTCCTCTCTCCGACTTGATTATTTACATTGGAGACAATGTAAGTAATCAAGCTTGGGGTGGGGGTATTTATTTTTGCATTTGCATTGTTGCATTCATATTGCATTCTCATAGGCATAGATTGGTATGATCACATTCTCTAGATTGCCCCTCACTTAGAACATGCATCCGATTGTGAGAACTTGGAGCCAAATGAATTGAGATAGTGAATTTTCGAACCCAATTTTTCATTATTCTTGTGATATGGCTAAAAATAAAATTTCTTGAGATAGTCATTTGATAGTTGATAATTGGCATGTGGTTCCTTAGACTTGTGTACCTCACTGATTTTTGAACTACTAAATGTAAGATTTTGAGCCAAAAGGGGTATTCACTAAATCTACCCCATTTCTTGTGCAAGAGTGATTTAATTCCTCATGGACTGTATTTTCTAGAACTTGACTTGAAACCATTTCAAAACTTAAAAATTTCTGAAAACATTTTTGGAAATGATTGAGGCACTAGGTATTTTTCCGGCCTCCCGAGCTTTGATTGATAAATACTACCCCTTAGTTGCCCAATTTTGAGCCTAAAGAAAAAAAATACTTTTCTTGGTACCTTGAATTGCTTGGATAAATAATGCTTGGTATGGCACCTTTTAAAGTATTACAAAAAGGGCAAAATGGTAGTTGGAAAAAGTATGGGATGAAAAAGCTAGAAAGTAATTTCTCTTGAGCTATAAATCTCCCCTTCTCCAAACAAATAAAAATGAAATGAACAGAAAAAAAATGGTGAAGGGGATGACAAAGAAAGTGAGAAATGAAAAAAAAAAAATATTAATTAAATGAAGGAAGAAAGGTGGAAAAGTAAACCAAAGCCCAAAAAGGGGTATTTTAGAAGGTGTCATACTTTGTAATGTTTGATAATCTATCTAGCCTTCTTGAAAATTCCCTTTCTTTGATTTTCCCACCTAACAATAAATCCCATGGCCACATTACAACCAAAGGAAAAGACCTCTTGATTCTTAAGTGTTTTCTTAAATAAAGTAGAGATTTGGTTAATAGTCAAGCCTATGGTAAAATACTTTCCTTGAGGAAATGGAGTGAATTGTCATAAACCCTGAAACACTTGAGTGAGGTGAGATGAGTGCCCAAATCAGTGAGGACATGAACTTGAAAAAACCTAAGCTTCTAATTGGACTTGAACTTGATTATCTCTTGAGTGCTTATTAAAAATGCCTATTACTTGGATTAGCTTCTAGGGTTCTTAGTTCACTATCCATGCTTTGAATGATTTATATCTTATGGCCTGAGTAATTGCTTGAGGACAAGCAAAGTTTTAAGCTTGGGGTGATTTGATGAGTGTGATTCCACCTCATCTTTGTCCATCATTTTGCATGCATTTTCATGTAGTTTAGGCATATTTTTATTAGATTTTAGGTTAATTTTCCTTTGGAACGGGTAAGGCGGTTTTCGTGTGTGTTGTTTTGCAGATATAAAGGGTAAATTGCTCAAGATCAACCATGATGAAGTTTGGATGAAGATGGAGCTTTAAAATCAAGAAAATGAGCCAAACAGAGCCCATCACGGCCTAGCCGTGATGCCCATCACGGCCATGATCGAGCAAAACTGAAAAAGAAGAAAGGCTGAAGTCAGAGTCTGTCACGGCCTGGCCGTGATAGCCATCACGGCCGTGACCCAAAACCACCAAAAGTCAGAGCACATCACGGCCCAGCCGTGAAATTCTTCACGGCCATGAAGCAGAGGGCTCGCGTCGCGAGACATATCTCGCGTCGCGAGAAATTGAAATTTGCAAAGCAGCCAGAGGCAGAGACCGTCACGGCCTGGCCGTGATGGCCATCACGGCCGTGACGCGCATTACTTGGACCTGAAGAAACCGAAATAGATCAGATTTTGAGTTGGTTTGGGACTCTAACTTCCCCATTTCTATAAATATGGACCAAGGCATCAGATACAGAGGAGAGAATTGAATCATCAACACCTTTGGGGCTACTACTCTAGGCATAGATTTAGGATCTCTTCTCTTCTTCTCCTCTCTTCTCTTTTCTGATTTTCACTATGTTGTCAACCCAGCTTGTCATCTCCATGGCAAGACTGGAGTAGTAGTTTGTTTCTAGGGACTAGGGCTCTTCCCGAGGCGTGTAAATGATGTTAATTTGATGTTGAAACCATTGTTGATTTCATAATTGTTTTAGATCTGATTTCTAGTGTGTTAATCACTCATAAATTTCGGCAACCGTTTATTTACGTGACATAGACGTTCTAAGGAGGAACCTAACGGTGAACTTAGGATCTCTAGGGTGATTCACTCGTAAAGCCCGGCAGCCACTAGTTTGTGGGATGTGAATGATCAAAGGAGGAACCTAGCGGTGAACTTAGGTTATTTGCATGACCGAGACATTATAGGGAGGAACCTAGCGGTGAACCTAGGTGTCGGACCTATAGAAGTCAGACTTGGGACTGAAATCACGAGAGTTAGAAGCCGTCTCTCGAGGAGCAACGAGTTGTCACGGAACGCAAAGGGTCCAATCTGGGATCGACTACCACGAGAGTAGGGGTCGGGTCAATTGGGCACGGCTTTTGTAACCCGAGAGGGAGCTTAAGCTATCAGAGGATAAACTCGCCTTCAAGGCAATTTCGGTAATCAACAAAGGTAAATCTGTTAGCAACATAAACAGCCTCAAAGGTAACCCAAATCCCTAGGAATCAGTTTTAGATAAAAACCCCATAAACAATTGTTTTCTGTTTTAATTGTTCTCTGCTCGTCTATCTCTTAATTTCAATTCAAACATTTTTCAAAACCCTCTCTAAAAAGTCCAGAACTTAATCGATTCGAAATTCATTGTGATTCGAGAACACAGTCTCTGTGGGTTCGATATCTTTTATTACTTGACGGCAGTCCGGTACACTTGCCGGATTCGCACGAGCGTCGTCGCACGTCGACTGACGCGACACATCACCTCACAATATTTTCAGCAGAGAGAACATACCAGAGTTGTGAGATGCTAAAAGACCGAAGTGGTGGTCCTCGTTTTTCTACAGTCATGAGTAACTGTCCTCTTCGCGGAAGCACGAACGGAGTGGTGGGTCTCCTTAAGTTGCAGGCGTAGCAACCAGTAACAATGTGGGTGGGGTGGGGGTTAGAGGTCAAGACTTTCCACTTTGATTGCTCTGAAGCCGCAACACAACCCTTTCCTGGCAGCGATGAGTGAAATGATGATAGCAACTGGCACAAATATTCAAAGAAATCAAAACGAAAAGGAGGAAGAGTGAGCACAGGCATGCAAGAGGGAATTAAAAATGACAGATGAAAAGGACAGATGAAAAGGTCTCTTATATAGCAGCGCGAAAATGAAAAGGAGGAAGAAGGAATTAAAAAATGACAGATAACAATACACATCGGTTATATAAAAACCAATGTTATAAGGTTTTACACATCGGTTATTACTACACCGATGTTAAAAGTTATAATTTAGATAATTTTTTTATTTGTTTTTCTACATCGGTTTTTATAAAACCGATGTTAAAACATACAAATTTCCACATCGGTTAATGCAAAACCGATGTTAAAAACTTTATAACATCGGTTTATTATAAAATCGATATTAAAAATTTTCAATTTAATTTCAAAAATGTCACCGCCTCCTTTTTCACATCGGTTTTATGAAAACCGATGTTAAAGCCCCGATGTTAAAAGTATATTTTGCACTAGTGATATATAAAAAAAAGCTTCTAACTCATCAAGAGATTTTTTGAATACGTGTCCGAAAGTATCTTACGAGTATCAGATAAAAAGGTAATTAAAAATAATAAAATAAATAAGATATTTCTTGAGTGAGTATCCGGAAGCATCTTACTAGTATTGACATCAGATAAGGATACAAAATATGGCTTCACAGTGTATAAGCTGTTGCTACCAACCACAAAATTGATTCCTTGTTCACTTGATGAGGTGTAATAATAGAGATTAGAGATCAAATGGCATGGACGCGATATCAATTCTATTCACGAAAGTATAGGAATTTTGGAAGAATTGGTTTGGCGTGAAGGGCTGAAGGTCAAGTTCAGTCATTGACCATCATATATTATTATATCCACTTTGAAGATGTATTCTTTGATGATAGTTTTCCGGATATGAATGTGAACAAGGAATTAGACTGGTCGAAGTTGGGGTACGATTGTACGAAGATGGGTCGAAGAATGGCATGTGTAATTTGATACGCAGAAGCTGATTCTTTTGTATGCTTTTCACGTTTTGCTGCTATGGTTGTTGGTGGTAGGAGGATTTATGTGTAATTGGAACATTCTATGTTTTTTCTTTGTGCTGGGATTAGAATTCATTAAGCTGCAGGGTTATTCTTTTGTTGCAGCGGCTGGGTTTACTCTTATTTACGGGCTATGTATTTGCTGTAGAATCCAAGAAACAAATATAAATTTTGATATTTATATGACCTGTGCTAATTTGACACAGAATTCCGAAATCATATGCGACATCTGCTACAGTAACGTACTATAGTGCTACTGTAGCACCAATTTTTTTTATTTAAATTTTGACTCTTTTAAAAAAATAAAAATTTTATTTCTAAAAAAACCCATTCACCAGATAATGAACTGAATTCGCTAGATATTTGCACATACTTAACCAAAAAATTTATTTATCAAAAAAACTCATTCAGGAGATATTTACACATACTTAACCAAAAAAATTATTTATAAAAAAAAACACATTCATCAAATAATGAACTGAATTCACCAGATATTTATACCTGATTCAACATATATTTGCACATACTTAACCAAAAAATTTATTTCTCAAAAAAACATATTCACCAGATAATGAACTGAATTCACCAGATATTTATACCTGATTCACCAGATATTTGCTCATACTTAACCAAAAAAATTATTTCTCAAAAAGACCCATTCACCAGATAATGAACTGAATTCACCATATATTTGTACCCGATTCACCAGATATTTACACATACTTAACCAAAAAAATTATTTATAAAAAAAATTATTTTTTTTAAAAAGGACACACTACAGTGCCGCACAGTGCAGCTACAGTGTCACACAATGCGGCACATACGATGTCGCGTATTGATGTCCCCAAAACTGTGTCAATTTAGCATTTCTGTATTTATATATATATATATATATATATATATATTTGATATATGATATTTATTATATATTAATATTTATCTATATTTTAATAGTTTAATATTAATTATATTTAATTTTTATATATATTTTAATATTTATATATTTAATATTTACCTGTACATTGAAATTTAATAATCTTCGTATGCGAACCGAGCCAAGCTGAATCAACCCGTTCTTGAATGGTTTGGTTTGGTTAGGGTTTGATAGAAAAAATTCTAAAAATTGAGCCAAACCATTTTTGATTGGTTCGATTTTTCCCTACCTAAAACTGAACCAAATCGACATGTTACACCCCTAACCATTTGTTTCTCAATTTCTCATAAAAGACAAAAGCCAAACTCTTTAATTTAAGTTTTATTGAAATAGTAGAATAGTCCTTGACTCCTTGTTATACCTCATCTCTTTCACCATCGTCGCCGGCGTCTCATCTTCACTGGAAGGAGCATAAATTGGTCAAGTAACCTCTTAGTATATGCAACTCCCGAACGATGGTCACCGCTCATTGGAGAGGTAGAGTGGTCACCTCTCGTCGGAAGAAAAACGAGGAAAAACGCCAACCGGCCAGATCGACCTAACCGCTAGTTTTTACCGATTTACTCGATTCTGGACCGGTTCCTTCGGTTTCCAAGCGGTTCAATGCTAGAGCAGCTCTGTGGGTCTCCTGGATCGACTACCTGATAGGTTCCCGATTCAACGGGTCGAACCGGTGTCGGTCCAATCCTGTTCTGACAACACTGCTTATTATAGATGAAGTTACTGATATACAGATTTGAAAAAAAAAAATTACACTTACAGAGTATCAAAATTAAGCTCATAAAGTTATCTCTTTCATTATTATTATTATTATTGTTGTTGTTGTTGTTGTTGTTATCATCATCTTCTTTTAATCATGTTATAGGTACGAAGTATATATCCACCCCGTTAGGAGTGACTAATCTCTATCGGAAACCTGTCGGACACATAAAATGGATTCTCCCCTCCCGACCCGGTTTTCTCCAACTACATGCTGATTTCACCATATTTAGTTGTTACTACAGTTTTCAAAGTTGGAGCAAACTAGTCACTATTAACTCACTGGTGACCTTACCTTGGAATGCTCAGAAAAGTCATGCATCGGTGTTGAGTGATCGTTACAGTTAATTTAAAATTTTATTTCTCTCTAACCAATTTGGTTTTTTAAACTCTTATAATACTATCACCACTTGTCCATTTCAATTTTCTTATATTAGAAAGATTAGTTAGGACCAAACATTCTACCAAGATTGAATCCCCTCAAAAAAAAAAAAAAGGAAGATAAATAATTCCTTCATTTTCTTCAATCAGAAACGATTGACTCTTATAAATAGAGAGAAAAATATAACTCTCACAAATGGAGAGAAAAATATAATACTCCTCAGATAACAGGAGAAATATTAATCGCAGACAAAACTTGGGCCGTCTCCTCTCGACCAAGGTTGAATGTGATGATAAATGAATTGCATTCTTCAAAGCACGTTACCTTATATTAAGTCTATTAAAATGTATTTATTTCTTTTTCTTTAGTTTCTTTTCATTAAAAGTATATTATAGCATTTGACAAAGAAAATAGAATAAAACTAAAATATTATATTTAAATAAGTGAATTTAGAAACATATTTCAATGCCTTTTTTTTTATCAATGCCTTTCTTTTAATTTTGATCAGATCGTATATTAGGAGACCTCCAATTCAGATCAAATTTATTATATACAATATTTGTATTCATGCCAAAAAACAAAATTAAATTTATTTGGATAAATTTGTATTTTATTGAACTTTTAGTATAAAAGAATTCATAAGATTTTATTATCTCTATGTATAGAACACATGGGAATTATTTGCAATTATATATATGGCATCCAAAACAAATATTTCAATTTAGTTTATTTTTGTTCAATACTCAGAAAGTCAAGCATTGGTGTTCAGTAATCGTCTCAGACCTCCGTTGTAAATTTTTATTCGTCTCTAACAAATTCAGTTTTTAAACTATTATAATACTATCACCACTAGTCCATTCAATTTTATGTTATATTAGAAATATTAGTTACATCAACTACGTACCAAGGGTTGAATGTGATTATAAATGAAATGCATTCTCGACTTTTTGACCAAACTAAGTTTTTTTTAGAAACTATTTATCAGTTTAGGGTTATTCTGAAACTATTTATCAATGGGGGGTCGTTTTGGACACGTGGCATTTTTTTTTTCCAATCTGACAGGTCAAAGGCGTCACTGCAGATGGCGCCTTTGAAGGCGCCACTGCAATTGGCACCTAACACTTAACAAAAAAAAAAAAAAGACAAAAGGGGAGCCGCCACTGCAAATGGCGCCTTCCCCTGCAGTGGCACCCCCCCTGCAGTGTATCACGTGGCACTGCAGGGGCCCCCAACCAAAAATTAGACATCTGCAATTTTACAGGAACAACGCTACAATTTTAAAGGAACAACGCTATAAAAAAAAATTATACTATAAGTATAGGGAGTAACGACGACATTAATGATAAAGTATCTATTTAAAACAACAAGAGGCAATAAAAAAAATCCCGTAATAATGAGTAACAACTAATATCACATGAGGCATAAAAAATAATAACAATAATAATTTACACCAATAAATATTCATCAATTATTACAATAGTAAAAAATTTTACCTTATAAGAATTAAAAGAAAGTCACCTGCAATTTTAAAGGAACAACGCTACAAAAAAAGATATACTATAAATATAGGGAGTAACGATGAGATTAATGATAAAATATCTATTTAAAACAACAAAATAAACTTATGATTAGATATTGTGGCAATATGTGTGACTGATGTGACAAATCCACTAATTTTATGTTAATAATATTATTTACGTTTCCTTTGCCACATTAACTTTCATATTGTCAAATATTATTTATTTTCCCTGGGCCACGTGTCGTGTTGGGTTTACCACAATATCTAATCATTCCTTACACCTAGCGGGAAAGCGTGTCCGCAACCATGACTTTACTATTTATATGAATCACATAAATAGTAAACTCATTTGACATGATGATATAAAATATCAGTTTTTTAGTTTAATTACAGAATTATATTTAATTAATTATTCTTTCAAATTTAATAATTAACTTTAAATATATATACCCTTATACTCTTTATCTATTACTTAATTAATTATTTTATTCATTTATTAATTTCTAATTTAATAATTATAATTAAATAATTCAGACAAAATATTTAACATTACTTAATATCAACATCTGTTTATACTTTATTTAAAAAAAAAAAAATTTTAACTTTATTTTTAAAAAAATTAATAAAAAAAGTTTTTCTTTTTTTACTATATTTAAAACAATATTTAAGTTATTAACTATCCTACCTGTTATTAACGATGCATGTGTCGGTCCATCTGGGATCCATCCTAGAAAATTTCGTTTGCCACATCGGTGCATAACAGAAACGACTTAACGTCTGTGACATTTTGTCAGTAATTAAATCCTCAAATCCTCTTTAAAGAACTATGTCTCAGATGAAGCTGATACCACCAGGTCACATCTTCACCCATCCATCATCATCATCGTTACTCCCTATATTTATAGTATAATTTTTTTTGTCGCGTTGTTCCTTTAAAATTGCAGGTGACTTTCTTTTAATTCTTATAAGGTAAATTTTTTTACTACTGTAATAATTGATGAATATTTATTGGTGTAAATTGTTATTGCTATTATTTTTTTATGCCTCCTGTGATATTATTTGCTACTCATTATTACGATATTTTTTTATTGCCTCTTGTTGTTTTAAATAGATACTTTATCATTAATGTCATCAGTTACTCCCTATACTTATAGTATAATTTTTTTGTAGCATTGTTCCTTTAAAATTGTAGCTTTGTTCCATTAAAATTGCAGGCGTCCAATTTTTGGTTGGGGGACCCCTGCAGTGCCACGTGGTACACTGCAGGGGGAGGTGCCACTGCAGGGGAAGGCGTCATTTGCAGTGGCGCCTCCCCTTTTGTCTTTTTTTTTTTTTTGGTTAAGTGTTAGGCGCCAACTGCAGTGGCGCCTTCAAAGGCGCCATCTGCAGTGGCGTTTTTGACCCATCATATTAAAAAAAAAAAGTGTTATGTGTCCAAAACGACCTCCCATTAATAAATAGTTTCAGAATAACCCTAAACTGATAAATAATTTTTAAAAGAAACTCAGTTTAATAAAAAGCTTCCATTCTCAATTCTCACGGTACTTTATATTAAGTCTATTAAATTTTTTTATTTGGAATGCACAGAAAGTCATGCATTGGTGTTGAGTAATCGTCTCAAATAAACAATTCAAAATTACTTTTTAAACTCTTATAATACTATCACCCTTAGTCCAGTCAATTTTATGTTATATTAGAAATATTAGTTACATCACCTACGTACGTACCAAGGTTAAAAATTGCATTCCCACAAAGAAGAGATCAAAGCACGGCACCTTATATTAAGATTATAGCGGTAAGGTCAAACCGCTAGCAGGGCACCTTATCTTTGGTAAGGTCAAACCGCAGCGGATGAGTTTATTGTTCAGTTTGATAAACATTTTTTTTTCTAATTTATAATATTTTTTCTAAACGCTATTTGAAGAATGTTTTGAGTTTATAATTTATAGTTTATTTTTTGCTTCTTATTTTTATTCTTATTATTTTAGTTAAATTTGATTCCTCATTTATCCTACCTTTTTCTTGGGTAACATCATTTATCCTACCTTAAATAAAATAAAGTATCATATGTTGAATAAAATAAAATATCCAACCAACAGGATGCGACACAGTTGGTAGATAGCTGGATCCCTTAAACATGTGGTCAGGGATTCGATTCCTGGTTAGAGGATACTCGGATCACAAAATAAAATAAAATATCCTAACAACGTATATTTAAGGACTAACTAGATTTATATTTAATATTTACAATAATAAAGAATATATTTTTCTCTATAAAAAAAATTAAATTTATATAAAAATCATATCAACATGTCATTTTTATAATATCTCATTAATTTCATAAAAATAATTAGAAATAAAAAATTAATATTTATTTTTTTAGATAATATATAATTTAAAATAATTAAAGTATTAAATCGATAATTATTTTGAAATAAATAACATATATATATATATATATATATATATATATATATATATATATATATATATATATATATAGAATTTAAATAAAAAACATATATAAACATGCTCTTTTAAGTCATTTTATATTTACCAGCTTGTTTAACCACTAATTCTATCAAACACTCCAAATCCAATAAGCTAACTTATCCGCTATCAGCTATAAGCTCATTCGCTATCAGCTACCTTATCCATTATCTGCTAATTTTTACAAAACAGAGTCTAAGGTTCCATTTGGCAAGTCCAATAAGCTAGCTTATAGCTTTTTTGACTAGCTTATATGCTTGTTTGATTGAAATATAGGTATTTGGTAAATAAGCTTATCTCATTAGCCTATAGCTTTTCTTGGTAAGCTAATTTATTTAGCTTATGGCTTATAGTTTATAACTTATTGATTTTTCTCACATTTTTACCCTCATTCATTTAATGAAATTCCCACCTTACCAAGTCTATCATAAATATATCCTTTATGTCATTTATATTTAATTATAAGTCAGTTCAACCACTAATTTTATCAAACAGTTCCAATTCAATCATCTAACTTTTTTGCTACCAGCATCAACCAGAGAGCTAGCTCCTTTTTCCAGGATTGGTCTAGTGCAAATGAGGTTAAAAACCTGAATTCAGTGAGTCCATCTCCAACCAATACTGCTCAATTGTCCGCTCCAATGGCTGGGAATCTTAAGTGCAACGTTGACGCGGGTTTCTTTGAAGAAGCTGGCAAGACAACTTTTGGAATGTGCCTTAGAGATGAATGGGGCAACTTTGTTTCAGCAAGAACAGAATGTACTAACGCTCTTCTGCCAATTGCGGAAGTTGAAGCCATGCATGGGACTTCTCAAAGAAATTCACTGGATTCAAAGTCTTGTTCTATCCAATGTCCAGTTTGAGCTGGATTGTCAAAATGTGGTGCTCTATGTTCAACATTCGAATAATAATATTTCAGAATTTGGTGTGGTCTCTAAGACTTGTCATGATTTATTGTTGTCTTTCCCAAACTTTGGTGTAAGTTTTTCTAGAAGACAAGCGAATAGTATTGCCCATAGCTTAGCCTAGCAAAGGCAACACTTTCCCTAGCTAGTCCTCACGTTTTTTTATCATATTTCATCGTGTATTGCTTCGTTGATTGTTAATGAAATGCATTGATTTTCTTTGGTAAAAAAAGTATAGAACACATGGTAATTTGTAATTATGGCATCAAAAACATATATTTTAATTTAGTTTGTTTTTGTTCAATCATATTTAAAATTATTGTCGGTGTCCTATTTTAATTATTTAAGATGTATCTTCTAGTTGTAAGAATCTCACATAAAATTTACGCTTGATAAGTTAGAGTGATTCAACTATTTATTTAATAAAAAAATTTAAAATATAAAATGTTAATTACAAAAGATAATAAACGTTTTAGTGTATGTATATACATAGATAGACTCTAATATGTAATAATATATAGTAGTGTTTAATCCTCATTTATGGCTGTTGGAGCTCAAAACTTATAACTACTAGATCTCTTTAACTGATTTAAAGATACGTAGGTTTAAGAAATATTGGTTGCTTTCTGTGTGGATTTAAGTCATATGTATGGTGAGTGTAAAGATTTTTAATATAATTAATTAATCATAAATCGATATATCATTAAAAGTATTTGACTTCTATCCTAATTATCTTAATAGTCATACATACGATGATTTTTTATTAGCTAGTAATGTAAAAAACTTTACACTAACAATACATACGGATTAAACTTTATACTGATAATTTATTAATTTTTATACAGTCACACAACGAAATAGATTGTAAGTCTTTTCAACAAATGCATGCACATAATGACGAGTAGATGGTAGATGGTAGATGGCTAAAATTTAAGTATAAAGTGGTGATGTAATAAAAATAGTGGTCAAAGCTTTCACGAAGGTGTCATTTTCAAATAAGTCGTTTCTACATATGTCTATCTGAAACTCTTTCACGAAGGTGAGTTTCTCCATCAACTTGACTATACGTACTATAAATAAATGTATAGAGGGACTCAGATAACACACAATTCCTAAGTCTATCTCTTTCTAAAACTCTTTGACAATGGACTCATTTCTGCAATATCTACTTCTCATATCTGCACCTGTGTTGGTATTGTTTCTCTTCAAGAAATACAAATCAAATAACAGCTCATCCACCCGTCCATTACCAGGTCCTAGAGGCCTTCCCATAATTGGTAATCTTCATCAACTTGATAGTTCCAAACTCCATTTGCAACTAGGGCAGATGTCAAAGATCTATGGTCCCCTCTTTTCCCTTCAACTTGGCCTTAAGCCAGCTGTTGTTGTTTCCTCACCTATACTGGCAAAAGAGGTTCTCAAAGACCATGATCGTGATGTATGCAGCAGACCCTCCCACCTCGGAAACCAAAAAATGTCTTACAATGGGTTAGAGATGATATTTTCCCCTCACGATGAATACTGGAGAGAAATCAGAAAAATTTGTGTAGTTCACTTCTTCAGCTCAAAACCGCTCTCTAGCTTTTCCCATGTTAGAGATTCTGAAGTCATGCGAATGATAAAAAAGATATCTGGTCATGTTTCTTCTTCCAAAGCTACAAACTTGAGTGAGATAACACTGTCTGTCTCAAGCACTATAATCTGTAGGATGGCTTTTGGGAGAAGATATGAGGATGAAGGAGCTGAGAGGAGCAGGTTCCATTGGCTGCTTAATGAGGCACAAGCCATGTCCATTGAATTCTTTGTTTCAGATTATATTCCTTACATGGGGTGGGTAATTGATAAACTCACTGGCTCACTTGCTCGTCTTAAGAACACTTGCAAAGGTTTGGATGCATTTTTCGAAGAGGTCATTGAGGCGCACCTCGATCCAAATTGGAAGAAAGGCTCCAAAGAGGAGGATATCGTTGATGTGTTGCTTGACCTCAAGAAGCAGGGTCGCTTGCCAACAGATTTCACCCATAACCACATCAAAGCTATCATCATGGTATGTGCTAGCTCATGTTTATCCAATGATTTAAAAATGGAACCGGAGATAAAACCGGTGAGACCTTCGAGTCATGGTTCAATAATTGATTCACCCAATTCAATCAACGGTTGAATCGGATGACTAATAAATTTATAAATAAATAAATAAGTTTTAAATTGAGGGGAAAAGAAAAAAAAATACAAAATGGATTTCGAACTGTTCAACTCGGGCCAATTCATGATTCAAAGCGGTTCAACCCTAATTCAAAGCGGTTTGACTGGTTTTTGGGCGGTTCAATCAGATCATGGTTCAAAAAGACTGGATCGAACCACCGAAATGACCGGTTCCTCGTTGAACCGGTTGAACCATCCGGTTTGGTCCGGTTTTTAAAACATTATGCTTATCCACTAATTTATCTAATTCTTTTAGTAATAGATTTTTTAACATGAATTTTTAATAATTGGATATAATATTTTAGGGTTTAATTTTGATATACTATCAATACAATTTTTGTTATCTAAGGGGAGACTCATAAAGAGTCTTATACATGGTTGGGGATGAGGGGAGAAGGGAATGAGAAAAGGATGGAGTGCATTGTGGGGGTCTGAACCCGCACGCTCATGATTCATGTGTCGTAGCTAGCTTACCAACTGAGCTGACTCAAGGGGGCGTCAATATAAAGTTTTTTTTCATGGTATTCTCAATAGATAAATTTTTTTATCTTGTGAATCATTCGCAAATCATCCTATATTTGACTATTAAAGTAACTATATTATAAGAGTCAAACATTTTTAATTATATGATAACTTATGATTAGTTGATAATGTAAACTTTTTTTTACACCGTCAATGCATACAAATTAAATTGATATTTTAAATTATTTCTTTTAAGAATGAACAACTTCTCCATGTTATAAAAAGATAATTATGTTATATAAAAAAAGATAATTATTTTTGAGAAATACAAAAATCTAACAAGAAAATTAGTACTTTGTCTCTTTTTTAAAAAACAAATATCATCCATTCATATCAATAAACACATCCAAATGAGAGTGGTATCTCGGTGGATGCTCAGTTGAAATATCTTTTGCTGCTTGTTATAGTTCATACTTGCAAGATTTTTTAGTAACATCATCCTGAAAAGAATACTATCTAGCGCACCTTTTTTTTACTCAAGCATTTTCAATTTGGAACATGAACAAATTGTAAGTCCATCACTACAATGTTCTTAATTTATCGAGAACAGCAACCCAAATTAAAAACATCGAATCAATTATCAAAATCTGAACCTTATAGTTCCTATCTCTCACAAAATTAAAATTGTAGGACAAACATATTTCATATTAATTAAGCTTCTATCATAACCAGTTTCATGTCGACCAATGCCTCTAGCTAATTTTACTTTTACATTATATGATATTAAGCATATTTTTAATTTGGAGCTTGAAGTGATATATAGTCTGACATAAGTTCTAAATTGCTCTTCCTTGATAATAACAGGACTTCCTTATAGCGGGAAGTGATACAAGTGCAGCCACAACCGTTTGGCTAATGACCGGATTGATGAAGAATCCTAGAGTGATGAAGAAAGTTAAAGAAGAAGTCAGAAATCACTATGGCAAAAAAGAGTTTATAAATGAAGATGATATTCAAAAGCTTGTTTATCTTAAAGCGGTGATAAAAGAGACACTACGATTCTATGCACCAGCGCCACTCCTAACAAGAGAAACAAATAAAAGTATCATTATTGATGGGTATCATATACAGCCAAAGACATTTGTGTTTGTGAATGGTTGGGCCATTCAAAGAGACCCTGAAACTTGGAAAGACCCAGACGAGTTTTATCCTGAGAGATTTTTGAACAATGATATTGATTTTAAAGGACAGGATTTCGAGCTGATTCCATTTGGTGCAGGGCGTAGAATCTGCGCAGGCATACCTTTAGGGATTGTCACGGTGGAGCTCATGACTGCTAACCTTCTTAATTCATTTGATTGGGAATTGCCTGAAGGGGTAAAAGGGGAAGACATAGACACGGATGGGCTACCAGGACTTGCCCAACACAAGAAGAATCATCTTCGCCTTGTTGCCAAGAAGCATAATTAATACCGCAATATGACCTACTAATAAAAATAAAAAATAAGGGCGGCCTAGTGCTTGAGACTCATACTGTATGCCCTACTAATGTAATAAAGTGATTATGTTTCAATGTTGCTGATGTTTGCTTTTGTATCAGGTTGTTGAATTGTGGTAGCATTTTTTTATCTTGTGAAAGGTTGCTTTGGTTTTCTTTTGTTGGGGTGCTTTCACTTGGCATGCCCTTTCTCTGTAATGTTTTTGGGTTGTGGTACCTGTAACATCTTGTTTTTCCTATATTTTCAATAGCAGTAAATACATATTTAAATGTGTTTATTTTATATTAAACTCAGATGATGATTTTAATTAAAATAAAATCATTTTCTTGTGTTGTTATATCATATGAAGTCACGGGAAAAATTTCGGTTGAAAATTCAAACGGCAGCCGGTCTGCGTTTTCACTGTCACTACAAGTTTACTATGCAGAAAACCTGATTTTGCCCCGCGAACGAGACAGTTAGTGTTTTTATTATGTTTCCTTCCACTTTGGTTATTTTGAAAATTTTCGTTCAAAAATAAAATAAAATATTTTATTCCGGCGAAAACGTCGGAAGAATTACAATTGGAAATGCAACCGGGTACGAAATGGAGCAGATTAGAGACCATAAAAGAAGTAAGGAGACATGATGGAAGAGGCATTGACACACTCTAAAAGTGTAATCATCACACTTTTCAAATTATAATACTATTCTAATCCAAAAGTATTTCTCTCTCTTCTTCCATCCAATCAAGCATTAAACCACCAAGCTTGCTCAACAAGCTCTCCCTCTTCTCCCTTGGTCGTGGAACTCTCCCCCTTTCCCTATATATACCCCTTTCATTTTCACTTCATCATCTTCCTCCTTCAACCTCCATTAAACATTCATCTTCTTCTTTCTTCTAAAAGTTCAAGCTCTTAAAGCTTTAGTTTTTATTAATCTTTTCTACTTAAGTAAATCATTAAAGTTCTTCCTTATACTAAGGGTAATGTTCTCATATGAATTTTTTTTGCAAGTTTCATCTTTTATTTCTTAGTTTACTTTATGTGTTCTTTATATGTCTCAAACTTCTAAAATCTCTATCTCTAAAATGGTAGAAAACTCCTTTTGAGTTGACACTACTAGAAATCCGTCTTTTTCGGACAGATTCACAGACGGATTTCAAACGAAAATTGGACAAATTTCATACGGATTTCGGACGGATAATTAATTCCGGACGGATTTCAGACGAAACGACACCCGTCCGAAAAAGCCTCGTTGGAAATTATAAAATCCGTCCCAAATTCTGTCCGAAAATATTTACAGACGGATTGCGGACGGAATATGGACAACGTGCAAATCCGGATTTTGATTATTGTTCGGACGAATTTCGGACGGATTTATTTTTGTTTTCCAATGGATTTGGGACAGATGTTGTGATTTTATTTGGGACAAATTTCCCACAGATTAAATAAATAAATTTATCCAATCCTCTTTTTGCACGGATTTAAGACAGAAACGTTTATCCTTTTGAGACGGATTTTGGACAAATTGAATAAAAAAATATTTTTTAATAAAGGAAATTGACACAAATTTATAAATTGGCTTAATTTACTTTTGAAACAACACTAAGGTGAAATATCAAAATCATTATTCAAGTTTTAGTTTCACACAGATTGAGATAAAACTGAATTGAAAATTTTGACATATTTGAACAAATTTCAAACAAGACATTAACCTGTGAAGAACAATCAAGTATTCCTGATAATGTTTTTACCTAACAGTCAAGAACAATCACATAAACTAAATTCATATAAGTGTTTCATCATTCTAGTTCTAGCACAATAAAACAAACCACTATGATCAAAGTACTCATTGAAGAGATATTTGTTCCTATAGAACCTAGACCATATAATGTCCCTTTTTTGCCTTTAGGAACTACTTCTTTCCAAATAGTCAAGTCATCTGGCATATTTTGGCTTTCACAAGACAACTCGTCACCATCCTCATTTAGAGACAATGATAATTCTGAAAGCTCTGATTTTCTCTTTTTAAAATTTCCCTACAAAACATTACAGTTTGACTTTTGTTAGTCATTTCACTAACAAACAATTTTGAACTATGCATGCTCACCCATAGATAGTTCATAAAATTAAATACCCAAGCAAACAATTTCAAGTGTCTTACCATTCTATGTGCATGCTCACCCATAGATTTTTGAAAGGTTTGATTCTCATTACACTGAAAACTAAACTCTTTGAGACTTCCTAAGATAGTATAGATGCTCATTTGCTATAGGAATTACTAACAGAGAGTCTAGACACAAACAGATTTTACAAGGGGATGTTAACATCAAAGAGTATTATTTTCAGTTTTTCACAACCACATACATCTATAGATTCTTCCCATTTCCAATAGCAAAACTCACTTAATGATTATTTAAAAAAATACCAACAATCCCTCATAGAAAGTAAAATCAGACTGAAACTCAAGCAAACAATTGTCTTCACTGACCTGCAGTAAAAACCAAATGCAAATGCTCATCCTCTGTCATAAAGGCAATTTGATAAAGACATTAAAATAGGATACCTCATGGCTCTAAATTATCAATGCATAAATACGTTCCACAAACTAAAAAATATTAAACTGATCAACACCTGAAGGCTTAAAAAAATATAAACCTTTCCAACATCACAACAGTAACAAAATTAAATAGAATTTGTTTTATGCAAGTCTTTTAGATAAGCAATAAAGTAACACCCAAAAAAAGATCACTAAACATTGGTCTAATAGAATTGAATCATAACAGAAGCAAAAAAGGACTTAAATGAATCCAACAATTAACAGTCAAATAATCATAATTATAATACCATAGAATCCATTCTCCAGAAACAAAAAATACAGGCACCACACTCCATTTAAGGCAACTACCATGAAAAATTATTCACACCCCACATAGAAAATTAACATGGCCTTACTCTTTAGTGACAGCGAGAACGTTGTCCACCAATCGTTGCATCATTGGGTTACTCAAAGTTCCGTTTTTTTTTCTTCAGACCTCTCCAAATCCAAAATCGTTGGAATATATGGAAAAATCAATAAAAATGGAGATACCGAGAATTGAATCAAAACGAAACAACACAAAATGGAATCAGAAATTGGAAATGGAGGTTCATAGAATTTTTAAAAATCTAAATCAGAGAGTTCCTAAGATAGTATAGATGCTCATTTGCTATAGGAATTACTAACAGAGAGTCTAGACACAAACCGATTTTACAAGGGGATGTTAACATCAAAGAGTATTATTTTCAGTTTTTCACAACCACATACATCTATAGATTCTTACCATTTCCTAAAGCAAAACTCACTTAATGATTATTTAAAAAAATACCAACAATCCCTCATAGAAAGTAAAATCAGACTGAAAACAGTTCGAGAGAGGCTATAGCAGAACAATCTTCGATATTCAAAGGGAAGGAAATTGAAAATTTGAAATCAATTTGGGGTTAGGGTTTCAACTTTCAAATTAATTTGGGGGAAAATCAATCTAAGAGTGAATGAGTAAAATATCACTCACCAAACAGAGAAGGAGAAGAGGTGGAGTGGATGACTGCGCTCCGACTTTCTCCGGCACGGCGGCGCTGATGGCGACGATGTGGCAACAACGGCTGTTGAAGGTTTCTGTAACAACCAAGACTAAAAGAGAATGGGTAAGCTTCAAGGAAGGACAAGGAAGACTGAAATGAACATAATAATGTTGGAAACCACCATAAACGGCGGCGAGGAGCGCTTACCGCGGCGGGGCGACGGGGTTCAACGTAGGACGGCGACCATACACGCGGCTCCGGCGGCGGTCTAATGGTGGTGGGCGCGGTGAGGTTTCATAGTAGCAAGAGAGGAGGAGATGGAGATGGAGTTGGAGGGAGGGAGGAAGAAGAAGAAGAAAGGAAAGAGAAAATAAAAAAAAGAAGGAGGGGTTCTGTCGTGCAGGGGAAGGGAGGGACTTTGGGGTTTTATTTATTTGTTTTTCAAGTATTTAGTGATTAGGTACCAAATAAGGGGTTGAGATTAAGTTTAGAAAAAAAGGAAATAGTATTCACTACAAAAAAAGGTCATTTAGCGACCGAAAATAGCGACCGAATTTGTTGGTTGCTGTTTGCGACCAAAATGGCGGCCGATTGTAGGATCTAAATCAAACACTGATTAGAGTTGATATTGCGACCGAAATAACGACCGAAATAGAGCGTAACAGAGTTATCGGTCTCTATTTCGGTCGCAAAATAAAAGAAAGTAAAAGTCATAAATTTATGACTTTTTAGCGACCGAAATGGCGACCGAGTTAAATGCAACGGTTAAAATTAAGTTATCTTTTGCGTCCGATATTAAATCGGTCGCTAAACGGCGAGTAAAAAAAATTAAAATAGAGCGTTTTAGAGACCGATTTAGCGACCGAATTTTTCGGTCGCTAAAATTATGAATTCAAATTTCAAATTAACCATTTTAGCGACCGAATAATTCGGTCGCTAAAACTAAAATCCCTAAATCACGATTTCCTTCCTCTCTTCCCCCATTTCTCTCTTTTACTATCTTCCTCTCTTCACACGCAGCGCCACAGAAGCCCCTCGCCGGCTACCACCTCCTCTCCGGCCACCACCTCCTCCACACGGTAAGCATACATATCTCTCTCCCTCTCCTTCTCTCTCTCACTCACGTCTCTCTCTCCCTTTCCTTCTCTCACTCGCGTCTCTCTCCCCCTCTCCTTCTCTCTGTCACTGGCGTCTCTCTCTCCCTCTTCTTCTCTCCTTCTCTGTCTCACTCGCATCTCTCTCTCCCTCTCCTTCTCTCTCCTTCTCTCTATCACCCGCGTCTCTCTCTCCCTCTCCTTCTCTCCTTCTCTGTCTCACTCGTGTCTCTCTCTCCCTCCGTCTCTCTCCCCCCCACCGCTCTCATGCCCTCCCATCCGCCACCGCTAAGTAACGTGCCCAGTTCATGCTCATGCCGTTGCGTTCGTCCCCATCGCCCTACAACTATCATCCCACTCTCTGTTGGTTCTTTCTTTCTTTTTTTCTGGTTTTATTGTCCTATGAATTCTAGTTCTATGTGAATCAACTTGTTAGATTGAACATAATCTGTTTGAGAAAATGCTTGAATCAATTGCTCAATGTGTTATTGAATTTTATTTGTTGTATGAGATGTAAATTGGTTTTGAGCTCCAGTATGTTGATTTTAGATTTTTGTATGATAAAAATGGTTGAACTCTTGTTAATGGGTATAAGCATGCAAGTATCTTTGAACTTTTGGTTATATGTGGTTTCAAGATATATATGTAACAATTGAATAATATTGGTTGAGTTTGAGTTTGCATTGAAATATCATATAATGTGATTGCTATGTGTGAAATGCAGAAATTAAAATGAATTGGATTCAGTTGGGTATCTAATGGTGTTGTTGTTTCTCCATCTTTTGAAGCGTATGATCAAGGTTTGTTATGTTTGTCAAGATAATATTTGTGCTTTAGGGAACATCATTTTTTGGAATTATATCATGTATATTATTTTCTTATTCGCAGGGTATGATGTATTTCTGGGTAATTTTTGTGGTTTGGTTTCTAGCGAACATGTCAACAAGAACATCTCTTCACATGAGTAAGTCCACAAAGCATATCTCTTAGACTTTGATTCAATTAATGTCTCTGCCCTTAGTCCGGAATACTTATCTGTTGAAGATGATCGGGTTATCAAGTCAATTTGTTATGAGAAAGCAAAGAATTTGAATGAACTGTTACTGATGCTTTCGGGGAACTTGGATCAACTCGACATCTCCGATTTCGTGGAAGGCTTGCTGAAAATTGAGAGGCTTTCTCTGGGAGAAGGTTACATCAAGGTCAGAATAAAACCACTAGTGCAATAAGTGCTTTTTACGTCAGTTAAAATTGATTTTTTACGTCAGAATACTGACTGACGTAAATACAGCTGACGTTAATAGTTAATATTTTAACGTCAGTTGAGAACTGGCATTAAATATCAAACTATTAACGTCAGTTCCTTAACAAAACTGACGTTAATTTTTACAAAATTAACGTCAGTTTTTTAAACAACTGACGTTAAACATAAAACTATTAACGTCAGTTCTTTAAGACAACGGACGTTAATTTTGTTAAAACTAACGTCAGTGGTTATAAAGAACTGATGTTAAAGGTTTAATTTTAACGTCATTTTTAATAAACAACTGACGTTAATAGTGTATGTATATTTTATAAAATACTATTAACGTCAGTTGTTTGATACAACTGACGTTAATAGATTTTTTTTAAAATTCAGTTTTAAAATATCACTCCCCTCAGCTATCCCTGCATTCAGTAAATATCCCAGTAAAACAGAATATCAACACATTACAGAATTGCAAAGGAAAAATGGAACAATGGGGGGACTTAAAACCAAAACCCATGTATATATATAAATAAATTTTAGTTCCAATGTCTAAAAAACAAAACTACCAATCTAAGGATATATATATATACATGTTATTAATTAGTTTCTAAAGTCTAACAAAAAAACTATTTATCTAAGTATTACGGAGGTATCTTGTCAATTCCTTTTTCAGCCGCATACTTGAAGAAGAATTCAGCGAAGCGCATCCTCAAGTCTCTTAACTCATCTTCTTGAATAGGCGATTGGTCGCTAAATGCCTACACACGTTCAAATAATAACAATAACATCAATGCAAGTCATCTTCAAAACTATAATATATAATTTAACAAGTTGTTTAAATATTACCTTAATCCATCCATCCGTAATAGATGCGGAGATTATGTTCAGCATATGAAGCATCACATAATAGCCGCACGACCACCCGTCAATTTGAAATCGAGACTACCAACAAAATTAATTTCAACGTCAGTTGAATATACATATAAATTAGTAATTATAATATTAATTATTTGATAAATAAACTACCAAACCTTGAGGATGTTCCATACAGGATTTGCTTTAGCCTTAGAAGTCCTACTTCTCCCGTTGGCGCAACTTATGCTACTCGCCTTCAGCGCGCTATCATAAACAAATAATCATGTCGATCAATTAACAAATTCATATATCATGTGTGTAATAAACTAAAAACAACTGATATTAAAACTTAAATTAAATTTAAGATTAGTTACTTACTTATTTACAGCTTCCACCACCTTCGGTGGCGGATCTTGGTGGAGAGAGCAGAAGAATATGACAGTATGCCTAGACGGGTGAAGTACCAACAACTACCAATGGTCATTCATACAGTAGGGAGCCAGATATAATTCTTTCCGATTTTCTCCCAACAAGTTCCCTATGTATTTACTCAATGCATCGCCAGCAAAGAAACCGGGCAGAAGGATTGATGGATCTAAGAAGCCGTAAACTGATGCAACGCCCTTATCAAGCTGAAGACGATGGAGATACCTAAGATATGAAAAGGTGTGGATGTTAATTACATAATATATATATTGAAATTAAAATAAATTATTAAATGGAAAAATACCAAAAATAAATAAGTTATAAAATTAAAATTAACTTACGTGCACCGTAGACCGAAAACATTCTTTGCTTCAACCAGACGTTATTTCTGCAGGCGTTCCCGAGATCGTCACCACAGAAGGTAAATATCCTCCGTCGATCTGGGCGTGCCACCCATCCATCGTGCTCCAATGGACATTCAAAAATCTCAAACGCATAATCCTCACCAAGTGAGAAAAAACTAGTGATAGGTGACAGCGACACCGACACCGACACCGACACAGACGTCGACTTGGCCTTCAGTTTAGGAAAAATAAATTAGATAAGTTGTTGATAATTAAAAAAAACACAACTAATTATTTGACTAATTTGGACATTAATAATGAATAAATACCTTTGTTAATATTTTGAGCTCACGTCGTTTGGAGTCCAACTCAAGCTCACGCCTTTTCATTTCCAACTCATGCTCATGGCGCTGGACTTCTAACTCCCGCTCACTAGCTGCCAACTCATCGTCCTCCACATGTGCCCTACTAAAACTCTCTTTTGTGCTCACATGTGAAGGGTTGGCATGCCCTGCGGTGTCCTGGGATGTACCGATGGAGGAAAGCTCTCTGGGAAGCGCCTGCTTGAATTTTGGGTTGGATATTAAGTCTTGCATCAGATGTGTTGTAATAGCTGGGTTGGACATGAGGTGCTGAGTAATGTCAGCCAAAATTGATGCTTCATTGACCACCCGCTTTCGTGAAGCAGACTTGCCATAATATTCTTTGATGGTCACGTTCCCAGGAACACCGAGAACCCGACCAGGATGGTCTTTCCTGCCTAGAGCAGTCATCAAGACGTCCTGCCGTCCAGAAGGGACGAATGCGCCCTGGGAGGATTTTGCTTTAAGATCCATCTACAATGAAAAAAAATGAAAAAACGTGCAAGTGAAAAGTGTTGCAAATATCTATACAAATATCAATTGAAATCAAGTTAATTATTTACTTACAATCTTATCTGCCACTTCGCGAGTGGCATCAACTTTAAAAGATCTCGTCTTTGTCATGCGTCCGGCTAACCAGACATCCTCGCGGTCGATGTCCGATGGAGGACTTGATGGTGTGCCCTCAGGCACCTCTCCTCTTTCAATCCTAGCAGAGTGCTCTTCCTGCTTCGCCTCGCCCTATCCGCCATCATCTGCTCGATCCGAGTCTGGTACCCACCCTGAGACATGGTGTGGTGGTGGACGTTCTTCGCCTGATTCTGCCGACCCTTATTTGCCTTAGCCTATTCATACAAAAACACATAATTAAATACAATTAAATGATCTATAATAAGCATACAAAATTAACTTAATCAACCAACCTGAAATTCTCCATCCTGTCGACTCCTGGCAAACATATCCCAAGTATCCTGATCAATCCAGGGATAATCCGAGAACATTTTATCAAGCCGCTTCTTCCCGGATACACGAAGACTGGTAAGATCATGCTTGAACCCATTCCAACGCTTTGATGCCATTTTCATACATTTATGACGATGATCCTCGTAATTTGGCACAGTCCAAGCTACCTACACATTAGATACATAACAACTGGATGGATTATAACTCGGATAATTATCTAATAATGTAAATCAAACGAATGTAAAGGTAAAATACCATGATAGCCTCCCAAATCTGATCCTTAACGCTTCGTGGAACGTCATTCCGATGGTTGTAGTTGATGCTTACGTTTCGCTTTCGCCAGAAACACCCACTTATTAAATTCTTTAGCACGGGGTCTCTGGGCATTTAGATTAGCATCGAAGGACACCTCAAGCTTTCGTCCGCTTTGCTCTGTCCTTCTCTAGTTTCTTCAACGAGGTGGCTCCTCTACCCCGTTTCCTATGAGCCTGTGATGTCCGTATGGACAAAAAAAATGATAAAATAGAGGGTTGTAACATTATAAACTTACATTAAAAAGAAGGACTAAAGATAGTATATAGCATGTAAACTTACACTAGAATCGAGCGTAGGCGTCATCGGGTCCTCGCGAAACCCCACAAAGTGTCCTCCCGTGCATGTGGGCTATCCGACTGATCCATATGTATGCCTGTTCAGAAACAATATATATGTATTAACACAGGTTATAACTCAAAATAAATACAGAAGTATAAATAAAAATAACTAGATAGGTCCTGTAGATATACAAAACATCTATATATCCAATATAAGGACAATACGGGAGATTGAAAACTATAGTTTTTGAAGATTGCCAAGCACTGGTCACGGCCTGGCCGTGATGTCCATCACGGCCGTAACGTGCCAACTGAACCAGACCCTCATAGGTAGAACTGATCACGGCCTAGCCGTGATGAGCATCACGGCCGTGACAAATCAACCAGCATAGCAACATGCACTCAAAACCAAAAATAGAGACATTCCAAACAACTCAAACTCACGGTTTAAAGTTACAACTACTGAGACTACAATTTCAACATACACTCAAAACCAAAAATAGAGACATTCCAAACAACTCAAACTCACAGTTTCAAGTTTCAACTACTGAGACTACAGTTTCAACCAGCAGAGCAACATGCATGCACTCAAAACCAAAAATAAAAAAATGTGCCCTAAAGACTCACCAGAAATAGGCGCTCGCGTGGTGATGGTGGGGAAGCTCAAGTGGTGGCCAACGTTCGATGTGGTTACTGAGAGCAGAGGGACAAGGAGAGTTAGTGCGCGGGAATGGGAAAGAGAGATGTCAAGTTATTGCAAAGAATGAGTGGGAAAGACAGAGTTAGGGGTTAAGAGTGTACCTCACGGTGGTGGCGAAGAAGCCCTCGCGGTGGTTGCGATGGAGATGAGCTCGCGATTAGGGTAGAGTGAGAGCGAGAGTGAGGGTTGAGAGTGAGGGTTGAGCGTGATGAAAAGAGAAAAGAGACGTACAGAGAAGTGCAGAAGGCGTGCGAGTGTAAACGTTATAATTAAAATAAAACAACATTTTATGTCAGTTGTTAGTAAACCTGATGTTAAAGATCATATATTTAATGTCAGTTGTCTTAAGAAACTGACGTTAAAAACTCTCACACTTATTACGTCAGTTGTTAGTAAAAACTGACGTTAAAGGTCATATATTTAACATCAGTTGTATTAAGAACCTGACGTTAAAAACACTCACACTTCTTACGTCAGTTGTATTACACAACGGACGTTAAAAGTTTATTAGTTTCTGCAAAAACATTCATTCCTTTGACTACTGTACTACTTACCCATTCACCTTGTACCTAATCCTCTTAATGAGCATTAAGTTTATAGATAAGTTTTCAAGAAAATCAGAATAGCTTAGTAACTTCATCCACTGCTCCTATAAATAGCTTCCTTCCATCCTTTTAATGTTTTCTGCTTCACAATATGGCTCTGCCATGGAGACTAACTTCATCACTCTTTCTTCCTATTCCTAGACTCAAAGATCTTTGTCTTAATGGTCAAACAACTTCTGAGTTTGTGTAAATCACATTACATGGATGGTAAGGTTGGGTGAATCTCGTAATGTTATTCTCTCACTTTATTTCATCCCCGTCATCCCTTTCACTTTGCTATATGGAGTGATCTGCGTTGAGAGGGACAACAGGGACATGACAACCAATGAAATGAGTTTCATAATTATTTACGTCAGTTATTTATAGAACTGACGCAAATAGTGATTTAATATTTACAAACTGCCACCACCTCATTTTTAACGTCAACTTAATTTATGACTGCCAAGTTCCCGCATATTAATTACATTATTTCCAATATTCATTCTGCAAGTTTATAATATATAGGATTATTTACGTCAGCTATTTATTTAACTGAAGTAAAAATCAAACTTTTAACGTCAGTTGTATAAAAAACTGACGTTAACAATAAATATTTTTTATTTTAAAAACACTTTTAACGTCAGTTTTTTTAAACAACTGACGTTAAAAGTGTATAGATATCAGTAAAAACATTAATTCCTTTGACTACTGTGCTACTTACCCATGCACCTTGTAACTTAATCCTCTTAATGAGCATTAAGTTTATAGATAAGTTTTCAAGAAAATCAGAATAGCTTAGTAACTTCATCCACTGCTCCTATAAATAGCTTCCTTTCATCCTTTTAATTTTCGGCTTCACAATATGGCTCTGCCATGGAGATTAACTTCATCACTCTTTCTTCCTATTCCTAGACTCAAAGATCTTTGTCTTAATGGTCAAACAACTTCTGAGTTTGTGTAAATCACATTACATGGGTGATAAGTTTGAGTAAACCACATTATGTGAGTTGCTCACCTTATCATCCTTCCGGAGAATCAGCTGCTGGAGGGTAAATCAGGTGCTCGAGCATCATAGTTCCAAAACCTCAGCTTTGGCAGCAAGTGATCGTCATGGAAGTCTCTGGAACCACTGCCTTTGCTTGAAACAGATCTAGTGCACTTGTTTTTGCCTCTCTTGAGCTCTCTCATGCCCCCCAGTTTTCTGAGGTCTTCGGAGTATAGTTTTCCCTTTGGCATATTTCATAAAACTCTCTGATGGGATGTAGCTTTAATGTTTAGGATTTTAAACCCTTTCAATGTAACTTTTTATAGGATTTTAAACCCTTTCAATCTTCTGTATCAGTCTGTATTACACTTCATGAATGAGATCCGGTTTGGGTTATTGATTCAACTTATACTTCGCACATATATTTTAGTTTTCAAAACAGAAACACAAAACATCAAAGCAATTCATGTGAAACTGAAACTTTGAGGAAGGCAATGCGGAAGGGTACGTATACTAGATAAAAAAATTATTAAAATAACCTTTAACGTCTGTTGATGTAAGGACTGACGTTAAAAGTGAAGTGACTCACTTTTAACGTCAGTTCTTTATCGAACTGACGTTAAAATGTTCACTGTTAACGTCAGTTGTTTATTGAACTGACGTTAAAAGTCAGTCACTTCACTTTTAACGTCAGTCATTAAAACAACTGACGTTAAAATTGAATTAATGAAGTCTGATATTTACAAAACTGCCACCGCCCCCTTTTTAACGTCTAGCTTTTGGTTAACTGACGTAAACCTTTACCGTCTAATGTATATTTTCCACTAGTGAACAGCTCTGGTATGAGTTTATTTATTACAGTTCAGTGGGATGTGATTTGGTGGTCATATATATTATTACTTTTGTCGGTTTATATAGAACTATAGAACAACATAGCAATCCGTTAACATATGGACTATCCTCACTAATTACACAGTTGTACTTGGAGTGTTTTTTTCTACAAAGGGATAGCAGCTAGTAAGCTGTGTTTTGCACGATATGTCTTATGTTTTGAATCTCTGATCTCATTTTTGAAAGTTTTTCACATCCCTTTTAGCTACCTTGGCCTCATGATTTGATTTTCTAAAGCCTTATAACTCATCTATTATTTGTCGAAAAGTGAAACAGAGTTGCATTTAGATTTATGGTCGAGTCTCTATAATTGGTGCTTGCCTTTTATGTAGAAAGTTGTGTTATTATAGTTGAATGTGTACAAATACATCTCTCAGTTTTGCTGTTTGGATGCATAGAGTCTGTCTGCAGGTATCACACATCATACATTGCTAAAGAAAATCAACTCCTTAGAATTTCTGGAATTGGATGGTGTGGATTTCAATCTATCAAAAGAACTTCTGTTTATTGTTTGTTGACTTAAAAGTTCTCCCAACCTGGAGGAAATCTGTATAAAGGTGAGCAAGAAGACCTATACTTCTTTTTCTTTTTTAATTAGATTTTGATTCTATATATATAATATATAATTTTAGATAGAGCTATAGTGAGGCTGCGGCACCAGAGCCAGACCATCTGAAGGCATTAGACTGTAATAGTTGTTAGTATATCAACCATTATTGTCTTCTCCGACTTTGGTTGAATCTCTACCTTATCCCTCTTGTATTTGGTTCTTTTGTTTATGAGTTTAGAGTACCCATTAGACCTTTTCAATACACTTTAGCTTATAAAAAAAATTATATTTGGTTTGTTATATGTTTTTTTAAAGAAATCAATCACTAAATTGGTCCCTAGAACAAGTTTTGGGGGCACATTTAGTGACTGATTTTTTTTTAATTTGGTGGCCAATTTAGCGACCGAATTAGCGACCGAATTTTCGGTCGCTAAAATTGGTCACATAACTGGTTTTAGGAGACCAAATTAGCGACCGATTTTTATAAATTAGCAACCGAATTATTCGGTCGCTAATAGCGACCGATTACAAATTCGGTCTCTAAATGATTTAATGACCAGGGTTTTAGCTACCGTCATTATTCGGTCGCTAATTCGGTCGTTAACCTATTTAGCGACCGAATTTTGATGAATAGCGACCGATTTCTTCGGTCGCTAAACACCCTTTTTTTTGTAGTGATTACTCATTAGATCTAAAAATAATGAATGATAAATATATACTTTTAAAAATTAAAATAGAGTAAAAATTGATAGTTGAATTGATCAACTAAGAAAATCAACGGTCCCATATTTAATCTCCAATTAATGTTAAACTAATTTATTTTCAAATCTAAAATTAAATAGAATGAAAATATGAAAATATTTTTCTCTTAATCATATTATTTTAAACATTTTTTTGTACTGGTAATAATAGTGATAATAACGTAAATTATTATCTAGTAAGCGTGCATTCACTGAAATAAGTTAGTGCTAACGCACCCAATAAAATAATTTGAAGAGAGTAATTTAATTACCCAAACTAAATCGATACGGATTTCTTTAATAGGGACTGATTTCATTTTATTAGTCTAAATATGGTTTTTAATTTTTTTTCATAAATCTTGTTTACTTTTAAATTTATTAAGATCAAATATTTTAATCATATTTATAAGATAAATTATTTAATCTTTTTTCAAGAAAATATAAAAAATGACAAATCCGTGTGAAATCCGTCTGAAATTTTCGGACAGATTTCAGACGCATGTAAGATAAATCAAGGAAAATATAAAAAATAATAAATCCGTGTGAAATCCGTCCAAAATTTTCGGACCGATTTCAGGCGGATGTAAGATAAATCAAGAAAAATATAAAAAATTACAAATCCGTGTGAAATCTGTCCGAAATGTTCATAAAATTTCAGACGGAAACATTTCCGTCCGAAAATTCCGTCTGAAAATTCAAGTTTTCTAGTAGTGTGAAACCACTTTCTATAGTCTTTTATTAACTTATATTTTCACATACTAAGAGGTTATATAAAACAAAAATCTCTACCCATCTCTTCCAATGAAGGCCGAATGCTTGCATTTGTGGCCTAGGAAGTTTTTGTTTCAACTTTTGGAATATGATCATGTGTTTGAGTTTCTAACTATCCTTTGATCTTGAATCTATAAATCTTGGAAGTTTTGATAGCTTGTACCTATGATGGCCGAAAATATGAATAAGTAGGCCTAGGATACCATGTTTCAACTTTCCAAGTATGATCATGGATTTAGAACTCTTAATACCTTGTGATTCTAAACCTAAGAGTTATTATTAAACAAAGAATATTTTCCTCTTCATCCTATGATGGCCGAAACTTAGAGTTTAGGTGCTAGGATGTTTGAGTTTTTATTTTTCCAAAATGATCATGGACTTGAGGTCCATAAAATATTTGGGTGCTAAGTCTAAGAGATTGGATAATTTAATGATTTCTAACTTGTTTATTCTATGTTATTAAAGCTAGTATGTATTACTTTCATTTTTCCAAGATGATCATGGACTGGGCTCCACAAGATATTTGGATGCTAAGTCTAAGAGATTTGAATGTTTAAGTTTCCATTGTTTTCCAAGATAATCATGGACTGAGCTCCATAAGATATTTGGATGCTAGGTCTAAGAGATTGGAATGATTAAGTTTCCATTGTTTTCCAAGATGATCATGGACTTGAGCTCCATAAGATATTTGGATGCTAAGTCTAAGAGATTGAAATGTTTAAGTTTCCATTGTTTTCCAAGATGATCATGGACTTGAGCTCCATAAGATATTTGGATGCTAAGTCTAAGAGATTGGAAAGTTTAAAGAATGCTAGCCTATTTTACTAGCCTTGGTCGAATACCCTAAGTTTATAACTTAGTGGGATTTTACACTACAAAAAACAACCGTTTAACGACCGGCATATTCGGTCGGTAAACTTTCTAAATCGGTCGCTAAACTAAATAGCGACCGACTTAGCGACCGATTAATGGTGGTAGCTGATAACCTGGTCGCTAAGCTTTTAACGACCGAATTATTATTTCGGTCGTTAAATGGCGACCGTAATTTCGGTCGCTAAATAATAAAAAACGATCGCTACACGACTGGTCGTAATGTTTGGGTAACCATTTTTAGCGACCGATAATCGGTTGCTAGTTCGGTCGCCAATTTTGGCTAGTCTGTTAATGTTAAATAAAGTTTAGCGGTTGAATTATTGGTTTCTAAGTCGGTCGCTAAACTGGTTATTATTTTTTTTAAATTTAATTTTTAAAATAATTTTTTTTGTTTTTCTTTAAACGTTAGTAAATTTTTCTAATAAAACACACCAAATTACTAATGAAATATACAATCATAAGAAATAATAAATATATATAAAAAAATAATCCAAAGTGTCGTACAAGAATCGTTTAAAGTCAAAAATATGTAGAAAAAAAATCAGTCATGATGAGGGGGAGATGGAGGAATCCAATCATCCTCAGCGTCCGTACCACCGACGTCTGCTATCCGAATGTCCTCTACAGTAGCAGCATCAGTATCTGGCGGCGGAACTGGAGGAGCAGCAGTGGTACAACCGCCGTGAGCATCACCGAGCAAGCTGGAGTCTCGGATCCTCATCTGCTCCAACACCACCCGCAGATGTCCGCCCCGCTCGATGCTCGCCTCGCACCATTTCTTTGGTGTGCCTGAGTCAACTGTGCAATCTGGTTCTCCATCTGCTGCTCTCTCTCGCTCTTCTCCCGAAGCTCCGCGTTCAGCTGCGTGATGGTGTCCTGCATTTGATTGAACTTCTCCTGAGGGACGGTATCGGCGTAGGAAGGAGCAGGCGTGCCGGATGATGAAGCGATAAACTCGCCTCCCAAGTGTCCGAGGCCATACACGTGCCCCTTCTTGTTCCTGCCCCCGACGACCTCCAAATAAATGGCATTATCGTCGACGGAGATAGGAGAGCTGGGCCCATCACCAGTCAAAGCCTCATCTTGTGACTGTGAGGCACGTGATATGGCATCGTCCTTCTTCTCGTTGAAGCCCACCTAAAAAGTATAGTTGAAGAGATTTAGTTAAAATTATATCCAATATTAACAAATCATTTATAATAAATTACAAGTAAACACTAAATTGCTTTTTTTGCTTACAGCATAGTCACGGGCCTTGTCGTTGACCCATGTCCCCGACTTCAACTTCTTCGTCCTCTCCACCAACTCCATAGCAGTGGGGGCCCACTGTTTCTGTGCTTTCTGCACAGAAAAATATAATCTTAAATTCATAAGAATAATTAAAAATGAAAACTAATTAATTAAATAGTATAATAAGTCAAAAGTTTAATGTATTACCAGCTCGTCGTAGTGGGCGACGACTGATTTAGACCCGCCGGTCCAAGCACATGCGCCACCATCAGAAGCTCGATTACGCCGAGCTGTGACCTGGATCTCTTGGAACTTCTCAGTAGCCCAGTACTGGTCCAGCTGCCTCCTGATCTCAGGATCCACCCACTTCCCCTTATTCTTACCCTTCCTCGGCCTTGTTCGCCGATTCTTCATGACCAGTGAGCCTTTATGCTCAAATATGTCCCTGACGAGAGCCTCTAAAGCTACGTCCCACCTATACTCTTTCTGCAACTTACAGTTGTTAGGAAATTCGTGTGTATATATATAATGTAAATTTAATTTAAATAACTTAATAAATTGTTACCTTAAACTCTTTAAACAACTGATCCCTATAGCCCCCTGGGATGGCCTTCCATGTAGGCCATGGACTATCAAACTTGCGTCGCAGGATCTTCGATATCGAATCAGAAGGGTCCTTCGCGGGCAGAAAGCTGCAGCAAAATTAGAGCATTAATAAATGTTATAAATAAATTAAAAAAACAAGTAAATAGAAATTAACGATACTTTATATATATTAAAAAATTAAATTAGCTTACTCGTTATCCCCCCTGGGGATAACAAGAACCCTCCTGTCGGATGGACCACGACTCTCCTGTGCCGATGATGATGATGGTCCTGTCGTAGGTGTGGATGATGAGGGTGCAGCCTGTGTCCCGACCACATGAGGCTGGGTAGGGGGTGCAACTCCATCACCCTGAGGTGTCCCGGCCCACGAGAGGTGATGGTAGGGTGGTCTCGATCCCGAAGGGCGTGGGTGGGTCGGCGGCGAAGGGACTCTCGCAGCACGACCTCCACGACGACCCCTACCTCTAGAGGAATCTGCCATCAGTGAAAAAAATGAAAAGATGATTACACAACAGTGTAAATAATACAAAAATAAATTACCTAAGTAGAATAACATTTACGCAATGAATTATGACATAAATAAATTATCTAAGTAGAATCTCCATCACTAAATTCACCCTCACTCTCATCAGCATCACTTGATCGGAATGTACCTTCGCTAGATGCGTCCAACTCGGATTGATCCATTAACTCTCTTTCAACTTCTTCCCCATTTCCGGAAATGTCCGCCAGAGAATTAACAATAATGTCTGGCGTAATTTGCAACGGTACGTGCGATCTTGAAAACTCATCATCTTGGTACGGAGCATCTTTTTCAGGCTGGTTGATTACATTATCTGTAATTATACTGCGAGCCTTTATCTTAATAACACCCAACCGACCTTGATGTCCTTCGGGATATGGCGAGTAATAAACCTGATCTGCCTGTTGTGAAAAAATGAATGGGTCGTACGCCTTATTATACCTTCGAGACAGCCTAACTTGAACAATACCATATTTTTTTTTATCGATTTTTGTCCCTAAGTCAAGAGTAGGAACAAACCAATCACACTTGAAGATAACTAACTTCATCACCAGGAAACCGGTATAATCGAGTTTAAGGATGTCAGTTAGAACCCCATATAAATCATCCTCTACATTGCCATCAGTGGCTCGCACACAAACACCATAGTTACACGTCTACATTCCTTCATTCCATGTTTTTGTGTTAAATTTATATCCATTTACAATATAAGTATTCCATGATGTAGCCCATCTGTTAGGCCCCCATGCCAAATTTGTCAACAATTGAATTTGAACATTGTTTTCTGGATCTAGTACCTAAAAAATCAAATATTATATTATTCTTATACATGCTATATATTTAAGGAGATAAAATGTATTGCAACAAATGAAGATGCTTAACCTACATATTTACTGAACCACGTAGCAAAGTGAGAAGTAATTTCTCGATCAACCTGATCGTTTGAAACGTCAGGTTGGAGATCCCTTAGAAAATTGTCGTACATCCTACATATGGGAGATTAACAGCAGGACGATTAATAATCATAAATGTCAATTGAACTTATAAAAGACATTGTAGAAACTTACTCTAAATATGGCGCCACCTCTTCACAATTTTGAAGGATATATAGATGAGAAACATTAATGTCACGCTGCTCCAAGAAATATCCTTTTGATTTGCCACTAAATTTGTCCGGATAGTTGAATATTGATATAAGAGGACTAGTTGAACTTCCTTCGCCCGAATCAACGTTTCTAGGCATCCTTATCCTTCTCGTGTTAACTTCGTCCGGATAGAAATAAGAGGCAAAAGTGGAAGTCTCCTCTACTAAGTATGCTTCACAAATGGAACCCTCCACTCGTGCCTTGTTCTTGACTTTGTGTTTAAGGGAGTGAAGGAACCTATTAAAGAGGGATACATACAAATAATTACTAGTTTTAGGGAAAGCTAAACTACGCTCTCGTGTTCGTGAATTTCATATGTATTAAGTAAAATAGTTGATGTTGTTTACCTCTCAAATGGATACATCCAGCGGTAATGGACTGGGCCACCAACTCTTGCTTTGTAAGGTAGATGAACTGGCAGGTGTTCCATGGAATCAAAGAAACTCGGCGGGAAGATTTACTCCAGCTTACATAACAAAACGGGTATCTTGACTTCCATATCCTTTAATTGATTCACATTTAGTGTTGTCGATGTAAGCTCCCTGAAAAAGTGGCTAAGCTCAACAAGTGGGTTCCAAATTTGCTTCGGTAATGCGTCGAACGCAATTGGAAGCAACCGTTGCATGAACATGTGGCAATCATGACTCTTCATTCCATGTAACTTTGCTTCCTTAATTTCAACACATCTACCCAGATTGGAAGCATACCCATATGGTAACTTTAGTTCTTTAACCCACTTACAGACGACCACTTTCTGTGTTTTGCTTAGTGTATAACTTGACTTCGGTTTGATAAGTCTGCCACGACCACCGTCCTGCAACTCAAGCTCCTTCCGATTACAAATTTCAGCCAGATCCAATCGGGCTTTATTTGTATCCTTTGTCCTCCCCTTGATGTCCATCACAGTGTCAAACATATTCAAAAACACATTCCTCTCAGTATGCATGACATCAATGTTGTGACGGAGTAGCTGCGTCCTCCAATACGACAACCTCCAAAATATACTTTGTTTTGTCCAATTATGGTTGACGCCATAATCATGAATATGTTCTCCTTGGGATTCATGGACGACCGGTAAGTACTGTACTCTGTGCCATACATTAGGACCAGTCAAACGTGGTGGAGGCGGTGTTGTCTTCGCACAATGCTTCTTGAATGCATTCTTGTTCCGCCTATAAGGATGATCTTCCGGAAGGAATTAACGATGACAATCAAAATATGAGATCTTTCGACTGTTTTTAAGCATTAATGCCTTCGATCGCTCCATACATATTGGGCATCCAAGCTTCCCCGCGGTCATCCAACCCGACATCATCCCATAAGCGGGAAAGTCGTTGATCGTCCACATCAAAGCTGCTTTCATGATGAAATTCTGCCTCAAAGATACGTCATATGTCAACACACCATCATTCCACAGCATCGTCAACTCATCTATCAGCGGCTGCAAGTACACATCAATCTTACCTTTTGGATTAGACGGACCCGGAATCATGACTGTTAGGAACATAAACTCCCGCTTCATGCACATCCCCGGGGGAAGATTGTACTGAGTCAGGATAACCGGCCAACAAGAGTATGCTTTTCCAGACTGCCCAAAAGGATTAAATCCATCAGTAGATAACCCCAATCGGACATTGCGAGGGTCCTGCGAAAATGCCATATGAACCCTATCAAAATGCTTCCAAGCTTCTCCATCAGATGGATGACACAAGACATCTTGCTCCCTCTCATGCTCACTATGCCACCTCATGTGAGCTGCAGTGGCCATCGAAGAGTACAATCTTGTAAGTCTTGGCACGAGTGGAAAGTACCACAATCTTTTTTAGCGACCTCTTCTTCTCAATGCCCATCCTAGTGGTTGTCTTATACCGATCCGCACCACAAAATCGACAACATGTTATGCTTTCCGCTGAATCATCCTAATAGTACAACATACATCCATTCGGGCAACAATCAATTTTTAAACACCCCAGACCCAAATTTTCCATAGACTTCTTAGCATGATAAAAACTAGTAGGCATCCGATTCTCTTCTGGCAACGCCTTGGACACTGACCTGGTGAGGCGATTAAAACAGCCTTCTTGCATATTGTAGTTAGATTTGATACTCAACCAATCCATGCACATCGACAACTCCGTGTACTCTCGACATCCTTCCCACAATGGAGATCGTGCAGCACTCAGCATATCATAGAATCTTTGAGTTTCGGGATTCGGATTCTCCTCTATGTATTGGGAACCCATTCCACCATCTTCTCCCCCATCTTCTTCTAGTACAACACCAACCGATGGTCCAGCATGATCCATTATCATCTGCTCGTATGGATTCAATTCTTCCCTCCGGTCACCACTTCCATAGTACGAACCTTCAAACACAATCGGGTTTAAGTTAGGCAACGTCTCACCATGGTTACTCCACCAATAGTAATCAGGCATGAAGCCCTTCTCATAAAGATCGGCTACAACTCCATCCACGCTTTTGAAAGATTGACACTTGCATCTTTTGTAAGGACACCTCAATTGATCACCGCCCAGCCGTATAAATCTCTCCTGGCTAACAACAAACTCTATAAACTCACCCACTCCAACTCTATACTCTTCCCTAAGACGTTTATTCCGATCCAACCTACGATACATCCATTTCTGATTCTCCGAAATATCCATTGCTGGCAATTAAATAGCCTGACCAATCCTACAATAACACTTATATATTATGGTGCATTCCAATAACTCCATCAATCTCGTTCTTATGACAAGGTATGAACCTATCCCATTCGAGAAGAAACCTTTACCACACTCGGCTAATAATAGTTATTCCCATATTTAAATACCTTATACTTGACAAAATTTTGGCAGCATTTCCCATCGGTCTCCAAGTACACGACTCGAGCACGGTGAGAATCACCGCGATCAAGTATGCACCAGGAGAACAAAAGGAAATGCATCGCATCGAGATTTCAACAAGTATATAAGGCCTTTGAACATTGAAATGACTATTGTACGAGTGTGAAAAAGGTTTTTTCCCAAACTGTCCCACTTGGACAATTCAAGATTCAATACAATGAGCATGCATACCTTGATAAGTTACGCATGCTCATTAATATTGAATCTCAAATAGGAAACTAAGGGTTTCGTAAATTAATTATTAACTCTAACAGAAAATAAAACCATTAACCTATAAATATTGCAACATTGTTGAGCTTATATAAATTGCAGCGTAAATCAATACAAACTTAGATTAAATATTGTAGCAAACATCCTATTGAGCTCCGCTCTCCACTAACAAGTAGCAGGTAATTGTCAAACACATGCATAATTTCTAAATTATCAGCACACAACCCGCATCCCGCCTTTCGGATAGGATCACATCCTATTGAGCTCCGCTCTCCACTAACAAACAACACATATTGACAAACACATTCATAAACATTAAATTATCAGCATACAATCAGACAAGATCACATCCTATTGAGCTCAGCTCTCCACTACCAAACAACACGATAATTCACATAATACATTAGAAGCACCACACATATCAGTACCTATTAGACAAAGCAAAACCTTAAAAGAGATTATTGAGAGAACTTACCTATTCGACAAAGCAAAACCAAGTAAGGATAAGGGAGGAGCCATGGACAACGAAGATCAGACAAGGACCTATAATGCATAAATAAAAATAATCGTGTCAAAGCTGAAATGACAACATTTGATAATATTACTTTAACCTTATACTAATTTGATATATATTTTTATAAGGCGGTTTTGTGGTGTTGTTTTGTGCAATTAAGGATCAAAATGCTCAAGATTGACCATGATGGAGCTTGCATGAAGATGGGGCTTGAAAAGTGAAGAAAAATGAGCCAAACAGAGCCCATCACGGCCTAGCCGTGATAGGCATCATGACCATGATCGAGCAGGACTGAAAAATAAAGAAGAACGAAAAAGTCAGAAGCTGTCAGGACCAGGCCGTGATGGCCATCACAGCCAGGCGGTGATGACCATCACGGCCGTGACAGACCAACCAGTGAAGCATTTCCAAGGCAGAATCCGTCACGGCCTGGCCGTGATGGCCATCACGGCGGTGAAGCACATTACTTGAATCTGAAGCAACCGATTTTGATCTGAATTTGTGTTAGATTGTGATTCAAACTTCCCTAATCTATAAATAAGGCATATGGGCAGGTACCTACGCATTGGTTTAGGTATCGAGTGAAGTGAAATTTTGCTATTCTGATGGTTTTTGAGTAGCTACTGGTTTTGTGCAAAAAAATATAGCTAAACAAGTTTGTTACCAACTTAGATAAATGGGAAATGGTGAGAAATGGAATGAAGCATAAACTTGGAGAAATGGCCTAGAAAGTGGAGTTTAGAACTACATAATGCTTAAAATCACGATTCATGACTATACAATACCAAGTGGATCAAAGGAAGTTAGGACTGGTTTATCAGCTTCCCCACAACCCTTAAGTAGTGATATAAGGTGGTACACCAAGTTTCAAAGCTGAGTTTTGAGTATAACCCAAAATAAGCCTCTAGGCTAAAGTACCTTAGTATTATCCCAAGCTTAACTTCAAATTGGCATGACTCTCATTTGAAAAATGATATGGGCACAGAGTTTGTCCCTATAGTTTTCATTTGCCAAACTCTAATTGTAAACCAGAAAACAAACCAAATAAACAACCAAAACTCAGATTGGACCCCTAGAACCAAAATCATGACTTTAAGGTTAAAAATGGATGGCTTAAAGGGTCAAATCTGAAATATGAAATCCGATGTAGAAATGAAACAAACTCTTCACCAATAGTCTCTATAGGTGGAAATAAACTTGGATTCAAGGGGATAAACCAATCTAAGCAATAGAACTCAGAATTGCCCCATAAATTCCAAATCAAGGTTAGATTAACCAGAAAAAAGGTATAATGATACAACTCTAAAATCAGAAGGAGTTTTATAATGGAACCCTTTCCTATAGTTTCCTATGACAAAATTAGGATTGTTTATCATAAATCAAGTAAAATGGTTAAGTTGGTACCAAACTACAAAATTACCAGTGAGCAGTGGTACTGGTGGCCGGAGATTGGGAGTGGCAATGGCAGTGAGCACGTAATGGTAGCCGAAGTTGGGAGCAGGGACTGGGAAACAAAGAAAAAAATTGATATCAGATGCGAGAAACAGAGAATGAGAGATGAGGAGAGAAGACAAGGTAGCTTACCCTTGGTGGTGGTGGTGTCACTGGAGCCGCGGACAGTGGTGGCTCAAGGGAGGCGGCTCAGCTGCGCTACAGGGACAGAGACAGAGAGACATCATAAAGAGAGAGAGAGAGAGAGAGAGAGAGAGGGAAGGTAGAATCACTCACCGGAGGTGTCCTGCAATAGTGGTGACCGGAGCACAGACGTGCGTGGTATGGTGCCAGGGAGGAGCAGAGCGTGCAAGAGAGAGAGAGAAGAAAAGAGAAGAAATGAGAGAAATGGGGAAGAAAGGGGGGTTCTGGTGGATTTAGGGCTTTCAGTTTTAGTGACCGAAATTCGGTCATTGAATCGGGTTGATTTGAAATTTGAATTCATAAATGTAGCGACCGATTTAAAATTCGGTCTCTAACAAGCTCCATTTCAATTTTTTCGTGCCGTTTAGCGACCGATTCAATATCGGTCGCAAAGATAAATAAAATTTAACAGTTGCATTTAACTCGGTCGCCATTTCGGTCGCTAACACACTTTTTTTTTTGCGTGCCGGTAAGCGACCGATTTAATATCCGTCGCAAAGATAGTTAATATTTAACGGTTGCATTTAACTCGGTTGCCATTTCGGTCGCTAAAAAGTCACAAAATTTTGACTTTTACTTTCCTTTATTTTGTGACCGAAATAGAGACCGATAACTCTGCTACACTCTATTTCGGTCGCTATTTCGGTCGCAGTATCAACTCTAATCAGTGTTTGATTTAGATCCTACAATCGGTCGCCATTTCGGTCACAAACAACAACCAACAAATTCGGTCACTATTTTTGGTCGCTAAATGACCTTTTTTTTGTAGTGTTAATTCAACTTTGTTAAATGATCATTGTTTATGAACTCCTAACACTTAAGGATCATAATTCCGTGAGTTGTATAATTTTTGGGAATCTCTAACCCTAAGAACTAGTCTTGGCAGAACCTATACCTTGTGGTTTAGTGTTCTTATTTGATTTTAACTTGTGATTTTGTGTTCATAACCTTAGACTTCCATCGCGGAGGAAACGAGGACGTTCGTGGCATACCGCTTCGAGCATCTAATCTCCTTACCTTCACCGAAGGTAAGAGGGGATTGCCTAGGGATATTCAATGACTATATGCACGTGTGAATGTGTTTATTTGAGTGATTTGAATATTATTATGATGTGGAGCAAACACTTGAATGACTTGTTTACTTGAACTATTGCGATTATTACTTGAAGTTGATAATTACTTGCCTTAAAGTATTGAAAGTTGTATATATGTGATGAACTGTCATTAACTGTTATATTATTGTTGAGAATATATTACTGTTGATTGAAGTTTGAGAAGCGAACTTGATTCACGTGCACAATGATTATAAGGATTAAAAGCCTTAATAAGCCTTGAATAGAACTTTGAAAGTATTGCTTTCATTTATAAAAGGTCCTTGTTTAAAACGCTTACTTCAAGAGAATGAGATTCTAATTTTGAAAAGAAACGTTGAAGTGCTTTCAAGTCAATAGAAACTACCTTTTTATGATCCAAAGTTTGTACGAGAGAAAACCTTATTCGAATTATGTGTTTCATGATGGAAAAACCCCTTTGAAAATATTTGACTTTATTCCATCAAGGATTTCAAAAGCAAACGAATTTCCAAATGTTTTATAAAAGACTTTGTAAAGGAAAAGATTTTCTGCTAAATGATTTAGAAACGTTCCGGTTAGTTGGATAAGTGACCGAGGTTTTGTTTTGATTTTTGATTTTCACTGAGCGAAAAGTAAGCACATGTGAAAAAGAATACTAGTTCACGAGACGCCGCCTCTAGCATTCACTTTATGCACGTGATGCGGGATCCGTGTCAAGAATTATGGACCAAGGGTCCTAATCATGATATTATGGGCTAGGAGTCCTAATTTTGGAATTGAGGACCGTGTGTCCTAATTTCGTTGTTATGGGCTAGGAGTCCTTATCATGTTGAAATAAAACATGGATAAAATTATAATTGTTTCTACGACCACAACCTTGGACTGCGGCATCGGTCTAAGGTGTTGTGATTGAGCACTCGGACTGCGTGTCTGTGTTATTGATTTTCAAGTAATGAAAATTATGAATAGTCGTTAGCTTTGGGCTCCGACAACGGAAAAGAGTGAACACAAAGAAAAGTCTCGATAATGAAACGTCTTTTATTCATATGCATTTCCCCTTAGAGACATGTTTGAGTTAGAAGAATACCCGCTTAAGATGTGGTCTTCGATGAGGTATACATCCGAATGGCCGTTATAAGGGATTCGTGATGATGATGATCCGGTGCATGAGGTGACGGAGACAACTTGGCAAATGTGGCGTATGAGCCTAATCAACTCTTTCTTTCTAAATGATAAAACGGTGATGGTATCTCATGAGATTAGGATTAGCGCCTGATGATTGAAGTGTCATGCATTATCTTTATAAAATTGATTGACTCGGGTATGAGACCCACTGAAATAATACTTGTTGTTTGACTATGAGTAATGTTTAAAATGTTAATATGCCAAGGTGTTGTATGTATCATGTGTATGGTTGTTGTGCGATATGTCCGTTGTCGGTATCTCACTCTTTCATTTCTACTTGTTATTCTCTCTTCCTTTTAGGTACTACCGTATGTGTATAAGTTCAGATGGATCCCAATATCCCACTTGTGCCGACAATACCGAAGACCGAGGTCTTCGACGATGCAAGGAATGTCGGGGCATGGCTAATACATCCAGGGTCGACATCTGCCACATACCAAGGAGCAATCACCACAACCGATTTAAATGCTGACGGAGACCCAATCCGTAGGAGCCATACCGTGGAGACTAGGAGGGTAGCTCTGCCTCCGATTTGGTATTACCTTCACACACTGCGAGCTAACGGATTGCTACATGAGCCACCACCTCTAGATGTAGAGCTGGCAGCACCGATTGAGGAGGATCGCGAGGAGGACCCTGAGGAGGATCCTGAGGAAGACTTCTATGAGGTCATGGAGGAGGATGAGCTAGGAGATTCACGTTATGGATCATGACGAGGATGACGATTCCGTAGAAGAAGAGGCGGCGATGTCATAGATCCATTACACGATGTTGTTTATGAACTCCTAACACTTAAGGATCATAATTCCGTGAGTTGTATAATTTTTGGGAATCTCTAACCCTAAGAACTAGTCTTGGCAGAACCTATACCTTGTGGTTTAGTGTTCTTATTTGATTTTAACTTGTGATTTTGTGTTCATAACCTTAGACTTCCATCGCGGAGGAAACGAGGACGTTCGTGGCATACCGCTTGAGCATCTAATCTCCTTACCTTCACCGAAGGTAAGAGGGGATTGCCTAGGGATATTCAATGACTATATGCACGTGTGAATGTGTTTATTTGAGTGATTTGAATATTATTATGATGTGGAGCAAACACTTGAATGACTTGTTTACTTGAACTATTGCGATTATTACTTGAAGTTGATAATTACTTGCCTTAAAGTATTGAAAGTTGTATATATGTGATGAACTGTCATTAATCTGTTATATTATTGTTGAGAATATATTACTTGTTGATTGAAGTTTGAGAAGCCGAACTTGATTCTCGTGCACAATGATTATAAGGATTAAAAGCCTTAATAAGCCTTGAATAGAACTTTGAAAGTATTGCTTTCATTTATAAAAGGTCCTTGTTTAAAACGCTTACTTCAAGAGAATGAGATTCTAATTTTGAAAAGAAACGTTGAAGTGCTTTCAAGTCAATAGAAACTACCTTTTTATGATCCAAAGTTTGTACGAGAGAAAACCTTATTCGAATTATGTGTTTCATGATGGAAAAACCCCTTTGAAAATATTTGACTTTATTCCATCAAGGATTTCAAAAGCAAACGAATTTCCAAATGTTTTATAAAAGACTTTGTAAAGGAAAAGATTTTCTGCTAAATGATTTAGAAACGTTAGGTTAGTTGGATAAGTGACCGAGGTTTTGTTTTGATTTTTGATTTTCACCGAGCGAAAAGTAAGCACATGTGAAAAAGAATACTAGTTCACGAGACGCCGCCTCTAGCATTCACTTTATGCACGTGATCTGGGATCCGTGTCAAGAATTATGGACCAAGGGTCCTAATCATGATATTATGGGCTAGGAGTCCTAATTTTGGAATTGAGGACCGTGTGTCCTAATTTCGTTGTTATGGGCTAGGAGTCCTTATCATGTTGAAATAAAACATGGATAAAATTATAATTGTTTATACGACCACAACCTTGGACTGCGGCATCGGTCTAAGGTGTTGTGATTGAGCACTCGGATCTGCGTGTCTGTGTTATTGATTTTCAAGTAATGAAAATTATGAATAGTCGTTAGCTTTGGGCTTCGACAACGGAAAAGAGTGAACACAAAGAAAAGTCTCGATAATGAAACGTCTTTTATTCATATGCATTTCCCCTTAGCGACATGTTTGAGTTAACCGAATACCCGCTTAAGATGTGGTCTTCGATGAGGTATACATCCGAATGGCCGTTATAAGGGATTCGTGATGATGATGATCCGGGTGCATGAGGTGACGGAGACAACTTGGCAAATGTGGCGTATGAGCCTAATCAACTCTTTCTTTCTAAATTATAAAACGGTGATGGTATCTCATGAGATTAGGATTAGCGCTGATGATTGAAGTGTCATGCATTATCTTTATAAAATTGATTGACTCGGGTATGAGACCCCTTTGAAATAATAATTGTTGTTTGACTATGAGTAATGTTTAAAATGTTAATATGCCAAGGTGTTGTATGTATCATGTGTATGGTTGTTGTGCGATATGTCCGTTGTCGGTATCTCACTCTTTCATTTCTACTTGTTATTCTCTCTTCCTTTTGGGTACTACCGTATGTGTATAAGTTCAGATGGATCCCAATATCCCACTTGTGCCGACAATGCCGAAGACCGAGGTCTTCGACGATGCAAGGAATGTCGGGGCATGGCTAATACATCCAGGGTCGACATCTGCCACATACCAAGGAGCAATCACCACAACCGATTTAAATGCTGACGGAGACCCAATCCGTAGGAGCCATACCGTGGAGACTAGGAGGGTAGCTCTGCCTCCGATTTGGTATTACCTTCACACACTGCGAGCTAACGGATTGCTACATGAGCCACCACCTCTAGATGTAGAGCTGGCAGCACCGATTGAGGAGGATCGCGAGGAGGACCCTGAGGAGGATCCTGAGGAAGACTTCTATGAGGTCATGGAGGAGGATGAGCCGGAGATTCACGTTATGGATCATGACGAGGATGACGATTCCGTAGAAGAGGGCGGCGATGTCATAGATCCATTACCTGATGTTGTTTATGAACTCCTAACACTTAAGGATCATAATTCCGTGAGTTGTATAATTTTTGGGAATCTCTAACCCTAAGAACTAGTCTTGGCAGAACCTATACCTTGTGGTTTAGTGTTCTTATTTGATTTTAACTTGTGATTTTGTGTTCATAACCTTAGACTTCCATCGCGGAGGAAACGAGGACGTTCGTGGCATACCGCTTCGAGCATCTAATCTCCTTACCTTCACCGAAGGTAAGAGGGGATTGCCTAGGGATATTCAATGACTATATGCACGTGTGTATGTGTTTATTTGAGTGATTTGAATATTATTATGATGTGGAGCAAACACTTGAATGACTTGTTTACTTGAACTATTGCGATTATTACTTGAAGTTGATAATTACTTGCCTTAAAGTATTGAAAGTTGTATATATGTGATGAACTGTCATTAATCTGTTATATTATTGTTGAGAATATATTACTGTTGATTGAAGTTTGAGAAGCCGAACTTGATTCTGTGCACAATGATTATAAGGATTAAAAGCCTTAATAAGCCTTGAATAGAACTTTGAAAGTATTGCTTTCATTTATAAAAGGTCCTTGTTTAAAACGCTTACTTCAAGAGAATGAGATTCTAATTTTGAAAAGAAACGTTGAAGTGCTTTCAAGTCAATAGAAACTACCTTTTTATGATCCAAAGTTTGTACGAGAGAAAACCTTATTCGAATTATGTGTTTCATGATGGAAAAACCCCTTTGAAAATATTTGACTTTATTCCATCAAGGATTTCAAAAGCAAACGAATTTCCAAATGTTTTATAAAAGACTTTGTAAAGGAAAAGATTTTTCGCTAAATGATTTAGAAACGTTCGGTTAGTTGGATAAGTGACCGAGGTTTTGTTTTGATTTTTGATTTTCACTGAGCGAAAAGTAAGCACATGTGAAAAAGAATACTAGTTCACGAGACGTCGCCTCTAGCATTCACTTTATGCACGTGATGCGGGATCCGTGTCAAGAATTATGGACCAAGGGTCCTAATCGTGATATTATGGGCTAGTAGTCCTAATTTTGGAATTGAGGACTGTGTGTCCTAATTTCGTTGTTATGGGCTAGGAGTCCTTATCATGTTGAAATAAAACATGGATAAAATTATAATTGTTTCTACGACCACAACCTTGGACTGCAGCATCGGTCTAAGGTGTTGTTATTGTGCACTCGGACTGCGTATTCTGTGTTATTGATTTTCAAGTAATGAAAATTATGAATAGTCGTTAGCTTTGGGCTTCGACTACAGAAAAGAGTGAGCACAAAGTAATGTCTCGATAATGAAAAGTCTTTTATTCATATGCATTTCCCCTTAGCAGACATGTTTGAGTTAACCGAATACCCGCTTAAGATGTGGTCTTCGATGAGGTATACATCCGAATGGCCGTTATAAGGGATTCGTGATGATGATGATCCGGTGCATGAGGTGACGGAGACAACTTGGCAAATGTGGCGTATGAGCCTAATCAACTATTTCTTTCTAAATGATAAAACGGTGATGGTATCTCATGAGATTAGGATTAGCGCCTGATGATTGAAGTGTCATGCATTATCTTTATAAAATTGATTGACTCGGGTATGAGACCCACTTTGAAATAATACTTGTTGTTTGACTATGAGTAATGTTTAAAATGTTAATATGCCAAGGTGTTGTATGTATCATGTGTATGGTTGTTGTGCGATATGTCCGTTGTCGGTATCTCACTCTTTCATTTCTACTTGTTATTCTCTCTTCCTTTTGGGTACTACCGTATGTGTATAAGTTCAGATGGATCCCAATATCCCACTTGTGCCGACAATGCCGAAGACCGAGGTCTTCGACGATGCAAGGAATGTCGGGGCATGGCTAATACATCCAGGGTCGACATCTCCGCCACATACCAAGGAGCAATCACCACAACCGATTTAAATGCTTTGACGGAGACCCAATCCGTAGGAGCCATACCGTGGAGACTAGGAGGGTAGCTCTGCCTCCGATTTGGTATTACCTTCACACACTGCGAGCTAACGGATTGCTACATGAGCCACCACCTCTAGATGTAGAGTGGCAGACCGATTGAGGAGGATCGCGAGGAGGACCCCGAGGAGGATCCCGAGGAAGACTTCTATGAGGTCATGGAGGAGGATGAGCCGGAGATTCCACGTTATGGATCATGACGAGGATGACGATTCCGTAGAAAGAGGCGGCGATGTCATAGATCCATTACCGATGTTGTTTATGAACTCCTAACACTTAAGGATCATAATTCCGTGAGTTGTATAATTTTTGGGAATCTCTAACCCTAAGAACTAGTCTTGGCAGAACCTATACCTTGTGGTTTAGTGTTCTTATTTGATTTTAACTTGTGATTTTGTGTTCATAACCTTAGACTTCCATCGCAGAGGAAACGAGGACGTTCGTGGCATACCGCTTCGAGCATCTAATCTCCTTACCTTCACCGAAGGTAAGAGGGGATTGCCTAGGGATATTCAATGACTATATGCACGTGTGTATGTGTTTATTTGAGTGATTTGAATATTATTATGATGTGGAGCAAACACTTGAATGACTTGTTTACTTGAACTATTGCGATTATTACTTGAAGTTGATAATTACTTGCCTTAAAGTATTGAAAGTTGTATATATGTGATGAACTGTCATTAACTGTTATATTATTGTTGAGAATATATTACTGTTGATTGAAGTTTGAGAAGCCGAACTTGATTCTGTGCACAATGATTATAAGGATTAAAAGCCTTAATAAGCCTTGAATAGAACTTTGAAAGTATTGCTTTCATTTATAAAAGGTCCTTGTTTAAAACGCTTACTTCAAGAGAATGAGATTCTAATTTTGAAAAGAAACGTTGAAGTGCTTTCAAGTCAATAGAAACTACCTTTTTATGATCCAAAGTTTGTACGAGAGAAAACCTTATTCGAATTATGTGTTTCATGATGGAAAAACCCCTTTGAAAATATTTGACTTTATTCCATCAAGGATTTCAAAAGCAAACGAATTTCCAAATGTTTTATAAAAGACTTTGTAAAGGAAAAGATTTTCTGCTAAATGATTTAGAAACGTTCCGGTTAGTTGGATAAGTGACCGAGGTTTTGTTTTGATTTTTGATTTTCACTGAGCGAAAAGTAAGCACATGTGAAAAAGAATACTAGTTCACGAGACGTCGCCTCTAGCATTCACTTTATGCACGTGATCTGGGATCCGTGTCAAGAATTATGGACCAAGGGTCCTAATCATGATATTATGGGCTAGGAGTCCTAATTTTGGAATTGAGGACCGTGTGTCCTAATTTCGTTGTTATGGGCTAGGAGTCCTTATCATGTTGAAATAAAACATGGATAAAATTATAATTGTTTCTACGACCACAACCTTGGACTGCGGCATCGGTCTAAGGTGTTGTGATTGAGCACTGGTGATGCGTGTCCTGTGTTATTGATTTTCAAGTAATGAAAATTATGAATAGTCGTTAGCTTTGGGCTTCGACAACGGAAAAGAGTGAACACAAAGAAAAGTCTCGATAATGAAACGTCTTTTATTCATATGCATTTCCCCTTAGCAGACATGTTTGAGTTAACCGAATACCCGCTTAAGATGTGGTCTTCGATGAGGTATACATCCGAATGGCCGTTATAAGGGATTCGTGATGATGATGATCCGGGTGCATGAGGTGACGGAGACAACTTGGCAAATGTGGCGTATGAGCCTAATCAACTCTTTCTTTCTAAATGATAAAACGGTGATGGTATCTCATGAGATTAGGATTAGCGCCTGATGATTGAAGTGTCATGCATTATCTTTATAAAATTGATTGACTCGGGTATGAGACCCACTGAAATAATACTTGTTGTTTGACTATGAGTAATGTTTAAAATGTTAATATGCCAAGGTGTTGTATGTATCATGTGTATGGTTGTTGTGCGATATGTCCGTTGTCGGTATCTCACTCTTTCATTTCTACTTGTTATTCTCTCTTCCTTTTGGGTACTACCGTATGTGTATAAGTTCAGATGGATCCCAATATCCCACTTGTGCCGACAATGCCGAAGACCGAGGTCTTCGGACGATGCAAGGAATGTCGGGGCATGGCTAATACATCCAGGGTCGACATCCGCCACATACCAAGGAGCAATCACCACAACCGATTTAAATGCTTTGACGGAGACCCAATCCGTAGGAGCCATACCGTGGAGACTAGGAGGGTAGCTCTGCCTCCGATTTGGTATTACCTTCACACACTGCGAGCTAACGGATTGCTACATGAGCCACCACCTCTAGATGTAGAGTGGCAAAGACCGATTGAGGAGGATCGCGAGGAGGACCCCGAGGAGGATCCCGAGGAAGACTTCTATGAGGTCATGGAGGAGGATGAGCAGGAGATTCACGTTATGGATCATGACGAGGATGACGATTCCGTAGAAGAGGGCGGCGATGTCATAGATCCATTACCGATGTTGTTTATGAACTCCTAACACTTAAGGATCATAATTCCGTGAGTTGTATAATTTTTGGGAATCTCTAACCCTAAGAACTAGTCTTGGCAGAACCTATACCTTGTGGTTTAGTGTTCTTATTTGATTTTAACTTGTGATTTTGTGTTCATAACCTTAGACTTCCATCGCAGAGGAAACGAGGACGTTCGTGGCATACCGCTCGAGCATCTAATCTCCTTACCTTCACCGAAGGTAAGAGGGGATTGCCTAGGGATATTCAATGACTATATGCACGTGTGTATGTGTTTATTTGAGTGATTTGAATATTATTATGATGTGGAGCAAACACTTGAATGACTTGTTTACTTGAACTATTGCGATTATTACTTGAAGTTGATAATTACTTGCCTTAAAGTATTGAAAGTTGTATATATGTGATGAACTGTCATTAATCGTTATATTATTGTTGAGAATATATTCATGTTGATTGAAGTTTGAGAAGCCGAACTTGATTCTCAGTGCACAATGATTATAAGGATTAAAAGCCTTAATAAGCCTTGAATAGAACTTTGAAAGTATTGCTTTCATTTATAAAAGGTCCTTGTTTAAAACGCTTACTTCAAGAGAATGAGATTCTAATTTTGAAAAGAAACGTTGAAGTGCTTTCAAGTCAATAGAAACTACCTTTTTATGATCCAAAGTTTGTACGAGAGAAAACCTTATTCGAATTATGTGTTTCATGATGGAAAAACCCCTTTGAAAATATTTGACTTTATTCCATCAAGGATTTCAAAAGCAAACGAATTTCCAAATGTTTTATAAAAGACTTTGTAAAGGAAAAGATTTTCTGCTAAATGATTTAGAAACGTTAGGTTAGTTGGATAAGTGACCGAGGTTTTGTTTTGATTTTTGATTTTCACTGAGCGAAAAGTAAGCACATGTGAAAAAGAATACTAGTTCACGAGACGTCGCCTCTAGCATTCACTTTATGCACGTGATCTGGGATCCGTGTCAAGAATTATGGACCAAGGGTCCTAATCATGATATTATGGGCTAGGAGTCCTAATTTTGGAATTGAGGACCGTGTGTCCTAATTTCGTTGTTATGGGCTAGGAGTCCTTATCATGTTGAAATAAAACATGGATAAAATTATAATTGTTTCTACGACCACAACCTTGGACTGCGGCATCGGTCTAAGGTGTTGTGATTGAGCACTTCGGACTGCGTGTCCTGTGTTATTGATTTTCAAGTAATGAAAATTATGAATAGTCGTTAGCTTTGGGCTTCGACAACGGAAAAGAGTGAACACAAAGAAAAGTCTCGATAATGAAACGTCTTTTATTCATATGCATTTCCCCTTAGCAGACATGTTTGAGTTAACCGAATACCCGCTTAAGATGTGGTCTTCGATGAGGTATACATCCGAATGGGGCGTTATAAGGGATTCGTGATGATGATGATCCGGGTGCATGAGGTGACGGAGACAACTTGGCAAATGTGGCGTATGAGCCTAATCAACTCTTTCTTTCTAAATGATAAAACGGTGATGGTATCTCATGAGATTAGGATTAGCGCCTGATGATTGAAGTGTCATGCATTATCTTTATAAAATTGATTGACTCGGGTATGAGACCCACTGAAATAATACTTGTTGTTTGACTATGAGTAATGTTTAAAATGTTAATATGCCAAGGTGTTGTATGTATCATGTGTATGGTTGTTGTGCGATATGTCCGTTGTCGGTATCTCACTCTTTCATTTCTACTTGTTATTCTCTCTTCCTTTTGGGTACTACCGTATGTGTATAAGTTCAGATGGATCCCAATATCCCACTTGTGCCGACAATGCCGAAGACCGAGGTCTTCGACGATGCAAGGAATGTCGGGGCATGGCTAATACATCCAGGGTCGACATCTGCCACATACCAAGGAGCAATCACCACAACCGATTTAAATGCTGACGGAGACCCAATCCGTAGGAGCCATACCGTGGAGACTAGGAGGGTAGCTCTGCCTCCGATTTGGTATTACCTTCACACACTGCGAGCTAACGGATTGCTACATGAGCCACCACCTCTAGATGTAGAGCTGGCAGCACCGATTGAGGAGGATCGCGAGGAGGACCCTGAGGAGGATCCTGAGGAAGACTTCTATGAGGTCATGGAGGAGGATGAGCCGGAGATTCACGTTATGGATCATGACGAGGATGACGATTCCGTAGAAGAGGGCGGCGATGTCATAGATCCATTACCTGATGTTGTTTATGAACTCCTAACACTTAAGGATCATAATTCCGTGAGTTGTATAATTTTTGGGAATCTCTAACCCTAAGAACTAGTCTTGGCAGAACCTATACCTTGTGGTTTAGTGTTCTTATTTGATTTTAACTTGTGATTTTGTGTTCATAACCTTAGACTTCCATCGCGGAGGAAACGAGGACGTTCGTGGCATACCGCTTCGAGCATCTAATCTCCTTACCTTCACCGAAGGTAAGAGGGGATTGCCTAGGGATATTCAATGACTATATGCACGTGTGTATGTGTTTATTTGAGTGATTTGAATATTATTATGATGTGGAGCAAACACTTGAATGACTTGTTTACTTGAACTATTGCGATTATTACTTGAAGTTGATAATTACTTGCCTTAAAGTATTGAAAGTTGTATATATGTGATGAACTGTCATTAACTGTTATATTATTGTTGAGAATATATTCTTGTTGATTGAAGTTTGAGAAGCCGAACTTGATTTCAGTGCACAATGATTATAAGGATTAAAAGCCTTAATAAGCCTTGAATAGAACTTTGAAAGTATTGCTTTCATTTATAAAAGGTCCTTGTTTAAAACGCTTACTTCAAGAGAATGAGATTCTAATTTTGAAAAGAAACGTTGAAGTGCTTTCAAGTCAATAGAAACTACCTTTTTATGATCCAAAGTTTGTACGAGAGAAAACCTTATTCGAATTATGTGTTTCATGATGGAAAAACCCCTTTGAAAATATTTGACTTTATTCCATCAAGGATTTCAAAAGCAAACGAATTTCCAAATGTTTTATAAAAGACTTTGTAAAGGAAAAGATTTTCTGCTAAATGATTTAGAAACGTTCCGGTTAGTTGGATAAGTGACCGAGGTTTTGTTTTGATTTTTGATTTTCACTGAGCGAAAAGTAAACACATGTGAAAAAGAATACTAGTTCACGAGACGTCGCCTCTAGCATTCACTTTATGCACGTGATCTGGGATCCGTGTCAAGAATTATGGACCAAGGGTCCTAATCATGATATTATGGGCTAGGAGTCCTAATTTTGGAATTGAGGACCGTGTGTCCTAATTTCGTTGTTATGGGCTAGGAGTCCTTATCATGTTGAAATAAAACATGGATAAAATTATAATTGTTTCTACGACCACAACCTTGGACTGCGGCATCGGTCTAAGGTGTTGTGATTGAGCACTCGGACTGCGTGTCCTGTGTTATTGATTTTCAAGTAATGAAAATTATGAATAGTCGTTAGCTTTGGGCTTCGACAACGGAAAAGAGTGAACACAAAGAAAAGTCTCGATAATGAAACGTCTTTTATTCATATGCATTTCCCCTTAGCAGACATGTTTGAGTTAACCGAATACCCGCTTAAGATGTGGTCTTCGATGAGGTATACATCCGAATGGCCGTTATAAGGGATTCGTGATGATGATGATCCGGGTGCATGAGGTGACGGAGACAACTTGGCAAATGTGGCGTATGAGCCTAATCAACTCTTTCTTTCTAAATGATAAAACGGTGATGGTATCTCATGAGATTAGGATTAGCGCCTGATGATTGAAGTGTCATGCATTATCTTTATAAAATTGATTGACTCGGGTATGAGACCCCTTTGAAATAATACTTGTTGTTTGACTATGAGTAATGTTTAAAATGTTAATATGCCAAGGTGTTGTATGTATCATGTGTATGGTTGTTGTGCGATATGTCCGTTGTCGGTATCTCACTCTTTCATTTCTACTTGTTATTCTCTCTTCCTTTTGGGTACTACCGTATGTGTATAAGTTCAGATGGATCCCAATATCCCACTTGTGCCGACAATGCCGAAGACCGAGGTCTTCGACGATGCAAGGAATGTCGGGGCATGGCTAATACATCCCGGGGTCGACATCCGCCACATACCAAGGAGCAATCACCACAACCGATTTAAATGCTGACGGAGACCCAATCCGTAGGAGCCATACCGTGGAGACTAGGAGGGTAGCTCTGCCTCCGATTTGGTATTACCTTCACACACTGCGAGCTAACGGATTGCTACATGAGCCACCACCTCTAGATGTAGAGCTGGCAAAGACCGATTGAGGAGGATCGCGAGGAGGACCCTGAGGAGGATCCTGAGGAAGACTTCTATGAGGTCATGGAGGAGGATGAGCCGGAGATTCACGTTATGGATCATGACGAGGATGACGATTCCGTAGAAGAGGGCGGCGATGTCATAGATCCATTACCTGATGTTGTTTATGAACTCCTAACACTTAAGGATCATAATTCCGTGAGTTGTATAATTTTTGGGAATCTCTAACCCTAAGAACTAGTCTTGGCAGAACCTATACCTTGTGGTTTAGTGTTCTTATTTGATTTTAACTTGTGATTTTGTGTTCATAACCTTAGACTTCCATCGCGGAGGAAACGAGGACGTTCGTGGCATACCGCTTCGAGCATCTAATCTCCTTACCTTCACCGAAGGTAAGAGGGGATTGCCTAGGGATATTCAATGACTATATGCACGTGTGTATGTGTTTATTTGAGTGATTTGAATATTATTATGATGTGGAGCAAACACTTGAATGACTTGTTTACTTGAACTATTGCGATTATTACTTGAAGTTGATAATTACTTGCCTTAAAGTATTGAAAGTTGTATATATGTGATGAACTGTCATTAACTGTTATATTATTGTTGAGAATATATTACTGTTGATTGAAGTTTGAGAAGCCGAACTTGATTCTGTGCACAATGATTATAAGGATTAAAAGCCTTAATAAGCCTTGAATAGAACTTTGAAAGTATTGCTTTCATTTATAAAAGGTCCTTGTTTAAAACGCTTACTTCAAGAGAATGAGATTCTAATTTTGAAAAGAAACGTTGAAGTGCTTTCAAGTCAATAGAAACTACCTTTTTATGATCCAAAGTTTGTACGAGAGAAAACCTTATTCGAATTATGTGTTTCATGATGGAAAAACCCCTTTGAAAATATTTGACTTTATTCCATCAAGGATTTCAAAAGCAAACGAATTTCCAAATGTTTTATAAAAGACTTTGTAAAGGAAAAGATTTTCTCGCTAAATGATTTAGAAACGTTAGGTTAGTTGGATAAGTGACCGAGGTTTTGTTTTGATTTTTGATTTTCACCGAGCGAAAAGTAAGCACATGTGAAAAAGAATACTAGTTCACGAGACGTCGCCTCTAGCATTCACTTTATGCACGTGATGCGGGATCCGTGTCAAGAATTATGGACCAAGGGTCCTAATCATGATATTATGGGCTAGGAGTCCTAATTTTGGAATTGAGGACCGTGTGTCCTAATTTCGTTGTTATGGGCTAGGAGTCCTTATCATGTTGAAATAAAACATGGATAAAATTATAATTGTTTCTACGACCACAACCTTGGACTGCGGCATCGGTCTAAGGTGTTGTGATTGAGCACTCTTGACTGCGTGTCTGTGTTATTGATTTTCAAGTAATGAAAATTATGAATAGTCGTTAGCTTTGGGCTTCGACAACGGAAAAGAGTGAACACAAAGAAAAGTCTCGATAATGAAACGTCTTTTATTCATATGCATTTCCCTTAGCGAGACATGTTTGAGTTAACCGAATACCCGCTTAAGATGTGGTCTTCGATGAGGTATACATCCGAATGTCCGTTATAATTGATTCGATAAGATGATGATCATGGTGCATGAGGTGACGGAGACAACTTGGCAAATGTGGCGTATGAGCCTAATCAACTCTTTCTTTCTAAATGATAAAACGGTGATGGTATCTCATGAGATTAGGATTAGCGCCTGATGATTGAAGTGTCATGCATTATCTTTATAAAATTGATTGACTCGGGTATGAGACCCACTGAAATAATACTTGTTGTTTGACTATGAGTAATGTTTAAAATGTTAATATGCCAAGGTGTTGTATGTATCATGTGTATGGTTGTTGTGCGATATGTCCGTTGTCGGTATCTCACTCTTTCATTTCTACTTGTTATTCTCTCTTCCTTTTGGGTACTACCGTATGTGTATAAGTTCAGATGGATCCCAATATCCCACTTGTGCCGACAATGCCGAAGACCGAGGTCTTCGACGATGCAAGGAATGTCGGGGCATGGCTAATACATCCGGTGGTCGACATCCGCCACATACCAAGGAGCAATCACCACAAACGATTTAAATGCACACGGAGAACCAATCCGTAGGACACATACCGTCGAGAATAGGAGGGTAGCTCTGCCTCCCGATTTGGTATTACCTTCACACACTGCGAGCTAACGGATTGCTACATGAGCCACCACCTCTAGATGTAGAGTGGCGGCAAGACCGATTGAGGAGGATCGCGAGGAGGACCCCGAGGAGGATCCCGAGGAAGACTTCTATGAGGTCATGGAGGAGGATGAGCCGGAGATTCACGTTATGGATCATGACGAGGATGACGATTCCGTAGAAGAGGCGGCGATGTCATAGATCCATTACCTGATGTTGTTTATGAACTCCTAACACTTAAGGATCATAATTCCGTGAGTTGTATAATTTTTGGGAATCTCTAACCCTAAGAACTAGTCTTGGCAGAACCTATACCTTGTGGTTTAGTGTTCTTATTTGATTTTAACTTGTGATTTTGTGTTCATAACCTTAGACTTCCATCGCGGAGGAAACGAGGACGTTCGTGGCATACCGCTTCGAGCATCTAATCTCCTTACCTTCACCGAAGGTAAGAGGGGATTGCCTAGGGATATTCAATGACTATATGCACGTGTGTATGTGTTTATTTGAGTGATTTGAATATTATTATGATGTGGAGCAAACACTTGAATGACTTGTTTACTTGAACTATTGCGATTATTACTTGAAGTTGATAATTACTTGCCTTAAAGTATTGAAAGTTGTATATATGTGATGAACTGTCATTAATCGTTATATTATTGTTGAGAATATATTATGTTGATTGAAGTTTGAGAAGCCGAACTTGATTCTGTGCACAATGATTATAAGGATTAAAAGCCTTAATAAGCCTTGAATAGAACTTTGAAAGTATTGCTTTCATTTATAAAAGGTCCTTGTTTAAAACGCTTACTTCAAGAGAATGAGATTCTAATTTTGAAAAGAAACGTTGAAGTGCTTTCAAGTCAATAGAAACTACCTTTTTATGATCCAAAGTTTGTACGAGAGAAAACCTTATTCGAATTATGTGTTTCATGATGGAAAAACCCCTTTGAAAATATTTGACTTTATTCCATCAAGGATTTCAAAAGCAAACGAATTTCCAAATGTTTTATAAAAGACTTTGTAAAGGAAAAGATTTTCTGCTAAATGATTTAGAAACGTTCCGGTTAGTTGGATAAGTGACCGAGGTTTTGTTTTGATTTTTGATTTTCACTGAGCGAAAAGTAAGCACATGTGAAAAAGAATACTAGTTCACGAGACGTCGCCTCTAGCATTCACTTTATGCACGTGATCTGGGATCCGTGTCAAGAATTATGGACCAAGGGTCCTAATCATGATATTATGGGCTAGGAGTCCTAATTTTGGAATTGAGGACCGTGTGTCCTAATTTCGTTGTTATGGGCTAGGAGTCCTTATCATGTTGAAATAAAACATGGATAAAATTATAATTGTTTCTACGACCACAACCTTGGACTGCGGCATCGGTCTAAGGTGTTGTGATTGAGCACTCGGACTGCGTGTCCTGTGTTATTGATTTTCAAGTAATGAAAATTATGAATAGTCGTTAGCTTTGGGCTTCGACAACGGAAAAGAGTGAACACAAAGAAAAGTCTCGATAATGAAACGTCTTTTATTCATATGCATTTCCCCTTAGCAGACATGTTTGAGTTAACCGAATACCCGCTTAAGATGTGGTCTTCGATGAGGTATACATCCGAATGGCCGTTATAAGGGATTCGTGATGATGATGATCCGGGTGCATGAGGTGACGGAGACAACTTGGCAAATGTGGCGTATGAGCCTAATCAACTCTTTCTTTCTAAATGATAAAACGGTGATGGTATCTCATGAGATTAGGATTAGCTACCGATGATTGAAGTGTCATGCATTATCTTTATAAAATTGATTGACTCGGGTATGAGACCCACTGAAATAATACTTGTTGTTTGACTATGAGTAATGTTTAAAATGTTAATATGCCAAGGTGTTGTATGTATCATGTGTATGGTTGTTGTGCGATATGTCCGTTGTCGGTATCTCACTCTTTCATTTCTACTTGTTATTCTCTCTTCCTTTTGGGTACTACCGTATGTGTATAAGTTCAGATGGATCCCAATATCCCACTTGTGCCGACAATGCCGAAGACCGAGGTCTTCGACGATGCAAGGAATGTCGGGGCATGGCTAATACATCCAGGGTCGACATCCGCCACATACCAAGGAGCAATCACCACAACCGATTTAAATGCCGACGGAGACCCAATCCGTGAGGAGCCATACCGTGGAGACTAGGAGGGTAGCTCTCGCCTCCGATTTGGTATTACCTTCACACACTGCGAGCTAACGGATTGCTACATGAGCCACCACCTCTAGATGTAGAGCCGGCAAGACCGATTGAGGAGGATCGCGAGGAGGACCCTGAGGAGGATCCTGAGGAAGACTTCTATGAGGTCATGGAGGAGGATGAGCCGGAGATTCACGTTATGGATCATGACGAGGATGACGATTCCGTAGAAGAGGGCGGCGATGTCATAGATCCATTACCCGATGTTGTTTATGAACTCCTAACACTTAAGGATCATAATTCCGTGAGTTGTATAATTTTTGGGAATCTCTAACCCTAAGAACTAGTCTTGGCAGAACCTATACCTTGTGGTTTAGTGTTCTTATTTGATTTTAACTTGTGATTTTGTGTTCATAACCTTAGACTTCCATCGCGGAGGAAACGAGGACGTTCGTGGCATACCGCTCGAGCATCTAATCTCCTTACCTTCACCGAAGGTAAGAGGGGATTGCCTAGGGATATTCAATGACTATATGCACGTGTGTATGTGTTTATTTGAGTGATTTGAATATTATTATGATGTGGAGCAAACACTTGAATGACTTGTTTACTTGAACTATTGCGATTATTACTTGAAGTTGATAATTACTTGCCTTAAAGTATTGAAAGTTGTATATATGTGATGAACTGTCATTAATCTGTTATATTATTGTTGAGAATATATTTCTTGTTGATTGAAGTTTGAGAAGCCGAACTTGATTTTAACGTGCACAATGATTATAAGGATTAAAAGCCTTAATAAGCCTTGAATAGAACTTTGAAAGTATTGCTTTCATTTATAAAAGGTCCTTGTTTAAAACGCTTACTTCAAGAGAATGAGATTCTAATTTTGAAAAGAAACGTTGAAGTGCTTTCAAGTCAATAGAAACTACCTTTTTATGATCCAAAGTTTGTACGAGAGAAAACCTTATTCGAATTATGTGTTTCATGATGGAAAAACCCCTTTGAAAATATTTGACTTTATTCCATCAAGGATTTCAAAAGCAAACGAATTTCCAAATGTTTTATAAAAGACTTTGTAAAGGAAAAGATTTTCTGCTAAATGATTTAGAAACGTTCGGTTAGTTGGATAAGTGACCGAGGTTTTGTTTTGATTTTTGATTTTCACTGAGCGAAAAGTAAGCACATGTGAAAAAGAATACTAGTTCACGAGACGTCGCCTCTAGCATTCACTTTATGCACGTGATCTGGGATCCGTGTCAAGAATTATGGACCAAGGGTCCTAATCATGATATTATGGGCTAGGAGTCCTAATTTTGGAATTGAGGACCGTGTGTCCTAATTTCGTTGTTATGGGCTAGGAGTCCTTATCATGTTGAAATAAAACATGGATAAAATTATAATTGTTTCTACGACCACAACCTTGGACTGCGGCATCGGTCTAAGGTGTTGTGATTGAGCACTCGGACTGCGTGTCCGGTGTTATTGATTTTCAAGTAATGAAAATTATGAATAGTCGTTAGCTTTGGGCTTCGACAACGGAAAAGAGTGAACACAAAGAAAAGTCTCGATAATGAAACGTCTTTTATTCATATGCATTTCCCCTTAGCAGACATGTTTGAGTTAACCGAATACCCGCTTAAGATGTGGTCTTCGATGAGGTATACATCCGAATGGCCGTTATAAGGGATTCGTGATGATGATGATCCGGGTGCATGAGGTGACGGAGACAACTTGGCAAATGTGGCGTATGAGCCTAATCAACTCTTTCTTTCTAAATGATAAAACGGTGATGGTATCTCATGAGATTAGGATTAGCGCCTGATGATTGAAGTGTCATGCATTATCTTTATAAAATTGATTGACTCGGGTATGAGACCCACTGAAATAATACTTGTTGTTTGACTATGAGTAATGTTTAAAATGTTAATATGCCAAGGTGTTGTATGTATCATGTGTATGGTTGTTGTGCGATATGTCCGTTGTCGGTATCTCACTCTTTCATTTCTACTTGTTATTCTCTCTTCCTTTTGGGTACTACCGTATGTGTATAAGTTCAGATGGATCCCAATATCCCACTTGTGCCGACAATGCCGAAGACCGAGGTCTTCGACGATGCAAGGAATGTCGGGGCATGGCTAATACATCCAGGGTCGACATCTGCCACATACCAAGGAGCAATCACCACAACCGATTTAAATGCTGACGGAGACCCAATCCGTAGGAGCCATACCGTGGAGACTAGGAGGGTAGCTCTGCCTCCGATTTGGTATTACCTTCACACACTGCGAGCTAACGGATTGCTACATGAGCCACCACCTCTAGATGTAGAGCCGCGGCGACCGAGTGAGGAGGATCGCGAGGAGGACCCTGAGGAGGATCCTGAGGAAGACTTCTATGAGGTCATGGAGGAGGATGAGCCGGAGATTCACGTTATGGATCATGACGAGGATGACGATTCCGTAGAAGAGGGCGGCGATGTCATAGATCCATTACCTGATGTTGTTTATGAACTCCTAACACTTAAGGATCATAATTCCGTGAGTTGTATAATTTTTGGGAATCTCTAACCCTAAGAACTAGTCTTGGCAGAACCTATACCTTGTGGTTTAGTGTTCTTATTTGATTTTAACTTGTGATTTTGTGTTCATAACCTTAGACTTCCATCGCGGAGGAAACGAGGACGTTCGTGGCATACCGCTTCGAGCATCTAATCTCCTTACCTTCACCGAAGGTAAGAGGGGATTGCCTAGGGATATTCAATGACTATATGCACGTGTGTATGTGTTTATTTGAGTGATTTGAATATTATTATGATGTGGAGCAAACACTTGAATGACTTGTTTACTTGAACTATTGCGATTATTACTTGAAGTTGATAATTACTTGCCTTAAAGTATTGAAAGTTGTATATATGTGATGAACTGTCATTAACTGTTATATTATTGTTGAGAATATATTACTGTTGATTGAAGTTTGAGAAGCCGAACTTGATTCTGTGCACAATGATTATAAGGATTAAAAGCCTTAATAAGCCTTGAATAGAACTTTGAAAGTATTGCTTTCATTTATAAAAGGTCCTTGTTTAAAACGCTTACTTCAAGAGAATGAGATTCTAATTTTGAAAAGAAACGTTGAAGTGCTTTCAAGTCAATAGAAACTACCTTTTTATGATCCAAAGTTTGTACGAGAGAAAACCTTATTCGAATTATGTGTTTCATGATGGAAAAACCCCTTTGAAAATATTTGACTTTATTCCATCAAGGATTTCAAAAGCAAACGAATTTCCAAATGTTTTATAAAAGACTTTGTAAAGGAAAAGATTTTCTGCTAAATGATTTAGAAATGTTCCGGTTAGTTGGATAAGTGACCGAGGTTTTGTTTTGATTTTTGATTTTCACTGAGCGAAAAGTAAGCACATGTGAAAAAGAATACTAGTTCACGAGACGTCGCCTCTAGCATTCACTTTATGCACGTGATCTGGGATCCGTGTCAAGAATTATGGACCAAGGGTCCTAATCATGATATTATGGGCTAGGAGTCCTAATTTTGGAATTGAGGACCGTGTGTCCTAATTTCGTTGTTATGGGCTAGGAGTCCTTATCATGTTGAAATAAAACATGGATAAAATTATAATTGTTTCTACGACCACAACCTTGGACTGCGGCATCGGTCTAAGGTGTTGTGATTGAGCACTCGGACTGCGTGTCCTGTGTTATTGATTTTCAAGTAATGAAAATTATGAATAGTCGTTAGCTTTGGGCTTCGACAACGGAAAAGAGTGAACACAAAGAAAAGTCTCGATAATGAAACGTCTTTTATTCATATGCATTTCCCCTTAGCAGACATGTTTGAGTTAACCGAATACCCGCTTAAGATGTGGTCTTCGATGAGGTATACATCCGAATGGCCGTTATAAGGGATTCGTGATGATGATGATCCGGGTGCATGAGGTGACGGAGACAACTTGGCAAATGTGGCGTATGAGCCTAATCAACTCTTTCTTTCTAAATGATAAAACGGTGATGGTATCTCATGAGATTAGGATTAGCGCCTGATGATTGAAGTGTCATGCATTATCTTTATAAAATTGATTGACTCGGGTATGAGACCCACTGAAATAATACTTGTTGTTTGACTATGAGTAATGTTTAAAATGTTAATATGCCAAGGTGTTGTATGTATCATGTGTATGGTTGTTGTGCGATATGTCCGTTGTCGGTATCTCACTCTTTCATTTCTACTTGTTATTCTCTCTTCCTTTTGGGTACTACCGTATGTGTATAAGTTCAGATGGATCCCAATATCCCACTTGTGCCGACAATGCCGAAGACCGAGGTCTTCGACGATGCAAGGAATGTCGGGGCATGGCTAATACATCCAGGGTCGACATCCGCCACATACCAAGGAGCAATCACCACAACCGATTTAAATCTTGACGGAGACCCAATCCGTAGGAGCCATACCGTGGAGACTAGGAGGGTAGCTCTGCCTCCGATTTGGTATTACCTTCACACACTGCGAGCTAACGGATTGCTACATGAGCCACCACCTCTAGATGTAGAGCTGGCAGCACCGATTGAGGAGGATCGCGAGGAGGACCCTGAGGAGGATCCTGAGGAAGACTTCTATGAGGTCATGGAGGAGGATGAGCCGGAGATTCACGTTATGGATCATGACGAGGATGACGATTCCGTAGAAGAGGGCGGCGATGTCATAGATCCATTACCTGATGTTGTTTATGAACTCCTAACACTTAAGGATCATAATTCCGTGAGTTGTATAATTTTTGGGAATCTCTAACCCTAAGAACTAGTCTTGGCAGAACCTATACCTTGTGGTTTAGTGTTCTTATTTGATTTTAACTTGTGATTTTGTGTTCATAACCTTAGACTTCCATCGCGGAGGAAACGAGGACGTTCGTGGCATACCGCTTCGAGCATCTAATCTCCTTACCTTCACCCACGAAGGTAAGGGGATTGCCTAGGGATATTCAATGACTATATGCACGTGTGTATGTGTTTATTTGAGTGATTTGAATATTATTATGATGTGGAGCAAACACTTGAATGACTTGTTTACTTGAACTATTGCGATTATTACTTGAAGTTGATAATTACTTGCCTTAAAGTATTGAAAGTTGTATATATGTGATGAACTGTCATTAATCGTTATATTATTGTTGAGAATATATTATTTGTTGATTGAAGTTTGAGAAGCCGAACTTGATTCTGTGCACAATGATTATAAGGATTAAAAGCCTTAATAAGCCTTGAATAGAACTTTGAAAGTATTGCTTTCATTTATAAAAGGTCCTTGTTTAAAACGCTTACTTCAAGAGAATGAGATTCTAATTTTGAAAAGAAACGTTGAAGTGCTTTCAAGTCAATAGAAACTACCTTTTTATGATCCAAAGTTTGTACGAGAGAAAACCTTATTCGAATTATGTGTTTCATGATGGAAAAACCCCTTTGAAAATATTTGACTTTATTCCATCAAGGATTTCAAAAGCAAACGAATTTCCAAATGTTTTATAAAAGACTTTGTAAAGGAAAAGATTTTCTGCTAAATGATTTAGAAATGTTCCGGTTAGTTGGATAAGTGACCGAGGTTTTGTTTTGATTTTTGATTTTCACTGAGCGAAAAGTAAGCACATGTGAAAAAGAATACTAGTTCACGAGACGTCGCCTCTAGCATTCACTTTATGCACGTGATCTGGGATCCGTGTCAAGAATTATGGACCAAGGGTCCTAATCATGATATTATGGGCTAGGAGTCCTAATTTTGGAATTGAGGACCGTGTGTCCTAATTTCGTTGTTATGGGCTAGGAGTCCTTATCATGTTGAAATAAAACATGGATAAAATTATAATTGTTTCTACGACCACAACCTTGGACTGCGGCATCGGTCTAAGGTGTTGTGATTGATAACTCTGACTGCGTGTACTGTGTTATTGATTTTCAAGTAATGAAAATTATGAATAGTCGTTAGCTTTGGGCCTTCGACAACGGAAAAGAGTGAACACAAAGAAAAGTATCGATAATGAAACGTCTTTTATTCATATGCATTTCCCCTTAGCAGACATGTTTGAGTTAACCGAATACCCGCTTAAGATGTGGTCTTCGATGAGGTATACATCCGAATGGCCGTTATAAGGGATTCGTGATGATGATGATCCGGTGCATGAGGTGACGGAGACAACTTGGCAAATGTGGCGTATGAGCCTAATCAACTCTTTCTTTCTAAATGATAAAACGGTGATGGTATCTCATGAGATTAGGATTAGCGCTGATGATTGAAGTGTCATGCATTATCTTTATAAAATTGATTGACTCGGGTATGAGACCCCTGAAATAATACTTGTTGTTTGACTATGAGTAATGTTTAAAATGTTAATATGCCAAGGTGTTGTATGTATCATGTGTATGGTTGTTGTGCGATATGTCCGTTGTCGGTATCTCACTCTTTCATTTCTACTTGTTATTCTCTCTTCCTTTTGGGTACTACCGTATGTGTATAAGTTCAGATGGATCCCAATATCCCACTTGTGTGCCGACAATGCCGAAGACCGAGGTCTTCGACGATGCAAGGAATGTCGGGGCATGGCTAATACATCCGGGGTCGACATCCGCCACATACCAAGGAGCAATCACCACAACCGATTTAAATGCTGACGGAGACCCAATCCGTAGGAGCCATACCGTGGAGACTAGGAGGGTAGCTCTGCCTCCGATTTGGTATTACCTTCACACACTGCGAGCTAACGGATTGCTACATGAGCCACCACCTCTAGATGTAGAGTGGCAAAGACCGATTGAGGAGGATCGCGAGGAGGACCCTGAGGAGGATCCTGAGGAAGACTTCTATGAGGTCATGGAGGAGGATGAGCCGGAGATTCACGTTATGGATCATGACGAGGATGACGATTCCGTAGAAGAGGGCGGCGATGTCATAGATCCATTACCGGATGTTGTTTATGATCTCCTATCACTTAAGGATCATAATTCCGTGAGTTGTATAATTTTTGGGAATCTCTAACCCTAAGAACTAGTCTTGGCAGAACCTATACCTTGTGGTTTAGTGTTCTTATTTGATTTTAACTTGTGATTTTGTGTTCATAACCTTAGACTTCCATCGCGGAGGAAACGAGGACGTTCGTGGCATACCGCTTCGAGCATCTAATCTCCTTACCTTCACCGAAGGTAAGAGGGGATTGCCTAGGGATATTCAATGACTATATGCACGTGTGTATGTGTTTATTTGAGTGATTTGAATATTATTATGATGTGGAGCAAACACTTGAATGACTTGTTTACTTGAACTATTGCGATTATTACTTGAAGTTGATAATTACTTGCCTTAAAGTATTGAAAGTTGTATATATGTGATGAACTGTCATTAACTGTTATATTATTGTTGAGAATATATTACTGTTGATTGAAGTTTGAGAAGCCGAACTTGATTCTCGTGCACAATGATTATAAGGATTAAAAGCCTTAATAAGCCTTGAATAGAACTTTGAAAGTATTGCTTTCATTTATAAAAGGTCCTTGTTTAAAACGCTTACTTCAAGAGAATGAGATTCTAATTTTGAAAAGAAACGTTGAAGTGCTTTCAAGTCAATAGAAACTACCTTTTTATGATCCAAAGTTTGTACGAGAGAAAACCTTATTCGAATTATGTGTTTCATGATGGAAAAACCCCTTTGAAAATATTTGACTTTATTCCATCAAGGATTTCAAAAGCAAACGAATTTCCAAATGTTTTATAAAAGACTTTGTAAAGGAAAAGATTTTTCCGCTAAATGATTTAGAAATGTTTAGGTTAGTTGGATAAGTGACCGAGGTTTTGTTTTGATTTTTGATTTTCACTGAGCGAAAAGTAAGCACATGTGAAAAAGAATACTAGTTCACGAGACGTCGCCTCTAGCATTCACTTTATGCACGTGATCTGGGATCCGTGTCAAGAATTATGGACCAAGGGTCCTAATCATGATATTATGGGCTAGGAGTCCTAATTTTGGAATTGAGGACCGTGTGTCCTAATTTCGTTGTTATGGGCTAGGAGTCCTTATCATGTTGAAATAAAACATGGATAAAATTATAATTGTTTCTACGACCACAACCTTGGACTGCGGCATCGGTCTAAGGTGTTGTGATTGAGCACTTTGGACTGCGTGTCTCGTGTTATTGATTTTCAAGTAATGAAAATTATGAATAGTCGTTAGCTTTGGGCTTCGACAACGGAAAAGAGTGAACACAAAGAAAAGTCTCGATAATGAAACGTCTTTTATTCATATGCATTTCCCCTTAGCAGACATGTTTGAGTTAACCGAATACCCGCTTAAGATGTGGTCTTCGATGAGGTATACATCCGAATGGCCGTTATAAGGGATTCGTGATGATGATGATCCGGGTGCATGAGGTGACGGAGACAACTTGGCAAATGTGGCGTATGAGCCTAATCAACTCTTTCTTTCTAAATGATAAAACGGTGATGGTATCTCATGAGATTAGGATTAGCGCCTGATGATTGAAGTGTCATGCATTATCTTTATAAAATTGATTGACTCGGGTATGAGACCCACTGAAATAATACTTGTTGTTTGACTATGAGTAATGTTTAAAATGTTAATATGCCAAGGTGTTGTATGTATCATGTGTATGGTTGTTGTGCGATATGTCCGTTGTCGGTATCTCACTCTTTCATTTCTACTTGTTATTCTCTCTTCCTTTTGGGTACTACCGTATGTGTATAAGTTCAGATGGATCCCAATATCCCACTTGTGCCGACAATGCCGAAGACCGAGGTCTTCGACGATGCAAGGAATGTCGGGGCATGGCTAATACATCCAGGGTCGACATCCGCCACATACCAAGGAGCAATCACCACAACCGATTTAAATGCTTGCGGAGACCCAATCCGTAGGGAGCCATACCGTGGAGACTAGGAGGGTAGCTCTGCCTCCGATTTGGTATTACCTTCACACACTGCGAGCTAACGGATTGCTACATGAGCCACCACCTCTAGATGTAGAGCTGGCAGCACCGATTGAGGAGGATCGCGAGGAGGACCCTGAGGAGGATCCTGAGGAAGACTTCTATGAGGTCATGGAGGAGGATGAGCCGGAGATTCACGTTATGGATCATGACGAGGATGACGATTCCGTAGAAGAGGGCGGCGATGTCATAGATCCATTACCTGATGTTGTTTATGAACTCCTAACACTTAAGGATCATAATTCCGTGAGTTGTATAATTTTTGGGAATCTCTAACCCTAAGAACTAGTCTTGGCAGAACCTATACCTTGTGGTTTAGTGTTCTTATTTGATTTTAACTTGTGATTTTGTGTTCATAACCTTAGACTTCCATCGCGGAGGAAACGAGGACGTTCGTGGCATACCGCTTCGAGCATCTAATCTCCTTACCTTCACCGAAGGTAAGAGGGGATTGCCTAGGGATATTCAATGACTATATGCACGTGTGTATGTGTTTATTTGAGTGATTTGAATATTATTATGATGTGGAGCAAACACTTGAATGACTTGTTTACTTGAACTATTGCGATTATTACTTGAAGTTGATAATTACTTGCCTTAAAGTATTGAAAGTTGTATATATGTGATGAACTGTCATTAATCGTTATATTATTGTTGAGAATATATTATTGTTGATTGAAGTTTGAGAAGCCGAACTTGATTCTCGTGCACAATGATTATAAGGATTAAAAGCCTTAATAAGCCTTGAATAGAACTTTGAAAGTATTGCTTTCATTTATAAAAGGTCCTTGTTTAAAACGCTTACTTCAAGAGAATGAGATTCTAATTTTGAAAAGAAACGTTGAAGTGCTTTCAAGTCAATAGAAACTACCTTTTTATGATCCAAAGTTTGTACGAGAGAAAACCTTATTCGAATTATGTGTTTCATGATGGAAAAACCCCTTTGAAAATATTTGACTTTATTCCATCAAGGATTTCAAAAGCAAACGAATTTCCAAATGTTTTATAAAAGACTTTGTAAAGGAAAAGATTTTCTCGCTAAATGATTTAGAAACGTTAGGTTAGTTGGATAAGTGACCGAGGTTTTGTTTTGATTTTTGATTTTCACTGAGCGAAAAGTAAGCACATGTGAAAAAGAATACTAGTTCACGAGACGTCGCCTCTAGCATTCACTTTATGCACGTGATCTGGGATCCGTGTCAAGAATTATGGACCAAGGGTCCTAATCATGATATTATGGGCTAGGAGTCCTAATTTTGGAATTGAGGACCGTGTGTCCTAATTTCGTTGTTATGGGCTAGGAGTCCTTATCATGTTGAAATAAAACATGGATAAAATTATAATTGTTTCTACGACCACAACCTTGGACTGCGGCATCGGTCTAAGGTGTTGTGATTGAGCACTTGATCTGCGTGTCTCGTGTTATTGATTTTCAAGTAATGAAAATTATGAATAGTCGTTAGCTTTGGGCTTCGACAACGGAAAAGAGTGAACACAAAGAAAAGTATCGATAATGAAACGTCTTTTATTCATATGCATTTCCCCTTAGCGACATGTTTGAGTTAACCCGAATACCCGCTTAAGATGTGGTCTTCGATGAGGTATACATCCGAATGGGCGTTATAAGGGATTCGTGATGATGATGATCCGGTGCATGAGGTGACGGAGACAACTTGGCAAATGTGGCGTATGAGCCTAATCAACTCTCTTTCTTTCTAAATGATAAAACGGTGATGGTATCTCATGAGATTAGGATTAGCGCTGATGATTGAAGTGTCATGCATTATCTTTATAAAATTGATTGACTCGGGTATGAGACCCACTGAAATAATACTTGTTGTTTGACTATGAGTAATGTTTAAAATGTTAATATGCCAAGGTGTTGTATGTATCATGTGTATGGTTGTTGTGCGATATGTCCGTTGTCGGTATCTCACTCTTTCATTTCTACTTGTTATTCTCTCTTCCTTTTGGGTACTACCGTATGTGTATAAGTTCAGATGGATCCCAATATCCCACTTGTGCCGACAATGCCGAAGACCGAGGTCTTCGACGATGCAAGGAATGTCGGGGCATGGCTAATACATCCAGGGTCGACATCTGCCACATACCAAGGAGCAATCACCACAACCGATTTAAATGCTGACGGAGACCCAATCCGTAGGAGCCATACCGTGGAGACTAGGAGGGTAGCTCTGCCTCCGATTTGGTATTACCTTCACACACTGCGAGCTAACGGATTGCTACATGAGCCACCACCTCTAGATGTAGAGCTGGCAGCACCGATTGAGGAGGATCGCGAGGAGGACCCTGAGGAGGATCCTGAGGAAGACTTCTATGAGGTCATGGAGGAGGATGAGCCGGAGATTCACGTTATGGATCATGACGAGGATGACGATTCCGTAGAAGAGGGCGGCGATGTCATAGATCCATTACCTGATGTTGTTTATGAACTCCTAACACTTAAGGATCATAATTCCGTGAGTTGTATAATTTTTGGGAATCTCTAACCCTAAGAACTAGTCTTGGCAGAACCTATACCTTGTGGTTTAGTGTTCTTATTTGATTTTAACTTGTGATTTTGTGTTCATAACCTTAGACTTCCATCGCGGAGGAAACGAGGACGTTCGTGGCATACCGCTTCGAGCATCTAATCTCCTTACCTTCACCGAAGGTAAGAGGGGATTGCCTAGGGATATTCAATGACTATATGCACGTGTGTATGTGTTTATTTGAGTGATTTGAATATTATTATGATGTGGAGCAAACACTTGAATGACTTGTTTACTTGAACTATTGCGATTATTACTTGAAGTTGATAATTACTTGCCTTAAAGTATTGAAAGTTGTATATATGTGATGAACTGTCATTAACTGTTATATTATTGTTGAGAATATATTACTGTTGATTGAAGTTTGAGAAGCCGAACTTGATTCTGTGCACAATGATTATAAGGATTAAAAGCCTTAATAAGCCTTGAATAGAACTTTGAAAGTATTGCTTTCATTTATAAAAGGTCCTTGTTTAAAACGCTTACTTCAAGAGAATGAGATTCTAATTTTGAAAAGAAACGTTGAAGTGCTTTCAAGTCAATAGAAACTACCTTTTTATGATCCAAAGTTTGTACGAGAGAAAACCTTATTCGAATTATGTGTTTCATGATGGAAAAACCCCATTGAAAATATTTGACTTTATTCCATCAAGGATTTCAAAAGCAAACGAATTTCCAAATGTTTTATAAAAGACTTTGTAAAGCATCGGTATAAGGTTTTGTGATTGAGCACTCGGACTGCGTGTCCTGTGTTATTGATTTTCAAGTAATGAAAATTGTGAATAGTCGTTAGCTTTGGGCTTCGACAACGGAAAAGAGTGAACACAAAGAAAAGTCTCGATAATGAAAAGTCTTTTATTCATTTGCATTTCCCCTTAGCAGACGTCTTTTATTCACAACCTTGGACCGAGGTCTTCGATGACGCAGGGAATGTCGGGGCATGGCTGATACATCCAGGGGCGACATCTGCCACATACCAATGAGCAATCACCACAACCGATTTAAATGCTGACGGAGACCCAATCCGTAGGAGCCATACCGTGGAGACTAGGAGGGTAGCTCTGCCTCCGACTTGGTATTACCTTCACACACTACGACCTAACAGACTGCTACATGAGCCACCACCTCTAGACGTAGAGCTGGCAGCAGCGATTGAGGAGGATCCCGAGGAGGACCCTGAGGAGGACTTCTATGAGGTCATGGAGGAGGATGAGCTGGAGATTCACGTTATGGATCATGACGAGGGCGACTATTCCTTAGATGAGGGCGGCAACGTCATAGATCCATTACCTGATATCTCGTCTCATGGGAGCATTTGTGGAGACCCTGCTTGCAGCCAGTGTCAGTAACCAGTTCGGAGCGTTTTGTGGATAATCTTCCATCATCTGACTTTTTAGATTTACCTTTTTGGATGTGGTTCCTGACCCTCTTTCCCCGTGTCTTTACTTACTCTCTTTTAAGTTGTATCTTCTAGATGTCTAATTCTATTGCAATGGCCATTGATAAGGCCCTATCCTATGTATTGGAACTTGGCTCTCATTGGGACATGTTATATATATATATATATATATATATATGTTGTCGTCAATTCATGTTCTGAGTGGTCATCACCTTTATCTTGTTGTTTCATCCTTTCAAAAAAATAACTACCATTTTTAGTGTACTCATCCATTGAGAAAATGATACTTTCCGAAAGTAACCAGCATTGTAAATCAGAAATATTTCCGCAATTGGGTAACCATGTGATGCCGGGTTTAGGGTGTCACATTAGTGGTATCGGAATGAGTCGAGTCTTTCGGGAATGTTTGGGTTTAGGTATGTTGTGTCGATGTTGTGTATTCTCTGATCGAGTCTTGTTTGAATTACTTCTAAGAAGTAATGTGTGTTATCCGACGAGTTACCTTTTATTTTCTGGTTACCATCTCACTGATTGTGTCTTACAGGTCAGTATGGAACCAGGAGGAGCGCGTGGACGTGGCGGTCGTGGCCGAGGCAATGGCGGGATGGACTTCGCTGCCCAAGCTTTGATTGACGTTGCTGCTGCCATAGCTCTCCAGACTGCCAACGCGGCTGCCCAGAATCAACAGGAGCAACAAAGAGCTGAACATGCTGCAGAGGGGAAGAATCTGAATGCCTTCCGACTCCAGAATCCGTCGCAGTTTGATGGGGACGCAGACCCGACTAAAGCCGATCTTTGGATTCAAGAGCTGGAAAAGATCTTTGAGCTGGTGCACACCCAAGAGGAAGCAAAGGTGCCTTACGCAACATTCCAACTGATTGGAGATGCTGAATACTGGTGGAAGAGCACCAGACAACTGCTAGTAGCTGAGCATCAGGCAATCACCTGGGGAGTATTTCGCCACAAATTTCTGGACAAATATTTTCCCCAGAGTGCTCGGACAGAGAAAGAGCAGGAATTCCTGAGGCTGAGTCAGCGGGACATAACGGTGGGGGAATATGCGTCAAGGTTTGAATCCCTTGCCAAATACTTCCGCTTTTTCCAGAACAACCCCGATGAGGAGTGGAAGTGCGAAAAGTTTGAAGCCAGTCTGTGCTTCGAGATCAAGGAATCTGTGATGCCCTTGGAAATCAGGAATTTCCAAGCTTGGTAGAGAAATGTCGAAAGGTATAACTGATGCGCAAGGGGCGAGATAGCAGGGGAAATGTTGGAGGACCCGTTCATCCCAAGAGTCAATATCAGGGACAGAACAAAAATTGGAAGCAGAACCATAGGAAGCCATATTACAATCACCCAGTAACAACCAGAAACAACAGCAACAACATCGTTCCGGTACTTCGGGAACGGGAAGTGGATGCCAGAGAAACAACAATCAAGGCCAAGAGAGGAAGTGTTACCGGTGTGGGGATCCTAGTCATCTAGCTAATACATGTCCAAAGAAGGAGACGAAGTGCTTTAACTACGATTGTATGGGGCACATAGCCAGGGACTGCAGAGCACCGAAAAGAGAACCTGCTATCAATCATGCCAAAGCAGGCAAGCCGACTACTAAAGGACGAGTGTATACGATGAGTGGAGATGAAGCATCGAATTCCGCCGATCTGGTGGAGGGTAAGTGCAATTTAGCAGGTAATATTTTAACTGTACTTTTCGATTCAGGTGCAACTCATTCTTTTATCTCGATGGATCTTGTGAAACTTATAGACTTGCCTATTTCTTCTTTACCATATAACTTGATTGTTTCTACTCCAACTACTGAGCCAGTAACTGTTAATTCTGTTTGCTTAAATTGTCCTATGATTGTTCAGGATAGGCACTTTCTTGTAGACTTAATCTGTTTGCTTTTAATACAACTAGACTTAATTTTAGGCATGGATTGGTTATCTTCCAACCATATCCTGATAGACTGTGCTCAAAGAACCTTAGTCTTTAGGGATGATATTTCCAGATTATTATTTGCTAGTCAGGCGAGAGCTTCTTTGGAAGAGGGACATGCTGTTGTTTTCCTCAGATGTTAAGAGTGAGTTAGACCTAGAGTCCGTACCTGTCGTCAATGAGTTTCCGGAAGTTTTTCCTGAGGATTTACCTGGTCTACCTCCTGTTCGAGATATCGAGTTTGCGATTGATCTGGTTCCAGGCACTGGACCGATATCCATGGCACCATATCGCATATCACCATCAGAGTTAGAAACCCTGAAGGAACAACTTGAAGAGTTGATGAGAAAGGAATTCATCCGACCCAGTGTATCGCCGTGGGGAGCTCCAGTTCTGTTAGTAAAGAAGAAGGATGGGACTTCTCGACTCTGTAAATTTTCGGTAATTGAACATGGTTACGATCAAGGACAGATATCCGCTCCCAAGGATTGATGATCTCATGGACCAGTTGCGTGGCACAACCGTATTCTCGAAAAATAGATTTACGGTCAGGTTATCATTAGATTCGTGTGAAAGCAGAGGATGTCCCAAAGACAGCGTTTCGAACACGCTACGGGCATTATGAGTACCTAGTGATACCGTTTGGAGTGATGAATGCTCCTGCCATATTAATGGGTTGCATGAATTGGATTTTCCGTCCTTACTTAGATCAATTTGTTGTCGTCTTCATTGATGATATTCTGATCTATCCTCCAAACAAGGAAAAGCATGTTGAACATCTCAGCATTGTTCTTCAGACATTGAAAGAGAAGCAACTCTATGCGAAGCCAGAAAAGTGCGAATTCTGGTTGGACCAAGTGCAATTCTTAGGTAATGTAATATCATGCGAAGGAATCGTAGTGGATCCGTCAAAAGTCGAGGCAGTTTTAGAATGGAAAAGACCAACAACGGCAACTGAAATCCGTAGCTTTGTGGGTTTGGCAGGCTACTATATGAGATTCATTGAGGGATTTTCCAAGATAGTGGGACCCCTTATCCAGTTAACTCGGAAAGACCAAGCGTTTGTATGGACAGAGGCTTGTGAAGGAAGTTTCCAAGAGCTTAAGAGAAGGTTGACAACCTCACCCGTGTTGATCCTACCTGATCCTAAGGAACCTTTTGGGGTTTATTGTGATGCTTCACATTAGGGATTGGGTTGTGTGCTATTGCAGAACCGAAAGGTCGTAGCATATGCTTCGAGGCAATTGAAGATTCACGAAAGGAATTACCCGACGCATGAGTTGGAGTTAGCAGCGGTAGTCTTTGCCCTGAAAATATGGAGGCATTATTTTTATGGAGCTAATTTTAATGTTTTCAGTGACCACAAGAGTTTGAAGTACCTCTTTGACCAGAAGGAGTTGAACATGCGTCAGAGGCATTTGTTGGAGTTTTTAAAGGACTATGACTTTCAACTACAGTATCACCCTGGAAAGGCGAATGTGGTGGCGGATGCACTGAGCAGGAAGTCAATACACGCGTCAGTAGTGATGGTTAAAGAGCAGGGATTGTTGGAATAATTAAGGGATCTAAGTTTATCAGTTAAGACATTTCCAGGAAGGCTGTGTCTGAATAGGATCACCGTTTCGAACGGATTGATGGAACAAATAAAAGAAAAACATGGGTGTGATCAGTATCTGCAGGAAGAAAGGGACTTAGTGCGACAAGGAGCACTGTCAGAATTCAAAGAAGGAACGAATGGAATTTTGATATTCGGTGAAAGAATCTATAAACCAGATGACGCCGAGCTTAGGAAGTTGATTTTAGAGGAGGCTCACAGGAGTAAGCTGAGTTTACACCCAGTAGCCACGAATAAGTATCAAGATCTCAAGAAGTTATACTAGTGGTATGGAATGAAAAGGGACGTAATGGAATACGCCGCTTCTTGTCTAATAAGTCAGAAGGCTAAGATTGAACACCAGAGACCAGCATGAATGTTAAAATCATTGGACATCCCAGAATGGAAGTGGGACGGCATTTCAATGGACTTTGTGACCAGCTTACCAAGGATTCGGAAGGGACATGAGGCTATAAGGATAATTGTGGATCGACTGACCAAGTCAGCTCACTTTTTAGCTATCAACATGAAGTACCCGATGAAAAGGTTGACTCAGTTGTACATCGACGAGATTGTCAGGTTGCACGGTATACCCTCGAGTATCATTTCGGATCGTGATCCAAGGCTTAACTCTGAATTTTGGAAGGGACTACAAAACTCATTAGGAACAAAACTCAAATTGAGTCGAAGATTTACTAAGAGTGTGCGTGATGGAAGACACTCGGAGCAGGGACGAGCTCCTACCGTTGATAGAATTCACCTACAACAACAGTTTTCATTCAAGTATAGGGATGGCACCCTATGAGGCTTTGTATGGTCGACGATGCCGAACACCTTTGTGTTGGTACCAGGATGGTGAGAGTCTGTTGTTAGGACCAGAGATCATACAACAAACGACCAAGAAGGTGAAGATGATCCAGGAGAAAATGCGTACGGCCCAAAGTCGACAGAAAAGTTACGCTGACAAGAGACGACGACCTCTTGAGTTTGAGGAAGGCGAGCATGTGTTCTTGAGAGTCACACCAACGACTGGGATTGGCAGAGTGATAAAGTCCAGAAAGCTTACTCCCAAATTCATTGGACCCTACCAAATTCTTCGTCGCATAGGTCCAGTAGCTTACAAAATATCTTTACCTTCTTTTCTTTCCAACATTCATGATGTTTTCCATGTCTCTCAGTTGAGAAAGTATATTCCTGATCCATCACATGTTATTAAACCTAATAAAGTACAATTAAAAGAGAACCTGTCTTTCGAGACTTCGTCGGTATGAATCGCGGATAAGATGATGAAGCAGCTCAGAGGTAAACAAATTGCTTTAGTGAAAGTCGTCTGGAACGAGACAACCAGAGAAGCTACATGGGAAGTGGAGGACAAGATGAAATTACAATACCCTGAGTTATTTCAAGGTGCGTAATTTCGAGGACGAAATTCTTTTTAGAGGGGTAGTATTGTAACACCCTGTTTTCCTATGTTTTCTGTAGCAGTAAATACATCTTCAAATGTGTTTATTTTAGATTAAACTCAGAGGATGATTTTAATTAAACTAAAATCATTTTCTTGTGTTGTTACATCATATGAAGTCACGGTAAAAATTTCGGTTGAAAATTCAGACGGAAGCCGGTCTGCGTTTTCACTGCCGGTACAAGTTTATTGTGCAGAAAACCTAATTTTGACCCGTGAACGAGACAGTTAGTGTTTTTATTATGTTTCCTTCCACTTTGGTTATTTTGAAAATTTTCGTTCAAAAATAAGATAAAATATTTTATTCGGGCGAAAACGTCGGAAGAATTACGATCGGAAATGCAACCGGGTACGAAATGGAGCAGATCAGGGACCATAAAAGAAATAAGGAGACATGATGGAAGAGGCTATGACACACTCTAAAAGTGTAATCATCACACTTTTCAAATTATAATACTATTCTAATCCAATAGTCATTTCTCTCTCTCCTTCCATCCAATCAAGCACTAAACCACCAAGCTTGCTCAACAAGCTCTCCCTCTTCTCCCTTGACCGTGGAACTCTCCCCCTTTCCCTATATATACCCCTTTCATTTTCACTTCATCATCTTCCTCCTTCAACCTCCATTAAACCATTATCTTCTTCTTTCTTCTAAAAGTTCAAGCTCTTAAAGCTTTGGTTTTTATTAATCTTTTCTACTCAAGTTCTTCATTAAAGTTCTTCCTTATACTAAGGGTAATGCTCTCATATGAATCTTTTTGCAAGTTTCATCTTTTATTTCTTAGTTTACTTTATGTGTTCTTTTTATGCCTTAAACTTCTAAAATCTCTCTAAAATGGTAGAAAACTCCTTTTGAGTTGAAACCACTTTCTATAGTCTTGTATTAACTTATATTTTCACATACTAAGAGATTGTGTAAAACAAAAATCTCTACCCATATCTTCCAACGAAGGCCGAATGCTTGCATTTGTGACCTAGGAAGTTTTTGTTTCAACTTTTGGAATATGATCATGTGTTTGAGTTTCTAACTATCCTTTGATCTTGAATCTATAAATCTTGGAAGTTTTGATAGCTTACCTATGATGGTCGAAAATATGACTAAGTAGGCCTAGGATACTATGTTTCAACTTTCCAAGTATGATCATGGATTTAGAACTCTTAATACCTTGTGAATCTAAACCTAAGAGTTATTGTTAAACAAAGAATATTTTCTTCATCATCCTATGATGGCCGAAACTTAGAGTTTAGGTGCTAGGATGTTTGAGTTTTTATTTTTCCAAAATGATCAGGGACTTGAGCTCCATAAGATATTTGGATGGTAAGTCTAAGAGATTGGACATTTTAAGGATTTCTAACTTGTTTATTCTATGTTATTAAAGCTAGTATGTATTAATTTCATTTTTCCAAGATGATCATGGACTTGAGCTCCATAACATATTTGGATGCTAAGTCTAAGAGATCGGAATGTTGAAGTTTCCATTGTTTTCCAAGATGATCATGGACTGAGCTCCATAAGATATTTGGATGCTAGGTCTAAGAGATTGGAATGTTTAAGTTTCCATTGTTTTCCAAGATGATCATGGACTTGAGCTCCATAAGATATTTGGATGCTAAGTCTAAGAGATTGGAATGTTTAAGTTTCCATTGTTTTCCAAGATGATCATGGAAGCTCCATAAGATATTTGGATGCTAAGTCTAAGAGATTGGAAAGTTTAAAGAATGCTAGCCTATTTTACTAGCCTTGGCCTAATACCCTAAGTTTATAACTTAGTGGGATTTTAATTCAACTTTGTTAAATGATCATTGTTTATGAACTCCTAACACTTAAGGATCATAATTCCATGAGTTGTATAATTTTCGGGAATCTCTAACCCTAAGAACTAGTCTTGGCCGAACCTATACCTTGTGGTTTAGTGTTCTTGTTTGATTTTAACATGTGATTTTGTGTTCATAACCTTAGACTTCCATCACGGAGGAAACGAGGATGTTCGTGGTATACCTCTTCGAGCATCTAATCTCCTTACCTTCACCGAAGGTAAGAGGGGATTGCCTAGGGATATTCAATGACTATATGCATGTGTTTATATGTTTATTTGAGTGATTTGAATATTATTATGATGTGGTGCAAACACTTGAATGACTTGTTTACTTGAACTGTTGTGATTATTTCTTGAAGTTGATTATTACTTGCCTTAAAGTATTGTGAGTTGTATATATGTGATGAACTGTCATTAATTGTGATATTATTGTTGAGAATATATTACTGTTCATTGAAGTTTGAGAAGTCGGACTTGAGTTTGTGCACAATGATTATAAGGATTAAAATCCTTAATAAGCCTTGAATAGAAATTTGAAAGTATTGGTTTCATTTATAAAAGTTCCTTGTTTAAAACACTTACTTCGAGAGAATGAGATTCTAGTTTTGAAAAGAAACGTTGAAGTGCTTTCAAATCAATAGAAACTACCTTTTTATGATCCAAAGTTTGTATGAGAGAAAATCTTTTTTGAACTATGTGTTTCATGAAGGAAAAACCCCTTTGAAAATATTTGACTTTATTCCATCAAGGATTTCAAAAGCAAACGAATTTCCAAATGTTTTATAAAAGACTTTGTAAAGGAAAAGATTTTCTCCTAAATTATTTAGAAACGTTCCAGTTAGTTGGATAAGTGACCGAGGTTTTGTTTTGGTTTTTGATTTTCACTGAGTGAAAAGTAAGCACATGTGAAAGAGAATACTAGTTCGTGAGACGTCGCCTCTAGCATTCACTTTATGCACGTGATCTGGGATCCGTGTCAAGAATTATGGACCAAGGTTCCTAATCGTGATATTATGGGCTAGGAGCCCTGATTTTGGAATTGACGACTGTGTGTCCTAATTTCATTGTTATGGGCAAGGAGTCCTTATCATGTTGAAATAAAACACGGATAAAATTATAATTGTTTCTACGACCACAACCTTGGACCGCGGCATCGATCTAAGGTGTTGTGATTGAGCACTCGGACTGCGTGTCCTGTGTTATTGATTTTCAAGTAATGAAAATTGTGAATAGTCATTAGCTTTGGGCTTCGACAACGGAAAAAAGTGAACACAAAGAAAAGTCTCAATAATGAAAAGTCTTTTATTCATATGCATTTCCCCTTAGCAGACATGCTTGATTTAACCGAATACCCGCTTAAGATGTGGTATTCGATGATGTATACATCCGAATGGCCGTTATAAGGGATTCGTGATGATGATGATATGGGTGCATGAGGTGACGGAGACAACTTGCCAAATGTGGCGTATGAGCCTGATCAACTCTTTCTTTCTTAATGATAAAACGATGATGGTATCTCATGAGATTAGGATTAGAGCCTGATGATTGAAGTGTCATGCATTATCTTTATAAAATTGAATGACTCGGGTATAAGACCCACTGAAATAATACTTGTTGTTTACATATGAGTAGTGTTTAAAATGTTAATATGCCAAGGTATTGTATGTATCATGTGTATGGTTTTTGTGTGATATGTCCGTTGTTGGTATCTCACTCTTTCATTTCTACTTATTATTCTCTCTTCCCTTTTGGTACCGCCGTATGTGTATAAGTTCTGATGGATCCCAATATCCCACTTGTGCCGACAGTGTCGAAGACCGAGGTCTTCGACGACGCAGGGAATGCCGGGGCATGACTGATACATCCAGGGGCGACATCTACCACATACCAGGAGCAATCGCCACAACCGATTTAAATGTTGACGGAGACCCAATCCGTAGGATCATACCGTGGAGACTAGGAGGGTAGCTCTGCCTCCGACTTGGTATTACCTTCACACACTGTGTGTTAAGGACTGCTACATGAGCCACCACCTCTAAACGTAGAGCCGGCAGCACCGATTGAGGAGGATCCCGAGGAGGACGCTGAGGAGGATCCCGAGGAGGACCCTGAGGAAGACTTCTATGAGGTCATGGAGGAGGATGAGCCGGAGGTTCGCGTTATGGATCATGACGACGTCGACGATTCTGTAGATGAGGTCGGCGACGTCATAGATCCATTACCTGATGTCTCGTCTCGTGAGAGCATTTGTGGAGACCCTGCTTGCAGCCAGTGTCAGTAACCAGTTCGGAGCGTTTTGTGGATAATCTTCCGTCATCTGAATTTTTAGAGTTACCTTTTTGGATGTGGTTCCGGACCCTCTTTCCCTGTGTCTTTGCTTACTCTCTTTTAAGTTGTATCTTCTAGATGTCTAATTCTGTTGCAATGGCCGTTGATAAGGCCCTATCTTATCTACTGGAACTTGGCTCTCATTGGGACATGTTATATATATATATATATATATATATATATATATATATATATATATATATATATATATATATATATATATATATATATATATATATATGTTGTCTTCAATTCATGTTCTGAGTGTTCATCACCTTTATCTTGTTTCATCCTTTCAAAAAAATAACTACCGTTTTTAGTGTACTCATCCATCGAGAAAATGATACTTTCCGAAAGTAACCAGCATTGTAAATCAGAAATATTTCCGCAATTGGGTAACCATGTGATGCCGGGTTAAGGGTGTCACAGTACCCATTGTACCCTTCATTTAATAATATTTTTCTTATTAAAAATGTAACAAAGTGATTTTAGTTTGGCATTTTATTTTGAATTTGTTAGAAAAATAATATATAAAATCGAATCCTAGAAGAATTATGTGTGTTACCGATGGCTTTTTACCGACTGCGTTGAGGCCATAGGAATCATGTCTCATCATCACTTCTTCTTTGCTTTATGCTACACGAACTCCCAAGAAATCAAACAAAACTGTATTGTATACTTAGGATCACATTTTTTTTGGTTCTAAATCCTTCCTCAGTAGATGTTGAATCTGTTACAAATTTTACTATGGTTTGTTGGATCATACGTTGGAAGTATATATCAAGAAGGCTAAAGATGCAATCTTTTACTTTTATAATAAATATATCAATGGCTTTGGTGTAACAATTGATGAAGATGAAGCAGTGAAGGTTGCAAGAATGAAGTTAAGGCTGTAATGGCAAAGACAATTTCCTAGCAGGAAAACCTAATTGTGGGAAACAAAAGAAGGTTTGCAGTTAAATGAACAAACTTTAATTAGGATTAAAATTTGCTAATTCATTAACCCTAAATTCGATTATTTTGTATGCTCGTTATAACTAACTGTAGTACAATCGTCTGTCAACTAATCAACTCTAACATGCCAAGGGTGATCAAATCTTAAAGACACATTAAAACGATATATAGAACACTATCTATATGAAGAAGTAAAATCAATTTAAATTATGAAATAAGGCATTCAAATAACAAGATATGCCATAACCCTAGTTATGAGGTTTACAAATCCATATAAAACATAAATTCAAATCCAAAATCATAGAGTATATAAAAAAATAGATATGAAAAACCCTCTTTTCCATGGTGATATTTTCCATAATATTTCGTGTTCTCCTTCGTAGTTGTCACGCTTCTCTTCTCTATCTCAAACCCTTCTAAAATGGTGTGAAAAATCCCCACACAGTGTAAGAGATGATTGGGAAAGAAGACTCTGAAATGAATAGATGAAAACACGAGAAGGGGTATCGAATTGTCTATTACTTAAACTTTTCGAAAATATGAAAGTTTTCTCAAAGAAGCACGATCAAACACTTTAATGCGTCTGAAGCAGAACAGGTTAATTTAAAACTTAACACTTTTAACCTCGATTAGCATAACAAATATAAAATAAAACTTAGAGAGATAAGGGAAGAAAGTTGACTAAGAGTTTTATACTGGTTCTCCCCCAGCAGCGGCTCTCCACCACTGCTTGACTGCCCACCCAGAACAATGTCAGCAACCCACCCAAACCCATCCTAGCCCTTCATTGGCTCAGTGTCTCATGCCGCTCCACTCGTTCCTCACCCCCACATGGCACCATGTCGCATATATGCCTCCCCAGGTACACCTCCGAAGCTCCGACATCAACACGTTCTCACTCAGCCCCGACGACCCCTCAAGCAAGTCGAACTGGCTAGAGTAATAAGGCCTCGGTGAACCGGTCCATAAAAATCGGACCATTGTGATTCGCTTCTTGCTCCACCACGATCACAATTGCGTTCGTGGACCTTTATTTAAAACCTTCGTAATACTATATAGGCTATGAAGTCCAGATACTTGGCACGATACAAGTGCTATACAACACGGATACGAGGATACGAATAATTTTTTTTTAAATTCAAGAAACGATACGACTAGGATACACAAAAAACATATATAGAAAACATATATTTTATATAGATGCGGAATAGTTGTAAAGAAATAGACATTGATCATTATATATAACCACTACTAAAAATGTTGAAATTAGCAATGGAATTTAGCGACGACAACATATCCGTCACAAACTGTGACAAATATAGTGACGAATTGTGTTTTGATTCACATTATTTCTTGATTTACTATTTAGCGACTTATTCAGCAACGAAATATGTTGTCGTTGAAATTCTCGTAGCAAAATTGTCCCAAAATTATTTCTTTGACTTTAGTGACGAATTTAACGACAAAAAACGTTCGTCATGAGGCCCCTCATAGCTAAATTCATAGCTGATGTTTTAATTTGAATTTACCCACAAATTTACCTAGGGACACATAATTTCCGTAACTACACTTATAGTTAATATTCTATTTGAAATTCAGAATCGTCAATAATTCCATCATTAATTTTAACGACGGATTCAACGGCAGATCCTTCAGCTTACCCCTTTCCCCTCTTTTTTCAGTTCCACTCATCATCAACCCTTCCCAAAGCCTCACACCCTTTTTCTCACTCCTCTCTGCCTTGCACATCTCCGTCCCTCGATGTCATTTTCATATTCATACCCATACCCTCCATAAATTCATCTTAAATCGAATCAATGGGACATCCTATAAAGTTCATTAAAATCAAATTAATACTTCAATTCTATTTCCTTTTTTTTCCAGCTTCCTTGAATTTCAATCTCCAAGCTCCGACTCTACCAAAACTGGTACTAGCAATTGCCAGATCCAAAATTTTGACCGCACAAGCAAATTTCCTAATCCAAATCACAACCGAAATGATAAGATCTTCGAATTTGAGAGGAAGCGCAAATTGAAATGATTCTCCCCTTTTCCATTTCGTTTGCCATTCCCAACTACTGCCATCATAAGTTTTCTCTTCTTTTTCTTATTTTCTTCGTTTTGATTTACTTTTTGTTTGCATACGCTTTCTGATTACTTTCTTACTTTGTTTTGGTCGAGACATGTGTTAAGAAGTTTCTCTGATTACTTTCTCACTTTGTTTTTTCTTCTTCCAAGAGTTGATCCAATTCTTTCTCTGATACACCTACTGCCAAGTACTGTTCTCTAAATTAGGGTTTTCCTTTTCCTTCAAATATTTCTCGATTTCACCAATACTTGCTCTGATATGTGCTCTAATTCCTTTTCCTTGTTCAGATCAACCATCGACAGTCTTGGACAGATTTTGTAAGGCATGATTCCAATTCTTATTGCAGTATTATGTCTCAGCCATGATGGAGGGACAAAATGTGTGGCTCTATCAACTCTGAAATGACTGAATTCCCACTTCAGCATTTCATAGATGAGTTGATCCACAAAGAAATAAGAGGCCCTCCCATAGACATTGGGATGCTCAAAGAATACCCATCTTATGTTACTGTCCAAGATTATAGGAACATGTTTTGAAGATCTTGCTCTTATTTCAGGGATGGTAGGAAGATTTTTCCTTAGAGGGTCTGTCTCCCATTTAGGTATTACATGTCTCTCAACTCCATCAGTGAAAGGTATCAGAGGTGGAGTTTTGGCAAGGTTAGGATAGATTTTTTTGTGGGGGATTTGTTTAGGGCAGGTGAGTGACTAAAGGTCCTATGTTGTTGCGCATTTGTGAAGTCACTTTTGTGATTAGTTTGCAGTCAGGATAGGGTAAATGGAAGGGTTCAACAGATGGGTCTACTTCTTCCTCATACTCAGGTAGGGGGTACCACCTGTCAGGAATGTATTCAGGTGCAGGCTGGTGAGTGAGAAACAGAACTCTCCATTTTCTTTTTACTTTGGCCCAATCCTCAGATTTGCCATCATAAATAACAAAAATTGGGGTGAAGGGGAATAAGGTTCTTAAAGGTTTTGGAAAGGGAGCATCGGGGGAAATGCCATCATCTGGTTGATTGAACCAGGGATCATTGGCATGGATAATTGGTTGAAATTGTGGTCTGGATAATTGCTGAAGGTGTAGGCAAGTTTGTGGTTTGGTCAGTTTGTCTTGGTTAGGGTGAAAGATGTGTGGGAATGTATACATCATCAATCACGTTTTGGTTGAACACTTCATTTGGAGTAGAGACAGCAATATCATCAGATCCAACAGTACCAGGGAGAGAATCACCTGTATTTTCTAAACTAGATACTAAGGCATCTACTGCTATTTGAACATGATCACTAGCAGAGATGGTTACCTTAGAAGTCTTAGTTGTTCTGGCCTTTCTTGCAGGTTGCCTTCTTATTTGAGTTGAGACAGGTACACCGACCTCAGCAACAGTGACAACAACAGAAGTTTTCTGTTTCTTCTGGATGGTACTGATAGGAATTCTGTCCTCATCATCTTCCTCGTCCTCATTGTGTGAGAAGATGACTCTTATTTTCTTCTTAGCAGGAGCATAGGTAGGTTCCCTAATAACAATGCCACCAACTGGTCTCTTGGGGGCAGGTTTCCTTGCTGCAGTGGTCTTCTTTTTGACATCTTTCTTTGACTCCATAGCCTCAGCACAGTTTTGTTCCACCATTTCCTCTTTCATTTTCATAAGTTCATCTGTTTTAGCAATAGCAGCAGTAGCATATGTGCTAAGAATCATGTTTGTAATGTTCATTTTACCAAAGTCTGCAGCTGACATTGGTTTTTTAATGAGAATTCTAGCTTGTTCCTCATGAGTCCTCGCAGCAAGAAATTTATGGATTCCTTGAGCCTTTAATATCTTAGAAATAAGATGACAAAAGGGAAATGCTGAGAGTCTTTTCTTGTTCATCACAGCATCTCTAAATCTTCCATACATAATTCTTGGAAGATTGATCTTCGTTTTGGTGAGAAGATGGCAAAGGCAGAATTTGTGCAGGAAGGAAAGGTTGTCCTTGGATCCAACCTTGTGAAGAACCACCTTATTAAGAAGCTGATGAAGGATGCGATCAATGTCCTTCATTTCAACAGCTTTCCAAGAGTGAGTTCTGACTGTGTCTTCTCTCATTAAGCAGACCTCAATGGTTTTTGAGCTGCCTAAATCAGTTTCCCATGTTTCGGTAAGGGTCAACCCTTCCTGGGCGCAGAGGATGGCATCAGCAATAGTCTTCTCAGAGACTACAATCTTCTTTCTCAACACAGTAGAGAAGAAGTCAGTATCGGTCACTTGATCATTCCTCCAGAAATCCCTAATCAGGTTTGGAAAAACAGAGACTTTCTTTATGAAGAGTCCTCCCCAACTAGCAGCATTAACATACTTTCTAATGTCCAAGTTATAGTCTTGCCACACTCCAAAGTTGAAATGATGCTCAATTGCCAAGTTAAGCTTGTCCATGTTGAAGGTTGAAGAAGAAGCCATTTTTGGTGAACAGAGAGCTTAGGGTTTGAAAGCAGAGAGAGAGAGAGATAGCTCGAGAGATCAGGGAAGTGTAAAGTTTTTCTTAGAGGGAAAAGATTACTTTTAAAAGGTTTTTTTTTGAATCCCAAAGGTTTATAAAAAAAAAACTTTTGACATGACATGTCATTATGGATAAAACGATGTTGGTATCTTGGAACTATAAAAAGGTCTTGATGGGATTGATGGAAGCATTGACTCAAAAAAGGATAAATTTGTCATTGAGACAAGATAAATGCATTTAAAAATATGCTTAGATGCAGACAGATGTGGACTCGTCTGAAACTACACAATGAACACAGTAAACAATACCAATAGATGCTACATATAGTAGACGTGCAACACAACAAGCAATAGACGCACAACTTTTAATAGGTATTAAACGTGTTTAAAAATATGCTTAGATGCAGGCAGATGTGGACTCGTCTGAAACTACACAATGAACGCAGTAAACAATACCAGTAGACGCGACATATAGTAGACGTGCAACACAACATGCAATAGACTCACAACTTTTAATAGGTATTAAACGTGCATAAGTAATAGACGCAATATTATCAAAACAAATTTTTCTCAAGACTGGACGCCTAAATCAATCCACACATATCATGTTAAGATGCTTCCTAATAAAGATACATATTTCCTCTGCAAGAGGTTTAGTAAAGATATCTGCCCATTGATGGTCAGTATCTACAAATTGAATTTCAAATACACCTTTTTGCACATAATCCCTAATAAAATGATGTTTAATCTCTATGTGCTTAGCTCTAGAATGCAAAATTGGATTCTTAGATAGATTTATCGCAGCTGTATTATCACACATAAGTGGAATACTACTTACAAACACATTGTAGTCCTCCAATTGATGTTTGATCCAAAGAAGTTATGAGCAACAACTTGCAGCTGATATATACTCAGCTTCAGTAGTTGATAAGGCAATGGGACTTTGTCTTTTGCTTGACCATGAGACAAGATTAGCTCCAATGAAGTGACATCCTCCACTAGTGCTTTTTCTTTCAATTCTATCTCTAGCATAGTCAGCATCACAAAAACCAACTAATCTGTAATCTTCATTTTTCTTAAAGCACAAACCAAGATTTGTAGTACTTTTTAAATATCTAAAGATTCTTTTAACTGCTGATAAGTGAGATTCTCTAGGATCAGATTGAAATCGAGCACACAAACATACACTGAACATAATGTCAGGCCTAGACGCAGTAAGCTATTAGAGAGATCCTATCATACCTCTATATACCTTTTGGTCTACCTTTTTCTCTTTATAATCTTTGTTTAGTATGGAAGTGGGGTGCATAGGAGTATTCATTGGCTTACAATCATCCATCTTAAACTTCTTCAGAAGCTCTTTTGTATACTTATTTTGGTGGATGAGCACCTCATCCAAGGTTTGTTTTACTTGAAGTCCAAGGAAGAATTTGAGTTCTCCCATCATGCTCATTTCAAATTCTTTCTGCATTAACTTAGAGAATTCTTTGCATAGAGACTCATTAGTACCACCAAAAATAATATCATCAACATTTATTTGTACAACTATGAAATTAGACTTAATGGACTTTCTAAATAAGGTTGTGTAAACCTTTCCTCTATCGAATCCATTTTGCATAAGAAAGGAACATAGTCTGTCATACGAAGCTCTAGGAGCTTGCTTAAGTCCGTACAAAGCTTTCTTAAGCTTATATACATGTTTAGGATGGGTTTCACACTCAAAACCCGGAGGTTGCATAACATAAACTTCTTCATTAATAAAGCCATTTAGAAAAGCACTTTTAACATCCATCTGAAAAAGCATAATACTATGATGTGCAACAAATGAAAGTAGAATTCTAATAGCTTCTAATCTAGCAACAGGTAGAAAAGTTTCAGTATAATCTATACATTCTTCTTGAGAGAAACCTTGAGCAACAAGTCTTGCTTTGTTTCTTATTACCTTACCATTTTCATCAAATTTGTTTTTGTAAACCCACTTTGTTCCAATCACTGATTTGTCTTTGGGCAGGGGAACCAGAGTCCAAACTTCACTTCTTTCAAACTGATTTAGTTCTTCTTGCATAGCTAGAATCCAACCATCGTCCAGTAGAGCCTCGTCTACTGTCTTTGGTTCCAACTCAGAGACTAGTGCAGAAATATCTTGTTCCCTGAAAGTTGATCTGGTTCTTAGCTTGTCATTAGGGTTTCCAATGATCTGATCTTGTGGATGATAATTCTTAAAGTACCTAGATTTTTGAACTGTATCATGTTGAGAAGTGGAAGTTTCTGGTTGTTGAGTGCGGTCATCTGCTTGATCATCAACTTTTATCTCTGGTGAGTCTCTTGGAATGTTTAGATCAAGATCTGCAAAAGCTTCATCTTGCTCTGATAATTTCTTATCAGGTTGTTTGTCATCAAACTTGACATGAATACTTTCCTCTACTATCAGAGTCCTAGAGTTATAAACTCTAAAGCCTTTAGATGTTTCAGAATATCCTAAAAGTATTCCATTATCCGTTTTAGCATCAAACTTACCAAGTTGATATTTAGTATTCAGTATATAGCATTTACAACCAAAAGAGTGAAAATAAGATATGTTGAGTTTTCGTCCTTTCCATAGTTCATAAGGAGTCTTATTCATGATAGGTCTAATGTATATTCTGTTCTGAATGTAGCAGGCAGTATTAACAACTTCAGCCCAGAAGTGTCTAGGGACAGAGTTGTCATTGAGCATAGTCCTAGCCATCTCTTGAAGAGATCTGTTCTTTCTCTCTCTCACACCATTTTGCTGTGGTGTTCTAGGTATTGAGAAGTTATGAAGGATACCATTTTCTTCATAGAACTTATGAAATAGCTCATTTTCAAACTCTCCCCTGTGGTCACTTCTGATTGAAGTGATGCACATGCCTTTTTCATTCTGTACACGTTTTCAAAATACATAAAAGACCTTAAAAGACTCATCCTTGCGAGTTAGGAACATAACCCATGTCTATCTAGTGTAGTCGTCTACTATGACAAGACCATATTTCTTACCACTTACAGAGGCAGTCCTTGTTGGACCAAAAAGATCAAGGTGTAGTAACTCTAGTGGTCTATTGGTACTAACAACATTCTTAGATTCAAAAGAACCTTTGACTTGTTTTCCCTTTTGACATGCATCACAGAGAGCATCAGATTTGAACTTAAGGTTTGGTAGTCCTCTCACAAGGTTATGCTTGTTTAGTTTTGAAATTAATTTCAAGCTTGCATGACCTAGCCTTTTGTGCCATATCCATCGCTTATCTTCAATGGACACTAGACAAGAGACACGTTGATTTGAAAGGTCCTCCGGGTCAATCTTACAGAGATTGTTTTTCCTTTTAGTAGTGAATAAAAGTGATCCATCATCTTTCTCGACAGTGCACATGTTCTTATCAAAAGAAAACGCATATCCACTGCCACATAATTGATTTATGCTCGGCAGATTGTGATTCAAGCCAGTTACTAAAAGAACATTATCAATGGAGGGAAAAGGATGTTTACCAATTTTACCGATACCAATGATTTTCCCTTTCTGATTTCCTCCAAAAGTGACCCAGCCACCATCTTTGGGCTTAATGTTTTGGAACATAGACCTTTCTCCCGTCATGTGTCGTGAGCAACCACTACCCAAGTACCAAGACATCTGTTTTCTTCCTGTTGTTAAGCAAATCTGCAACAGATATTATCTTATCTTTAGGTAACCAAACTGACTTGGGTCCTTTCTTGTTAGTTGTCACTAGACGAGTATGCTTAGCATGTTTATTGTGTATGCATCTAGATGTAATATGCCCACCTTTTCCACACACTTTACAAAAGGTGTTGGAAGAGCTAGACTTAGCATTAGCATATTTATCTGGAACTTTTGAAGTTCTATGTTGTGTATGTGATTTTGACTTTTTGTGTGATGCTTCTTGCTTCTCTTTGTCATAACCAATGCCAGATTTATCATGAGATGACCTAGAGTACCTTAAAATGAGACTAAGCTTATCTGAACCACCTACAAGCTTTGACAGAGAATCTGTCAGATATGTTACATCTTGTTTCAGTTTTGCAACTCACAAGAAACATCAGGTTCACACTCCATTTTGTCAGCTGGACTAACCTTCACTGATTTTAGTATGTCAATTTCATTTTTAAGGTTTTGTTTCTCAGTGCAGACCCTATCATATTCTCTAGACAGTTTAGAAAATTTCTTTTTGAGACTCTTATATTCTCGTGAGAGTATAGACGACTCATGCAACAGTTCATCAAAAGCATTTTGAAGAGTGGACGGGTCAGAGTCCATTACCTCAGCGTCAGTGTATTTACTTTCTGATGCAGTGTCAGCCATGAGACATATTTGCCTCTTCCTCAGCTTCATTTTCTTCAACTGATGAAGACGGATCAAGATCCTCCCATGTAGCCAATAAGCCTTTCTTCTTTTTGAAGAATTTCTTTTTATCCTTTAGCTCAGAGCAGTCAGCTTTGAAATGACCAGGTTCCTTGCATTCAAAGCACAAGGGTGGACCTTTTTCCTTGGAGTCTGACTTATCCTTAGAAATTTTTTTGTTGAATTGCTTCCTTCTGAAACCACCTTTCTTTCTCCACATATGTTGAATCCTCCTGGAGATGAAGGACAACTCATCCTCATTTGATCCTTCATCATTGTCAGAAGATCCAGACTCATCTGATGACTCAGCAGCTTTGAGAACCTTTGATGAGCTTGCTTTCTTTGCCTTTAGAGCAATAGATTTTCCTTTTCTGGAATTTTCTTCTTCATTAAGTTCAAGTTCATGAACCTTGAGAGATCCAAGAAGCTCTTCCAGAGACAGAGTATTAAGGTTTTTGGCTTCCTAAATAGAAGTAACTTTGGGTCTCCATTACTTGGATAGACTTCTCAGGATTTTTCTAACATGATCTCTATTTTCATATACTTTTCCAAGAGATCTGAGATTGTTGGTGATGGTTTGGAATCTTCCAAACATTTGGTCTGTTGTTTTCATGTTCACCCATCTTGAACAACTCATACTGATGAACCCACATGCTGATCTTTGATTCCTTTACTTGAGAGGAACCCTCATGAGCTAGGGCAAGAGTATCCCAGATTTCTTTGGCAGTATTGCAGCTGTGAACTTTGTCATGTTCAGATTTGGTTATAGCACACATGAGATAGTGTTTACCCTTCAAATTCAGCTGATGTTGGTTTTTCTACTCTTGAGTCCTTTGGGTTCTAGGAACAGTATCTCCAGCTTCATCTCTTGGTTCTGTGTAGCCGGATTCAATCAGCTCCCAAATATCTACATTCTGTGCATCCAAGAAGGCCATCATTCTCTTCTTTCAGTAGTCATAATCTGTTCCATCAAAGAGAGGAGGTCTGTTGATAGCTTGTCCTTCTGCATCCATGGTTGTTGGATCGTACTTCCTCAGCACTTGTTAGATGCTCAACCCTTTCGAGGCTGAGCTCTAATACCAACTGAAGTTGACACATGCAAACACAAGAAGGGGGGTTGAATTGTGTTTGTTAACAATTTTCTAAAAACAACCTTGAAAACTATTTTTGCACATAACAAGGTTAAAACAGAAGCAAACACCAAGAAATAGATCTTTTAAAAGGAAAGCTTTAAACAAAAGCAATATCAAAATCCCCCAGTCAGTAAAAACAAATAAAGCAGTAAGAGTTTAGAGGTAGAAGAATCACACAAGATGTTTTATCCTGGTTCACTCTCTTCCAACCAAGAGCTACGTCCAGTCCCTTCTACTTGAAGGTTTTTCTCCACTATTTTCCAAATAGATTACAATCCAGTATTAAACACCTCTCCAGGCTACAAGCATTTCTTTCTTACCAAGCCTCTTCAGGCTCTAACTCTAACAAAGAGATTTAACTTATGATCTTCTTAACTCACTGTGTGTTAGGATATGAAAGTTTAAGATCAAATGAATATTTGCACAATATTCAAACTAAAAAATGCAGACTCTTGCTTTTAAAGAAATATGAGTATGAGTGATTATCGATTGGCAAAAGTTGAGCTAGCAAAAGTTGTGCAGGCAAGAGTAGTTCTTCAGTATCTGAGGTCTTCTATATTTAGTGACCTTCTTCTTCACTTGTATTTCTTCAACGGTTATTTTGAATAGTCCCGTTTAGAGATAGCATTGAATGCATGATATCCGTTGTCACTGATAACTTGATCGTGGCAATGCTGAATAGTACTCTTGGTTATCGAGATAGCATAAAATTGAGACTCACTGCTCTGAGTATTGCAGCTTGAGAACTTGTTGTTCTTCCTTTGTGTATAATCCAGCTTTTTCCAGCCATAAAGTTGTCATCGTACAGATCGTTTTACAGTTTCTCATTGTACGATTCTGCTTTTTGCATTCTTTGATGGTACTATGTTTCTTTTACAACAAGATAAAACATTAAAGCAGATAAAACAAATGTGAAGAACAAAAATTCTATTGAAATAAATATCAATCATTTTAAATAAATTCAAGAGATTCAGATTGCATTTATTCATTAAAAAATGGAGCTCGTCTACTTAAAAACTCCGTCTACTTAGTTATATGTGAGACTAAGCTTGTTCATTATTTTATTTTTCTCGTCTGCTGACGTGGCATATCCTCTCGTCTATCAAGTATTTGGACTTGTTATACCTCAATGAGTTATCATAATCTCCGTCTGGTGATGTGGCAGTTAGAGCTCGTCTACCTAATTACTTTATTTTTCAGTTTATTCAATTTTACCAATTAATTTCGTCTGCTAATGTGGCAATCTAGACATGTTTACTAACAAGTCTTTGGACTTGTTGTATCTAAGAAGTTATTTTGATTTCCGTCTAGTAAGCATTTAGTGCCTAGTCTACTTAAAGAAACCAGTCTACTTAAATTAATAAATAACTTTACCAAAACATTGAGTAGCCCGTCTACAAGGGTGGATGCGTATTTTTCTCAAGGAGTCCAACGAAAACTTATCCCAAGTTTCTATTACTCATATTTAAATATTTCTGCATAACTGAAAGCACATGTTAGATTTCAACTAATACTTTGCCAAGCAAATTTAATTCTTTTGTTAACATCAAAACTTAGAGATTAATTAAATCCAAATAACTTTGGTTCCAACAATTATTGTATTGGTTAATTGTAGTTTGATTTATGTTTGTTGGTGTGATTGATTGGTTGGAAAATGATTTCTAGCATGTTGAAAACGATCACTTTGATCATTGGATCAAAGTGAGGATTTAATACTTGGCTATTGCAAATAACTTGATTATTGTGGTTAATCGATATAACATGATATGTTGATTCGTATGAATAATTGTGAGATTGTTTGGTGAAGTGTAACCTTCACTTTGGTTGTGATTGACTTTTGGCCAAATGTGAATGGAAATGGGTGTTTAACTCCAATCCTTGAAACTTAAGTGACATTAATATCCTTAAGTGAGAAAATGAATGTTAAATCCATAAAGGAAAAGGAATTTGTTTTGAACAATTATTTTGGAACCTTGATTTTTTTTAAGGTTTTAGAAATGGTTTGATAACTATTTTGATCGTACCTTATGTTTTGAATTATCCAAGTGATACTTTAGAAACCGAAGAAATAAGTGTTTTAAGGAAAAATGAAAATAAGAAGAAAGTGTTATTTTTCCAAAACAGTTTTTACAGTATTTAAAACCATCTTAAAGTGTTCAGCTGATTCCAAAATGACTTTGATTAAATTGTGATTCAGTTACACCATCCCTAAATATGATTATATTATCTAACTTTCTCTCTTCTCAGGACTTGTGTTAAAATCAATTAGAAATTCCTTGATTATGCCTTCATCATCCTTTTCAGATACTTTCCTGACCAAATTATCAATCATCTCAACCTTAGGAGAGTTTGATAATTGTTTAGGTCATAAAGGAATAAAATCATGTTTCAAGAGGCAATGAAATTGAGTTTTAAAGAGTTCAAAATGGTAAAATGGACCAAAAGTAAATAATTCGACCAACACTATTTTTGGGAGTTGGAAACTGTTTTTGACACTTAACTAAGTCTTCTAAGGTTCCAAAATGAATTATTAACCTTTAGAATCAAAGAGTTTATGGAAAGGAATTTCCTAATTTTCAAACTTAGAAGCTTTCTGTCAAGTTTTATAACTTTTGAGGGAAATGTTATTCAAGATCTTAATTTGGTATTTTAATACCTTAAAATGAGTATTAGAACATAGATAATTGATGATTTTTGGTAAAGGAAACTTATTTTGAAAGTTTAGGGATTTTGACCCTAAATTAAGTAAAAAGGAGAAAACTGTCTTTCAATAATTTTTCGGATTTTGGAATACTGTTTTGAAGGATTTAGTATCAATATACCTATGAGCCAATATTACTTCCAAAATGATTTGATTTTAGACAAAGGGTTTTGATTTTGGATAAAAGTGGTTTTGGTTTTCAAGACTAGTATTTCAAGTTAAATGGAAAACCTAAGTCGAGGATGGCTAAGTGAAAACAAAGACTTAATGATTATGACTCATGGTGGAGCAAGACCATATGTCATAAAGTAAGGGCGATTCACTCATCCTTACATCCATAATACTTAATGACAAAGAGTATTTTGAGGTTGCTTGCTCGACAAGTAATTCTGTTCGGGAATAGATTTAAAGAGGCATAATTGAGTTGGTGACGAATGACCAACCTTCGTAATGTACTAAATTCTTGAAACATGGATAGTCCAACGAGGGGTGATTCCTAACAGGTTGGTACTGTCTGCTTTGCCTCTAGAATGGCTTTTGGTTTCCGTAAGGAACCCCGAAATTTATCTGGTGGATAAATTTGATAGCACATGCCATTAACGACATTATTGCCTAAACACATAGTTGATATAATGTTCCGTAAGGCATTTGTGCCTAGGAAGTTGAGCCGACATGCATGTGCGCATGAGGACGTGCTAGTGACGATCTTAAATGGTCTTGGGGGTGGTCAGGGTAGGAGGGTCACGAATGGTCAGTTGGTGATTCTTCTTGGTCGTGGCGTTCCATGGTATACACTGACATCAACAACTAGATGCTAGCCGGTCAAGATTATTGAGAGCGTTTCAGAATCAATTATAGTACCATTATGTGACTGTTACTATTGAATGCACAAGATACCTACTATTGGCAGTTGTGAAACATTTGCTGTAATCACTCCTTCCGAATGTTCTCTTAGCTCCGGAGTTAGGGTCAAACCTTCCTTGAGGCTGTGTAGGTATGGGACTATGCAGTTTCAATCAGTTATCTCTATTCTCAGGTCTCTGTGAACTAAAAGTGTCCAGTCATGCTTGATGAGATTATGGTCACACTGATTTGTGTACTGTTGACTCTATGTGCACGTGTTATCTGTTACTTGTATATATTGGGCTGTTTGACTGAGATATATGTTTACATGGATATGAATATATGCTATGTGGTGTCGTGCTATTTTCATATCTGCCATATGCTATGATGTTTGGAAATCTCACCTCCTTATTTTATATTGCCTATGTTGACTGGCTATGTGCCTTCTGTGTTCTTTTGGAGAAGATTGAGATGTCAAGATGTCGCTTGGCTGATTCATCATAGAGGTTGAGGTTCGAGCTTGTAGACGATATGTTGGAGTTTCTAGTGGGCGTCTCTCAACTTTCAGATGGTTCAAGTTGATGGTCTTTGTGTTTTCTATCATGCCAGACCCTTCTTTTCTTTAGATAGGCATGACTATCGTTGGTCTGTAGGCTATAACCTTTCTCTTGGAAAGGGAAAGGTTTAGTCCGAGAGCTACTTTTGTAATGGCTCTAGTGATGTCTTTTGTGACGACGTCAGTAGTGGACTCCAATAGAGTTTCCATTACATCTCGTCAGTTGGGTTTGTTCTTTTCACGATGTACGAGAGACTTGGGATGTTTGGGAGTTAATGTTACCATTTATGGAGCTGCGATTCCAAGTATATTATATTTTAGGAGCTTCATCTCCATACCTTTATGTTGGGTCTGTATATCTATATGTTTACTGTTTATGAGTCGGATTGAGTTTTTATGTAAATGACTTTCGAACTTATAACCTTAATTATGACTATGAAATATTTTATTGAATAGTCACTTGATTCCAAGTATTTATATTGTTGTCTTGTGAAAAAGAAAAAAAATTACCCCATTATATTACAGGAATTTAATTAAACTACTTTTCAGCCTTAAAATGTCACAGAAAATGTAGCGTCCGAGAATGGTGTTACACCATTGAACCTCAAGAACCTTGTTTTTAGAAACTGAGCCCATTGTCTGTTAGAAGAGATCAAACCCCAGCTCAACTTAAGCATTGATGCTTCATTAATGGATCTTAAAGACTTCATACCAAGGCTACCTTCTTCCCATGGTTTATAAACAAAATTCTACGAGACTCTTACCAATTTCCTTGTATTAATGTCCCCTGACCAAATAAAGTTTTGAATCCAACTACCCACAAGTTTCAATAAGAGATAAGCCATGCACACGTATGAAATCTAAAAGCTAGAATACCATGGATGACTGATTTGACTGGTTGAATCCTGCCCATTATAGACAACATATGACCTTTCTAACAAGAAATTTTGATTTTGATTCTGTCCAAAATATGTTGCAGGTAGATTATGTTAGGTTTCCCTTTAAAAATTGGAACACCAAGAAAAATGAAAGGTAGGAACCTAGCAAAAAAGCCAAGAGTTCTAGCAATGTCATCAATTCTTCTAACACTTAAGGATCCTGTATAAAACTTGTATTTATTTGTGCTCAAAGTCTGACCTGAAGCTTCTGCATATTCATTAAAAAGAGTTTTCAAGAGCCGCAAAAAGGATATGTCATCAACATAAAGGATATGGCTACGAGTAGGAAATCCTTTTGGGCTGGCTATAGGTTTAAGAGAACCTGAATGCATAAGCAAGGTTATACCTGTACTTAAAACATCCTCAGCAGAACAAAATAACAGTGGGGAGAGTGGATCTCCTTGTTTCACTCCTCTCTTGCAAGGGAAGTAACCAACTACATGACCAGTCACTAAAAAGGATAGCCTAGATGATTGCATAATTTCAAAAATCCAATCACATAATTTCTTGTTGAAACTAAAGGCTGCTAGAACTTTTAAAAGTAAAAGCCAATCAAGGGTATCAAAGGCTTTCCTAATGTCAAATTTTAGATCAAAATTACATCCAAACTTCTTATGATCTAATAGATTTATAGCTTCTGATACAACGTACACACATTTAGAAAATTTTCTATCCTTTATAAATCCTCTTTGCTGTTCTAAAATCACTTTTGGAGCAATTAAACTTAGCTTATCAGCAATTACCTTGGCGATGACTTTAAATTTATGAGATGTGGAAACGGTTCTAACTCCGGGGGGTGAATTGACCTTTTAAAAACTTTTCGAAAAACTAGATTTATATTCCCTTTTCAAATGGTGTAGCAAGAGAGTAAATTTTCCTTGAAACTTAAGCAAGAAACAATTGCTATATTAATTCAAGAATGCACTTATATAAAGATATACAAATGCATAAGCTTAGAGAATGTATTATACAACAATCATGCAATATAGTATCATAAGCATAGAAGTTAAAGAATCATGCATACGATAATAAAATTTGCAAGAAAGTAAAGAGAGTAGGGATAGAGAAAGTGACACAAGTATTTTACTGGTTCGGTCCACAACATGAGTGACCTACGTCCAGTCCCTAAGAATCCTCTTGGAGAAATTCACTATGACAAAGTTTGTACAAGAGATACCACACTCCTTACAAAAGTCACTCTCCCTTGTAGGATGCCTCACCCACGAGTACCACACTCTCAAGATATACCTCACTCTTGAATCTTGTTGGATACCTCACCAACAACTCACAAAGGGATGCCTCACCCTTACACCTTGTTGGATACCTCACCAACAATCACCACAAGAGATACCACGCTCTTGCAAACAAAGGGATGCCTCACCCTTACTTTGATTGGATACCACACCAACAAAGATTTTTCTCCAATGGTCACTTTGATGGATACCACACCAACAAAGATTTACACCCCTCAAGAGATACCACACTCTTGAGTCACTATGGGATTCACACTCCAAACACAAACTCAGAAATACAATAAGTAGAAGAGAAATTCCTAGCACAAAACTTGTGCCCCAAAGCTTGAAAAAGCTTCTAAGATTACTTGTTACAAAGGATGAATAGACGGCTCTCTATTTCAGCATTATAACAATATATTTTTGCATATGATTTCGTTCTCAAACTCTTTTGCATACGCCCTTTATATAGATTTCAATTGGAGCTGAAAAAAGTTGAAGTTTGCTTATTTTTTAGGTGAGTATTCGAACACACTGTCAAGGTATTCGAATACTCCCTGTAACAGAAGCCAACAAACTCAACAGAACATAGGGTATTCGAATACCAAGCAGGGGTATTTGAGTACTCTCCCCAAAATTGCCAAAATGCTTGAGTAATGGCATACATGAGTTGGTATTTGAATACTCTTGAAGGAATTTCGAGTTTTCCTGAAAGTAGACCAATATACAACTATGTATGAGATTACTTATATGATCATTTGGTATTTTTATAGTAGCTCTAATTGATTTCTATTTTTAAGTTAAGCATTATTACCTTTTTAATTTGTTAAGCCATCTAATAAAACTAGGTTACATAATGACTTATATCAAAACCTACTAAAGCAAACATAAAACATCAAAACGGTTACATCATCATCAAAACACTTTCATTTCTTCACTCTTGAATATAGGTGGAGATATTCTTCACAGAAGTGTACTTGAGACTTTGTATCTCATCATCACCTACAAAATTGGTAATATGGCAATGCTATAGGTTTGAAGCTTTCTATTTTATCTACCCCACCAAACTATAATTGATATTCTGATGAATTCTTCCTTCAATGAAAACATTTATAACATAATTGAAGACATCCACTCCCACAATGTGTCAAAAGTTCTGGTAAAAACACCCTCCATAACCATATGGACCCGGGGCTCCCTCTCCATTCATAGCAAACACGACAAGCTTGACTTCCTCCATTGATGGAATTCTAGTTAACATGATGTTATCTTCTGTACATACAATTGATAGTGTACAAGTCACTAAAATACTTACCTACATGATTCTCAATGTCTGCAGCTTCTTCTAGAATAGTGTCACCACACTTGAGGATTAACATTTGCTTTGCAACATTTTTTTATCTTAGCCACCTTGTGAAAAAAGGTTGTATTTATGTCTCCATCTTCAAACAAGATTAGCCTTGCCTTCTCTTTCTAGAAAGCTTTTTGACAACACAACACTTTGTGCAATTCAACTTGAGCTATAGAATCCTTACTGTGCAGATCATCTGAAAAGCCCTTAGAGTCAATTTGATTCTGAATGAAATCAATTTCTACCATAGCCTTTTCAACTTGATAGTGAATATCCCCAAAGCCTTTTCAGGCTTGTTGAGGTTAAAAAGCTTCTTCAAGACTAATCTTGTTTCCACATTGCCAATACCTCTTGTATTCCAATAGATTTAACAACCTGTTTCTTTCTTCGATTCTTTTTTTCCTTTGAGATTATGAGGCTACAAGAGTATAAGCCTCTTCATCATTCTCTGCATTCTCTATAGTTTCCTCTAAAAATTCCTCATCATTTTCTCCATTCCATAATTTTATTTTCACCACTAAGAGTGTTATTTAACTCACCAGTTTTAGAAGCAAGAGAATCAACAACAAAATTAGAATTAGGTGTCAAATCCCTAGTTGCAAGGGATTGACTGTGGTTCAAGCTATTTGAAAAATCTATGTCTGATACATGATCAGCATCACTAAAATTTGTACCTTCGTTAAAACCAATTGGAGAATCTGGATGAATTGATTCATCATAAACATAATTTTCCCCAGTCTCCTCTTGATTGTTTCCATTGTTTTCATTAATATCAACCTCCTCAAGCACGAATTCTTTATATTTCTGATGAAGGTGATCAATTTCAGAATCATGAATTATCATATTGTCGACTTCCTTATTGACAATGACATTGCAGTCATCCTTAGCAATAGAACCATCAAACAAATTAGTAGGCTCATTTACTTTCGTTTTAAGGACATACATAGATGTCACTTTATTCATTTATTGCAGGGTCAATCTTGATTTGCATCTCCCTGCTTTTTGCAAACATCCAGAGAGTGGCCAATGGATTAACAGAAAGAACAAAAATATGGGAGCTTCTCACATTCAATTCCACCATAGAATGCATATCCATCTCTTTCCACCATGATTTCATCATATAAATTACCCGATATATCCACATCAATGAGAATTCTTGCAAAGTGTCCAATGATTCTTTTAGGTGTATTCTCATTAAGAGAGATTGGTGTTCCTAGACTTCCCGCAATCTCAAAGAGGATCTTTTGCCGCCTATATTCCTGCGGTAATTCATGAACTCTAACCCAGCACTGAACATCTGTTTCCTTTTGATTATGAGGATTGAAATCTAGAGACCATTGAGAAAGTCTCAGCAGACCTGTCTTAAGATTCCAAGCACCAACAACCCATACACTACGTAAATCTCCATGAGATGCAAAGCTAAATTCGAAAAATGCTCTTCACAATAGGATCATCTTCCAATGACCAATCGGTTTCCGCAAGTCAGCAAGTTTTCATTGCAAATCTTGTGTTGTCGTTGGTTTATCACCCTTGGAAAGAATTAGCCTTCCATGTAAATTGTTCTTGCAACTTCCAATCCTTTTTGTAACACCCCGACTTATTAAAAGTTTTTTTTTTTCTCAAATAAAACTAAAAAATCATACATATAAAACTTTTGTTGGAAAACCTGATAAAATCACTTGGGCCTCTCAAGTACCCAGTCTAAGTGTTACATTCTAGACGACATAAATAAAGAATAATACATTGAGCCGAATGGGCATCACGACGACACTCCTAAAGGTTTGTTGGAAATATCAACGGAATCACCATGAGGACAAAGATGATTTCTGGTACATAAAAGTTCCCCTAACCTCTACTAATAACTAAACTAAAACTAAGACGGACCACGTCTCGACGGTATGAACCTCCTGATAACCCGAACTGTTAGAGGGTTGTGCAGCACCAACGGTGTAGTGATAATCCTCGAACATGTCGATGGAAACTAGAACTCAATCCTCGTAACCTCGGGATACTCCCGGTATGGGTTCTCTGTCAGGTTGTGCTGATGGTCATCATCTATAAAAAATCCTAAGCTCCGTAGGCATGGATCCAGCTACAGGGTTTGAAAGGAAGGTAGTAGGCGGAATAGCAAAGGGGTCCTCCCCCTCTCTGGGTACCGATATATCTACCTCCTGAGGCACATCCTTCTCCTGAAGTCCGAGCAGGTCACCGTCCATAAGAAGAATCTTGGCTCCATCTCAAAGTGGGGAAATCACGGGAGCCCTATCGAAAAAGGGTAAGGGCTCGTAAGTGTTAACTGACCTCACGTCCGAAACCGCCTCCGGAGATCTTCAGAACGTGCAAGGGAAAAGAAGAGCAAATACAACAAGAAAGGGAGTGAGAATCTCCGCTGATTCACTCAGTAAGGGGAGCCCTCGGCGTGCTTTGTCCTCACTCACACGCCATCAAGCACATACAAGTTTCAAAGACATACGTAGAAACATCCATACACACTCAACAAGGTATGGATCATGATGCGTGCTCAACCAATGTTCAACTCATGCCTAAGTGCTACTATGCATGTGGGCCCAAATTCATCGCAAATCATTGTGGCATCGCACCCCTGGCGGATTATGCAGTTACCATCACAGGTGGCCACTTCGCATTCACTGCGGTATCACTTCCTTTGCGGCATCGTAACCCAGTTGTGGGACCTGGCACACACCACTATTTCAGGTGGTCACTTCGCATTCACTGCGACATCGCACCCCTGGCGGATTATGCAGATGATGCATGTATGTATGCTACACCTCAAACATTCATAAGCCAAACATCATCATACGTTATTCATTATGTGGGTTATATCTTATCATCTTTGTTTGATTGTGCATCATAACAGGATGCACTTCTCTAGTTCTAGCATGATCATATGCCCTGACTTGTGCATCCTCATAGTGTCATCCATCATTGAGTACTTATAGATCTTTACGCAATTGACCATCATATCATTCCCATCATTGAGTATCTATAGCTCTTATACCAATAACCATCATTGAGCATCTATAGCTCTTATACAAATAACCATCATATCATCGCTTGGGTATATGCCTTGTTTATTTGATTACCTCATTTGAATTATACCTCTCCCTCTTTATTACCTCCTTTGGGGAAAAACATTTTTAATTAATAACTTTTATACAATAGTAGTTTTTATTATTAAAGTAAAATTCATAATTACTCATATAATATCCTTATTCCTGGATAAAAAACGTTTGAAGATAATACTTTGGTATTATACGTTTATGTCCTTCAAATATAATAATAAACATTATGTAAGGAATTACCTTTATTCAAATATTAACTCATAAATAGAATTTATAAATAACACAGGTAAATGTTTTAGGTAAAAGTGATTTGCTTCATCAAGGTAAGGTTCTAAGTTTGGGACTTAGAGAAAACTCATTTTATAAATAAAATCGCATTAAGGTTTATAAGCCTCAAAAATAGATATTTGCAACCATGAAAAATAACGAGGATAAATACTTTTAATAATAGTTATAGAAAATACTTTCGTTTTTGGTTATCCTTACCCACAACGCCTTTAATTGTCAAAACATACTTTCTTTTTCTAAATCACCTTTACGACTTTGTTTTAAAGAAGTTATCCAAAATAATTATTGTACATATTTTGTGAAAATAGGCGAAATTATTTATTCATAAGTATTTTCATTATCAAGAAAATAATACTTACGTGTATGTATACAAAATTCCTTTAAGCTGTTACTTAGATAATTATTGAACATACGTAGTCACATATATTTCTTGAAATACTCCTCATAATATTTATATTTACAAAATACCCTCTTCCCTTTATCCCTACTTGTTACCTCAATTCTTTTAAAAACCTCTTTTATAGTCATCCTACTTGCTTACACTTAGTTTTATAATACTACTATAGTAAATTCTTTTCATATAAAACTTATTATTTATATTCCATGAAATTCTCCTTTCTCCTCTTACTCATCCACACGGACACCACCCCTTCATAACGTCCTCATACTTTAAATTTTTCCTATTACACATTACTAATTATTCATGTGACCATTTATTATTATTTTAAGTCTTAGAGCTTCTCCAATCATTCCTTTTACTTTCTTACACAAGGCATGTGATGCTTAGAGTGTTCAATGCAGTTTCCTTGCCCCCTCCTAGCTGTCACAACTGCTGTCTTGGTCAGCATACTCATCATCCATATCTTTTCAAGCTTCTCAAGCAAGAGCCATGCATTGGCTCTCACCATGGGCTTCTCTAGCCCTCTTTCTTTTTCTCAATTAATTTATCTTAGGCTATGTCTGTGAGTTGTTTTTTGGAGGGGAAGGGAAGGAAATGAGAGGTTAATTTTCTCCCCATCTTGTTTGTGAGTTCTATTAATTGGAGGGAAAGGTTTTGGGGTATTTTAATTAATCCCCCATTCTTCTCTTCAACCCACTTTTTTCATTTCACTCCCAAACAAGGAGAGAGATTTACTCTCCTTCTCCTCCCCTCCCTCCCCTTTCCTTCCCCATTGATCCCCCATTTTCTTCCCCTCCAAACTCGCAAACAGGGCCTTAATATTTTATTTACTAACATTAATATTAAACATTAAACCACCAATTCAGAATCTAACACTCTCATTTCATTAGATTCAATATGATTTTTATGAGTTTGTTGGTGTTCATCACGTTTTTTCAGCATCCTGCTGGAATCACAAACTCTAGTTTTTAAGGCTGTTTTGTAGCACAGTTTTAGGTGTCTTACAAAAACACCATACACATACACGATTTCATTATATCATTTTAATGGTTTTATCGTCTTATTTCCAGTGGTTTCTTCACATTTTAAAAAAAATATATATAAAGATTATTAAAAATCTGGGAATAACCAAAGGTCGATCCAGAAAATGATTTTTCACAGTCAGCCCTAGACTGACTTTGCATGTATTTTTAACCCCTCATTTCTTCATCAAATTTTATAAACTTTATATCAAAATCCAACCCCTGAAAGTGAGGATTCCAAATATGTGTTCCATTTATCGAGATCATTTTTCGTTTGAAAGATACGACTCAGAATACAAACATGTGTCAGACTGGAAAATCATGTTTCAACACATGCAGGCACAAATACCAAACATCCAACACATTATCATCACCATGTTGCATGTATCAGATATTAAACACACACTACAAAGATCAAAGTAAACATGCAAAGTAAACTTAGGCATTCAAACATATGGGGAGGGGCTCCAAACTACAAACATGAGAGTCTCATCCCTTATCTCACAGGATCCAAGCATATTCGAAACTGTAAATGAGGGATGGAGATAAAAATTTCCTCCTTTCCAAAAGATGTTTAGCTCCTCTTATAGCCCTTGCTGTCCAAAACGTGGGAGAAGAGGGGAAAAGAGATGATGGATGATCTTGGTATTTGGCTCCTTGAAAAGGTCTTGGAGAGGAGAACAACTTATCTAACCATGGCACTTTGAGATGAGCACTCTAAGGTCACCATGGAAGCTCTCAAAGTCTCATCCATGGTGTCCTTGCCATTTCATCTCCCTCTATCTCTTTCTCATGCCACTCTCTCTCTCTTCTCCTCTCTCTATTATGATTTTCTATCTTAATAAAATGAAGAAATGAAGTAAAGGTGTGAAGTGTAGAGAGGGGTCGCCTAGTTATAGACTCAAGGGAGGTGGGATTAAACTTAACCAAAATAGGAGTGGGTTTAGTTAGAGTTGGTTTGCCTTGCACTCCTTTAAATTTTCGGCCAACATATAATTTGAGTACCCATCTCTAATTTTTTTTAATTATCCTTAATGGTATTGGTCCCTTATAAATAAATTATTATGACTTAATGTACCATATTGCACTTGAACCGGGTTTTAATTAAAATCAGACGAAAAAATACTCCGCCATACGGTCCTCATATTTTTGAGATAATAAAGTCCTTAATATTTTTGTACTTGAATCCCTGAACTCTTCCTTGTTTTGAAATTAGATTCCTCCCCCTCTTGGGGTTAGTCCTTGGACTTCTCCTTATTACAAATTGACCCCACTCTTATTTCTTCACCACTTGTTGACACATGTCACTCAAGCATTCATTAATTTTTTTTTTCTCTTTTCCTTTTGTATTTTCCCTTAATTCCTAAAACCAAAATTACACTTCCCTCCAATACTTGTATTTTATTTTATCTTTCATGCCTTGGCATGTATTATCTAGCACAATAGAATGCTAATAAAATCGGGTGAATTGATCTAATTTACCGTCATTCGGGTCTATGCATTTTTATTCGGATAATAAATTCCTTAATATTTAAACTTAAATTCTTTATTAAATAATTAATTAGTGTTCCATTACTGTAATTTTCGGGACGTGACACCTTTCTTGTACTTCTCCTCATATATTTTAATGGAGATAGAGCCCCTTTTGATGCAAAGATGAGGAAGCTTAGACAAGGATGAAGTTGATACAGGGAAACACAAGAAGGAGGGTTGAATTGTGTTTCTTAACAGTTTTTGAAAATTCTTTTGAAAGCATTTTGCAAGCAAGAAAGCAACTAAACACACACAATAAAACCTTTTTAAAGAAAGGTTAATAAACTCAATATCAAAACCCCAGATGTTAGTTTAAAACAAAAGAAAGGAGATGAAGGATAAAAAAGCAATTACACAAGGATTTATCATGGTTCACTCTCTTCCAACCGAGAGCTACGTCCAGTCCCTTATACTTGAAGGGTTTCTCCACTATTATTAAACAACTTACAATTATTCTTTACACTTCCCTCTTCAGGCTTACAAACTCATAAGTATTCAACACTTCTCCAGGCACTCAAGTATTCTTTTGCATTCAAGCCTCTTCAGGCTTACTCTAATGTAACCATGGTTTATGTGTTTGTGATGTGTGTTCAAGTGTTTGATATCCTGCTTGAGAGGTACGCGATCAATCGGCTTCAAATCGAATGAACACGTAAATTAGGGTTTTTGGCCAGCATGGCAAGCATAAGTGTGCTAAGGGCACGCTTCGGCGTCCAAGGGGTCAGGAAACGTGGAAATATGTGTCAAGAAAAGGAAATGTAACAGGGACACGTGGCAATAAGTCTTCGACGTGTAGTCTTTGACCAAGCTCTACGTTCAAGCATGGATCAGGTGGGTGCTAGAGTGTCCTGGCGCTCAAGTGTTGGACATGTCCACGCTTTAGCGTGTGAGTCAGGATTTTGAAAAAAAATAAGTTCAACAAGTTAAAAGGTAACTTAAGTTACCTTACGGAAAGGAAAATCTCAGGAGAAAGAAAGTGAGGCAGAGAGGGCGAGAGAGTTAGAGAAGAAGAACGGAAGTTCCCGACCTAAGTGCGACCTAACCGATCTTCGTAACGTGATTCCGACTACACCGTTGTGTTCATAGCGGCGTCATCTTCTTGACCCTACTTTCCTTTTCTTGCTAAGGCTAAGGTAAGCCTATGCTCTTTTCATACCGACATACCGTCGGTGACAACATTGAGGTTTTCTCTATGTTTGGTTATCGGTTTCACATTCCACTTTCAAATTAAGGTTACCAACATTGTTTACTTCGTGTACATGTGTTCAGGTAAATTTTGGAGGTCTAAAGGCCCTTGAACTGTGCGTGGAAGAATGAGTAGGAGGAAAGTGTCCATTTCATAGTTCTTGTTATTTCTACGTCCTGATCTGGTGGGAGAAAGAAGCATCCTATCGTCAGAAACGACTAAGTAGCATATGTTGCAATAATAGTTGTAGGGTGACCTAAACCCTACTAGTGAGCGAGTAATCGACAATGCCAAAATCACATTGGCAACTACCCCGTAGTACCAATGATGATTTGGGGATTGTAGATTTATCACCGTTAGGTTAATTTTACGATACTTGAGGATATCTGATTTTATCACTGTTGAGCTTCCTGATGTGCGGTGATTGTATTACCATGTTTAATATGCTTTATTCTTCTAGCTGTGATTATATGAATATTTTAATATACGTAACATGCTTTGTCTGATACCATGCTCTATCTACTATTGTATGCTTAGTCGGTCTCTAGGAAATTATATATGTTGGTTGGGAGATATGCATGTTGGGGAGAGTATGACATATGCCTTAGAAGTACCTAACCTACTAAAATATGATTTTATATGTGATGTGTAACACCCTACTTTTTATATACGTTGTATTATCAGTAAATAAATATATGTTTATATTTTTAACTGAGACCTAGAAAATGATTTTGGAGAAAACAAAATCATTCCTAGAACCTACTTTATGGTAGGAGACTGTGGTTAAAATTTGGGTTTAAAATTCAGACGAAACCCGGTCTGCGTTTTCACTGACAGTACAATTGTACTGACTAGAAAACCTTATTTTGACCCGAAACTGAAAAGTGTTAGATTTTTATCACTTTTTAAGTGATATAATCCATTTTGAAAATTTTCTCTCAAAAATAAATTATTTTATTTTATTTGGGCGAATTTTCGAAGAAAACAACTAAAAACCTAAATCAGGTAAACGACGGAGCCAAATACGGAACTGCAGAGATGGACCCGAATGCTGGATTGATGGGACAAGTATCCAAACTCATGCGGTGAGCCACATGGTGAGTCACCACCATGACTCACCCATGTCTTGAAGACTTTGAGAAAATATCAAAGCTTTTCATATGAAAAGACCATATTGCCCTTAAGTATTCTTTGAATTCCTTTTGTGTCCCAAAAATTGTACTACAACCTCACACTTGGAACAACATTTCGTGAAGCCCCACTACCACACCTAAACCCATTGGTTTGTCACATTTCTTCATTTTCTCACACAAAAGTTCTAAGTTCATTATTAAGGATTCCATTGGAGCTCCAAGCTCTTGATCATTTTTTTTTCAGTTTCTAGAGGTATATCCTCCATCTACATGACCTGAACTTCCTTTCCCTTCATGAAATTTGTGATCATCCTTTTGTTTTTCACAAATTCAAGTTCATGCCCATTTTATTGTTAAATTTCTAGAAAATCATAGAAAAACGATTTTGAGGTTGTGATACTTTTTATGAGCTCTCTAAGACGTCTAGACTCTAGATCCAAAAAGCATGAGAGCAAAAGAAATTCTACCCTAATTTTCTATGTATGACCGAAACCCTCACAAAGTGGGTCAAGTGGGCTTTTTCATTCTTTAACTTGTTTTGTTGTTTGATTGAGAAGGTGATTGTTATTTGGTTGATTTCTTTTGTGTGGTTAGAAGGAAACAAGGATTGAAGACTAAGATCAATGGAAAAACAAGTTCTTCAAAGGTAAGAGGAGCTTACCTGAGAAGTTTTGATAGTCACATAATATTTTTATTTGATGTGTGTAGATTGCTTAATTGAGACACCCTGTTGTGCCCCGTTGTTTTATTAGATTAAAACCTCATTAACTAATTTATTAATCGCGCACTTAACGTGAAAATACAAATTTTTTTTTAAAAATTAAGTTACTAAACCCACAACTTGGATTAATTGAACACCACAACATAAGTATATTATACATACATACAAATGTCCTATTATAATGAATACATAAGTGAATACATAACACTGTTTTAGGGCATCATCTCAGTAGGATCCCTCACAGGCATATACTTAAACAAACTATTATAATCAAGAGAAAATAAAACATCTTATAAGACTCACTGGCCCTAGACACTAAACTACATTGCTGGAATCCACAGCTCGTCCTCCCGCATCTGGTTCATACGGGGTTCCATCTAACTCCTCAGCAACTGGTTCCTCCATTGGGTCTTCTCGTACGATCACATCAAAAATAAAATACAACAGACAAAGATATAGGGGATAAGAAACAATTATATCATCAAAAAGCGGAAAAGAGTTGTAGTATATCATACAATAAATGTCACGGACAATTAACACATATAACTAACAAATCATCCTCGAAACTAAGATATTATCCTCTACCCTCAACCTCACGCAACTAAACCTTTATATTGACGTGACCATTACAATCTTGTCACACCATCTCCATCCAAATAGGAATATTAGTCCCTCGTCCGAGCGAGCACTCCCCTCTATCAAATTATATCTATAGTAGCCCAATTGCTACACATAAAATTATATCTCTAGTAGCCCAATTGCTATACATAGACTATATCACTAGTAGCCCAATTGCTACACATACAATTATATCTTTAGTAGCCCAATTGCTACACATACCTTTATATCTCAAGTAGCCCAATTGCTACACATACCATTATATAAACTTCACCGACTCTTATGGGATCATAACCTAGTGCCTCAACCTTTCATTAGAAACTCATATAAATCCTCAAATCATATCTCATAATCTCATTTATAAAACAACTTGATTAAGCTAGGCCCTCTACGTCACATCCATTCTCTCAGCCAAACAAATATCTCCCGAACAATATATATATCTTTGCTTAAAATTCACTAAGCACAATATTAAAAACCAGCCAGATCATGCATAACATAATATCAACAACATATTCCAATATCACAAAAATAACATAATATCAATTCAATAATAATAATAAAGTCAAATCAACCATAAACAATATAAAATCATCCTAACGTCGATAAACCCACAATCCCCAAATCATCATCGATATTTCAGAAAAGCATTCAACGTGATTTTGGTCTTGTCGATTACTAGACCACTAGTAAGGTTTAGGTCGCCCTACACAATTATTATATAATATACTACTTATCGATTCCAACGGTAGATTGGTTCTTCCCCCCACCTGAGTTATCACCGGAATCCTGAATTTGACGTTCTTCGTTATCACGCCACACGTTACCAATTTCAACTTGAATCAAACAACATAACTATAATTAATCAAACAACACCCACCCTTAACCATTTTTTGTTAGGTTCGTCCATGTATAGAAAAATAGGCTAGAGGTTTTTAAACTTTTCAATCTCTTGGATTAAGATTACTCAAGCATCATAAAGACAATATAAATTGTCACAAACCCAAGATTGAACAAAATAATCCAATTTCTTTCCTTTAGGGTTTCGGCCTCCTATAGACAACTAGGGTAGGAAATTCTTTTTGATTCAAGCTTTTGGATTTAGGTTACTAAGACATTAGAGAGCATTAATCTAGTGTTAAATACCACAAATTGAAACAAAACCTTTTAACCCTTTTACTCTACGGTTTCAACCCAAATTGAAAACTAAGTTAAGAGATTTTGTGGGACTTAAGCTCTTGGATTTAAACTATATACATAATAGAGAGTTTAAATCAATTATTGGATTTCAAAAATACAACAAACACATCAAACCCATTTCTTATAGGAGTTTTGGTCAACACAATAAAATCATGATAGAAATCTTTGTTGAAGTTAAACTCTTAGATCATAGCCATATAGGTTTTAAGGAGCATGAAACAATTGTTAAAATTCCAAAATGACACAAAAGCATCAACCCACTTTTTCCATCACAGTTTCAGCCAAAAATATATATTAGGGAAGTAAAATGTTTTTGATTGCATGCTCTTGGATAATGAAAGTAAATGTCATAACTAGATCATAGAAATTGGTTTCACATTTTTATGATTTTTCTACAATTTTGTAAAATTATTTAAAGTTCTAGATCTAGAAATGAAAAACTATGAAATAGGAAGATTAAGATCATAGGAATGGAAGAGATAATCAAGTTACCTCAAGTTAGGAAAGTAGAAGAAGGAGATTGATGATCTTGGCAAGTTCTACTATGATAGCACTTGGAGCTCTTGAAGATTAACAATGGAGTTTAGTGTATTTTTAGGAAGAAAATGAAGAAGATGAAGACAAGAAATGGGGAGGGGGGTTGCAGCCTCAAGGGGGTTTTATAGGGAAAATCTTAGGCCTTGTTCAGTTTGTTAGATTTTAGATTAATGGGTTTTGTGATTATTTAATTAATATATGATTAACCATAGTTAATAATTAACTCAACTAAGGTTACTTTACTAACTATGGTTAATAAACATGTGCCTCACATTAATTGAATGGTGTGGCTTCTCCTTGTCCACACAAACTAACCATGATTAAAATTTAACTCTACGTCGGTTAGGTTAAGCTTAGGGGTATTTTGGTCATTTCACTTGAAAATTCCCGATCACTAAAATTTAAGGTCATACTCCTTGTCCTCTCTACTATACTAACCTCTCCTAATAGCTCAGCTCCATAATTGACTTCGTTGTTTACCCGACTTATCCCCCAACATAGGTTTTACCCGTTTTTCTTAAAGATTACGCTCGAGTAAAAAAAAAAAATTTATTTCATTCCTAACAAATTTTTCCGAAAGTTGAAAAATTGTCCGGGAAAAAATATAAAACCTAATGGTTTCATTCACCAGTCAAAATTAGGGTTTCTGCTCAGTAAAATCTTACTGTTAGTGAAACGCAGACCGGGTTCCGTCTGAATTTACAACCCAAACTTTTACCGTAACCTTCTACCATAAGAGAGACTGTGAATATGTTTTTTTTAATTCAAAATCATTTTCTAACTCTCAGATTAAAATATAATTAATTATATTTTAACTGGTTAAACAACATAATTAAAAATTAGGCTATCGCATTGCTTGTAGTCGTTAGGTGATGTTTTCTTTGATGATTTAGAATTTTATTGTTATTAAATTTTATATGTGAAAGCATGCTCTAATATATATATATATATATATATATATATATATATATATATATATATATATATATATATATATATATATGTGTGTGTGTGTGTGTGTGTGTGTGTGTGTGTGTGTGTGTGTGTGTGTTGATTGATTGTATTGGTTGAGAGCATGGCAATGGTGATAGATTGATAATGAGTATTAAGACATTAAAAATCTTAAGCAGAAAATTTAAGATTCTAATTTTTCGTAAGTGGAAGAACTTTTAAAAATAAAGTAACTTAAGTATATTTTTGTTAGAAGTTACTTTTTTGAGGAATCACGGATGATTTTAAAATAACGCTTAAGAAATGAGTGTTAGTGAGGACGAACCATGACAAATTACACTTATATTAATTTTCCCGAAAATGTTTCAAAAAGAATAATAGAAAGAAGAAAAATCATGAAAATGTTTCAATTTAGTCAAAGAAAAGTCTTTTGAAAGGAAATGCTTTTGGTTTACGATATTTTATTCTAAATGAAAATATTTAGAAAATTACATTATGACGAAATTCTTGATAATAATTTTAATGTTTCAGTCAAAAAGTTTTTAAAATGGTTTTGAATGATTTAACGTTTTAGAAATAAATTTCAATGGAAAAGATTTTCTATAACATGTTTTAAAAGAGCGAAAATAATTCCGATGAACTTTAATAAGTTTCGGATTTTTGTTTTGATATTTGTTTTCACAAAAAGAAAATGGTGTTGAAAACGAAAAAGTTATGAGGACCTAGCAGTCGAGATGTCGGGCTAGAGTTCCTATGAGTAAGTACATGGACTTTATGTCCTATGTGTTGTGGGTTCAAGTCCCAATTGGCACATTTGACTTTGTGTCAAATATCGGCGAACCTAGGACCGGTGCATAGGCCTAGTGTATCGTGATTGAGCACTCGGACTGTATGTCCGGGGTTAAGTACGGATGGGCTTGATGCCTTCAAGAAAATTGTAGTGGTGAGCCTTGAGTCTCGATAAAGAAAGAATGATGCGAAAATGAAAAACAGACCACCAATTGTTTTACATGGATGAGCTGGCAGACGTGCCACAGTTTTCGAGCTACAATCCTTTGTGGATTGATAAATTGGGGAAGTCAAGACCAAAGTGGGTCTATAGGTACATCCGGGTTCGTGAACTACAAAAGACCGGGGCCTCGCGACCTCGATTTGTGGATGTAACAACTGCCAAACGTGGATGTACTCAATCAGGGACTACTCAATATTATTTTAGGTAATTGAGTGTGATACCCTTGAACAATTGGAGCCCGGACCTAAATTGAGAGGCCGACCTCATGAGACAATTGTGGTAAGGGGTATTGCAGCCTAATCATTGCTCGACGAAGGGAAGTTTGGATCTCCGGAGATTACGAAATAGGTAGTGGATTTTTGAAGTGTCATGCATTTTCATAAACCTATGACAGTTGTCGGGTATGAATCCCCTTGTTTAAATAGCACTGATATTATGACTATGGTTCATATTGTTTTACATGTCGCTATTGTCATATGTTGTTGATTGGTGTGTCGCGAATGTGACTACTATGATAAACTTATATGTCGGTATCCCACCCTTGCTATGTACATGTGGAATGCCTTGTGGTATTTTTGGATATATGTACAGTTTTTCGTATCACTACAACACCCTGAGGTTTTGAAGGTTATGATGCTAACAATGATGATGTGTCAGGGCAAGACCTTGTTTTTCTCTCGTATCTCTCGCTGGAGTGAGCTATGACACCTTGTTTTCGAGGTATCCGATGATTGGAATGACATTGGAGAATTTCCCAACGGACATCTCTGGGTTTGATCAGTTGTGGAATCATTTTTTTTTTTTGTGTGTAAGGGTTTTGGAGTCTTTTCTAAGTAATTATTATGATCTATTAAGACTATTTTGAAAAATTGTATGCCTTGGCGAGAAAAATATTTTAATGATTCTGTGGAGATTTACCTTGTTATGTATGTTTTATGATTTTAGTTTCTTGCCTTGATGTCTGTAAATAGTCGTTTTGAAAGAAAAATTTTAAACCCATATTTTTTGAATACTATTACATACCGAAATTTATTTTTCGAAAGCAAACATCATTTCTTTATTTTACTTTAAGTTTCGTAACGAGTTAAGCATGTAGCACCGAGGGGGTGTTACATGATGAGCTTATGTGATGGGATCGGAGGAATCATACGAGTTTGTGGTGGAAGGTTAAGGCATTAGGTTATGATGCGATACGAGTCGATGAGACTCATATAGAATGCATAGTGTTATTCACAGCCGTGTGGGTGGAACACACGAGGTTAGAGTATCCGATTACGGATACCGGATGTCACGGGTCAGTTCCCTAACGGGAATGGGGGAACTACTGTGATACTCTTGTAGTCCTTGTCGGGTAGTCTCGTATCCTAACGGGAAAGGGGATACTTTTATATTGTGCAACAATTCCCTAACGTGAATGGGGGAATAGTGTCATTATTTGAATGAGAGTCCTAACGGGAACGGGGGTTGCGACACCCTTATCAAGGGTCATCACACTATTACCCAAGAACATAAATTTAATTATTAAACGCTGGTTACTTTCGGAAAATATGTATTTATATTAAACGTTTCTTTACAAAAATAGTGCTGATTTTTTTTTTCCCAACATACAACATAAAAACCATTGTAAACATAACAACATATATATATAGATATATACATTACCTTGGATATATATATATACAACACCTATAATAGGAAATAACAAAAGAGCCCTCATAAGTATAGGCTATTCTCCATCAACTAAACAAAGGAAATAAAGATATATACACATCAGTGACGAGTAGTTCAAAACTACATTCAAAACTCATGGCTCTCTGAAGCCAGATCAAAGCTGTCAAGACTCACTACCCCAAAAACTCTACCTAAGCTGGTCAAGCTACTAAAATCCATTGGGAAGATCATGATGATCAATCCCTCCTACAACCGACGAATCTGACGATGATGTCTCTGCTAACACGGGGTCATCTGAAGAATCTTCATCTTCAACTACAGGAGGTTGAAACTCAGGATCGTCCTCTATGTATTCCTCTGGATCTTCCTCTCCCTCATTTATCTCCACTTCAGCAGGTGGTTCCGCAGGTCCTAATATCTGAAGAGGATGTGGTTCAGGAAATGGATCCATCAAACCGTGCTCTTCCAGATACTGTAGGTAAAGCCGAATTGGAGGTAGAGATACCTCGACCGTCTCCACTACGTGAAACCTTTGTTGGGGTCCTTCCTCTATCGTTCCTATCACCTCTCTACTTGGTCCATGATAGGTGGCGCTGAGTGCCCCAAGATTTATCTCCCAGGCACCACCATATTGTGCACGATCAAAAGTGATCGTTCGTACCCTCGACTGTACCAAGGGTATTTCTGGGTCCATCTGAATGTGTTGTAAGAGTGAGAAACCAATACATGGATCTTACTCAATAACCACATACTAGTCACCATATAAACACATCAACATTTACCAATTACATACATTGAAAATGAATAGTTTATCAGTGGGTTTAACACCCCAAACATCATCCATAAAATTATGCATGACACTTCTATTCATCATCTAATTTTCGTCCTAATCTCATGAGATATCCCAACATCATATGAGTTGATCAGACTCCATAGCCACACTGGCTAACTTGGCCAACTGCCAATAGGTGCGCAACCTCTTCCCATCTTCAAAGGCATACATAGCCAGGCACACAAGGCCAAACACATTGCTAATGCCCACAATCAGTGGCCCACCATTAGCAAGTAAGATGGGGTCTCCATGTCCTCCCTAGGCACATGAGATAAATGCACATCAGAATTACCTTTCGCCGCTGGTAATTAATGCATTATGTCACAAACCGCAGGCACGTCTGCCAAATGCATGTAAAACACTTTTGTTTTGTTCTTTTCTTTGTGCTCAATCTTTCTTTTGCCGAAGCTCAAAATGGCTTACGACTCACATAGTTTTAAAATACTTTTAAAACTTTCATTACAACACAGGACCTTATTGTCCGAGTGCTCAATCACGACACCTCTCGACCGGTGCACCAGTCAGAGGTTCGTGCTACTAGAAAACATCTTCTATGTTTCATCACAGTATACCTCATGTATACAATATAGGCCCTCAAAGTCCAAATGACTGAGTCCATCACAACACAGAACTTTAGTACCCCGACGTCTCGGTTACTAAGTCCAACTGTATTTTCAACATTGTTAAATCAACCTTTTATTTTTAGAAATTCCTTTTCCAAGGTAGAAATTCATTATAAAATCCTTAAATAATAAAAACTTAGTTTTCACAAACCAATGAGTCACTTGAGGTTTAATTTCCTCGAAATAAGCACTACCGTTTTGAAAATACTTGCCGTCTATATCTTCCAAATTTGCCGTCAAATATTATTTTTAAGGCTTTTGAGCCAAAAACTTAACTTTTTCCACTTAATTAATTTTATAAAATCGTGATTAACTTATTTTCACCAATTAATTTCCTAAAAGAATATTTTGTAATATTCTGGGTTTTCTTACATAAAATTTAGCACTACCAAAATATTTTCACAGTTTCGCACTCGTTGTGACTCATAATTCACTTTTCCAAAAATAAATTAATAAAGTAATAATATTTTCCAAAAACTCTTAATTTTTCTCAAAATAAATTCCCTTTAATATTATATATCAATATTTTGCCGTTAAAACATTGAATATAATTTGCGAAGCTTCTTAAATTGCAGATAAAACAATTAACGCAATTAAAACCACACAGATACAAATAACACAACAATAAACAACATAAATAAATACTAACAAACAAATAATTACAAACAACTATGGAATAGCATATAGCCATTGAATAAAATCCTTCGGTGTTCCCCCCTTACCTCTTGAAGACTCCCTGATAAACTTACAGACTCCTTCGGATTGTCAGTTACCTCGTAAATGTTGTACTCAACTAACCTTCAATCATTACAACCACATAATTACAAATCAAGAAACTAAAACATTCTAAACCTTAATACATAGTCACGGCCTCTAGGGTTTTTGAATGACTAAACTTCTAATCATGATTAAGTTATGGATTAATGATCCTTGATTAACCTAAATCATAGATTAGTAACTAAATAACTAAGTTTAAAACTCAAAACTTCCTAACTCTTTTATACATAGGTTTGGCCTTAATAGGTTCATAGAGCTAGGGTTCTTAGTTTAACAAATCAACTTGGATTCATAAAGCATACATACTAAGAGATTGATGTCTAAGATCATTTATGAAAATCATGAACAAAACTCACCCACTTAGGGTTCGGCCAACACAAAGATATTTTGAGAAAAATATTCATTTTAAGAGACTAACATGGATTAGAGTGCGTAGTCATACATGCCATATAGAATACATGATCATACATGAAAACACATGAACAAAACTCTACCAACCCTAAGGTGATAGGTTCGGCCAAAACTAGGTTTTCAAGAAAGAAATTTTTGATTACATCATGCTCTTGGATTTAGATAATATGCATGATATCAAGAAGATAGAAAGTAGTTTCATCATCATTAGATTTTTCTAGAATTTATTATGACTTTTCAAAGTTCTAGGGTTAGAAACTTTAAAGTGATAAACAACTATGATACAAGCCTTGAATCAAGAAACTTGTTAAAGAACATAGACATGATTAAGAATGAAGATTAGGATTTACCTCTTGAAAATCAATGACAAAGGAAATCCAAGAACTTGCTTTACAACTTAGAACTAAAGAACTTGTAAACTTTAGAGTTTTGGAAGCAAATGACAAAAGAAACTAAATGAAAAGTGAGAGTAGGGTATTTATAGTGAAAGTGGCATCAATGTTGGAAGACTCTAGATGATGGTGAGTTGTCATGTTCAAGGATCAAAATGCAATTAAGTTCTAAGGACCAAATTGCAAAGATTCCAATAGTTGAAGGACTAGTTTGCAAATTATCAATAGAATGTCATGATGATGATTTTGCCACATTAAATGCTGGCTTATCTTGACTTTGTTGGCTGAATTTATGATTCAAAGACAAGTTAGGATAATTCAATGTATTTAGGAAGAATCAAGAACATTGTGGAAAATCCAGGATAAAGTAGAAACTTGTAGAAACTTATGGAAAATTCTAGATTCAACATGATGAATCCAACAACAATGAGGCAGCCACAATTCACATGGGCTTGCGCATTGGGCTGGGTTATTTTGGGCTTGGATTCATTCTTGTGGGTCCCACTTAAAAATTTAGGCATTAGGCTTAAGATAGGAAACTTAAGGAAACTTTAATGGCTTTTTGAACTCAAACTATGAACTAAAAAAGTTTGGGCTTCTAAGCCACGACCATTTAAGATTAGAAACAAGGATTCTAGCCCAATCCACTTGGAAAAACTTAAAAAACTAATTTAGGGACAAAAGGGTAATTTACAGAAAGTTCAGGGACTTAACCGTAAAATTTCTAAATTTTCTATTTAATCCTGAAAAACCTTCTAGACTTAAAAATATGATTCATTCCCTTGAATCACCTCAAAATCCTAAGATAAACCCTCTATCTACTCTTAGAAACTCTAATTTCCCTTCAGTCGTCTACCCGATTACGCTTTCCGCCCGTAATACATAAATTATTTTATTTTTTTCTGAAAATAATTTTAAAAATACAGAATTTGTAGAAAATAAAATACTAAACTTAAGTCTTTCGTTCACGAATTAAAATTAGGTCTTTCGAGCAGTATTATTATACTGTCAATGTAATTCGCAGGCCGGGTTTCGCCTGACTTTCCAACCTAAATTTTAATCGTAGCTTCCTACAGTCAAGTAGGATTGAGTAATAAACTCCATTTATTTAAAATAATTTTATAAGACTCAAATAAATTTAAAACATATTTATATGTATTACTGTTATTTAAAACAGTAAAATACAGGGTGTACAGGGGTGTGCACCGGTGTTTATGGATGAGCCGCTTGGACGACTGACAAACATCCCTAACGGGAATGAGGGGTGGTGACAGGATTGTAGGTGGCCACGTCAGCATCCAGGCTTAATTGCATGAGTGCCTATGGGTAGAGGATGATATTATGACTCAAAGATGATTGCTATCTATATGTGTCACATGTCTTTGTGTATTATTATATCTTATGCTATGTATCATTTCCATTGCTTGGTGATAGTATAGTTTCTTATCTTCCTATCCCCTTCTTTGTATGTTTTAGTATCGAAATGTGAAGCAAAGCCAGTCGAGGGTGATGTCAGAGCCTACCAGGATCCTATTGAACGGGACCATCGAGCTTGAGTTCCACGATGACAGTGGGTGGAGAGTGGACCCGACAACTTATCTCTCATTTTACACGGGCCCAGTCATTGTACATATGCATTTCGGGGAGGCGCCATATTCATGCTTTATAGGATTCTTCTGCCTTTGGCAGTTCCTTCTGTTTCAGATGTTTTGGCATCTACCACCCATACCAAAGCCACATACGTGGGATACACAAAGCTCAGAGGTTATGGGGCTAGTAGGAGTAGTCCCTAAGGCAGTGCTCGTCGCAGTCTCCAGTACTAGCGGATGCTCCAGCGCTGCCATGTGTTTATATCCGACAGTAGTGAGGCAACGACACTAGAACCACCGCAGAGGCCACCATGGAGGGTTTACAGGCGTAGGCATGGGGAGAGCCTGGGTAGCACTAGATATCCACGTTAGTGATCATGAAGGCCAGGGCGTCTGCTGTAGATAGGTTGTTTGTGGTGAGCCCATTTTTACTGTATTTTGAGTGAGGGCGAGCTCTGTGGAGTGTGGTGAGATATTTTCCTTTTCTCAGATCTTTTTATGTATTTTATTTTATCAATTTATGATAGTTTGTACCGATGGGGCCCTACTGTGCATATCATATGAAAAACCCTCAGAGTCAATTTGATTCTAAATGAAATCAATTTCTGCCATAGCCTTTTCAACTTGCAAGTGAATATCCCCAAAGACTTCTTTGTTCCACTTTCTTAAGTCTCTCTTTAAAAGAATTAACTTTCTAGATATCACATTCATTGGATTACCCTTAACCCTAGCTTTCCAAGCATCAACAACTAATCTTTTGCAATCAGGGTGTTGCAACCATATTTTAAGAAATTTGACTAATGAAGGATAGGTAATCTCACCTTTACTCATTATAAGAAGAATGAGATAATGGTCTGAATAACTTTTGGTTAAAGTGCAACAAGTAACTTTTTCCCAAAAATTCAGCCATTCATCACTACTGATAGATCTATCAAGCCTTAACTCAGTGTGATTTGAAAACCTCTACCATTTGACCAAGTATAGAAAACACCTTTAGTCTCAATATGAATTAGGTTGCAGTTGTATGACCAAGCTTTAAATTCCTCATAGGAGGGTATCAAGGAAAGATTGCTCCCTCTCTTTTCGTGTGCTCCAAGCATAGCATTAAAGTCACCTAAAACACACCGAGGACCTAAATTTTGTTGCTGCAGCAGAGCTAGATCAAACCATAAATTTCTTCTATGAAAGTGAGAGGTGGAAGCATAAATGGTTGCTACATAAAGTTGCTGACTGTCTAGCTGCAATGATAATGCAATTTATTGATTGGACAGAAAAAATAAAAAAAGGATCTATATGCTCTAAACATAAGCTCGACAAATTTGGAGCATCATTTCTGTCATTAACCACAAAAACCTTAAGTTTAAGTCTTTTCCAGAAATTATAAGGAAATTGCTCAATTCTAATCAAAGGTTCTGCAAGGAAAAGAAGATCAGGCTTGTTGAGGTTACAAAGCTTCTTCAAGACTAATCTTGTTTCCACATTGCCAATACCTCTTGCATTCCAATACATAATTTTCAACTTCATTGGGACAAGTTTTTGAGACCTACTTAGGATCTTAAATTATGAGAGGATGATTTAACAACCAGTTTCTTTCTTCTATTATTTTTTTCCTTTGAGATTTAGAGACTACAAGAGTATAAGCCTCTTGATCATTCTCTGCATTCTCTACAGTTTTCTCCAAAATTCCTCATCATTTTCTCCATTCCCGAATTTATTTTCACCACTAAGAGTGTCATTTAACTCACCATTTTTAGAAGCAAGAGAATCAAAAAGAAAATTAGAATTAGGTGTCAAATCCCTTGCTGCAGGGGATTGATTGTGGTTCAAGCTATTTGAAAAAACTATGTCTGATACATGACCAGCATGACTAAATTAGTACCTTCGTTAAAACCAATTTGAGAATATGGAAGAATTGATTCATCATAAACAGAATTTCCCTCATTCTCCTCTTGATTGTTTCCATTGTTCTTATTAATCTCAACCTTCTCAAGCACAAATTCTTTATTTTTTTGATGAAGGTGGTCAATTGCAGAATCTTGAATTATCAGATTGTTGACTTCCTTATTGACAATGACATTGCAGTCATATTTAGCAATATCAGTATCAGAAAAATTAGTAGGCACATTTACTTTCTTTTTAGGGACATACATAGATGTCACTTTATTCCTTTCTTGCGGGGTCGAATCTTTATTTTTCAAATTTGCATCTCCCTGCTTCTTGCAAACATCCAGAGAGTGGCCAATGGATTAACAGAAAGAACAGAAATATGGTAGCTTCTCATATTCAATTCCAACATAGAATGCATATCCATCTCTTTCCACCATGATTTCATCATATAAATTACTCGCTATATCCACATCAATGATGTAACACCCCGTTTTCGAAAATAAGCTTAGTGCTTTTATATATATGTTTGTATATGCTTGTTATGTTTGTTTTTAATTCCTAAGTTCATGTTTGGGGAAGTTTAGCCTTAGAAAGGTTCAATCCTTCTAGAGTCCAAGTAACCTGTTTCACCGATTTGGCCATATCTTGAGTTCTAGATGTCCGATCGAGGTGATTTTTGTAGTGTTGGAAATCTAAGAGAATTATCTGCAAGTCTTATTTTATAGGTTTTAGCCAATTCAGTCGTTTAGATGGTCTAGTAGTGCAATATTTGAGCATTCTGTGGTCAGGAACCTATTCCCTTCCCTTGATCCCCTTGAAGTTCTTGGTGTTCTTGCTCTAGTTTTGGGAGAGAAGTAGCGCGCTATTATCGTTTAAGGTAACGTTGTATTCTCTATCTCTTAGTCTCTTTTCTATCATTAGATTTATAGGCTAATTGATTATTCTCTTCTTGTTTGGCCAAGGCTCGGGGAACTCGTCGAGCCGCTCGAGGGAACGTGTCTAGTTTGCCAACGTTATCGTTTTGGGAATCTTCATACCAGGTATGGGGAGAAGGGCTAGTATGAACATGTAGGCTATGAGATAGCGTAAGATGAAGGGTTAACCCATGACCCTGTCGTATATTGTTTGTCTATTTGTTTGCTATCATGTTCATGATGATATATGCTTAATTGATGATTGGTATGCCTATTATTGTTATAATTGATAATGATGTTTATGCCATGATTATGTTTGGATTGATGACATTATGAATGAACGACCATGGTGTTGTTCTCTTATGAGTGTTGATTGTTGAGGATGTTAATGCCAACAATGATGATAATAAGCCTCTAATTAATTAATAGGTCTTGTTATTGATGTTAAAGCATTAAAATACGTTAATAATGATAAATGAGATTTAAGGGATGTTGTCCCAGTTGTTCTTAAGACATGAATATATTATGAGAGGCAATGTTATGTTCATAGGGCTTAGTTAAAGACCCTAGGATTGATTAGTGAGTGTTCTAGGGACATTAATAACGAAGCTGTGATTAAAGGATTAATTCCCCTTAATGATAAGACATGAAGAACAATTTAGAATAATGAATCTAATGTTCAATGGATTAGTAAAAGTCAACAGGTTGAATCTATGAACTGTCCCAAGGATTTGGCAAAGGGTCTGTCACCCTTTTGCTCTGATCAGCACGACCACGCTCCATTGAGCACGGCCGTGATTAACAAGGAGCATGCCCGTGCTCCAGTTTGAATCCTAAGAAAGGGTGTGCTCCTTAAGCATGCCCGTGCTCAATAGTCAGCACGACCGTGCTTGACTGCGAGCTCAGAACGTGCCGTGCTGAAGGGTGAGCACGACCGTGCTCACCTGTGCCAATCAGAACGCAGAAAGCTGGACTGGGGTGGTTCACCCCAGTTGTCCTTAATAATAATAAAAGAAGACACCAAACAAAGTGAAGACAAGTTAGACAACTTAAAGATTATAATCTACCTTGGGGGCCTAGTGTCCGCCCCAAGTGATGAGATGTTGTACCTTGGTAGCCTAGTGTCCGCTCCAAGTGATATGATGTTGTACCTTGGCAGCCTAGTGTCCTTTCTAAGGGGACCTTGATGCTTAATGGTCAAGGTGTTGAGACTCTGTTGCTTTTTGGACAGAGTGTTGATGCTCTGGTGCTTTTTGGCCAGGGTGTTAAGGGGGAGGTCGTCCGAGAGTAAGGTGATCTGGCCGTCCACCGGATTCTCCCGAAAGGGGATCGTGTATACACCATGGTGACGCATTTGAGAGTAAGGTGTGTCGGCTATCCAAGGGGTCCACCCGTGGTTTGGTGGATTGCCCCGGCGTTGGTGCTTATTGGAATATATGGAAATATATCCCCAAAGTTGGCATCCTGAGTTAGTTTGGATCGAAGTGCATAGTAGAGGAGTGGAGCAGAACTGCATTGCATGGCATACACGTTATATGATGATGATTGTTATGATATTGCTGTTTGATATAACATGCTTGTTTGATGTATGCTCGTCTTGCTAACTGTTACCTTGCCGTTATATTCATATATATGTTTCTTACTCCCTATCTCTATGTTTCTTGTTTGTGGCATGTATCGTTTATGCAAAGGTCGATGTGTAGCCAATTGATGAGTGACTCTGAGGAGCCGCGACTCGTAGATAGGATTTCCCATTTTCAGTAGTTGTTTAGTTGTTTCCAGTTGTATCCTAGTTGTTTTATCGGATTGGTTATACCATCTCTGTAGTGTGACATCGGGGTTGGGTCGTTTATGGTTCTGTTTTATGTTATTTTTTCTTTATAAACATGTTTTGATTATTTCCGCGTTATGTTACAATGCGGCAGTCTCTGCCCAGTTTTGATAATTATATATATTTGCATGTGTTCTCTCTCTTTTATATATGTGTTATCACTTTTGAATACATGCGGGGTAGAGGGTGTCACAAATGAGAATTCTTGTAAAGTGTCTAATGATTCTTGTACCTGTATTCTCATCAAGGGAGATTGGTGTTCCTAGACTTCCCACAATCTCAAAGAGGATCTTTGGCCGCCAATATTCCCTGTGTAATTCATGAACTATAACCCATCACTGAACATGTGTTTGCTTTTGCTTATGAGGATTGAAGTCTGGACACCATTGAGAAAGCCTCAACAGGCTTGGCTTAAGATTCCAAGCACCAACAACCCATTCGCTACCTAAATCTTCATAAGATGCAAAGGTGAATTCAAAAATTCCTCTTCTCAACGAGATCATCTTCCAATGACCAATCGGTTTGCACAAATCAACAAGTTTTCATTGCAGATCTTGTGTTGTCGTTGGTTTATCACCCTTGGAAAGAATTAGCCTTCCATGTAAATTGTTCTAGCAATTTTTAATCCCTTTCTTGTACTCCTCTTCAGATATTTTAATGGAGATAGAATATCCTTTGATGCAAAGACGAGGAAGCTTAGACAAGGATGAAGTTGACAAAAGTAAGCAATAAAATCTTTTTAAAGAAATGTTAATAAACTCAATATCAAAACCCCGGATATTAGTTTAAAACAAAAGTAAAGGAGATGAAAGATAAGGGAACAATTACACAAGGATTAATCCTGATCACTCTCTTCCAACCGAGAGCTACATCCAGTCCCTTCTACTTGAAGGTTTTCTCCACTATTATAAAACATCTTACAATTATTCTTTACACTTGCCTCTTCAAGCTTACAAACTCACAAGTATTCAACACCTCTCCAAGCACTCAAGTATTCTTTTGCATTCAAGACTCTTCAAGCTTACTCTAATGTAACCTTGGTTTATGTTTTTGTGATGTGTGTTCAAGTGTTTGATATCCTGCTTGAGACGTATGTGATCGAGCGGCTTCAAATCGGATGAACACGTAAATTAGGGTTTCAGCCCAGCATAGAATGCTTAAGCGTGCAGGGGGTCACGCTAGAACGTCCAAATGGTCAGGACACGTGGCAATACGTGTCAAGAAAAGGCAATGGAGCAGGGACACATGGCAAGAAGTCTTCAACGTGAAGTATTTGACCAAGCTCCATGCTCAAGCATGGAGCAGGTGGGCGCTAGAGCTTCCTGGTGCTTAAGCATTGGACATGTCCATGCTTTAGCGTGGGCATCAGGATTTAGAAAAAAAATTAGTTTAGGAAGTTAAAAGCTAACTTAAGTTACCTTACGAAAAAGAAAACGTGGGAGAAAGAAAGTGAGTCGGAGAGGGCGAGAGAGTCAGAGAAGAAGAACGGAAGTTCCCGACCTAAGTGCGCTCTAACCAATCATCGTAATGTGATTCCGACTACACCGTTGTGTTCGTAGAGACATCATCTTATGAACCCTACTTTCCTTTTCTTTATAAGGCTAAGGTAAGTCTATGCTCTTTTCATGCTGACCTCCCATCGATGACGGTATTGGGTTTTCTCTATCAGCTTTACTTTCTTCTTTCGAATTAAGGTTATGGACGTTGTACACTTCAGTTACATGTGTTTAGGTTAATTTTCGAAGGCCCGGATGCAATTAGACTATGCGTTGCATAATTAGAGAAGGGTGGAAAGTGTCCATTTCGTAGTCTCAGTTATCTGTACATGTTGCTCAGGTTGGAGAAAGAAGCATCCTATCGTCAGAAACGATGAAGTAGCATATGTTACAATAATAGTTGTAGGGCAACCTAAACCCTATTAGTCAGCAAGTAGTCGACAATGCTAAAATCACATTGGCGACTACCCCGTAGTACCAATAATGTTTTGGGGATTGTAGGTTTAATCGCCGTTAGGTTAATTTTGCTATACTCGAGGATTTCTTATTTTATCACTGTTGAGCTGATTGATGTGTGATGGTTGTACTAACATGTTTAATATGCTTTTTTTGACTATATGTGATTATATAAGTATTTTATTATTATTTCAATGTGTAACATGCTTTGTCTGATAACATAATCTATCTGCTATTTTATGCTTAGTCGGTCACTAGGCGATGATATATGTTGGTTGGGAGATATGCATGTTAGGGACAGTAAGAACTATGACTTAGAAGTGCCTAGCCTAAACAAATATGATTTTATATGTGATGAGCTAATGTGATGTGATCGTAGGAATTATATAAGTTTGTGGTGGAAGGTTAAGGCACTATGTTATGACCCGATAAAAGTCATTGAGACTCATATAGAATGCATAGTGTTGTTCACATCCGTGTGGGTGTAACACACGAGGTCAGAGTATCCTATTACGGATACCAGATGTCACGGGTTAGTTCCCTAACGGGAATCGGGGAAACCGCCGTGATACTCTTGTAGTCATTGCCGAGTCGTCCCATATCCTAACGGGAATGGGGATAGTTTTATATTGTGCAACTATTCCCTAATGGGAATGAGGGTTTTCACAGGTGTTAATGGATGAGCCTCTTGGACAACTAACTAACACCCCTAACGGGAATGAGGGATGGTGACAGGATTATGGGTGGCCACGTCAGCATCCAGGCTTAGTTACATGAGTGCCTATCGGTAGAGGATGACATTATGACTCGAGGATGATTGTTATCTTTATGTGCTGCATCTCTTTGTTTATTAATGTATCTTATTTTATGTATCATTTCCGTTGCATGATTATAGTATAGTTGTTTATCTCCTTATCCCCTTTTAGTACGTTTTAGTATCGAAATGTGAGGCAGAGCCCTTCAAGGGTGATGTCGTACTAACATCACCCATGGATGACGGAACCTACCAGGGTCCCAATGACGGGGACCATCGATCTTGAGTTCCACGATGAGAGAGGGTGGAGAGTGGACCCGACCATTTAGCTTTTGTGTGTGTGTGTGTGTGTGTGTGTGTGTGTGTGTGTGTGTTTTGGGGGGGTAGTAAGAGTGGTCCCTAGGGGCAGTGCTCGTCGTAGTCTCCACTAGAAGCGGATGCACAAGCACCACCGTGTGTTTATATCCGAGAATAGCGATGCCATGACATCAGCACCACCATAGAGGCCACCATGGAGGGTTTACAGGCGCAGGCTTAAGGGGAGCCAAGGGAACACTAGATATCCACATTAGTGATAGTGGAGGCCAGGGCGTTTACTGTAGATAAGTTGTGTGTGGTGAGCCCATTTTTGTTGTATTTTGAGTGGGGGCGGGCTCTGTAGAGTGTGGTGAGCCCATGTTTACCTTTTCTCATATCTTTTTATGTATTTTCTTTTATTAGTTTATGACAGTTTGTACTGATGGGGACCTACTGATGGGGTTCCCTATACCGTTATTTTTATATGTATATATGTTGCCTTAAAAACAGATGTCTTTAAGCTTGTGTAAGTATACACAATCGCATCAAGTAATATAGAAAGTAAATTCAGATATTGTTTACATAGGGATAGTAATGCTGCAGCAAATTCCAGTTCAGATTATATGTTCTAGGAGTTAGAGTAGGTAACCAAAAATAGTGGTGTGTGTGCAAAATAAAGTAAATGAAGCTTTTGAATAAAAACTGAAAATAAGCAAGCAAATAGAAAAGAGAGTATGTTGTCAAATTTGGATAAAATAGCTCTAGGTATTGATAAGCCTCTGGCTCATCTAGTTTCCATCTAGAAAAGGGGTATATTTTGTGCCTAATTGGGCGAGTCACCCTCGCTAATCTCCCAAATTGGCCTTGTTTTGTTCCTAAGTTAGACTTTGACTCATTTTATGCATTTTTTGTAGTTTTTAGTTTATTTTGAATATAATTACGCTTTTCGTTTTCTTTCGTAGTTTCAGGGTAAAGGGGAAGCACTTCGAGTCAAGGGAATGAAGAAAACAGTGGAAATTTCAATTCTGGAAATATTCGCCCCGCGAGAGGCTACTCGCCTCGCGAGCCTAAAGACCAGCTGAGCAGCAACAATCATCCTTTCTGTCTCGCCCAGCGAGATGCTACTCGCCTCGCGAAACCTGAAGACCCTGGAGAACAGAGACCATCACGGCCTAGCAGTGATGAAGGTCACGGCCGTGACAGACTGAAATTTGAAGTCTCGCCTCGCGAAACATCCTCTCGCCTCGCGAGAACCCAATTTTGGAAGTGCGCCACTCTTAATATTCACGTCGCGAGAGGCTACTCGCCTCGCGAGCGCGCGCAGATCCTGAATTCTATATATTGCTGTTTTGGGGTAGAAACGAGAAACTTTTGGTTCTCCACTTGTTGTTGAGCGTTTTGAGGCGATTCCTTGTTCTCGGGAGCTGCGTCTCCTTATTTTCTTTTTCTATTGTACATTCACGATGAATTCCGATTGCTTGTGCCTTGTTACAAGCATGCGGAGCTAATCCCCTTGTCTAAGGGAACAATGAAACCACCCATGACGGTGTAGATGCAATGTGATGTATGTTTCTCTACTTTTGTCTCAATTATTGTTTTCCAATTCTGATTTTATTGTGTTGATCATATGCATGCATGATTGACTAGTTAACGTTGATGAGGCTTAGTAGGCAATTCGCGTTTAGAACTTGAATTGGGATCATTGATCAAATATTGCACGAGAGTGAATAGGAGGTCAGTGCATCCTTATAGGAACCAGATTTAATTGAGTTTGATGATTGGGTTATGAGACCTAGTAAGTAATTAATTCAATCGTTGAATACGTCCTATTGAGCACGACAGTGTCATTAGGAGAATTTGGGGGTCCTGGTTGACAGTGTAATTGAACTTAGGGAGAGAATCATCATCACTTGGGTACTATGCATGATTGGGTAGGTGGAATTGTGACCTTAGATATTTAATTTCAGATTTTAATACCATATCTTTATTTGATTTGTTATTTGAATTGAGATCCTATTTTCCCTCTCTCCTCAACCACTCGCTGTTGCTTGGCCAAACGTATCTAATTTCTCGCGAATTGGTAGAATTGGTAGCCCAATCCTTGTGTTCGACCTCGGTAATTACTTACCGTGTTTTATTACTTGCGACGACCCGGTACACTTGCCGGTGACTCAACAAGTTTTTGGCACCGTTGCCAGGGATTGGCACAACCAATTTTCCTAATTTTTAGGGAATTTGATTATTCTGTTAAGCTGTTTTTATTTTTATTTTTCTGTTATTTATTTATTATTATTTCTCTATACTTCTTTGATTCCACTTGGTCTTGCCATGTTTTTGTATGCGAGGTACCCTTTCACAAGAGGACTTGCTATTTGATTCGGAGATCACCAAGACCGAGAAGCAATTAAAGAGAGAAGCCAGAGAGCGAAAGAGGCTTGAAGCAATTGATTTTGAGGAGATGGTCGCAAATCCTCCTCCTCCTCCCTACAAGCCTCTCTTCGAGTACAGTCTACCCAACTTGGGTGATTGTGATTCTTCCATCGTGAGGGGCAACCTCAATACAGACTCCTTCAGAGTAGAAGGATGTGTCACAGCCTATATCCGTGAGAATCAGTTTGATGGGAGTGGCAAACAAGACCCTCATAGACACATCACTCACTTCCTTGAAGCTTGTGACTTGCAGAGGACAAGAGGTGTTTCTCAAGATGAGTTTCGCCTGCGGCTATTCCCTCTCTCTCTTAGGGATGTCGCTCGCGATTGGTTTGACAGTTTGGATCGGAACAGTATAAGAACTTGGGAGCAAATGGAACAAAAGTTCCAAACTAAGTATTTTCCTCCTCAGAAAGCGGCACAAGCAAGAGTAGCCGTCACTTCTTTCAGGCAGATAGAAGATGCAACTTATAACGAAGCTTGGGAGAGGTACTGTTGGTGTAAGCCCTAGAGGCCAGTATATTTCTTAGACTTACATTTGTATCTTGCTATTATATATATTATATATATGATATGAGGCATTCCAGTTTATTGTGTTACTTTTTTAAACATAATAAAGTCCTTAGAATAGAAATTTCAGTTTAATAGAATATCAAGTATATGACTTGATCGTGAGACACTATTGAACAATGAAATCATATTCTTAAATATCCGTAGTCAAGTATTTTATTAATAAGGACAATAATAATACAATTGAGACTATTATGTGTGCAGACTGATGACCATATCTCATGGGTCATGGATATGAGATATCGAGTCGCCACATAGGTACACATTAGAGTAATGATGTACTGGATTGACCCACCATGAGAACACTACATGGAGCGTTATGTGAGTGTCATAAGTGGTTCTCATAGTGACAATGGTGTATGCAATCCTTCGACCTGAAATCGCTACGATCCCTACATGAGGAGTCGTGTGCTTTAATATCGTCAAACGTCATCTGTAATAGGATGATTATAAAGACGGTCATTGGGCATACCACGAGCCATGCAGAGGGATGTGAGTGACCTAGATGGAATTTATCCCTCCTACATAACAGGAGTAATATCTGTGGGCCCCCTGATAGAGTGAGACTGTAAAATGCATGGCCGTGCTGAAATGAGTCAATATGAGATATTGACCTCATTTGTTGTTAAGTCCACTCGGGTATCAGGGAACATGATATTGAACCATACAAGGGTGACACATTCTATGTCTTGTGTTCAATATAGATATATTGACAAAGGGATAATAATGCACATGAATATTTGTCACAGAAAGGTTTCGTCAAATCACCGACTTTCTCACTACTTAGGTAGCAGTGATGTATTGCTAGATATCACTCACTGTTTATAATATTAAATGGGATTTAATATTACTACTAACGTTTTGGGAACCTATAGGGTCACACACATAAGAGCGGATTAAAAGAAGCATTAAAAGGAGAGTTGGACTTTTCTATTGGGCCTAGCGCATAGTACATGGGGCTTAGGTCAAACGTTGCTCACTAACTCACTTAAGGGGGTAATACTATAAGTAGACCACTTAAGCTATTGTGCCTACACGGTTTTTACCCTAGCCGCACATAGAGAGTGACAGTGAGCAGTAGGTCTCGGTTTTCGAAGCTAGCACTGTGAGGCAGAGACGCTTCGTGTTCGTGACGTTGGACGTTCACGGGATCTGCTCGTGTGGATACCTTAGAGACATCGTTCGTACGGTGTTCGTGATAGACGATTTCAATCAATTGTCATCGCTTCAAGAGGTAAATCTTCTAACCATGAATCATGACCATTAGCAAGGATCCTTCGATGGGAAATTTTTTCCGCTGCGTTATTTTGTTTTATACGCAAATTCCCAACAGTGGTATCAGAGACGCTTGCGGAACCATGATTCTGTTATGTGGTTTACCTGTTATGTATGATAACATGTTAATAATGTGAATCATTTTTCTGAAAATTGTTTTCTGAAAATCGTTTGCATCCGTTTTTTCGAAACCTTGTTTCTGTAATTTTCGTATGTATATAATATATGCGTCTATAGCACATTTATGTGTATATATGCGATATGTACCTTGGTTCTGGAATCCTTATTATGTTCTGCGATGGTGTCAAGTGTTGATGTTAAACATGATCGGTTTCAGTTCTCTGTTGGCGGCGTTAAAGGGTGTCAGACATGAAAAGTTCATGTTCTTGCGACTGAGGTTCCAAGGGTTGAAACCCTAGCCGCCGTTCATTGCAGCGTGAAGTGTTCACGGGCCTTGCGGTTTTAGGGTTGAGAGGTTGAAGCCCTAGCCGCTAAGGAAGCGGGAACCCCGTGCTGCCTCTGCGTAGTGTGTTATTTCGAAATTCAATTTTTGAAATCTTTTATGTCACCATTTAATAACAACATCAATTACAATAAATGTGATTTATAGTAACATCAATTACAATAAATGTGATTTATTATATATATGTTATGTTTTCAAAATTCAGATTTTGAAATCTCTAATTAATAAAATAATAATAATAATAATAATAATAATAATAATAATAATAATAATAATAATAATAATAATAATAATAATAATAATAATAATAATAATAATTGTGTATTATTATTGGTTGTTACTATTTATTTGGTAATGTATGGTGAATGGTTATGGCCTTAGTCCTTTAATCTTTTGGTTTATATTTTGAAATACGGCCTGCGTGTCGTGCCTTTCTCTTATGTTCCATATGTATATTCTTTTCTCATCTCACTCCCCTCATATGTAAAATGAGGTTTCTGTTTATGTAATGTAATGATGGAGACAAGAAGACGTTATCATGTGGGAGATCATGCTTGGAGAAGCCTGGACGCTCCTAGATTTCAGTTTAGATTCTCTCATTGGCTTGGGACAATCAATGCGTTAGGGGCCATAACCATATCACATTTATTTGCCTTATATATGTATGAGATGCATGTATGTATATAGTATATTAAAAGGGGTTTAACTAACATATATATGAGATGCATGTATGTAAATAGTAAGTTAAATAGTTTAACAAATGATGAGATCAAATTTTAATCAAATCCCTCAAAAGGAAATATTAAGTCACATTTAAAGGCCTTCCAATGCATGGCACTCGTCAAGACTATGTCGATTAAGTGTGGGTCCGCCAAAGCGGGGTACCTTTATCTATACTAGTAAGACGCGATGGGACAAATGTAATGTTCAACTGCTATCCATTGGGTCTGACTTAACTAAGTCAACTTCAATAGGATTGAAAGGCTTAGAAGCTTAAAAGTTGGGCTTTAGTCCATGTGATGGATTAGAATAAGAGTTATTCACCCAACTGTCCAAGAGTTGCATGAGATGCAATCGGAAAGTGTTTCCTACCTATATAACCGAATTTTGAGTGATCAGCCAAAGCTGACTTAAACTAGGTGAAATATGGATCTTGGCCCACTAGAAAATCTTCCAACAGGATTTTCCGAATCAATGATGAGGGTCATTGTTTTGATTAAAATAGTGGGAGGCGTATTTAATTAAAGACCTTATTAAATAACTTCATGGCATGATACTTATATTTTGCATATTTATCTCTGTAGATTACCATGGCATCAAACACATCAAGTAACCTGTCATTGCGATCCGTCCTTAAGAAGGACAAACTATCCGGAAAAAATTTTCTGGACTGGTATAGAAACTTGAGGATTGTCCTCAAACATGAGAAAAAGATGTATGTTCTTGAGGAGCCTATTCTTGAGGAGCCATTGGCTTCAAGTGCTCCTAGGGCTGACAGGGATGCTTATAAGAAGCATCAGGATGACACCTTAGACGTCGGCTGTCTTATGCTTGCTACCATGACCTCTGAGCTTCAAAACCAACATGAGACCATGGAGGCGTACGATATGATCGTGCACCTCAAGCTGCTCTACCAAGAGAAAGCAAGGCATGAGCGGTTCGAAGTTTCCAGAGCCCTTTTCTAGTGTAAATTGACAGAAGGAAGCCCTGTGAGTCCTCATGTACTCCAGATGATCGGGTACATTGGGAATCTCGAGAGACTGGGATTTTCTTTAGGCCAAGAGTTGGCCACTGACTTAGTTCTGCAATCGTTGCCTGAGAGCTATAGTCAGTTTGTCATGAACTATAATATGAATGATCTTGACAAACCTTTGCTAGAATTGTTGAGCATGTTGACAACTGCTGAACAAAATATTAACAAAGGAAAGGGGAAGGCCATTTTGATGGTCCAGGCTGGAAATAGCAAGAAGCAGCCCAAGAAGCCTACGCACAAACAAAAGGGCAAGGGCAAGGGCAAGGGCAAGGCCATCAACAAGATCAAGCCCAATACGTCTGGCTTGAATCCTGTGGGTGGTGTGGCTAAGGAAGGAAATTGCTTCCATTGTGGTCGGACCGGACATTGGAAGAGGAACCGCCCAAAATACCTGGAAGAAATCAAGAAGAAGAAGGGAAGTGAGACTTCCACTTCAGGTGTGTTTGTTATAGAAGTCAATTTATCTACTTCTGCATCATGGGTATTAGATACTGGATGTCGTTCTCACATTTGTACAAATGTGCAGGATCTAAACAGGAGTAGACCATTGGCAAAGGGCGAAGTCGACCTACGAGTTGGAAATGGAGCAAAGGTTGTTGCTTTAGCTGTAGGGACTTATGTATTGACTTTGCCCACTGGGCTTACTATTCAGTTAGAGAACTATTATTTTGTGCCTGCAATTAGCAGGAATATCATTTCCGTTTCTTGTTTGGACAAGATTGGTTTTTATTTTATAATAAAGAACAAAAGTTGTTCTATTTATTTGGAAGATATTTTCTATGCTAGTGCACACATGAGTAATGGGCTTTATGTCCTTGATCTTGAAATGCCCATCTATAACATAAATACAAAGAGGTTCAAACCAAATGAGTTGAACCCGTCTTATCTTTGGCATTGTCATTTAGGCCATATAAATGAGAAGCACATTTCGAAGCTCCATAAAGATGGACTCTTGGACTCATTTGATTATGAATCATATGAGATATGTGAGTCTTGTTTATTGGGAAAGTTGACTAAAGCTCCATTCACCGGAAAAGGTGAAAGAGCTAACGATCTTTTGGGTCTTATACATAGCGATGTATGTGGACCCCTAAACACATTAGCTAGAGGTGGTTTTCAGTACTTCATCACATTCACTGATGATTTCAATAGATATGGATTTGTGTATCTTATGAAACATAAATCGGAATCCTTTGAAAAGTTCAAGGAATTCAAAAATGAGGTACAAAACCAACTTGGTAAAAATATTAAAACTCTTCGATCAGATCGAGGTGGTGAATATTTGAGCCTAGAGTTTGATGATCATCTGAGAGAGTGTGGAATTTTATCTCAACTCACTCCACCTGGAACACCACAATGGAATGGTGTTTGAGATGAGAAATCGAACCTTGTTGGACATGGTTCGGTCTATGATGAGTCATGCAAACCTTCCAAACTCTTTCTGGGGACATGCTCTATTAACAGCAGCTTTTACACTTAATCGTGTTCCATCCAAAGCGGTAGAAAAGACACCATATGAGATATGGACTGGTAGACGACCCAGCATGTCTTTTATGAAGATTTGGGGTTGTGAAGCATACGTAAAATGTCAAGTTTCTAATAAGCTTGATCCCAAATCTGATAAATGCTTCTTTGTGGGGTATCCCAAAGAAACCAAGGGGTACTATTTCTATAATCCTTCCGAAGGCAAGGTGTTTGTCGCACGGACTGGTGTATTCCTAGAAAAGGAGTTTATCTCCATAGGAACCAGTGGGAGGAAGATAGAATTTGAAGAAATTCAAGAATCACAGAGTAGTGAGCTACCATTGGTGGAACATGAGCAACCTTCACAAAATGCTGTGGAGGAACAACCTGCTCCAGTAGCACAAGACCAGCGTAGGTCTAACAGGATACGTCACCAGCCTGAGAGATATGGATTTCTCATGACTCCACAAGGTGATGTATTGCTCATGGATCAAGATGAGCCTGTGACTTACCAGGAGGCCATCACTGGCCCAGAATCTGAGAAGTGGCTTGAGGCCATGAAATCTGAGATGGATTCCATGTACACCAACCAGGTATGGACCTTGGTAGAGCCACCTGAAGGGGTGAAACCCATAGGGTGCAAGTGGGTTTTCAAAAAGAAAACTGACATGGATGGTAAGGTACACACCTTTAAGGCGCGATTGGTCGCTAAGGGTTTCAAGCAAATTCATGGTGTCGACTATGATGAGACCTTTTCGCCTGTTGCGATGCTTAAATCCGTCTGGATCTTACTTGCTATCGATGCATACCATGATTATGAGATATGGCAGATGGATGTCAAAACTGCTTTCCTTAATGGAAAGCTTCTTGAGGATGTGTACATGACACAACCTGAAGGCTTTGGCATTTCAGAGGATGCCGGAAAGGTATGTAAATTGCAGCGATCAATCTATGGATTGAAGCAAGCTTCCAGAAGTTGGAACCTTCGTTTTGATGATGCTGTAAGACAGTACGGATTCATCAAAAATGAAGATGAACCTTGTGTCTACAAGAAGATTAGTGGGAGCATTGTTGTTTTTCTGGTGTTATATGTAGATGACATATTACTCATTGGAAATGACATCCCTACACTACAAAATGTAAAGACATGGTTAGGGAATTGCTTCTCTATGAAAGATTTGGGTGAAGCTACCTATGTATTGGGAATCAGGATCTATAGGGATAGATCGCTGAAATTGATTGGCCCAAGTCAGAGTACAGACATAGACAAAGTGTTGAGACGCTTTAACATGCATGAATCCAAGAAAGGACTCTTGCCTATGTCACATGGTATATGCCTATCAAAGGCACAATCCCCTTCCACTCAAGAAGAAAGGGATCGCATGAGTAAGATTCCATATGCATCCGCAATTGGATCTATCATGTATGCCATGTTATGTACTCGACCAGATGTATCGTATGCTTTAAGCATAACGAGCAGGTACCAGTCTGATCCCAGTGAAAGTCACTAGTCTTCTGTCAAGAACATCCTTAAGTACTTGAGAAGAACTAAGGATTCGTTCTTGGTATATGGAGGCGAGGAAGAGCTTGCTGTAATAGGTTACACCGATGCTAGCTTCCAGATCGATAAGGATGATTCCAGATCGCAATCTGGTTATGTGTTCTACCTGAATGGCGGGGCTGTGAGCTGGAAGAGTTCAAAGCAGGAGACAGTTGCCGATTCTACTACAGAGGCTGAGTATATTGCCGCCTCCAATGCAGCAAAGGAGGCTGTTTGGATCAAGAAGTTCATTGCTGAGCTTGGTACAGTTCCTAGTATTGTGGACCCCATTGATCTCTATTGTGATAACAATAGGGCCATTGCACAAGCTAAGGAACCTAGATCTCATCAGCGATCCAAACATATACTTAGGCACTTCCATCTCATTCGAGAGATTATCGATAGAGGAGATGTGAAAATATGCAGAGTACCAACACTTGATAACGTTGCTGACCCACTTACGAAACCTCTTGCTCAACAGAAGCATGAAGGTCACACTAGATCGATGGGTATTAGATTTATGCCTGATTGGCTCTAGTGCTAGTGGGAGATTGTTGGTGTAAGCCCTAGAGGCCAGTGTATTTCTTAGACTTACATTTGTATCTTGCTATTATATATATTATATATATGATATGAGGCATTCCAGTTTATTGTGTTACTTGTTTAAACATAATAAAGTCCTTAGAATAGAAATTTCAGTTTAATAGAATATCAAGTATATGACTTGATCGTGAGACACTATTGAACAATGAAATCATATTCTTAAATATCCGTAGTCAAGTGTTTTATTAATAAGGACAATAATAATACAATTGAGACTATTATGTGTGCAGACTGATGACCATATCTCACGGGTCATGGATATGAGATATCGAGTCGCCACATAGGTACACATTAGAGTAATGATGTACTGGATTGACCCACCATGAGAACACTACATGGTGCGTTATGTGAGTGTCATAAGTAGTTCTCATAGTGACAATGGTGTATGCAATCCTTCGACCTGAAATCGCTACGATCCCTACATGAGGAGTCGTGTGCTTTAATATCGTTAAACGTCATTTGTAATAGGATGATTATAAAGATGGTCATTGGGCATACCACGAGCCATGCAGAGGGATGTGAGTGACCTAGATGGAATTTGTCCCTCCTACATAATAGGAGTAATATTTGTGGGCCCCCTGATAGAGTGAGACTGTAAAATGCATGGCCGTGCTGAAATGAGTCAATATAAGATATTGACCTCATTTGTTGTTAAGTCCACTCGGGTATCAGGGAACATGATATTGAACCATACAAGGGTGACACATTCTATGTCTTGTGTTCGATATAGATATATGGACAAAGGGATAATAATGCACATGAATATTTGTCACAGAAAGGTTTCGTCAAATCACTGACTTTCTCACTACTTAGGAAGCAGTGATGTATTGCTAGATACCGCTCACTGTTTGTAATATTAAATGGGATTTAATATTACTACTAACGTTTTGGGAACTTATAGGGTCACACACATAAGAGCGGATTAAAAGAAGTATTAAAAGGAGAGTTGGACTTTTCTATTGGGCCTAGCGCATAGTACATGGGGCTTAGGTCAAACGCTGCTCACTAACTCACTTAAGGGGGTGCTACTATAAGCAGACCACTTAAGCTATTGTGCCTACACGGTTTTTACCCTAGCCGCACATAGAGAGTGACAGTGAGCAGTAGGTCTCGGTTTTCGAAGCTAGCATTGTGAGGCAGAGACGCTTTGTGTTCGTGACGTTGGACGTTCACGGGATCTGCTCGTGTGGATACCTTAGAGACATCGTTCATGCGGTGTTCGTGATAGATGATTTCAATCAATTGTCATCGCTTCAAGAGGTAAATCTTCTAACCATGAATCATGACCATTAGCAAGGATCCTTCGATGGGAATTTTTTTCCGCTGCGTTATTTTGTTTTATACGCAAATTCCCAACAGGTACAATGTGCTCTTGAGAAGATGTCCTTCGGTGTTCTTTGACCCGGTCTCCAAGGTTCAACATTTTTTTAACGGGTTAAGGGGGCGCTACCAGATGAATTGTGATGCCGCAACTGGCGGTTCCTTCTCTTATTTATCAGCTGAGGATGGATGGGCATTGTTGGAGAAGATGTCGTACAATGATTACAACCGTGGTAGGGAAACCTCAAGTGGAGTCAGTTCTGCAACAATGGAAGCCGTTCTAGAGCAAATTAAATCGTTGAAGATGCAAGTTGCGGCCTTGTCTGGGAACAAGAATGTTAATATGATACACGAGGGAATGCCTCCGGGTTGTGAAAACTGTAATGGAGATCATGACATTCAGAGCTGTCCGTTCAACTTCTCTTGAGAACATGTGGACTCATGCCACAATTTCTATGACAATGTGCCACAGAACAACTATTAGAGGAATAGACAGAATGATTACAGTCAGAATCTGAATAGGGGTTATATGAGGAGAGACCATCCGGGTTTCACTTGGAGTAATGCTAGTGGTGGTCTAGCCGGGCAACAACAACCTCAACAGAATTGGCAACAACCTCAACAGAGTCAGAGGCCAAACTATGGAATCCATCAGCGTAATACTCAGCAGGCATTCCCAGGGACTAATCAGTTGCAAATAACAGATGGTGGAAGGCAACCTTGGGAGTTGGCTTTTGAGAAGATGAGCGCAGCAGTTGAGAAGTTGTCAATCAATACAGGCACAGTCGTTGACAAGTTGGCAACTCATACAGGGGCGGCAATTCAGAATCTAGAGATGCAGATAGCTCAGCTCGCAAGGCAACTAAATGAGCGTCTCCCAGGCACTTTCCCATGTGATACCGAGAACAACCCTAAGAACCAATGCAATGCCGTAACAACTATAAGCGGTAGGGTGTTGGGATCTAACAGGGGTGCAACTAGTTCTCAGGAAGACAAGGCCCCGGAACAATCACATGTTGCGGAAGAGCAACCTGAGAAAGAGGAGTTGGAAAGTGACAAGGCACCGGAGCAAGGGGGAAGGTTAAAACTTGTAGATGAAGAGTTCCGAAAAAAGAAGTGGGTTGAACCCCAGGACCTTCCGCCCTACATTAAGGTACCGTATCCTGAAAGATTGAAGGAGCCTCAACAAGATAAACAGTTCAATAAATTCCTTGATGTCTTTCGCAAACTTCAAATCAACATTCCATTTGCGGATACCTTGGAACAAATGCCATCTTATGCCCGGTTTATGAAGGAGCTTCTCTCCAAGAAGCGGAAAATAGTGGATGAGGAAACGGTTGCTTTGATCGAGGAGTGTAGTGCCATTCTTCAAAGAAAACTACCTCCGAAGTTGAAGGATCCCGGTTCTTTTTCTATACCATTAACCATTGGGGAGATGACTCTAGGAAAGGCGTTATGTGATCTAGGGGCAAGCATCAACTTGATGCCCCTCTCTATGATGAAGAAGTTAGGGATCAAAGAAGTCAAGGATACACGGATGTCATTCCAACTTGCCGATCGTTCTATAAAATATCCTTATGGGGTGGTCGAAGATTTGTTAGTGAAGGTGGACAAGTTCATATTTCCGGCGGATTTCGTGGTGCTTGATATGGATGAAGACACCGAGATCCCTCTCATATTGGGTAGGCCCTTCTTGGCCACTGGGCATGCCTTGATAGATGTGCGATAAGGGAAACTCACTCTAAGGGTGCAAGATGATGAGGTAGTCTTCAATGTCTTTGAAGCAATGAAGCACCCTGCTGAGAGGTCGGATGTGTATCGAGTGGATATGGTGGACTCAACTGTCAAGGCAAAGGCAACTAGAGAAGCCCATGGTTCTTCACTTGCACAAGTGTTGGTAAAATCCCATGATGATGATGGTGAGGAAAAAGACCCTTTGGGGGATGAGGTCTATCTTGAGTGGTTAAAAGACATGGAAGCCTTACCGAGTCTCCCAGAGGATGAAGGTGCAAGGGAAAAGCTCAACAAAGAAAGATTGAAAGAAGTTGTGCGTGAGGAAGTGATTAAACCTTTAGAGGCCAGAATCATCTATCCAATCTCGGATAGTAGTTGGGGTAGTCCAATTCATGTGGTCCCAAAGAAAGGTGGCACAATCGTGGTGGTCAAGAAAAGTAATAAATCAATCCCAACAAGGACCATCACGGGGTGGAGAGTACGTGCCGATTATAGAGGGCTGTTGAACTTAAATGAGTTGTCCGGGAACTGCATGCAAGCATATAAAAAGGCAAGAACCTACAAAAAGTGAACTAAGGCGTGGCATGGCAAGCAAGATCTTCTTCCGGATTAACCCTTAGGGGTGACTTGAGTCAGGCTCGGGACGTTAAACAAGCGCTACTTGGGAGGCAACCCAAGCTAGGTATCCTTTATTTTTTCTTTCATTTTCCCTTATTAAAAAAAGAGAGAAATTCGCCGCACGAATGCACACTGGCCTCGCGAGACAGAAGCCCTGAATCTTAGAGGCTTGCTCACGCTTCTGTCTCGCGTCGCGAGAGATACTTTCGCCTCGTGATTCTGGGCACCATCAGCTGTTGAAATTCCAGATTCGCCTCGCGAGATACTGCTCGCCTAGCGATTCTGGAAAGTGTGAAGAATAATTTTTCCGGATTCGCCTCGCGAGTGATATCTCGCCTCGTGAATCTGCAATTAAGGTTTTAACTTGCAGGAGTTCTTCCGGGAGAGGCCTTTGGCCCAACAGGGGGGTGCCCGAAAGACCAATTGGATGAGGATGCAATCGTAGAAGAGCTTTGCGTGGAAGCAGCCACCTACACTACAACTTGATCAGGGAGCACCCTCTCATTTCCTCACTCTCATTTTATATTTGTGTTCTTTCATTGAGGACAATGTATGCCTTAAGTGTGGGGGAGGGAACCAATTGCTTTTTTTTTTTTTGAATGTCGCTCTTGAATAATTTGAGAAGATCAAGAGTATGTGTATGAGTGTTGTGTCGGCAAGCTTGGTGGATCTTAATTAAATTTAGTATAGATTGATTGCATGAATTATTTTGATCATCGATGATTTCCCCCTAGGTTCTGAAAATAGAAAATTTGATCCCCATTTGAAAAATTGAAAATTGAACTTTGAGAAATTTTATTGTGATTGCCTGATTTATGACAAGTTTGGGGTGAAGGGGTGCACACACTAGGAATTGTATCTCGGTCAAACAATTTGCAACAAATGTCCAGGTGAGGAATTTGAGCCTCCAACTTTGTTCTTGATTGTGTGAATCACTTTTAAGTTGCACTTTCCCGAATTTGCTTGAATCTCTTCATGGTTTGCATGTCTATGTGTTGCATCAAATGATTTAGGCAATTTTCTTTGAATAGCTACTTGGCCTAAAAAGAACCATCCCTAATGCATGTTCCCTAGTTAGCCACATTGAGCCTAATTAGCCTATTGTTTCTTGATGACCCTATTTTATAAGCCAAAATCTGGAAAAACCATGTTAACCCAATCATAGGATTAGGAGAGCATGGAAACTTAGCAAGAGAAGGGTTGTAAGAAACTAAGTTTGGGGTGTCTACAAGGTTTTATATGTCATTATGGGTTGAGAAAAAGAAGGAAAAAATAAAGGTTGAGACCCAAGGCAAAAAAAAAATTGCCAAAAGAAAAGGGGCAAAACAAAAAGCTTAGCAAGGAAAAGGTTGTAGTCACCTGAAGCAAAAAGAAAAATGGAGAAAGGAATTTGAGTGAAGTTCAAGGTGTCAAGATGCTCATTCTCTCTTAGTTCCTAGGGACTTAAGCCTAGTATCCTTGAATATCCTACCCTTAGCCAGACCCCATTACAACCTTTAAAAGACCTTTTGATGTTGCATGCATGTTTTCGTGGGAACTATTTTTGAGATGAAAATCAAATTCAAGGGAAGTTCTCTTGGAATGTGAAATTGAGTGAAAAGTTCGCCTAGACAAATAGAGCGAATGAGTGAGATATTACATGCCCTTGTGAGGAAGGCAATTGTTTGAGATTAGTGATCTCCCTTTTGTGTGTAACTTGGATCTTCAACTTAGATTAATGATTGCATGAATGATGAAGTTCTCAATTGTTTAAAGTAAATGAATGTGGGGATTACATTGATGCAAGGGGGGAAATCATTGAAGAAAAAAAACTGTTTTTTTAAGATTGCATGAAATTTGTACGAAATTGATTGAATCCCTTGAGCTTGCCAAGTCTTGAGTCTTTTTGAGTTTTAGCTTGCTTGGGGACAAGCAAGGTTTAAGTTTGGGGTGTTTTGATAAGCCTCTGGCTCATCTAGTTTCCAGCTAGAAAAGGGTTATATTTTGTGCCTAATTGGGCGACTCACCCTCGCTAATCTCCCAAATTGACCTTGTTTTGTTCCTAAGTTAGACTTTGACTCGTTTTATGCATTTTTTGTAGTTTTTAGTTTATTTTGAATAGAATTACACTTTTCGTTTTCTTTCGTAGTTTCAGGGTAAAGGGGAAGCACTTCGAGTCAAAGGAATGAAGAAAACAGTGGAAATTTCAATTCTGGAAATATTCGCCCCGCGAGAGGCTACTCGCCTCGCGAGCCTGAAGACCACCTGAGCAGCAACAGTCATCCTTTCTGTCTCGCCCCGCGAGAGGCTACTCGCCTCGCGAAACCTGAAGACCCTGGAGGACAGAGACCATCACGGCCTAGCCGTGATGAAGGTCACGGCCGTGACAGACTGGAATTTGAAGTCTCGCCTCGTGAAACATCCTCTAGCCTCGCGAGAACCCAATTTTGAAAGCGCGCCACTTTTAATATTCACGTCGCGAGAGGCTACTTTCCTCGCGAGCACGCGCAGATCCTGAATTCTATATATTGCTGTTTTGGGGTAGAAACGAGAAACTTTTGGTTCTCCACTTGTTGTAGAGCGTTTTGAGGCGATTCCTTGTTCTCGGGAGCTGCGTCTCCTTATTTTCTTTTTCTATTGTACATTCACGATGAATTCTGATTGCTTGTGCCTTGTTACAAGCATGCGAAGCTAATCCCCTTATCTAAGGGAACAATGAAACCACCCATGACGGTGTAGATTCAATGTGATGTATGTTTCTCTCCTTTGTCTCAATTATTGTTTTCCAATTCTGATTTTATTGTGTTGATCATATGCATGCGTGATTGACTAGTTAACGTTGATGAGGCTTAGTAGGCAATTCGCGTTTAGAACTTGAATTGGGATCATTGATCAAATATTGCACGCGAGTGAATAGGAGATCAGTGCAACCTTATAGGAACCAGATTTAATTGAGTTTGATGATTGGGTTATGAGACCTAGTAAGTAATTAATTCAATTGTTGAATACGTCCTATTGAGCACGACAGTGTCATTAGGAGAATTTGGGGGTCCTGGTTGACAGTGTAATTGAACTTAGGGAGAGAATCATCATCACTTGGGTACTATGCATGATTGGGTAGGTGGAATTGTGACCTTAGATATTTAATTTCAGATTTTAATACCATATCTTTATTTGATTTGTTATTTGAATTGCAATCCTATTTTCCCTCTCTCCTCAACCACTTGTTGTTGCTTGGCCAAACGTATCTAATTTCTCGCGAATTGGTAGAATTGGTAGCCCAATCCTTGTGTTCGACCTCGGTAATTACTTACCGTGTTTTATTACTTGCGACGACCCGATACACTTGCCGGTGACTCAACAGGTATGTTGCATCATAAATCATACTTAGCTTAGATTATGCTCTGCGTATGCTGCAGCATTTAACTCCAGGAAATAAAAGTGTGTTTTCCAACACTTAAGGGTTAGGTTCATTAACTGCTTTCTATTCATAGATTCAGATTAATTACACCACCCTCTTAGTAAGCATGTTCCAGTTAGTTTAGGGACTTGAATAACTATTCGTATATCATTCAACACCATTTAATTTTCTAATTAATGATTTAATCCTTATCCTTTATCAATTTCCACTTTACTCAAATTTTCCTAACCAGGCAAGCTAGATATTTAATTAAGTTGACCACTCTTAACTAAATAACATTTAACACCTAATAAAGGAAAATGCAGAACATATCATTGCATAAAAAGAGCTAAGTATTCATTACAATAACATACCTAAAACTTAAAAGGTTTAGCTCATGTTGAGCTTACAAACACAAAATATAAAAATGAGAAGAAAGCCATTACAATGGAGCACGAAAATAGAACAATGGAGAGGAGGAAGATGGCCCTTGGCTACTGCTATGCGTCCTCTAATCTGATATGAGCAGTCCCCCTCTCTTTAAAAAATAAGGCATATTCCCTTTTTTAGGGTTTTACAAAGACCTTTTTCTCTTTCTTACTTTTGGGCCAACTAAAGTAATATTAAAATAAGTGTCTTGGCCCAATTCATTAACTGCACCAGGACAAAACCCACTGCATGTGACTGGGCCACGTCGTCAGCTTTAAGACAGCCTGGCAAGAGAGAGAAAGTGGTATCACTTTTGTCCTTTTATGATAAGGAATTCGATTCCGTATGCTGCAGCATGATGAGAGAATTTTCTAGCAACTTGTCAGGAGTTCGCATCCAGATTCTGCAGTGTGCCAAGAGGATTTCCAATAGCTTGTCTAAATTTCAACAAAAACCTAACAAAACTCAAGAAACACATTAAACACCATATTCCTAGACACTCAAAAACAGAAAATTATACGAAATTTATACAAAGAAACATATTACACTAAACTAACTTGAAACACCTAAAGCATCCACATAAAATACTCTAAGTATACAAAAACTCAAGCTAAGAAAGAGTAAATAACTCTTCATTAAAAGAGTTATCAATATATGTATATATATGGTGTGTGATGTTATCTTCTATGTATGTAATGTTTTGACATTTTTAATATCTTCTCTTTTCCGTTTTGTATGTTTAACACTAGTATCGCGGTTAAGGTTTAGTTAATTAGGTTTTCTTTAATGGGACATTGGGATGTCTCATACACAAGAGGTCAAAAGTATTAGTTAATAAAAACTCACTATGTGTGAGGATATGAAGGGTTGAGTTCGAAGAAGATTACAATGAATATTACAAAGAAAAGGTTGAGCATATTTTTTGCACTTTGAACTTTTCGAGCTCCGTTATCTTCGTTACTAGGGTCATTTAGTATTTATAGTAGGAGTGAAACTTCAACTCTTGTTCTTCAACGGTCTTTAGGATATATCGTTTAGAGAAACCATTTAATGTTGAGATCCATTGAGTCTGATAACTTGATATTTGATCTTCGAAAAGAGGTCTTGATTATCAGCAATTCTCAAAGTAGTATTGTCGCTTCTCTGTTGTACCCAAAAGTTGCCTTTTGTCTTTCCTTGTTTGTAAACAGAGTTAACTTTAAAGCGGCTTGTGTCAGAGCATAAAGACAATTGTATAATCGAGGGAACTATATTTCTCTTACCAAGAAGAATAATATTTAAACTTTAGATATACTTGGTAAAACTTATGTGAAACATTTATTTAAATAACCGAGAACAAAAGTACTTAGAAATCGAGTCTTGTTGTTAGACGGGATCTTTGTCTTGGATAGTCTAAGAGATACAAATTGATATGTTTGTTTCACGTAGTCTATTAACAGGTCGACTAGCGGCTGTCGATAAGTCTTTTGACTTCCTTTATTAGACTTAGCATATTGGATTAGTGGACCAGTAGGCTCATCTAGCGAACTTATTATAGATTTATTTAAGGCACGTTCTTTAGACTGGTGTGCTCGTCTAACGAGGTATATCTAGTCCTACACACTTAATTAGATGAGTTAGTTAATAAACTTAACTTTGTCATACAAATTTAATCTTTTTCTTAACATCAAAGTTTTTTAGATTATTTACCATAACCAATTTGGTTCCAACAAAGGAGATATCACACTAATTATTAAGTGCTAATGAAAAGCCCTACCTTGAGATGGTAGATTGATCGAATGAGGAGGCAAAGAAGATTTTTTGTTATCAACCTGTTGATGTGGAAATTTTCTTTCTGTTTTTCAACTAGGCACTCAACAAATATATTTTATCAGGTGGTTGTAGACTCTCTCCTTTCTGATGGTAATCCAATACGGGGTTTGTCAAAATGCACCTTAAATTCGATGGACAATCAAGCTAAAGACAACAAACGTCAATCTTGACAGAAACACAATTAAGAAGATAAAAACTACAAAAACATATCAAATGCTGCTAAAGTAAGAATAGGAAATTAAAGTGCAGTAAATGTAAATGTGCAAGAAATGTAAAGTGAAGAAAAATAAAAGGGAATTAGAAATCACGAGTGCGCTTCAAGTTGGAAAAAGTTCACCAATTCACAAATGATTTCAAGTTTGAAAATAGTGAGTAATTCCATAGAACGATGAGAAGAGATAGAAAGAGCTTGAGGAAGAAGAAAGGGACGAAGAACAAGAACTTGCATTAAAAATAAATCTGTATGAAAATTAAATGTTAGAGGGTATACTTGATGTAACTCCGTTTTAATCCGTTATGAGTGTGAGGATGTTGTGGGAGTGTGATCAAAGTATCTGACAGTTTGTACATTAGAATAAGCACTATTTATAGGAAAATTAAATAACTGCATAAATCATAATCAGCTGCCATCTGTCCTATTGACAGACGTATTTATTGATCATATGGCTAAGACCTAATGTCCACTACTCCACTAGCTGGGTCGTGTTCTTTGGAGCTGCTTCAGAACATAACTCCCCATCGTGCATCTGATCTTCACGGGGAAGTCGAAAAGGTACTTTGCATCGTTGCAACTTATTTTTCCCATGAAAACTTCGTAGTTTTCACTTGCTCGTATCTTGATATCTTGGTTTTCGACACTGGGTTCGAATAAGTCTCCGTCGGAATACCCTATTTCCATACTTAAGCCGATTTTTATGTATTCCTTTCGACAACTTATCCACCGGATACCAAGATTTCTCTATTTCGACCAAAATATTATTTTTGGTCCCAGCAAATGTCCCCCCAAAACTTGTCTATCTGTGTGCATGTCAAAAAGATAGATAAGTTTTGAAGCCTCCTACTTGACATATCAGTATTCCAATCGTCAGGTTTTCAAACTTTAAAATCCCAACAAATTTTGTCAGCCGACGCCATCAATTTCATGTTTTCCCAAGGATCTCGGTGTACCGTTACCAATGGTTGCTTGTTATTTCAGTTTCTCGTAACTTCTTCTAGACATTTACTAGCTAGGGCTATAAATAAGACTTTTTTGACTTCCAAAATCTCACTCTGCACTTCATTTATCTGAGCCAAAAGAACTCCTTACTCTTTTGTCTTCTATTCATAATCTTTTACATGGCTTCCTCTGTTGTTGGACCATCAACAACTTCAAGGACACAACCTTCAGCGACCGCTGCTCCTCCGATGACGGTGAAAGACCCGGTGACTGAAATGTGGGACCGTTCTCTGGTAATCATTCCAACCGAAAATAACCTCGCTTTTCTTGGTCTCGTTCTCCCTCGGTCTGGTATTACCAAGGAACTTTCTTCCTTTTATCATTCTTTTCTAGAAGAAGGTATTTTTGATTTATGGAGATTCTATCTCCCTTTCCTATTTTAGCCCTTCCGCATGTTTATTCAGAAGCTTTGTCAAGACCGTGTCAGGCTACACGACATGGCTTGATAGAGTAGAGGCCGAAAAAGGTCATTTTTGAAAAGAAATAAGAATTTTTGACTTCATCCAGCTTTGTAGGCACCCCATCATTCTCCATAATGCTATTACCGGGCTTCCCTTTTCGACCTGTCTACCATTACCGGGCTTCAACCTAATGGCGAGCCAATCACTTTCCTTCTGTCTTCAGAAATTTCTTTCGTCATAGATGTTTGCTCACTATCATACGGCCCCTTTATTGGCTTTCACAACCAAAAGGTTGGCGCTGTTTCTGACCTGGAACATGTCGCTTTCCTGACCCTGTGGCTTTGTGCCTTTGTCTTCTATACCCGCTTTATCCAAGTATCGAAGAGTGTTTTGCTTCATGAAGGCTGACGCCTTGCGCTCGGTCAATGCATTTTAGCTCATCTCTACGATTGTGTCGGAGAGATTGTTGATGCCATTAGGGCTCGTGAAAATAAAACCAATCTCGGCAGCCTCATGTGGTTGCTGCAACTTTGGCTGAACGCACTCCTCAGACCTTCTTTGGAAAACTCTGTGACTAAGCTGGATTATGGCCGCATTGGTGGTATTTCCTTATCGTATCTTCGGTCGTCTACTCAACACTCTTTGGCGAAGACTTTAAGCAATACCTTAGTCTTTTTCACTGCATCTCTTACTCTTCGACGCATGTCGACTTGACTCCCTCTGCCTTGAGATCATCCGACCCCTTCCTGGTTTTCTATGAAAATTATCTCTGATGATCCTACTATCCAGGCTGATAACAACTCAATTTGGCTCATTTTCTGTGCCAAAGAGTTCTGTTCGCCGGCCTTCTGGATGCGAAAGAAAAGGAGAGGGCCAGAGCTGTCACTGTCTACCTTCCCAATATTCTAGCTCGTCAGATGGGCTTATGCCAAGCCATTCCGGCTCCCTATAATCGAAAAATGTCACGTCAACTATTCTATGTTCAGATCGACAAAGTAGAAGACATCGACAGACTCATCCAAGTCAATGAGAAGGATCGATACAAATTTGTCCCTATGGCATTTGAGGTGGGAACTCATCCTTCTGCCGACCATGTTGAATGGTCGAATAAGTACTTCACCAACAAAGTGCCTGATTTGCAATCTTGCCTTGACAAGGTTACTGACCAGCATGACCGTGTGATGCAGGCACAGGACCAATCGACAAAAGACAATGGTACACATCCAGCTGAAATCTTAGCTTTTGAGAAGTTCTACAAGATGAAGTGGAATCCCATATATCCTTGGGCTATGCTTCGTGAGGTGAAGGATGTGTTAGCTAAGAAAAGAAAGGCGCATGAGGAAAAGTACCTTAAGAAATTTTGGGAGGTTAGTCGAAAAACCCTTTTGCCCGACTGGAGAAGTTTCAAACTCCTTTTAAGTCGGTGCCTTTTCCTTTTGTCTTTTGGTATCGCGGACGCTTTCGTCGACGATAAGGATAAATTCGAACATTGTGCACCTTTTCGACTTCTCGAAAGGTCTGATGTTACCTTCTCTCGACGCTACCTTCAACCTCATGATCAATTTACCTATACTTCAAGTATTTTGGTATTTCATTCAGGTAATTATTTGAATTTTCATCATTTGTTGATCCTAGATTTCTGCTGACTAAGTGTTTTTTCTTTCCACTGCAGTCCTCTTAGAGAAATTGACAATTGTATCAAGGTCGAAGCGGACTTCTTTGGCCAATACTGAAAACTAGGAAAGTGATGATGACGCTCCCAAGAAAAGTAAGAAAGTTAAGGCTTCCTAGGCCAAGAAGCAAAATCCTGACAAAAACCTGGCGAAATCTCGACTCCCTTCGGGCAAATAAGCGGCCACGATTTCAACCAAGGCCGCTGCTAAGCTCACTTCTTATGCTAAGCAAAAGGTATTTTGTCATATTTCCTATTTGTTTTTACTTATTGCTTCTGAATTCCCTTTGGCTTCTTGCAGAGACAATCTTCCAAGAACAAAACTGAAGTTGGCACAGGCAAACACAAGAAGGGGGTTGAATTGTATTTGTTAATTATTTTCGCAAAAACCCTTTTTGAGAAACATTTTCCCAAGCAGAAGATAAAAAGTTTAAGCACACAAGAAATCCTTTTTAAAAGATTAAGAAAACCAAAATCAAAACCCACAGTTAGTATAAATAAATAAAACTGTAAAAGATAAGGGATAGAAAATTCACTCAGGTATTTTATCCTGGTTCACTCTCTTCCAACCAAGAGCTACATCCAGTCCCTTCTACTTGAAGGATTTTCTCCACTATTTCCAAACAGCTTCTATAACAAGTATTCTATACCTCTCCAGGCTACAAGTATTGCTTTCTTACCGAGCCTCTTCAGGCTCTAATTCAATCACAGAGATTTTTCTAAGATCTTTCTAACTCACTATATGTGAGGGTATGAAGGTTTAAGATCTACTGAATATTTTTACAAATATTCAACCTTAAGAATTACAGACTTTTGCTTTACAAAGGGAATACGAGCTTTGAATATCTTGCAAATGTTCAAAAGGCAAAAGTTATTCTTCAGTTCTTGTGACCTTCTATATATAGTGGTCTTTAGCTTCTCTTGTAAATCTTCAACGTTTATTTGAATAGTCCCGTTATAGAGATAGCATTAAATGCATGATATCCGTTGAGACTGACAGCTTGATTTTGGCCGTGTTGAAAAGCATCCTTGGTTATCAGAAAAGCACGAAATGGAGGCTCACTGTCCTGAGCAATCGTACCCTAAAAAAAACTTTCTTTACTCCTTTGTGTATAACCCAGCTTTTGTCCAGCAATATAGTTGTCATCGTACAGATCGTTTTGCAATTCTAATTGTACTATTTGCTTTTTGTATTTCCTTGATAGTACTATGAATTTTCTCACAAAGGAACATGGCATTAACCATATAAAACAATTATAAAAAAACATATATTCCATTGAAATAAATATCAATCATTTGAAATAAGTTCAATGTGGTCCAGATTGCATTAAATCACATTCAAGGTAGTAAAGATATAGAAGATGTAGAACCGTCTACAGGCACTCAATTTTAGAACGCATCTACACAAGGTTTTATTCTGCTCGTCCACTGATGTGGCAGAAGCGCTCGTCCACACAAGTTTTTGGACTTGTTAAGTCTTTAGAGAAACTCTGTCCAATGACATGACACTATGGACGTCTACTGAATTTTAGTTAGGCACTATGGATGTCTACTTGAGTTTCAAGGAGAGCACTCGTCTGCTGACGTGACTACTATGGACGCCTACTGAGATATAGCTAGCCGTTTACTTAACGATTAAAATATAAACAGTTTAAATAACCTTTGGATGGGTAACTCTTAGCAAGAGTCCAAGCATTGTATACCTTATATTATTTTGGATATTCCTGCATAAACTGAAATCACTTGTTAGATCTCAACTAACACTTTACCAAGCAAATTTAATCCTTTTGTTAACATCAAAACCTAGAGATTAAATAAACCAGAACCACTTTGGTTCCAACAAAAACCTCCGGCAAGACATCATCTTTTATCGAAGAATCTGACGAGGATGTAGAAATCGTTTCTCCCTCAGCCGAAACTTTTTCAGTAATTGCCGACAACACATCTTATGTCTCAGATTTTAGCTTTGTTATATTACTAACTTCTTTCGTTTTCCCTCGTAGAGAGAAAGGAAATCCTTTACCCCTAGCCTTGTCAATGCTACTGCGATGACAGCTGAGGGCGACAATGCCGAAAAAGCTGATCAAGAGTCACCCTCATCTAAGGTATACTTTCTCTCGAACACCGCTTTTAATCCGACATTTGATCATAGATGAACGTTTTACTTCTTTTGCAGTGTTGAACCACCTCTGCAGATACCTTAACTTTGGCCTCCGACAAAGAGGCCGAACAATTTGATGACACGATGGTTGACAAACTTATCTCCACATCAGAGCATGCACATGCAGAGGTATATTCAAGAAAATTTCACTAAGTTAAAAGTCTCTTTTATAACCTTTCGACTAAACCTTTCCTTTGAATTGTTATCAAGAAACATTTGATGTCCCTCATGCTCAAGAAGCTTCTCATTCTGAGCCTCCTTCAGCTATCAATGACGAAGTTGAGGCTAGCTCTTCACCAACCGGGGCGATCTCACCGGAGCGGCATATGGTGTCGCCTCCTCCACTTCTCGAATCCCAGCCTTCTTAGTGGGAGAGGATCAAGGAATGACCATCCATTCTATTGAAGTCAATACTGAAGTTACTTCGGCAATGGTGCCCTTGTCAATGGAGAATGTCCTACCTATCAACAACCTTGAGTCTTTCAGCACTCCTCATATCACCCTGACTGACGACGAGGACCCTCTAGCCGAATTAGAAGGACTTTTATCAGGATCGTTTAAGTCTTCACCCCATTCAGCCAAGTCTTCTTCCGACAATTCTCTTAGACAGTCATTTGACGCAATGGAGTTCATTACTGGAGCCGTCGAAATCCAAAGCCACCCATTCGATGTCCTATCTTCTGACTGTAATTTGCAAGATCGTCTATCGGTCATTTTGGACAAGCTCTTGGACTGTCAAAGTCAACTCCCGAACTCTACTAAATTGCTACCGCTTTCGATGAAGACGGCTCTGACAGAACTTATGACAGAACTTCTCAACTGCATCAGCCCGTTGAACTAGCTTGTTCACTAAAATGTCCAAAGGTTAGAAGAAATCTAAAGCGCTGGGCAAGGAAATGCGCAATCTCGAGCACCAGCTTAATGAAAAAGCAGAACAAAAGGCACAACTCGACCAAGTTCAAGTGAAATGTTCTGCCGAATGGCAAAAGATTAATGAAGATTCCAACACCTGAATCATACAAGGCAAAGCCATCCTCTCGATGCTGGAAAGACGAAAATCTGCATATTCGGCTGTTGTCTCGGCAAAGAAGATTTACGAACATACTTGGTCTGGCTTCAAAGCCACCCTTAGTGACTCTAGGCTTTCTTAGGTTTAGCTTTTTGCCAACTTTTTGTCAAGTAGTAATAGGAGTAGTGTCGGCTTTTTTGAGCTGACATTTTTTTGTTGTACGGACCTCCGACGTTGGTGTTATCCGACGATCTTAATGAATGAAACATATTTTATCTTTGTATGTTATCTTTATGTCATGTATTGTCGGAATGTATGGTTTAAAATATTTTCCATTAATAGAATTAAACTCCATACCTGTGTTGACGTCGGAAATAGCATATGCGTTACTCGAAAAGACCTGAGTAACCTTGAATGGTCCTTCCCATTTCGGCGACGACTTTCGGAATCTTGGACTCTTTAATCCATAGGAAAAATGACTTTCCACACCCAGTCGTCAACTTTAAAAGATTTATACTTAACCTGACTGTCATAGTTAGCAATTATTTCCTTCTATCGAACTATATTTTCCAAAGCTAACACCCGTTCATCACTTAGTTCATTTAATTCATCGAACAAGGCTTTGGGGTAGTCTTCGATTGGTAGGTCATTCTGCCTTTGAATTCTCATGGTTTGGAGATCAATTTCGACTGGTAACACCGCATCGTGCCTATATACAAATCAGTATGGTGTCGTTCCTATAGAATCTCTGGGCAAATTCCGGTATGCCCAAAGAACCTGTTGAAGTGTGTTGTGCCAATTCCTCGGCTGTTGGCCTATGTGCTTCTTGATAAGATTAATAATAATCTTATTCGTGTCCTCAACCTGCCCATTGGCTTGTGCATAGTAAGGAGTTGAGGCAACCTTTTTATTGCCTCTTTCTTCGGCATATTCCAACTTCCTTCAACTAATAAATACCTTCCCTTGCTGAATCTACTTACTATGTGATTTTCGACAAACTTGATAACATCATATTGAGTTGCATTCTTCAGAGCAATGGCCTCAACCCACTTAATGAAGTAGTTGACCACCACTAGTATGTACTTGTGCCCTTTCGACGATGATGGATCTATTTATCCAATGATATCTAAGGCCCAACCTTGAAAAGGCCAAGGCCCGATTATGGAGTGGAGCTTACTAGCCAGAACGATTTGTATGTTCCCATGTTTTTGACATTCTTTGCACGATTTCACAAACATGACACAATCTCGCGCCATTGTTGGCCAGTAGACTCGTCTTCGTTGAAGGATCCACTTCATTTTTTGTCCTGCCTGATGCGCGCCACAAATCCCTTCATGGACTTCCATAAGGGCCAATAACACATCGGCTTCACTGAGGCATTCACTCACATTGTCATCAATAGTCTTTCGATGCAAGGTGCCCCCAAGTACAGTATAATTCAATGCCCTCCTCTGAACCTTTGGGTCAGCAGTCGCACTCGAGTTCCTCAAATACTGGAGGATAGGCTCTCTCCAATCATTCATTGGAACAACATTGTTACAGCATATGCCTCTCTCCTCTAACGGGTATAAGACTTCGTGTATTTTTACCAATTTCGACAACGTTTCCATTTACCCTTTGTATCCTAAGGCAATCAACGCTAAGTCATTCGCCTCCTGGTTAGATTATCTATGAACATGTTCGATAGTTACTTTGTCAAATTGTTTCATGAGTTTAGTGGCCAACGAATGATACTTCTTTAGCCTGTCATTAAGGCATTGGTATTCGTTAGCCAACTGCTTCACTATCAGTTAAGAATCTCCAAATACTTGGATGTGTCGTGCATGCATGTTCATCAAGATTTCCAACCCGACAATCAAGGCTTCGTATTCAGCCTCATTGTTTGAACATGGATATTGACTCTGAACATCAATTTAGTCGGTCAACCTTCTGGTGATATAATGACTACTCCGGCTTCTACGCCATTTTGATGGCTTGAGCCGTCGAAGTATAATTTCTAGGGCTTTAAGACGACTAAACAATACTTCGTCGATTTCCACACATAGGAGGTCGGCCAAAAAGTCTGCAATGACTTGGCCTTTTACAGCCTTTAACGGTATATATTTTAAAGAAAATTCAGATAATGCAAGAGTCCATTTGGCAATTCGGTCGTGTATAACGGGCTTTGATAACATATACTTAATAATATCAGTTTTCGACAAAACTAAAACATCGAATGGCATTATATAATATTTTAACTTGGTACATGAAAAATACAAAGCTAAACACAGTTTCTCAGTTGCACTATATCTCTTTTCGGCATCATTAAGAACTCTACTTAAATAATATACGGCTCTTTCGACCTTTTCTTCATTTTCCTGAGTCAGCATACTACCAATAGTGTCTTCCGACATCGAAATGTACAATTTCAAAGGCTTACCCGGCATTGGTGGTGTCATAACGGTTGACTGCATCAAGTGCTCATTGATCTTGTCAAAAGCTTCTTGATGTTGAGCCTCCCACGGGAATTCCTGCTCCTTCTTCAACTTTATCAAAGGCACGAATACTCTGGTTCGTCCTGACAAGTTGGATATAAACCTTCTTAAAAAGTTTACCTTTCCTAAGAATGACTGTAATTCCTTCTTGTTTGTCGGTGGTGAGGCTTCTATTATTGCTTTGGTCTTTTGATAGTCAACTTCAATCCCTTTTTGGTGTCCCCAAAATCCTAGGAAATCGGCTACCAATACGCCAAACCCGCATTTTAATGGATTCATCTTGAGGCTATATTTCCTCGTTCTTTCTAAAGTCAACCTCAAATCGATTAAGTGCTTCTCACGATGTTCCGACCTGACCACAACATCGTCGATGTACACTTCCATGAACTTTCCAATCATATCATGAAAGATGGTATTCATGGCTCTCTGATAAGTGACTCTAGTATTCTTAAACCCAAAGGGCATGACCACCTATTTATAGATACCAACTGCCCTCGGGCATCTAAACGTTGTTTTTGACACATCTTCTTCACCGATAAAGATTTGATTGTATCCGGCATGCCCGTCCATGCAGCTGAGTAGCTCATGGAAGGACACCAAATCGACTAACATGTCAGCGATTGGCATTGGATATTCATCCTTCGGTATGGCAGAATTTAGGTTGTGGAAGTTTATACACACTCGGAGTTTACCATTCTTCTTGGCGACGGGTACTATAATAGAAATCCACCCGACAAACATGGTTGTCCTTATGAATTTTGTCTTCAACAGGCGTTCAACCTCCTATTTGATTTTTAACACAATTTGTGGCGCAAATCATCGAGAAGCTTGCTTAACCGGTCGTCAATCCGCTCTAAGAGGTAAACAGTGCTCGACCATGTCTCGCCTCAAACCAGGCATCTCATTATACTCCCATGGAAAGTAGTCTTTGTATTCCCTTAACAAATCAACAAGCTTGCTTCTGAAATCCTCTGCAACAATGCACTAATATAGGTTATCCTTTGGTCTTATTATGTTCCCCGATTGACTTCGTCCAATGGGTCCTTCGTCTTCACCTCGTGTTCTCCTTCTTTTTGCGGTGCTTCCTCGAAACCTAAAGGTCCATCATCAATCAAACAATCATGCAACACGTTGCTGTGAGTGCATGCGGCCTTGTCGGCAGCGTAGGCCGATAGCCGAGCCAATTGGCTCTCAAAGACTTCTGTCATGGTCTTCCTTAGGCCGATTAGCCTCGACCTTTTGACTGTCGGTCGTAGTTCCTTCTTCGGCCTTTGTAGGCAATTGGATGCCATATTGATCACATACACATGCCTCCAACGTGTCCTTGTTGAAACCTTCGTTGGCCGTATTCATTGGCCTGACATTCGGGTTATAAATCTTGAAATCAACATGCAATTTTTGCATGTAGCAAGGACTGTCGTTGACTTTAGTTACTTCTAAATCGTTGTCGGTGCTCTATGGGACCATGTTTTGGTGAAGCGTTGATGGTATGGCGCCGACAGCGTGGATCCAATCTATCCCCAATAGCATGTTATAACTTGTTTTGGATGGAATCACGACAAATAAAGTGAACTACATCGTCTGATGGTGGCACCTTTCCAACAAAGTCAGTTACTGCCACATTGGTCGGGATCAAATCCACTTCATCTCTCCCCAGCCTTTTGAACATAGTTCTAGGGATCAAATTGATCGATGTGCCACCATCGACCAAAATCCGATGGCTAGGCCTGCCTTCGACTAAAGCTTTTATGTGTAGTGGCCGAAGGAAGGCCTTCATCTCTTATGTTGGTGGCTCAAAGTGCATGGCAGTTTCGACCAATGAGATGTTGTTCTCATCTAGAAAAATCCAATCTTCACATAAATCTTCTAGCTCTTCCTCATCTTCTTCGAAGTAGCTAATTTCCTGTCGGGCTTCGAACTCAGCTGGAAGTATTCATACGAAATTGATTCCCCTCATAGACGTTATGATTTCATCTAAATCTTCATCGAGATCGACATCTAAATAAAACTGCTCATCATCATTCAAACCTAACGGGTCATCTGGATCATCAAGTGCCGCAATCACTTTCTCGAGTGTGAGCTCAGACAGCTTGCCTTTGCCCTTGTTGTCAGATGGTTCTGCAGCTTCTTCTCCCTTCGGCTTATCCCGGATGATGGTTTCTTCCGAAGGTGTCGAGCTTGACTCCGATGATACCTTAACTATAATGCTTTTCATCTTTTGTTCCTTTTTGAGGGACTTTCTCGACTACTAAGCAGTCGGTTTCTGACATTGGCTCTTTGATGACTATGCCTTTGGCGGCCTCATTGACTCTCTGGAACCTGCTCTGGAGTTATGCCGATAATTGGCCTTGACGTCTTGTTTGACTAATATTTTCCTCCTCTACCCCTTTTTAATGTTTGGGCTTGGAGTTCGGATCTTCCAGCATCACGGGTGTTTTTCAACAACTTCTAAACAATTATGTTTGTCGAAGGGTCCCTCGTGTTCCCGCTGCTGTCTGATTCCTTGCCCTCCGAGGGTGGTTCAACCCACCATCCTCCAGATTTTGGTTTAGGTCGTGAATATGTCAGCCCCGATTACTGGAAAACATATTCCCTACCCAAATACTTTGTTCTTTTGCTATTCGGCATGCTTCTCTTGCTTTTTTCATGCCTTTCTGCACCAACTTCATCATAAATTGACTGACACCTAGGGCACATTCTTAGCTTACCCTTCTGCTTCTTTCTTTCAATTTAGTGTTCCAGTCATTCTCCTGCTTTTAGATAAATATCCATAACATCCTCCATGTCGATGTCAGTTACTTTAGGTATGTCCTTGACATTCACCACATTCACCATGTTTATTGGGAATGTAGCCTTACCCTTTTCTTCCACAATTTTGTGTCAGACTCGCCATTCTCCACTTGCCGCTTTTGTCCACAGCATTTCTTCACAGCTTTCCCCGCAAACTCTCATTGCAAAGTGCTCCAAAGACTCACATTCCTCTAGCCAAACAGAAGTCATCTCTTTCTTGCCAGACTCGGCATCTTCATGAGTTTCTTCAATCTCTGATACCTTTACCATAGTACATGGGAAGGTAGCCATCTCATCTTTACCAGCTTCTGGCTTTGGTCGCCATTCTCCACCTGGTGATCGTGTCCACAACAGAGCATCATCATACTATCCTATCCTCACCCAGTTATGAAGATCAACGGCATGAACCAGGTCATCATCTATCTCCTCGAAGATGTGATCCGCATGAACAATGTTCACCATGTTGATGAGACAAACTCCCACGAGACCTACATTCATCTGGAAAGGATCAGTATCAACTTTCATGTTCATCTTAGCTTTTTCTTCAAACTTGAGCCTTCCTTCGTCTACAGCTTTCTGAACAATATCCTTGAGAGTAACACAATCATAATGTGACCGAAATTGTTATGAAATTTACAATATTTACGGTCTTCGATCTCATCGGGCTTTAGAAGCCAATGATCGTCCGACAGTTTGATCTGTCGGTCTTTTAGTAGTAAATCAAAGATTTGTTCACCCTTTGTGGTGTCGAAGGTATAAGTTTTCCTGTTTATGTAGCCCATCTTCTCCTTGCCGCGTGTCGGCTTGAGAGCTTGGCAACATACAGAGGGTAGTTTTTCAGTTCAGCCAGGCACACACTTATTTCGACGTCGCTATCTTCTTCGTCGGATGATTCTATTCCGACGTAAGCGACTCTTTCCTTCCGAAACAATTTCTTTTATTTCTAGAATTTCTCCGCTCGTAATTGTTCTATTTGGCAAACCTTGTCCGCCAGCTAAGTCATATCCACGAACTGCTGATTTACCAGTTTCTTTCTTATATGATAATCAAGTCTGCCTGTGGCAATCTTGACAATATCTGATTCTGGAATAGGTGTAAAGCACCTACTCTTCATTAGTCAGAATCGAGCGAGGCAATCAAATACAGGCTTGTTGGGAAGCCTCCTAACGCTGAACAGATTGGTAAGCCTGACCTTGAGTTTGCCCCCTGAAGAACTGGTCGTGGAAACTACGCTCCAACTAGGCCCAAATATGGATTGAATTAGGCCTCAGTGTCGAGAACCACATAAAAGCGTTCTTTGTCAAAGATCTCTGGAAATATCTCATCTTGAGATATTCTTTGGCAGCTAGTTCCCCCATCTCAATGGTATATCGAGCGTAATGCTCGACCGATGATTCTCCATCTTCTCTAGAGAATTTCGACAGTTTGGGAACCTTGACCCCCCCCCCCCCCGCCCCCCCGAGGTACTTCCACTTGTTGGATCCACTCCGGGAACACCAAAACAAAATAAGATTGGTTTGCATCACCAACGTTAAATCTGAATCGGTTCAAAACCTGTTCGACAGCCTGATTAATGTAGTTGGGGTTCGCTCGTCTCCCTGTATTATCCAATCGAAGCAACTGCATGGCCAGATTATTTCTAGCCATTTGCTCCTCATCACCGCGTCTAAACAACTCATAGTCCCCATATTGGATGTGAGGCGGCGGATTTGGCAACTATAACTGGTCGATCCCTACTTGAGGCTGGGGTACGCCCCCATGCGCAGCCTCATCTCGACCAAGATTGTTGTCGTGCTCATCATCGTTGCCTAACATCCGGTTAAGCCGACCAATTTGTTTCGCTAATGCCATGCACGCGGTATTGGTTGTTTCCATCAGAGGGGTTATCACTACCCCCATCTGTTGGGTGAACATGTGAACCATCTTAAAGTGACTCTCATCGACTTGTTGTCTAATATTTGCCAATGAATTTAATGTCGGCCCATCTATAATGGCGAGCAGTTGTCTCGACATGTTTGGGAACATTGTGTGTCCTGCGTTTTGCCTCTCCTAACGGGGAGGTGCCACGTTGGCATTTGTGTTAGCTATTCCTTGGTTGTTACCTTGGTTTTGGCTAAGCAAGAGAGGCACCAGCGCTCAATACACCTTTGCCAATTCCCTGGGCTTGGCCTCCCTACCTTTCTTGCTGTGCAAGAGGCAGCACCAGTGCTCAACGCACCTTGGCTAATCCCTTGGTTCTGGCCATTAGTTTGGCCTCGACCATGGTTATTTTGGTTGGCTTGGCTCGCAAAACCAGTGTTTCAATGAGTCGCCCCTGGGGTTGATGGGATCTGTGCTTGCCCTCCAGTGGCCATAGATTGCCCTGCCTCATTCAATAAGGCGCTTCCAATCCCAGTCTGCGCCATTAACGGCGGGGTGTATCCTGGTGGCAGTCCGTACGAAGGTGCCAACCTCCTATCGCTGTTGACTGGAGAGCTTCTGGTCGCTCTATTCATGTTGTTATTAGTGTCTAACATGCTTTTAGAACTACTACTATCAGATCCGTCCTACGACGTAGCTGGCAAACGTGTACCACTTATTAATTGCATGGATTACTCCACATTGATGGTGGGTCAATGAGTAGCTGGGGTACTATCCGTAATGGTTACTCCGAAGGAGTCCCACCGGGCGTGCCAATTTGTTGATGTGGAAATTTGCTTTCTCTGTTTTCCGACAAGGCGCTCAACAAATATATTTATCGGGTGGGAGTGTGATCAAAGTATCTGACCGTTTGTACATCAGAATAAGCATTATTTGAAGGAAAAGTAAATAATTGCCTAAATCCTAATCTGCCGCCATCATCTCCTATTGACAGACGTGTTTATTGATCCTACGGCTAAGACCTAATGTCCACTACTCCATTAGCTGGGTCGTGGTCTTTGAACTGCTTCAGAATGTAACTCCCCACTCCTCCATATTCCCATGTTTTTGCATGGGTTGCCCCACTTTCAAGGCTTCGTGTTGAATTTGTATCCTGTTTCGACAACATTTTCCTTTGCTAATTTGACGTTCTTTCCTACGAATGTATATCTGTCGAAAAGGTACTTCGCGTCGTTGCAACATTTTTTTTCATGAAAACTTCGTAGTTTTCACTTGCTCTTATCTTGATATCTTGGTTTTCGACACTGGGTTCGAATAAGTCTCCATCGGAATACCCCGTTTCTATGCTTAAGCAAATTTTTATGTATTCCTTTCGGCAACTTAATTATCCACCGGATTCCAAGATTTCTCTATTTCAACCAAAATCTTATTTTTGGTCCCAACACAACCATAGAAGAAGGATTATGAATTGGATTAGAAGAAGCAGGAAGAAATTTAGGGGGAGGAAGAAGATCAGGGAACATGAATTCCTATGGACAACTTGTTGAATTTGCCATGGAGGCTATCATGCAAAAACCTTAGAACACCGTGCAACGTAAAACCCTAGCAAAGCTCAAGTTTTTTTGATATATTGATTATGTGTGGGACGGACTGACGGCTAATAATCATCTAGTTAATTTCACTCTATATTTCACATTATTGAAATATAGCTTTGAGATTTATCCATCCATCAATATATTTTGCAAATTATATGGTCATAAGATAGAAGCTTTCTAAGCAATATCCATATTATAATATCGTTTCAATGACCATAATTGGAGAACTTATTATTTATTTCATTTGTTATCCAATTCTTCGTATTTTGTCTCTCATTCTGTCTCTTATAGCTCAATTACATCGTGGGATTGAGTATAAACATACTCATCCTATCATCATCATTTGGCATGTGTAATTTAATAATCATGTTACGTTAAATTTATTACCATTCATCATTTATTATTGTTCATCTTCTTCCAATGATTCTCCGAATAAATACTTATTATTTCTCACTACTTTTCAGAACGTCATTATTAAGTAAATGTAAAATGTAACTTCAAATATTACTTTAGAAACTATTGCATAGGATGTGGCTATGGTGCACCACCCATATTTTATACCACCCACTACACCACCCATGTGGCAAATTTTGGACCAATCAAATTGCCACATAGGTTGGTCAAAATTTCAAACTTTCTAGTTGTATTATACTTTAGTCAAACTACATGAATACAGTATATTGTAGTATAGTATATGAACTCTTTGTATTCGTAAATTTAACCCATATTAAAATAATATTTTTTGATTAAAAAAAGCTGATTATATTGCAAATATTATTGACAACGAACATTATTTTAATTCATATTAAAATATTATTTTTTTAATATAATCAGTTTTTTTAATAAAAAATATTATTTTAATATGGGTTAAGTTTGGTAATACAAAGAGTGCATATACTATACTACAATATATTGTGTTCATATATTTGACTACAGTAGAAATACAACTAGAAAGTTTGAAATTTTGACCAAACCCATGTAGCAATTTGATTGGTCCAAAATTTGCCACATATGGATGGTGTAATGGAGGTACAAAATATGGGTGGTACATCTTAGCCCAACCCCTATTACATAATCAAACTCCTTCTCTAAATTGATGTAGCTTGGTTCAAATCTTCAAACATGTTTGTATTCTTCATAACTTGCAGAGACGAACAAAGGTCATATAACTTGCTTATAATAGCCTAATATTCATATGAGGCTGTCACAACAATTGAAAGGTTAGAGGAATATAACACGAACAATGAGAGACATTATAAGAGTAGTATGATAAGTAAATAAATTAATTTATGGGAGAAAAAGTAGGGTAAAGTTATTATTCAACTTAACCATTAATAGCAGTTGCTGCATTGACACGCATAGACGACGCACTCGTAATCATCACAGCCAAACTTCCAACAAATACTCTTGCAGTCAGAGTCATTTTCGCATGGATATCCTCCTGAGATGTAATGTAAAAATTGACAAATGTTATTGAAATGGAATAGACGTATATATCAAAAGGTCATGAAAGAAGAATGAGAAAAACAAGCTTACCTCCATTGGTTAAATGAAGAAATAGGAAAAATATGAGGATGAATGCATAAATGAACTTAAGACTTTTAGCCATGGTTTTGCATATCTATCACTAATCAACCCAAAATGGTTTGGTTACTTTATAGTGTAAACAAAAGTTGTAATTTTTTACGTCGACTAACTCGTATGCATGTAGCATTCCTTCAGTTGCTTTGTTACCCTTTGTTAATATTATAATCATTATCATATGCCTCCTTAATACATTAACGGGTCACTTTTTGCCCCTTTAACCCACTAAAATGATTACTTCACCTTTGTAAGGATCTAACACGAAAATGGTCCTAATCATCGGAGATCTTTCATTTATTATATTATTTTTCTATCCTACTTTATTTTCATGATAGACGGAGACCAAAAGCCAGAAGAGAAAATGTAGTCCTAAATGTTAGCATTGTTGCTTTTAAAAATGAGGAAACAATATCGTGACAAGATATTCAAAGCATAAAACAAAAAGATGAGGGATCTAAACGTACTATAGTTCCTATCTAATGTTGGGCTTGTATAACTTATTCCACATTCTTATTGGTAACAAATTTATGATTCATATAGGTTAACATTTTCCAAAGAGCGTAATAACGAATGTTACGAATTGTTTTTTGTACAATTGGTTGATGAACAATTTGATACCATAATTGTTTAGGTAGAGTTGGTTAATTTGCACATCGTTTTATACATAAAAAACTTACACATTTTTCTTATATTAAGTAAAAGAAGGAACACATTTTTTATCATTTGCGGACAGCTTTTCTATTTACTTTTTCCAAAACTGAATTTGTAAAGGTTTGACAGAGGCAAGTGTGTGAAAATAACAATTAGTTTTAAAGCATTGCTAAGAGTAAAAATATGAACACAAATATTTGGAACTAGAAGGAAACTAGAATATAGTAAATGGGTTGGCACTTGAAATTCCGAATTGTCTATCCACAGTCATCACTTAATGTTTTCTTTCCCTGAATCACTCTCGCATAATTATTTTCTTATGTTAAAGACATATTTTAGTTAACTATAGTAATATTTCATTGTTTATATTCTACAATATTAACGTATATAGGAAAAAATACACTAAACCATCCGGAAATTTAGGTATTTTTCAAAATTAGGCTGGTAAAAGAAAGAGAGTTTTATGTTTTTAAGTCCAATTCACTATGTAAGATTCAACCTTTATTAACACGCACTTCATAACGGTTTCGAGAGGAAACCCTTTAAAAAACTATGCAGTGGTTTTTAATAGTCATTCCCCAAGTAAACACTTTTAAAGTATATACCTGGGGCTGACGAGGGCGGGGAGTGGTCGTCGGTGGAAGAAGGCACAGACAACGAGTGGTTCCTTGCAGGCTTCTAGACGGAGGGACACATGAATGAACCGATTACACACTATAATGAGTAGGATCCTGAGACTGTGTAAGTATGAGACTATACAGTTGAAGATGACTTATAAGAATTGATTGGTACTACCTATACTAACAAGATGCATCTTCTTTTCGGGAGCCTATTGTAACACCCCAAAATTCATCCCTATGTTAATATGGGTTAGTCTTGGCTTATATATGTTTAAATATGCTTGTTGTGTTGGTTTTTGATGTCTAAGTTCATATTTAGGGAAGTTTAGCCTTAGAAGGGTTTAATCCTTTTAGAGTCTTAGTAACCTGTTTCATGATTTTGGCCATATCTTGAGTTCTAGACGTCCGAATGAATTGATCTTGGAAGCTTTGGAAGGCTTAGAGAATTATCGACAAGTCTTACTTCATGTGTTTTGGCTAATTTCGGGTTTTTAGGCCATGCCCCGCAAATTCTGTTGACAGAAATTGGTTATCGGGCTCGCCACACGAACAGGAGCTCGCCCCGCGAGACATATAGAACATGAAAATGTGTTTTGGGTTCTATTGAAGCCCAAATCTTGCTCTAATGCATTTTAACCCTCTTTAACTCGATCAAAACCCTAGTTTACAGGTTCCTAACCTCAGAAAAACCGCCCCTCTTCATCTCTCTTGGATTTCTTTTGAAACCTTTGAATTCTCCCTAAATTTTATAATCCTTCAATCCTTGTTTTGGGTTGTTCTTCATCAAGAACATACCCTTGGGTGTTTGATCTTGTAATTGGAGGATAGATTGGTTCATTTGGGTTCCAATCAAGGTAAGATAGTTAATCCTAAATTCAATCCCTTTTATTTTAAGTTCCTTGGCTTAAGGTTGAATTTCAATCTTTCTATGTGTTTTCTAGACCAAGCGTTGGAAGTGTAAGGAGGAATCAAAAGCGGATCCCCGTTTCTCTTACCCTAAGGACGTGCGTTTCGTCATACTAGGTATGAGGGGGATGATGATCATATCATATGGGAATTGGAATGAGACTGGAGTGTTTGGGGTTCCCATAATCCCTTTAGTTCTTGAGTGATTTGTTGCTACCATTGTTGAAGCAATGGTTTGAATAATTGTGTGCTATGATTATTGTATCGACTCTACTGTATGAGTATAATGTCACAAAGTGTGCATGTGTTGCTATAATGTTACAATTATGTATGGTATATTTATGAGGTGCTTTGATGATATTCCATGTTGTGCGTTGGTGAGATTAAAACAATAATAATGGTATGTTTTATAGTGACTATATTAGGATTAATTAAAGAGCATAGTTTTAGGTTGATTGGCACCCCGTATGAATGATTTGTTATATAAGAGGTGAGATTGATGAATATTGGTTTAGTTTGGAACACATGGGTATGATTATTGAGAGATGGGATAATTGGCTTACATAGAACTTAGCAACAAGTATGAATTATGTATAAAATGGTTTAGTTTGGAATTTAAATTATCTAATGATGACAATGGTTTAGAAATATTTATTGAATTATATAACTATTGGTTCGAATGATAAGATTATATGACTATTAATGAAATAGAGGTATGAATTTTAAATCACATATCTTGATGTTGTTAAGTAATAAGGGATGAGTGGTAATTGATGGTTTAGAGGCCTAATGGCATAAGTGATGAATGGTGACTTTTATATGCCTTAGGAAGGTTGATAGGACCTTAAGAGAAGGATTTAACGAGTAGAGTTGGGTGATGGTGATAATAGAGGTAATGTATTTAAGGATAAATGTATGTGGATTGTGACTGTGATTTTAATGAGATGTCATTTATTGCTTGTGTGTGGGACCCAGCTACAAGGAGCCAGCTATAAGGAGCCTGTGATGGGTACTCATTTGTGAATGTTTGTATGTGAGACCCAACTCTAAGGAGCCTGTGATGGATACTCATTTGTGAATGTTGGTATGAGACCCGGCTCTGCAAGGCCTGAGATGGGACTATGCTCCAAATGGCCTGATTATGAACCCTGCCATGGAATGACCTGAGATGGGATCCAACCGTGAAGAGCCTGTGATGGGACCCAGCCCCGAGAAAGCCTGTTGTGGGTGCTCAACTATGTGTGTCATGAGAGTTTGTGTGGAAATTGTCTGCTATTGATTGTATCGGATATTTTAAGTAAAATATGATGAGATGATGTACAATATGCTCAACTATTATAAGATGAAATGACTTGAACTGAGATGACGATTATATTATGCATGTGGGTGTATAGTACTATATATGTATATGTATATGTAGTGTGTAACACCCTATTTTTCCGTTGAGGGCTAAAATGAACTTCTAAGCTTGAAAATCCCTTCTCTTAGGCTTGTGCCTTGTGACCTTCTGAGTCACAAGTACGGTCGTGCTTGTCAAGCAGCACAACCGTGCTCGTTGTGAGTGAGCGTCTCGCTGATGCTGAGTTGAGCACGCCCATGCTCAACAGTGAGCACGCTCGTGCTCAATGGCAGGACGCGCTTCGAAAGCGCTAAGTCGAGCACGCCTGTGTTCAAGGAGGAGCACTACCGTGCTCGGGTCTGTGCCTTTATAAGCAGAACATTGATCGAGGGTTTACGTCATAAACCCTATTTTGACGACAGCAACCACCCTAGTGCGGCAGCAACCCCTTTCTTCCATATTTTCTCTATACCCATTGCTTGTTGGAGTTTTGGAAACTTGTGGAAACGTCTAGTTCGTCAGTGTTGATCGCTATAGGTAGCAGTTCCTTCCCCTTTGAGTTTCCCTTTCTATTATTTGAAAATGGGAACTAATTGGTTGATGTTCTTGTTTGACCAAGGCTTGGAGAGTTAACTGAGCCGCTTAAGGGAACGTGACCAGTTCGTCGTTTAGCGTCTTGTTGTAGAACCTTCAATCCAGGTATGGGAGAAGAATAGTGTATACACTAGCCTAGGGAGTAGCGTACGATCAGGCAAGTGTATCGTTTCGTTGCAAGTAATAAAACACGATAAGTAAATACCGAGGTCGAACACAAGGATTGAAAGATCAATTTAACCAAATCTTTAAAGAAATTCAATCGTTTGACTAAGTCAATTACAAGTGGTTGAGAAGAGAGAGAAATTAATGGCTAAAGCTCTATGTCACGAATCCACCTACCTTATCAAGCAAGTTACGCAAGCATTTATTTTCTTATCCCTATGTTCAATTTCTTTGTCAACCAGGAACCCTCAATTATCCTAATGTCACTGCCGATTTTCAAAAGAAAATATCTATAATTGTAAGTTGTCAATCTGCCAATATATTCAACTCACAATTAGATTCTTTAAGTTCTTGGTTCCCTATAGCGATTGCACTGTTTTCTTATTTCTTATTATATGCCTAGTAATATTCAACCGACGTTCTTCATTCAAGTCCTAAGTACGAATCGTCTGCCAGCATCAAGGGTCTAGACTAGTTAACCATAGGCCTTCATGATTAACGCAAACAAAACAAAACAGAATTAAGAAACAAGAAAAGAGACAAGGTAATAAGAAAATATTACTTGAATTCACTATATCATCAAATGTGGCTTCACCGTTCCCTTAGAAAATAGGATTACTTCAAAAAAAAAAAAACTCCATCAAAACTATACTGTTCCTATGCGCTACGTATTGCACGGTACTGGACTTCTCACTGCACACTGTTCGCAACTCCCTGCACCAACACTGGAACGGCGCTCTCCCTGTGTGTCTCCCTTATGACTTGCGCTACCTTCGATATATAGTGCAGCATCCTCAATTTCCTAATTCAATTAGGATCAGTTTCATTCATGTGGGCCGTAACAAATCTGGTTCACAAGTTCACTTAGCGCCTGTTACAGTGTTACTTAATTCACGGCCAAGCATATCACTTGCGATTTTGACCAAGTCATATGCTATTATTTAATTAAGCATGTAAACCTTCTAGGACATGGGCCCCTGCGCAAGTCATCCAAAGCTTCACGTTGGCAAGCTCTTGACCAAATTCCAATTCCAGCTTCAGGTCTTCTTCCATTTGGTCATGGCCCCCAATGCATTTTTGTCTCATTACCAAATAATTTACATTGACCACATCCATCTCTTCAATTCCACGTTAATATTAGTTTTGTCAAAGGTCCAAAGTCAAATCTTTTTCTTATCTTCAATATCAATTTTATTCAATGATTGATATTTTTTAATGACTTCAATTTTTTGTATTAATTGTCAAATCAATATCTAAACTTTTATTTTTATGATAAGCCATTAATATCCAAATCTTCAAATCCATCAATTAGGTCCCTGCACCATTTACTTCACGTAAATCAAGTAAATCACTTTGGCATCAATTCTTTCAGTTCAATTGATCACGTGGGTCCCGCAAAATTTTAGTTCACGTGACTTTGGCTTCAAGGAAATTTGAATATTCGCGCGGCGAGACTGAAAGACTCAAATTCCTTGCTCAATATCAACTCTGGCTCGCGGGGCGAGCACTGTCTCACGCGGCGAGACTTTGAAATTCTCTTTTTTGCTTGTTTTCTTCAATTTTTCAAGTTCTCTTGAGTTTCACTTTTAACCTGAAAATAAAATTAGAATTAGAATGCTTTATTGACTTAAAATTAACCAAAATATCCTAAAAATTAATTAAAAGACTCAAAATATTACTCAAGGACAATTAATGCCAAATTTGGGCGAAAACGAGATTAAACTCGAACATTAGCACAAAAATCATGGCCTTACTAGTTATAAAACTAGATAAGCTAGAGACTTATCAAAATACCACAAACTTAAACTTTGCTTGTCCCCAAGCAAACTAAAAATCAAAAAGACTCAAGACAAGGTTAGTTTCATGGACTCAATCAAATTTAACCGAGCTTTCATGTACTTGTTATCAATTTCTTTTTCTATTCAATGTCCCCCCCATTATTCATTATAGAAATCCCCTATGCATCTACTATTGAACAAACAGAAGTTAATCATGAATGCAATCATTACTTCTAAGCCAAGGATCCAGTAATACAGACAAAGGAAGATCACCAAATTCAAACAATTGCCTTCCTTTCAAAGGGTATTTAGTAAATCACCCTTCCGCTCAATCTGTCAAGGTTTAAGAAATTTTCACTCATTTCACAATTAAGTGCACTTTCCTTAGATTTGATCTTCATCTCAAACAAAGTTCCCACTAAAATATGGATGCAACATCATAAGGTCTTTTAAAGGTTGTAATGGGGCCTGACTCAAGGTAGGATATGCAATGGATTGAGGCTTAGTCACTAGGATCTATGAGAGCATGAAATAGGTAATTACAAACTATTGATCTCACTCTCATATTTTCACTTTTTCTTGCTCTAGGTGGCTACAAACCCTTTTCCCTTTTTTTTTATATTTTCTTTTTCATATTGCCATTTTTGGCATATTTGTAATTCTAACCATTTTTTTAAGCCTTTGGCTTCAACCTTTTTTTTCCTATGATTCATCACTCTTTGTAGCCACCCCAAACTTAGTTCCAAAATCATACTCACAAGCTAAAGATTCCATGCTCTCCTAAATCCCAGGATAGGGAAATCATGGTTTTTCCGGATTAATGGGCTTGTAATGTCAGGACATCAAGAACAATAGGCCTCAAGGCTCAATGTGGCTAACTAGGGATCATTCATCAAGGTTGGTTCAATTTATGGCCAAGTAGTTAATTCAAAGAAAAGCATGCCTTAATCATATGATGCAAAACACATAGATATGCAAACCATGAAGAGATTCAATCAAATCTGGGAAAAATACAACTTAATGTGATTCACTCAATTAAGCACAATGATGGAGGCTCAAATCCTCACCCGGGCAATTTTTGCAAAATGTTTGACCGAGACACAATTCCTAAGCATGCACACCTTCACTCCAAACTTATTGTAAATCATTCAATCACAACAACAATCTCAGTTCATTTCTTCGATTTTCAAAAGGGGATTTAGACTTTAAAAACATCGAGAGGGGTTCATCAAAATGATTTTTATACACTTCATGCATTCAACCAAGTTTCATTCAATTTAATCCACAAACTTGCCAACTAGACTCAAAGACATTTTTTTTATGTACATGGCCAATTAGAAAAAAAAGGAAAGTAAAAGAAAAGAAAAAGAGTAAGGTTTAGAAATTGTTATCTCAAGGGGTTCGAGCGGACCCCACACTTTCGTTGGTGCTCATCCTCTCTTCACCTCTTCCCTACTCACTAGTCTTTGTGGCCTCCTCCTTTGGAGTTTCATCCACCTGAAAAGCATCAAACCTTTGCCTCGGACTCGCCCCCCTGGATGAGGATCCTGGTCCCTAGGAATAGAAAGCCTGATGAACCGAGGCAACAAAACCAATCATATTATTATTTATTTGTTTTTTATTTTATATATATATATATATATATATATATATATATATATATATATATATATATTTGCCCCTTTATTCCTAAATGCATCTAAGTCCTACATGCTTTCTAAATGCAATTTCCTAACTAAGGACCCTATATGAAGACTTTATAATTTTTATGACTCTTTTTTTTAAAAAAAATGCAACAAATGATATAAACATTGTGTTGCCTCCCAAGAAGCGCTTGTTTAACGTCCCAAGCCTGACGGTCATAGCCCCAAAAGGCTAAGTTAACATTAGCACTTGTTTGCCAGTTGGGATTGGTTCCCCATGATAGTGCTTGAGCCTCTGGCCATTCACCTTGAAATTCTCTCTTTCACCCTCTAGCTCCACCGCTCCATGTGGAAAAACATTGAGAATCTTGAATGGTCCGGACCACCTAGACTTAAGCTTTCCCGGGAAAAGTCTCAACCTTGAGTTATAGAGAAGTACCCATTGTCCCGATTCAAACTTCCTAGGCAAAATGTGCTTGTCATGCCATGCCTTTGTCCGCTCTTTGTAAATTCTTGCATTCTCATAAGCTTGTATGCGGATTTCCGACAATTCATTCAAGTCTAGTAGCCTCATTTCATCGGCCTTCTTCAAATCATAATTGAGCTCTTTGATGACCCAATAAGACTTTTGTTCCAATTCCATCGGTAAATGACACGCCTTTCCAAACACCAAATTGTAAGGGGGCCTTCCAATCGGAGTCTTGAAAGTGGTCCTATAGGCCCACAAAGCATCATCTAACCTTTTTGACCAATCCTTCCGTGAGGAGTTGACGGTTTTCTCAAGAATACGCTTCAACTCCCGGTTGGATATCTTCGCTCGTTTATTTGTTTGTGGATGGTAGGGAGTGGATACCCTATGCTTGACCCCATACCTTTCAAGTAATTTGTGCATTTGGTTGTTGCAAAAGTGGGATCCACCATCACTAATCAAGACCCTAGGGACCCCAAACCTTGTGAAGATGTTGCACCTCAAGAATTCCACCCACTTTGACACATAATCCACCGCTACCAAAATGTATTGATAGGAGACGGAGGGTGGGAATGGTTCCATGAAATAAATCCCCCAAACATCAAAGAGCTCTACTTCAAGCATGCAATTAAGAGGAAGTTCATGCCGCCTAGAGATGTTTCCAACCCTTTGGCAACGATCACAATTATCAACAAAAGTGTGGGCATCCTTGAAGAGTGTTGGCCACTAAAACCGGCTTTGGAGGACTTTTTCTGCGGTCTTCTTTCCCCCAAAATTCCCATCGTAATCCGAGCTATGGCAATGCCACAACACGTTTCCGATTTGATCATGAGGAATGCACCTTCTTAAGATCCCATCCAAACATTGCTTGAAGAGATAAAGGTCCTCCCAGACATAGTATTTTGCGTCCGAGAAGAACTTTTTTCTTTGTTGATTAGTCCAACCTTGCAGAACTACATTTGAAGACTTGAAGTTGGCCATATCCGCGAACCAAGGAGAATATTTTTCAAACAATGCGAATAGTTTCTCATCAGGAAATTCTTCCTTAATGTCTAATAATTTCTCCTCGATGTCGGGATTTACCAACCTTGATAAGTGGTCCTCCACACCATTCCCTGACCCTTTCCGATCCCTAATTTCAATATCAAACTCCTGCAAAAGAAGAATCCATCGAATTAATCTAGGTATGGCCTCTTGTTTTGTCATCAAGTGTCTTATGGCCGCATGATCGGTGAAACCAACAATTTTAGACTCCACAACATAGGATCTAAATTTATCTAAAGAAAAAACCACAACTAGGAGTTCTTTTTTAGTGGTGGAGTAGTTAGCTTGTGCCTCATTTAAAACCTTACTTGCATAGTAAATTACATGAGCTAACTTTTCCACCCTTTGACCCAAAACCGCCCCCACCGCATAATCACTAGCATCACACATGATTTCAAAAGGTAAATTCCAATTAGGTTTAGTCATTATGGGTACGGTGACAAGCATATTTTTTAAAGTATTGGAAGAATTTAAGCAAGAAGCATTAAAATCAAAGGATGCGTCTTTCACGAGAAGGTCACATAGTGGTTTCACGATCTTGGAGAAGTCTTTAATGAACCTTCGATAGAAACCGGCATGGCCCAAGAAACTCCTCACCGTTTTCACATTGGTTGGTGGGGGTAGCTTCTCAATCAACTCAATCTTGGCTCTATCAACCTCAATCCCCCGTTAGGAGATTTTGTGCCCCAAAACTATACCTTCCTTGACCATGAAATGACATTTTTCCCAATTGAGCACTAGGTTGGTTTCTTGGCATCTCTCAAGCACCAAAGCCAAATTCTTCAAGTAATTATCAAAAGAGGTCCCAAACATCGAGAAGTCGTCCATGAATACTTCAATGAATTTCTCCACCATGTCTGAGAAAATGGAAAGCACACACCTTTGGAAAGTGGCGCGAGCATTGCACAATCCAAAGGGCATCCTCCTATAAGCAAAAACTCCATATGGGAATGTGAAGGCCGTCTTGCCTTGGTCTTGAGGATCCACAACAATTTGGTTGTAACCGGAGTAACCATCCAAGAAATAATAGTACTCGTATCTGGCCAACCTTTCAATCATTTGATCAATGAATGGAAGAAGAAAGTGAGCTTTCCTTGTTGCATCATTTAACTTTATATAGTCAATGCAAACCCTCCACCCTGTGACGATCCTTGTTGGAATCATTTCATTATTCTCATTGACCACCACGATTGTGCCACCTTTCTTCGAGACCGCATGAATCGGGCTAACCCAATTACTATCCGAGATTGGACAGATGATTCTGGCATCCAAAAGCTTAATCACTTCCTTACGCACGGCTCTTTCATGATGGGATTTAACCGCCTTTGTGATTGAACCACCAGTTTGAAATCATCCTCCGTCAAAATTTTGTGCATGCATAGGGAAGGACTTATACCTTTTAAATCTGAAATCTTCCACTCAATGGTGGATTTGTGTTCCCTAAGAACTCTCAAGAGCTTTTTTTCCTCATCATTTTTCAAAGCATTGCTAATGATGACCGGATATTGTCCCTTCTCACTCAAGAATGCATACCACAAGTGAGCCGGGAGTTGCTTTAATTCTGGTGTTTTGTTATCTTCTTCCATTCCTTCTTTGTTTAGCTTTTCTTTTTGACATTCATCCTTTGGGCGACTTGGCAAGGCTTCCATATTCTTTAAGCATTCAATATAATCCTCATCCCCAAAAGGTCTTCTTCTTCATCCTTATCATGGGATTTTACCAACACTTTTGCAAGTTAAGAACCATGGGCTTCTCTTATGGCCATAGATTTTACAATGGTCTCCACCACATCAACTCTATATACATCTGATCTCTCAATAGGGTGTTTCATTGCTTCAAAGACATTGAAGACTACGTTCTCATCTTGCACCCTTAGTGTGAGTTTCCCTTGTTGCACATCTATCAAAGCACGCCCGATGGCCAAGAAATGCCTACCCAATATGAGAGGGATCCCGACATCTTCATCCATATCAAGCACCACAAAGTTCGCCGGCAATATGAACTTGTCTACCTACACCAACAAATCTTCAACCACCCCATAAGGATATTTGATAGAACGATCCACTAGTTGGAGTGACATCCTATTATCCTTAACCTCTTTTATGCCTAGCTTCTTCATCATAGATAAGGGCATCAAATTGATGCTTGCCCCTAGATCACACAATGCCTTCCCAAGAGTTACCTCCCCAATGGTGCATGGTATACTAAAAGAACCCGAATCCTTTAACTTTGGAGGTAGTTTCCTTTGAATAATTTCACTACACTCCTCAGTCAAAGCAACCGTTTCCTCATCCATTATCGTCCACTTCTTGGAGAGAATCTCTTTCATAAACCGGGCATAAGATGACATTTATTCCAAGGCTTCCGCAAATGGAATATTAATTTGATGCTTACGGAAAACATCAAGAAACTTGTTGAATTGCTTGTCTTGCAAGGGCTTCTTCAATCTCTATGGATATGGTACCTTCATGAAGCGAGGAAGATCTTGAGGCTCAACCCACTTCTTCCTTTGGAATTCTTCATCCACTAACTTCAATTTTCCCCTTGCTCAGGCACATTTTCACTGGCTACTTCCTCCTCCTTAGCTTGCTCCTCTTCCACCTGTGGTTGCTCTGGAGTCTCAATTTCTTGAGAGCTGGTTGCGCCCCCATTAGATTCCAACACCTTACCGCTCCGAGTTGTCACGGCATTGCATTGGCTCTTGGGGTTTTTCTCTGTATTACCTGGGAAAGAGCCTGGAAGACGCTCATTCAGTTGCTTTGCAAGCTGGGCCACCTGAGTCTCAAGATTCTGAATTGCTGCCCCTGTATGAGTTGCCAATTTGTAAATGGTTGTGTTTGTGTTTACTGACAACTTCTCAATGGCCACACTAGTCTTCTCAATAGCCAACTCCGAAGGTTGCTTTCCTCCATCTGTCATCAGTACCTGACTAGGCCATGAGAGGGCTTGTTGAGTATTGCGCTGTTGGATTCCATAATTTGGCCTCTGATTTTGTTGTTGTTGTTGTTGCCCGGCTAGACCACCACTAGTGTTGCTCCAAGTGAAACCCGGATGGTCTCTTCTAATGTTCCTAAGAAAAATTGATGGGGCAACTCTGACTGTCATGATCACCATTGCAAACTTCACACCCCGGGGGCAATCCTTCTTGCACTGCATTAACCATCTTTTTACCAAATATTGCCTCACATTGCATCTTCAAAAGATTGTTTTGCGGCTGATAAATAAGCGACAGAACCGCCAGCTGCGGCATCACAATTCATCTGATATCTCCCTTTCAACCCATTAAAGAAGTGTTGAACCTTTGTTACCAAGTCAAAATAGGAAGAAGGGCATCTCTGCAAAAGCACATTATATCTTTCTCAAGCCTCATTATAAGACTCATCATCAGTTTGCTTGAAGGAAGTGACGGCGATCTTCAACTGTACCGCTTTCTGAGGAGGAAAGAATCTTGCTAGCAACTTCTGAGCCATATGTTCCCAAGTAGTGATGCTAGTGATAAGCCTCTGGCTTATCTAGTTTTATAACTAGTAAGACGGTGGTTTACGTGCTAATTAGTCGAGTTCAATCTCGTTTTCGCCCAAATTTGCCTTGTTTTGTTCCTAAGTTGGACTTTGACTCGTTTTGCGTCTTTTGTGTAGTTTTTAGCTTCTTTTGGATAGAATTACGCTTGTGGTTGCTTGTGTTGTTTTCAGGTCAATAAGTGAAGCTCTGAGAATTAAAGAAGGTCAAGAAATAGTGGAGATTGCCATTCTGGAGATTCTCGCCCCGCGAGAGTTTGAAGACTTGGAAGTCAGAGACCATCACGGCCTAGCCGTGATGTGTATCACGGCCGTGACCAAAAACCCACACAAGTCAGAGACCATCACGGCCTAGCCATGATGTGTATCACGGCCGTGACCAAAAACCCACACAAGTCAGAGACCGTCACGGCTTAGCCGTGATTAACATCACGGGCCGTGACAAGAAGGCTCGCATCGAGAAACACCCTTCGCGTCGCGAGGGTTTGAATCCCACAGAAGCGCCAGAAACAGAAGCCGTCACAGCCAGGCCGTTATGACCATCATGGCCGTGACGCGTGGCCTCCCTATAAATAAGGCACTGCAAAACAGAATTGGAGGACTTTTGGCATCAGAACTGATTGTAGATCTTTTAGAATCCTTATTCTGGTGCTGCGTCTCCCCTTCTCTTATCTTAATTCTTATTCTTAGGATGATTTCCGATTGTACGTGCGTCGTTGTTACGGACATGAGGAACTAATCCCCTTGTCTAAGGGATCGATGAAGCCACCCATGGCGGCATAGTGCTCATGTGATTGTATATCTCCTTCTCCTTTAATTCAATTATTGTTTTCCAATTCTGCTTTCATTGTGTTGATCATATGTTTTGCGTGATTCACTAGTTAAACGTGTTTGAGGCCGAGAGGCGATTCGCGTTTTAGAACTTGAATTGGGATCATCGGTCGAGTATTGCACGAGAGTGAATAGGAGATCGATGCAACATATAGGGAACAAGAATTAACCAAATTCGAGATTAGGATTATGAGACTTAGTAAGTAATTAATCCAATCGTCGAATACGTCCTAATGAGCACGAGAGTGGATTTAGGAGAATTTAGGGGTCCCGTTGACATTAAAATTGAACCTAGGGAGGAGATCATTATCACTTGGGTACTTTGCATGATTGGGTAGGTGGATTTGAGACCTTGGATAGTTTAACTTCTGAATTTAATCACCTTAGCTTTAATCGATTTGTTACTTGAATTGCGTTATTAATCTCTCTCTCAACCACTTTCCTCACTTGACCAAACGTATTGGATTTCCCGCGGATTAGTTGAACTGGTAGCCCAATCCCTGAGTTCGACCTCGGTAAATACTTACCGTGTTTCTTTTTATTACTTGCGACGACCCGGTACACTTGCCGGCGTCACCAACAAGTTTTTGGCGCCGTTGCCGGGGATTGGCACGACCAATTTTCCTAATTTTTAGGAAATTCGGCTGTTTGGTTAAGCTGACTTTTAGCTTTATTTTCTTTTATTTAATTGCCATTATTTTTCTCTGCTTCTTTGATTCCACTTGGTCTTTGCCTGTTTTTGTATGCGAGGTACCCTTCTACAAGAGGACTTGCTATTTGATTTCGAGATCACCAGGACCGAGAGGCAATTAAGGAAAGAAGCCAGGGAACGGAAAAGAATTGAAGGAATTAAAATAGAGGGCATGGCTGAAGAAAACCCTCCTCCTCCTCCTCGTTACAAGCCTCTCTTCGAGTACGATCTACCAAGCTTGGGAGATTGTGACTCTTCTATTGTGAGGGGCAACCTGAATACGGACTCCTTCAGAGTGGAGGGATGTGTCACATTCCAGATCCGTGAGAATCAGTTCGATGGGAGTGGCAAACAGGACCCTCATAGACACATCACTCGCTTCCTTGAAGATTGTGACTTGCAGAAGACCAGGGGAGTCTCTCAGGATGAGTTTCGCTTGCGGCTTTTCCCTCTTTCTCTTAGGGATGTCGCTCGCGATTGGGTTGACAGTTTGGATGGGAACAGCATCAGAACTTGGGAGCAGATGGCACAGAAGTTCCTAACCAAATATTTTCCTCCTCAGAAGGCGGCACAAGCAAGAATAGCCGTCACATCATTCAGGCAGATGGAGGATGAAACTTACAATGAAGCGTGGGAGAGGTACAATGGGTTATTGAGAAGATGTCCCTCAGCGTTCTTTGACCCGGTTTCCAAAGTTCAGCATTTCTTTAATGGGTTGAGGGGACGCTATCAGATGAACTGTGATGCCGCAGCTGGCGGTTCTTTCTCTTATTTATCAGCGGAGGATGGATGGACATTGTTAGAGAAGATGTCATATAATGATTACAACCGTGGTAGGGAGACCTCAAGTGGAATCAGTTCTGGGACAATGGAAGCCATTTTAGAGCAAAACAGACTTTTGAAGATGCAGAATGAGGCTTTGTCTGGGAACAAGAGGGTTAATGCGATACACGAGGGAATGCCTCCGGGTTGTGCAAATTGTAATGGAGATCATGGCACTCAGATTTGCCCGCTAAATTTCTCTCAGGAACATGTGGACTCATGCCACAACTTCTATGACACTGTGCCCCAGAACAACTACCAGAGGAACAATCAGAATCAGAATAGGGGCTACATGAGGAGAGACCATCCGGGATTTGCTTGGAGTGATGTTAATGGTGGTCTAGCCGGTCAACAACATCCTCAACAGAATTGGCAACAACCTCAACAGAGTGCGAGACCGAACATTGGAATTCAGCAGCGCAATACTCGTGCAGCTCTTAGGGGCCTAATCAGTTGCAAATATCAGATGGTGGAAGACAACCGTGGGAGCTGGCCTTTGAGAAGATGACCGCGACAGTTGAGAAGTTGTCAACCTTTACAGGCACAACTTTAGAGAAAGTGAATGCGTCAGTTGACAAGTTGGCAACTCATACAGGGTCGGCAATTCACAATCTAGAGACGCAGGTTGCTCAGCTCGCAAGGCAACTTAATGAGCGTCTCCCAGGCACTCTCCCAGGTGACACCGAGAACAACCCTAAGAACCAATGCAATGCCATCACAACTAGAAGCGGAAGGGTGTTGGAACCTAGCAGGGGTACCACTAGTTCTCAGGATGACAAGGGCCCGGAACAACTACCCGTTGAGGAAGAGCAACTAGAGAAAGAAGGGTTGGCAAGTGACAAGGCACCGGAGCAAGGGGGGAGGCTGAAACTTGTGGATGAAGAGTTCCGAAGGAAGAAGTGGGTTGAACCCCAAGACCTCCCGCCCTATATGAAGGTACCGTATCCTGAAAGATTGAAGAAGCCTCAACAGGATAAGCAGTTCAACAGATTCCTTGATGTCTTCCGTAAGCTTCAGATTAACATTCCATTTGCGGAAGCCTTGGAACAGATGCCATCATATGCCCGGTTTATGAAGGAGCTTCTCACCAAGAAGCGGAGGATAGTGGATGAGGAAACGGTTGCTTTGACCGAGGAGTGTAGTGCCATTCTTCAGAGAAAACTACCTCCAAAGTTGAAGGATCCCGGTTCTTTTTCGATACCATGCACCATTGGGGGGATGACTGTAGGGAAGGCATTGTGTGATCTAGGGGCAAGCATCAACTTGATGCCCCTCTCTATGATGAAGAGGTTAGGGATCAAAGAATTCAAGGATACACGGATGTCGCTCCAACTAGCCGATCGCTCTATAAAATATCCTTATGGGGTGGTCGAAGACTTGTTAGTAAAAGTGGACAAGCTCATATTACAGGAGGACTTTGTAGTGCTTGATATGGATGAAGACGCCGAGGTCCCTCTCATATTGGGTAGGCCCTTCTTGGCCACTGGGGGTGCCTTGATAGATGTGCGGCAAGGGAAACTCACTCTAAGGGTGCAAGATGATGAGGTAGTCTTCAATCTCTTTGAAGCAATGAAGCACCCTGCAGAGAGGTCGGAAGTGTATCGAGTGGATACAGTGGATCCAACTGTAAAGGCAACTAGAGAGGCCCATGGTTCTTCACTTGCTCAAGTGTTGGTAAAATCCCATGATGATAGAAAGGAAAAAGACCCTTTGGGGGATGAGGTCTATCTCGAGTGGTTGAAAGACATGGAAGCCTTACCGAGTTCCCCAAAGGATGAAGGTGCAAAGGAAGAGCTCAACAACAATGGGATGAAAAAGAATGGTAAAGCACCGGAATTGAAAGGTAGCAGCTAGCATGATCCAAGTGTAAGTCCAACCAATCGCATGCTCTATCCCTAAGAGAGAAAGGGAATAACCGCAAATGAAAGGCGTCTTCTGACATTCCTGGATATTTGTACATGTCGCAAGCGTCAAAGAAGTGAGTGATATGCCTGTGAGGGTCTTGGTGTGCACTCCCATCAAATTGATTGTTTTGCACTGAGACACCCCGATGTGCCCCATCGTATTATTACATTAAAACCTTAATATTTATTTACTTATTTGCTCGCTTATCGTTGAAAATACGTAAAAATTAAAACTTAATTAATAATTATATAACTTATGCAGATATAAAACATACCAAAACTATATTACATAAATACACACCTGTTTATTTATTACATTACCAAAACACTGTTGAGTGTATCCTCTCCGTAGGATCCCTCACAGGCATAAACTTCACTACAGACATACTTAGCGGAATTATGAATACTCCTTAGACACACTGGCCATACTGTCTATACTCTAATCGCCATGAATCACAGCTCGACCTCCAGCATCTGGTTCGTAAGGAGTTCCATCTAACCCCTCAGCAATTGGTTCCTCCATCAGGTCTTCTCGTACGATCACATCAGAAATAAAACACAACACAAAGAAAGGTATAGGGAATAAGAAACAGTTCTATCATCAAAAAGCGGAAAAGAGTAATAGTAAATTATACAGTAATTGTCACAGACACGCATCACTCAAAATCAACAATCATCCTCAATTAACTATATCATCCTCTACCCTCAGCCCATGCAACTAAAACTTTATACTGATGTGGCCATCTTCACTCCTGTCACATTAGTCAGTAGTCCAGAACGGTCCAGTACCAATAACTTTCGAACGCATCAAAGACTAAACACTTATTAGTCTAAAATGGTCCAGTGCCAATAACATACGAACTCGTCAAGGAATATCATTCCATAATGGTCCAGTGCCAAGAACATACGAACTCGTCAAGGAACATCCTTCCATAACGGTCCAGTACCAAGAACATACGAACTCGTCAAGGAATATCAATCCAAAACGGTCCAGTGCCAAGAACATTCGAACGCATCAAGAACTAAAGAGTATTACGGTAGTCTACCTCGGCATCCACATCCGTAGGGCACTCACCCGCAATATCCGATATCCCGAAATAGGATATCCTGACCTCGTGTGTTCCACTCACACGGCTGTGAATAACAATACCTCGATAAATGAATCTCCCTAAATTACATCAATAACAACCTAGTGCCTCAACCTTCCATCAAAGTCTCAACACCTATTTCCTCTTAGATAAAACCACTTAATTAGGCTAGGCACCTCTAAATCACCTTTATTCTCTCACCCAAACAATTATCTCCTGAACAACACATATCCTTACTTAAAAATCAGCTAAGCACAATATTAAAAACCAGGCAGATCATGCATAACACAATATCAGAAAATAATTCAAATACCACAAAATATCACATAAGCAATGAAATAATAACAATAAATTCAATCAACCTCAGATAAGATAAAATCATCCTAATGTCGATAAACCTACAATCCCCAAATCACCATTGGTTTTACAGAAAAGGTTTCCAATATGATTTTGGTCTTGTCGATTACTCAACTACTAGTAGGGTTTAGGTCGCCCTACACAATTATCATATAATCTACTACTTATCGATTCCGACGATAGGTTGATTCTTTTCCCCACCCGAGTTTGCACCGAAAACACGTACACGACGATTCTCGTTATTCCGCCACGAGTTAACACAACCACCTTCATTCAAACAACATAACTATAATTAATCAACTAACAACCATCTATGACTCTTTAGGGCTAGGTTCGGCCAAGACTTAGAAAATAGGTTTAGGATTATCTTCTCAATGCCATCTTTTGGATCCTAATTACTAGAGTCTTAACTAACATAGATTACTTATTACAAGACTAAAATTTGAAACAAAATCCTCTAACCTTTAGGGTTAGGGTTTCGGCCCATATTAGGAATTTAAGCTAGGGATTTTTGTTGGACCTAAGCTCTTGGATTTAAGCTATACATGTATTATAGAACTTAAGTCAAGTAATAACATTCAAAACAGACAACAAAACACCAAACCCATTTTCCTACCTAGGTTCGGCCATTAATGGTTAATAGGGAAGGAAAATGATTTTGATCACATGCTCTTGGATAAATAAAGGAGGGATCATAACTAGATCATAGAAATTGGTTTCACATTTTTATGATTTTTCTACAATTTTCTAGAATTATTTGAAGTTCTAGATCTAGGAATGGAAAAATAAGATTCATGGCATAAACATGAGAAATACATGAATATGAAAGCTTATATGATCAAGGAGATGAGATTTTACCTCTTGAATATTGAAGAAATGAAGAAAATGATCAACCTTCACTATGTTGAAAATTGAACAGCTTGAGGGTGTGATGGTATTGTGAGTGTATCTCACAATATACTCATCTAAAAATTACGAACTTTGGCTGGATAGAAAGATAAGAAGAAAAGGAACAACTTTGGTGTTGAAGGTTTCATTTGTTTCGGATCATAACAGGGGTGAAAAGGGACTTATTTCTTCTGTTTCGTGGGTTGCTGAGAATTCTGGGCAGTTTCGGTATTTTGATCCTATCTCCCAATCCACTTATCCGTTTTTGATGATCTTTAGCTTGTTGGAAAGACGAGATAATGATGAACAACTTTTATGTTGAGTGTTGTCCGATTTTCAGAAACTAAGAGGGTCATATGTTTGGTGGGAATTCGGTGTTCTTAGGGTTTTGTAACTTAGTTGGTGGGGAAGATGAAGAGAATGAAGAAGATGAGTGAAATGGTGAGGGAGGCCACGGTTTTGAAGAGTATTTATAGGCTAGATTTAGGCTTTGTTTGGTTATAAGGAATTTATTTAATGGGTTTTGTGATTATTTAATTAATATAAGTTTAACCATAGTTAATAATTAACTTAACTAGGATTACTTTGCTTAACTATGGTTATTAAATGTGTGGCTCACATTTGATGGAGGTGTGGCTGATTTTGGGCCACACAAAGTGACTCACTAATGAGTCACCGATCTTATCCGATAGCGGTTCCCAGAAATTCGAGCTGTGACTCAGTCGTTTCACGATTTCGGTTTTTAAGAGGAAAATAATGAAACGAAAGCAAAATGAAATAGGTAAGATTTATTGGATGTGGATGCACGAAATTGGAGAGATGTGGGAGGTTTTCAACCACGTAAAATGAGTGGTTAAGAGTGCGTAGATGCGTCTTGTTAATACCCGCAAAAGCTTGGGGGTATTTTCGTCTTTTTACCTAAATGTCATGATTACATGCATTTAATGCTCATAAATGCTTGGTGACTCATCCTCCATGAGTCATCATATATGACTCGTTGTCCCGATCTCTTGACGGGTCTCTGCACTTCCCTTCTTGACTCCGTCGGTTTCCCGATTAGGGTTTTACGCCTGTGTAAAAGCGTAATATTTCGTTTTCGACTGAAAATTTTCAAACTAACCAAACTCGTTGGAAATATGATTTAAATATAAACCATTTCGTTCACGAGTCAAAATTAGGTTTTCTGCTCAGTAAAATTATACTGTCAGTGAAAACGCAGATCGGGTTCCGTCTGAATTTTCAACCCAAATTTTTTTCGTAAGCTTCTACCCTAAGATAGAGTATGAATATGATTTTTATTTCATAAAAATAAATCTCCATGAACTCGGATAAAAATATAAATAAATACATTTATACTTAGGTTAATACAGTGAAAATATTTTTACTGAAAAAAATAAAATCGGAAAATAAAAAGTAGGGTGTTACATGCACCAGACATAGAGCAGATTCCCTTATCTCAAATGAATTAACCGTGATGGGAGGGTTGACAACACTAGAAACACAATCGTCCAAGTTAGGAAGATTGTACTCATTAAGAGGCTTGTAAGCCGGAGGAGGGGGAGGTGGCGGATTTTCTTCCGCCATCTCTTCAAGATTGATGGGTTGGTTTGTTTCAAGTCTCCTCCTCTCTTTAAAATCCTTCCCTAACCTCTTCTCGGTCTTAGTGATCTCCGGATCAAATAGCAAGTTCTCCTGTGGAAGGGTACCTCGCATACACAAAAACAAGGCAAGACCAAGTGGGATTAAAGAAGTAAAAATAAATAAAATTGAAGAAAATAAAATTAAAATTGCTCAATCAAAATAATTAAATTTCCTAAAAATTAGCAAAATTGGTTGTGCCAATCCCCGGCAACGACGCCATAAACTTGTTGACGATCCGGTAAGTGTACCGTTTCGTTACAAGTAATAAAACACGGTAAGTAAAAACCGAAGTCGAACACAAGGATTGGAAGACCATTTTAACCAAATCTTTAAAGAAATTCAATCGTTTGACTAAGTCAATTACAAGTGGTTGAGAAGAGAGAGAAAATTAAATAAGAAAAGATTACAAGATCAATTATCTAAATTGCGCCAACAGATAACAATGAGAATTAATTAATGGCTAAGCCTCTAAGGTCACGTCGAAATTGTCAACCAGGAACCCTCAATTATCCTAATGTCACTTTGCACTGCTTTCTTATTCCATGCCTAGTATTATTCAAACGGTGCTCTTCATTCAAGTTCTAAGCACGAATCGCATGCCAGCATCAAGGGACTAGATTAGTTAACCATAGGCGTTCATGATTAACGCAAACAAAACAAAACAGAATTAAGAAACAAGAAAAGAGACAAAGGAATAAGAAAATATTACTTGAATTCACTATACCATCAAAGATGGCTTCATCGTTCCCTTAGAAAATAGCATTACTCCATAAAAGAAAGAAATAACAAGAAGAAAAAGAAATAAAAACCCCATCAAAACTATACTGTTCCTATGCGCTACGTATTGCACAGTGTTCAACTCCCTGCACACTGTGTTCAACTCCCTGCACCAAGACTGGAACGGCGCTCCCCCTGTGTGTCTCCCTTCTGACTTGCGCTACCTTCTATATATAGTGCAGCATCCTCAATTTCCTAATTCAATTAGGATCAATTTCATTCATGTGAGCCCGTAACAAATCTGGTTCACAAGTTCACTTAGCGCCTGTTACTTAATTCACGGCCAAGCATATCACTTGCGATTTTGACCAAGTCTTATGCTATTATTTAATGAAGCATGTAAACCTTCTAGGACATGGGCCCCTGCGCAAGTCATCCAAAGCTTCACGTTGGCAAGCTCTTGACCAAATTCCAATTCCAGCTTCAGGTCTTCTTCCATTTGGTCATGGCCCCCAATTCATTTTTGTCTCATTACCAAATAATTTACATTGACCACGTCCTTCTCTTCAATTCCAAGTTAATATTAGTTTTGCCAAAGGCCCAAATTCAAATCTTTTTCTTATCTTCAATATCAATTCCATTTCATGATTGATATTCTTCAATGGCTTTAATTTTATGAATTAATTGTCAAATCAATATCTCAACTTCTATTTTTATGATAAGCCATTAATATTCAAATATTCAAATCCATCTATTAGGCCCCTGCACCATTTACTTCACGTAAATTAAGTGAATCACTTGGACATCAATTCTTTCAGTTCAATTGATCACGTGGGTCCCGCATAATTTTAGTTCACGTGACTTTGGCTGTAAGCAAATTTGAATATTCGCGGGGCGAATATTGTCTCGCGCGGCGAGACTGAAAGACTCAAATTCCTTGCTCAGCATCAGCTCTGGCTCGTGGGGCGAGACTTTGAAATTCTCTTTTTTACTTGTTTTCGTCAATTTTCCAAGTTCTCTTAAGCTTCACTTTTAACCTGAAAATAAAATTAGCATTAGAATGCTTTATTGACTCAAAATTAACCAAAATATCCTAAAAATCAATTAAAAGACTTAAAATATTGCTCAAGGACAATTAATGCAAATTTGGGCGAAAACGAGATTAAACTCGAACATTAACACAAAAACATGGCTTTACTAGTTATAAAACTAGATAAGCTAGAGACTTATCAAAATATCCCAAACTTAAACTTTGCCTGTCCCTAAGCAAACTAAAAATCAAAAAAACTCAAGACAAGGTTAGTTTCATGGATTCAATCAAATTTAACCGAGCTTTCATGTACTTGTTATCAATTTCTTTTTCTATTAAATGTCCCCCCATTATTCATTATAGAAATCCCCTATGCATCTACTATTGAACAAATAGAAGTTAATCATGAATGCAATCATTACTTCTAAGCCAAGGATCCAGTAATACAAACAAAGGAAGATCACCAAATTCAAACACTTGCCTTCCTTTCAAAGGGTATTTAGTAAATCACTCTTCCGCTCAATCTGTCAAGGGTGTCACTCATTTCACAATTAAGTGCACTTTCCTTAGATTTGATCTTCATCTCAAACAAAGTTCCCACTAAAATATGGATGCAACATCATAAGGTCTTTTAAAGGTTGTAATGGGGCCTAGCTCAAGGTAGGATAGGCAATGGATCGAGGCTTAGTCACTAGAATCTATGAGAGCATGAAATAGGTAATTACAAACTATTGATCTCACTCTCATATTTTCACTTTTTCTTGCTCTAGGTGGCTACAAACCCTTTTCCTTTTTTTATATTTTCTTTTTCATATTTCCATTTTTGGCATATTTGTAATTCTAACCATTTTTTTAAGCCTTTGGCTTCAACCTTTTTTTTTCCCTATGATTCATCACTCTTTGTAGCCACCCCAAACTTAGTTCCAAAATCATACTCACAAGCTAAAGCTTCTATGCTCTCTGAAATCCCAGGATAGGGAAATCATGGTTTTTCCGAATTAATGGGCTTGTAATGTAAGGACATCAAGAACAATAGGCTTCAAGGCTCAATGTGGCTAACTAGGGATCATTCATCAAGGTTGGTTCAATTTATGGCCAAGTAGTTAATTCAAAGAAAAACATGCCTTAATCATACGATGCAAAACACATAGATGTGCAAACCATGAAGAGATTCAATCAAATCCGGGAAAAATACAACTTAATGTGATTCACTCAATTAAGAACAATGATGGAGGCTCAAATCCTCACCCGAACAATTTTTGCAAAATGTTTGACCAAAACACAATTCCTAAGCATGCACCCCTTCACTCCAAATTTATTGTAAATCATGCAATCATAACAACAATCTCAGTTCATTTCTTCGATTTTCAAAAGGGGATTTAGACTTTAAAAACATCGAGAGGGGTTCATCAAAATGATTTTTATACACTTCATGCATTCAACCAAGTTTCATTCAATTTAATCCACAAACTTGCAAACTAGACTCAAAGACAATTTTTTATGTACATGGCCAATTAGAAAAAAAAAAAAGGAAAGCAAAAGAAAAGAAAAGGAGTAAGGTTTAGAAATTGTTATCTCAAGGGTCTGAGCGGACCCCACACTTTCGTTGGTGCTCATCCTCTCTTCATATCCTCCCGGCTCACTAGTCTTTGTGGCCTCCTCCTTTGGAGTTTCATCCACCTGAAAAGCATCAAACCTTTGCCTCGGACTCGCCCCCCTGGATGAGGATCCTGGTCCCTAGGATTAGAAAGCCAGACAAACTGAGGCAACAAAACCAATCATATTATTATTTATTTGTTTGTTTTTATTTTTTTATTATATATATATATTTGTTTTTTTTGTTTGCCCCTTTATTCCTAAATGCATCTAAGTCCTACATGCTTTCTAAATGCACTTTCCTAACTAAGGACCCTATATGAAGACTTTATAATTTTTATGACTCTTTTTTTATAAAAAAAATGCAACAAAGGATATAAACGTTGAGTTGCCTCCCAAGAAGCACTTGTTTAACGTCCCGAGCCTGACGGTCATAGCCCCAAAGGGCTAAGTTAACATTAGCACTTGTTTGCCAGTTGGGATTGGTTCCCCATGATAGTGCTTGAGCCTATGGCCATTCACCTTGAAATTCTCTCTTTCACCCTCTAGCTCCACCGCTCCATGTGGAAAAACATTGAGAATCTTGAATGGTCCGGACCACCTCGACTTAAGCTTTCCTGGGAAAAGTCTCAACCTTGAGTTGTAGAGAAGTACCCATGGTCCCGGTTCAAACTTCCTAGGAAAAATTTGCTTGTCATGCCATGCCTTTGTCCGCTCTTTGTAAATTCTTGCATTCTCATAAGCTTGTATGCGGATTTCCGACAATTCATTCAAGTCTAGTAGCCTCGTTTCACCGGCCTTCTTCAAATCATAATTGAGCTTTTTGATGGCCCAATAAGACTTTTGTTCCAATTCCACCGGAAAATGACACGCCTTTCCAAACACCAAATTGTAAGGGGACCTTCCAATCAGAGTCTTGAAAGCGGTCCTATAGGCCCACAAAGCATCATCTAACCTTTTTGACCAATCCTTCCGTGAGGAGTTGACGATTTTCACAAGAATACGCTTCAACTCCCGGTTAGATATCCTTGCTTTCCCATTTGTTCGTGGATGGTATGGAGTTGATACCCTAAGCATGACCCCATACCTTTCAAGTAATTTGTGCATTTTGTTGTTGCAAAAGTGGGATCCACCATCACTAATCAAGACCCTAGGGACCCCAAACCTTGTGAAGATGTTGCGCCTCAAGAATTCCATGACTACTCGAGCATCATCCGTTGTTGTTGGAATTGCTTCCACCCAGACATATAATCCACTGCTACCAAAATGTATTGATAGGAGAAGGAGGGTGGGAATGGTCCCATGAAATAAATCCCCCAAACATAAAAGAGCTCTACTTCAAGCATGCAATTAAGAGGAAGTTCATGCCGCCTAGAGATGTTTCCAACCCTTTGGCAACGATCACAATTCTCAACAAAAGTGTGGGCATCCTTGAAGAGTGTTGGCCAACAAAACCGACTTTGGAGGAATTTTTCTGCGGTCTTCTTTCCCCCAAAATGCCCACCGTAATCCAGGCTATGACAATGCCACAACACGTTTCCGATTTGATCATGAGGAATGAACCTTCTTAAGATCCCATCCGAACATTGCTTGAAGAGATAAGGGTCCTCCCAGACATAGTATTTTGCGTCTGAGAAGAACTTTTTTCTTTGTTTATTAGTCCAACCTTGCAGAAATACATTTGAAGACTTGAAGTTGGCCATATCCGCGAACCAAGGAGAATATTTTTCAAACAATGCGAATAGTTTCTCATCAGGAAATTCTTCCTTAATGTCTAATAATTTCTCCTCGATGTCGGGATTTACCAACCTTGATAAGTGGTCCTCCACACCATTCCCTGACCCTTTCCGATCCCTAATTTCAATATCAAACTCCTGCAAAAGAAGAATCCACCGAATTAATCTAAGACTGGCCTCTTGTTTTGTCATCAAGTGTCTTATGGCCGCATGATCGGTGAAACCAACAATTTTAGACTCCACAACATAGGATCTAAATTTATCTAAAGCAAAACCCACAACTAGGAGTTCTTTTTCAGTGGTGGAGTAGTTAACTTGTGCCTCATTAAAACCTTACTTGCATAGTAAATCACATGAGCTAAATTTTCCACCCTTTGACCCAAAACCGCCCCCACCGCATAATCACTAGCATCACACATGATTTCAAAAGGTAAATTCCAATTAGGTTTAGTGATTATGGGTACGGTGACAAGCATATTTTTTAAAGTATTGAAAGAATTTAAGCAAGAAGCATTAAAATCAAAGGATGCGTCCTTCACGAGAAGGTCACATAGTGGTTTCATGATCTTGGAGAAGTCTTTAATGAACCTTCGATAGAAACCGGTATGGCCCAAGAAACTCCTCACCCCTTTCACATTGGTTGGTGGGGGTAGCTTCTCAATCAACTCAATCTTGTCTCTATCAACCTCAATCCCCTGTTGGGAGATTTTGTGCCCCCAAAATATACCTTCCTTGACCATGAAATGACATTTTTCCCAATTGAGCACTAGGTTGGTTTCTTGGCATCTCTCAAGCACCAAAGCCAAATTATTCATGCAATTATCAAAAGAGGTCTCAAAGACCGAGAAGTCGTCCATGAAAACTTCAATGAATTTCTCCACCATGTCCGAGTAAATGGAAAGCATACACCTTCGGAAAGTGGCGCGAGCATTGCACAATCCAAAGGGCATCCTCCTATAAGTAAAAACTTCATATGGGCATGTGAAGGCCGTCTTCTCTTGGTCTTGAGGATCCACAACAATTTGGTTGTAACCGGAGTAACCATCCAAGAAACAATAGTACTCATATCTGGCCAACCTTTCAATCATTTGATCAACGAATGGAAAAGGGAAGTGATCTTTCCTTGTTGCATCATTTAACTTTCTATAGTCAATGCAAACCCTCCACCCTGTGACGATCCTTGTTGGAATCATTTCATTATTCTCATTGACCACCACGGTTGTGTCACCTTTCTTCGGGACCACATGAATCGGGCTAACCCAATTGCTATCCGAGATTGGATAGATGATTCTGGCATCCAAAAGCTTAATCACTTCCTTACACACCGCTTCTTTCATGATGGGATTTAACTTCCTTTGTAGTTGAACCACCGGTTTGAAATCATCCTCCATCAAAATTTTGTGCATGCATAGGGAAGGTCTTATACCTTTTAAATCTGTAATCTTCCACCCAATGGAGGATTTGTGTTCCCTAAGAACTCTCAAGAGCTTTTCTTCCTCATCATTTTTCAAAGCATTGCTAATGATGACTGGATGTTGTCCCTTCTCACTCAAGAATGCATACCTCAAGTGAGCCGGGAGTTGCTTTAATTTCGGTGTTTTGTTGTCTTCTTCCATTCCTTCTTTGTTTAGCTTTTCTTTCTGACATTCATCCTTTGGGAGAGTTGGCAAGGCTTCCATCACTACAAAAAAAGGTTGTTTAGCGACCGAAAATAGTGACCGAATTTTTCGGTTGCTTTTTGCGACCGAACTGGCGACCGATTGTAGGATCTACATGAAGTAGTGATTAGAGATAATACTGCGACCGAAATAGCCACCGAAATAGAGCGTAGCAGGGTTATCGGTCGCTATTTCCGTCGCTAAATAAAGGAACTTAAAAGTCAATAATTTTATTCCTTCTTAGCGACCGAAATAGCGACCGAATTAAATGCAACGGTTGAAAGTCTGAAATTTTATGTATTCTTAGCAACCGAACTAGCGACCGAATTAAATGCAACGGTTAAATTTTATTTACATTTGCGACCGATATTTTTTTGGTCGCTAAACGGCGTGTAAAAAAATTAAAATCGCGCGTGTTAGCGACTGATTGAATACTCCGTCGCTAAATTTATGAATTCAAATTTCAAATTAACTCATCCCGCGACCGATTTTAGCGACCATTTTTTATTTAAGTGATTGGCGACCGATTTAGCGACCGATTATTTCGGTCGCCAAATTATAAATCCATAAAATCATGAAATCTTTCCCTTCTTCCTCATTTCTGCCATCTCTTCCTTCCTCACCCATCTTCTTCTCCCTCGCGTTCAGGCCGCCACCACCGTGCAGTGCGCACCGCCACCACCGCTGTCTCCGGTAAGCCTCCGTCCTCCTCCTCCTCTTCTTCCATCTCTTCCCTCTTCCTCTCCTCTCTTCCTTTCCCCTCTTCCTACTCTGTTTTTAATCCCCCCCCTCTGTTTCAGGCCGCCATACTCCGGCTACCAACACGTACGCGCAGAGCTCCTTCTACCCTCTTCTCTCCTCATTTTGTGCATTCCCTGCTCTGCCTTGAGGTAACCATGCATGGACCCTCTATGTATCATTTTTTATTTTGCTTCATTGTTTCATTGCTTGCTTTATTGCTTACTACTGAGAAGAGCTACTTGTGTATTTCATGTGAGTTGTGAGTTGTGATATAGGTGACTGTGATTGAGTAGAACACCTTTTCATTGTTTCTAATGTAACTTGTGATTAATCTTGATGTAAATTCCTATTTATAAATTACTGTGGTTTTCAATTTTCATTCATATATTTATATCATGTAATGAATATTAAGATACATATAATAGATGTCATTATATGAGATGTGAGATTTGTTTAAAATAAGAAACCAAGTATATGATAAAGATTGCTTGTAGAAAGTAAGATTAATTGTGTGGAGAGCAATTAGTTTTGCTTTGAGTGCAATCAGGTTTTGGTTTTAATCCATTTTATGTTGATTATAGAATGGACCGTTAAGTGTAATGATGTATCGGGTTAGAACACTTCTTGTACTCTTATTTACACGACTTGCTTGTTTATAAAAAAAAATTATGGTGGTTAGTGGTTACTTGTCAAGTTTAATTCTTATGGGTTATAAATACTTGTTTGGGGGAATTGGTAAAGGTATATGAAGGGGTGACATTAATTGAGATGTGTTGTAGAGATGTAGAGATAATGGCAAGAAATTATGGATAAAAGAGATTGAGACTGATATTACATACATTAATTTGTAATTAATCTTGTTAATAGATTCATATCTTATATTTAATACTGAGATTTGTGGAAGATATGTTTTGATATGAGATATGTGAGATTTGTTTGAAATAGAAAATTAAGAATATGATACGGGTTGCTTAAGAGAAGGTAAAATTACAGGGAGAGCAAAGAGTTTTGACAGGAGAGTAAGTGTGGCTACTTTGCCAATTACGTTTTTTTTTGTTGGATTTGTCAAGTAAAGTTTTGTGATTTATAAATTTTAATATTTGTATTGGGAAATTGGTAGAGTGAGAATGAGTGTGAAGATCAAGGTTTTAAATTGAAGGCTGGTACTTATATCTGAGCATGTTCATACATTTGGATTGCTATGAAGAATAGTTTATTCTCTTTAAAATAAAAATCTTTCAATAACAATGAATCAATGTAATTAGAATAATTTGATATGTATTTATTGATAACTTGTTTGGAAATGATTATGGAATCATATTTGTATATATTTACATTATAAGCATTGGAATGAATTGATAAAGTGTTATTAGTTCGTAAATGGCATGACTTTGTTGTTGTTAATATTCATTTACTAATTTAAAGTCCATGAGCTTAATTAGAAAGTCTCTTCTTGAAGCCAACAAATTGTCTACATCAAACCTTTTTATAAAATCCATTGCTTGTCTCGGTTTTGGAAGAACTGGTTAGTCTATTTATGTGTGTTCTTAATATGTTTTGGTTATGAGTGTGGTTGAAATTTTTGTGAAACTTGGGCGGTATATATATCTATATATTTATATACTTGTTGCAAGTATTTGGGCTGCTTATATATTCAAAATGTGGTTATGTAACAATGATGCTTGTCAGGTTGGGCAATGTATATAAAGATAACTTGGTGATGTTTGTTTTGCCTTCATTTGTGAAGAAATTCTGGGTTTATGAGATTTTATAACATGCTTTAGTTTCCATGTTTCAGTTGAATTTTGGAATGGACATGAGATATGTTCCTTGCTTCACTATGTATATATCATCCTTTTGCGGAATTATTTTTTCTAAGAGATTACATAAGGTACTTAACTTGATGGATTCCTTCAAGAAATAAATTTGAAAATATTTATGAAATGTATTGGATGTTACTAAATGCTTATTAAATGCCACCTGTATTCAAATGCCAAATGCTTCGAAAATACCTCTTGAGTAATGCTAGGCAATTATGCAATATATGATGCATGTATAAACTTGTGAATTTCTTACGGGCACACTTTAGATTTCCTTGATTGATATAATCTTGGTTCTTTTATTGTTAGTGACAACGATATGATAGTTTGATCCGCGGGTTATAATTTCTAAGTATAAATTCATGTGAATGTGCATTTTAATGTACGTTTATGTGTAAAGAGGAGTGACAATCCTCCTAGGCTGAAGGAAAAATTGGTCTAAGGAGATGATATAATTGTTGCGGCCTTTTATCGGGCTTGTCATGTGGTGAGTGTAAAGTAATGGATGGTAGACTTTGGGGCTACCAGATAATTTGTGCATACAAAAATATTTTTTCCTTCTACACTTTTGTAGGAGATGAATATGATATTCTATTTGGTGGATTTCCATTTGTATCAATTATTTTAGCTTAATTTCATATTCAGATGAGACTAAATCCACTATATAGTTATGTTTTCATCCTTTGTGGTGGTTTAATTACTTGGAGATCAGTCAAATGAAATTTATTGTTAAATATACAATGTGGTTAGAGCTATTACTCTGAAAATGGCTGATAATGAGGCTGAGTGGTTGAAAAACCTTTTAGCAAATATTTATATGAGTTAAATTAACTCCTTATGTGTTTATATATTGTGATTGCCAATTTTAAAAGCGAGTCTCTTAGATAATGAAGGATTAAGTATAGGGTTAGATAAAATGAAGGGCTAGGCACAGTTTGCCAGGCACATGCATGACGTACCGGCATCATTAAAACATTATTCACATTAGAAAGAAGCTTTGTACACAATATTATGAAAACAACTCTGGTTTTTTACTCATTTGTTTCATTAGGAAATGGAGCTTTCCAGAAATAGTTGTTGATGACCATCCTTACTAGGTTATCTAGGCACTTCCGGTAGGAAAAGTCCTCTCTATGACCATCCTTCAAAACGACGTAAAATCATCGCTTCTCCGAAAACTACTATGTTTGCTAATATGTAAAGTTGCATGTGAAGTTGCATTTCTTTGTTCTATTTTAACATGATAGTATGCTACATGGATCTTTCCATCTTTTCTTATTATCACTTGATGAAGTTTAGACATATGACTTGTTTTCCTTATCGTTTTATCAGAAAATGGACCCGACTAAATGTTTTGAGACAGCCATCCATATAGACCAGGTACAGTATCTCATCAACTTAAGAATAACGATCGGATTCACGTAATGATGGTTAAGGCATAAACTAATCATTTACTAAATTGTTCTTGTGTATTTGCAGGATTTGATTTCAATCCCGCGATCATTCTACCGTCGTTGGGGACAACAAATACCGCGTGTTGTGACTATTGAAGACAACAGCGGAAATCTGTTCAATGGGAATATAGTAATCCATGAGGATCACCCATATTATGCAACAAATACAAATGGTATCAGGGAGTTGTATTTGTTGTCCACTGGTGCATTGGCAAAGTTTAAGTACCTTGGGGGTTCTCGTTTCTACATATTCATCCCTTTGGAAGATTGACGAGTTTTGATATTTTGATTAGTATTTATTGACTGTGGTGTATTTTTATGTTTTGATCGTTAATTAGTACTTATTAAACTTTTTTTTATAAACCATTATTAAACTTACGTTAATTAATGTATATGTTTTCTTGATCATATTGACTGTGGTGTTTTGGATCGTTAGTACATCATATTTATGTTTTCTATTTATTTAAAAAAAATATTGATGTATTTTGTTTATATCAGAAATTAAAAATCAATGGGGTAATAGTTGAAAAACTATATTTGGTCGGCAGGATCGTTACAGGAAAAAAAAAATTTTGCGACCGAAATAGTGACCGAATATCGGTCACCAAATTAGGCGAGCTGGGTATGCGACCAACTATACGACGACCGAAATATATACTTTTGCAACCGAAATATCGGTCGCAGATTTGCGACCGAAATATAAGTTCGGTCGCTAAACATTTAGCAACCAGGGTTTCTGCTACCCCCTTAATTCGATCGCTAATTCGGTCGCTATACAGCATAGCAACCGAATTATCATGTTTAGCGACCGAAATCTTCGGTCGCTAAATAGGTTTTTTTTTGTAGTGCACGTTCTTTAAGCATTCAAGATAATCCTCATCCCAAAAGGTCTTCTTCTTCATCTTATCATGGGATTTTACCAACACTTTTGCAAGTGAAGAACCATGGGCTTCTCTTGTGGCCATAGATTTTACAATGGTCTCCACCACATCAACTCTATATACATCCGATCTTTCAATGGGGTGTTTCATTGCTTCAAAGACATTAAAGACTACGTTCTCATCTTGCACCCTTAGTGTGAGGTTCCCTTGTTGCACATCTATCAAAGCATGCTCGATGGCCAAGAAATGCCTACCTAATATGTGAGGGATCTCGGCATCTTCATCCATATCAAGCACCACAAAGTCCGCCGGAAATATGAACTTGTCTACCTTCACCAACAAATCTTCCACCACCCCATAAGGATATTTGATAGAACGATCCGCTAGTTGGAGTGACATCCTAGTATCCTTGGCCTCTTTTATGCCTAGCTTCTTCATCATAGATAAGGGCATCAAATTGATGCTTGCCCCTAGATCAAACAGTGCCTTCCCAAGAGTTACCTCTCCAATGGTGCATGGTATACTAAAAGAACCCGAATCCTTCAACTTTGGAGGTAGTTTCCTTTGAAGAATTTCACTACACTCCTCGGTCAAAGCAACCGTTTCCTTATCCACTATATTCCGCTTCTTGGAGAGAAGCTCTTTCATAAACCGGGCATAAGATGGCATTTGTTCCAAGGCTTCCGGAAATGGAATATTAATTTAAAGCTTACGGAAAACATCAAGAAACTTGTTGAATTGCTTGTCTTGCAAGGGCTTCTTCAATCTCTCTGGATATAGTACCTTCATGAAAGGAGGAAGATCTTGAGGCTCAACCCACTTCTTCCTTCGGAATTCTTCATCTACTAACTTCAATCTTCCCCCTTGCTCCGGCACCTTTTCACTGGCTACTTCTTCCTCCTTGGCTTGCTCCTCTTCCACCTGTGGTTGCTCTAGAGTCTCAATTTCTTGAGAGCTGGTTGCGCCCCCATAAGATTCCAACACCTTACCGCTCCGAGTTGTCACGGCATTGCGTTGGCTCTTGGGGTTTTTCTCTGTATTACCTGGGAAAGAGCCTGGAAGACGCTCATTCAGTTGTTTTGCAAGTTGGGCCACCTGAGTCTCGAGATTCTGAATTGCTGCCCCTGTATGAGTTGCCAATTTGTCAATGGATGTGTTTGTGTTTAATGGTAACTTCTCAATGGCCACACTAGTCTTCTCAATAGCCAACTCCCAAGGTTGCTTTCCTCCATCTGTCATCTGCAACTGACTAGGCACTGGGAGGGCTTGTTGATTATTGCGCTATTGGATTCCATAATTTGGCCTCTGATTTTGTTGTTGTTGTTGTTGCCCGGCTAGACCACCACTAGTGTTGCTCCAAGTGAAACCCGGATGGTCTCTTCTAATGTATCCTCTATTCTGATTATAGTCATTCTACCTATTCCACTGATAGTTGTTCTGGGGCACTGTGTCATAGATATTGTGGCATGAGTCCACATGTTCCTGAGACAAATTGATGGGGCAACTCTGACTGTCATGATCACCTTTGCAAACTTCACACCCCGGGAGCAATCCTTCTTGCACTGCATTAACCATCTTTTTACCAAATATTGCCTCACATTGCATCTTCAAAAGTTTGTTCTGTTCAAGAATAGCTTCAAGTGATGCGGTACTGATGCCGGAAGCACTGCCCATATTGCAATTGTAATCATTCCTGGACATCTTATCAAGTAAAGCCCATGCATCTTCGACTGATAAATAAGCGAAAGAACAGCCAGCTGAGGCATCACAATTCATCTGATATCTCCCTTTCAACCCATTAAAGAAGTGTTGAAACTTTGTTACCAAGTCAAAATAGGAAGAAGGGCATCTCTACAAAAGCACATTATATCTTTCCCAAGCCACATTATAAGACTCATCATCAGTTTGCTTGAAGGAAGTGACGACGATCTTCAACTGTGCCGCTTTCTGAGGAGGAAAGAATCTTGCGAGGAACTTCTGAGTCATATGTTCCCAAGTAGTGATGCTGGAACGATCCAAGTGTAAGTCCAACCAATCGCGTGCTCTATCCCTAAGAGAGAAAGGGAATAGCCGCAAACGAAAGGCGTCTTCTGACATTCCTGGATATTTGTACATGTCGCAAGCGTCCAAGAAGTGAGTGATATGCCTGTGAGGGTCTTGGTGTGCACTCCCATCAAATTGATTGTTTTGCACCAGACGTAGAGCAGATTCCCTTATCTCAAATGAATTAACCGTGATGGGAGGGTTGACAACACTAGAAACACAATCGTCCAAGTTAGGAAGATTGTACTCATAAAGAGGCTTGTAAGCCGGAGGAGGGGGAGGTGGCTGATTTTCTTTCGTCATCTCTTTAAGATTGATGGGTTAGTTTGTTTCAAGTCTCTTCCTCTCTTTAAATTCCTTCCCCTACCTCTTCTCGGTCTTGGTGATCTTGGGATCAAATAGCAAGTTCTCCTGTGGAAGGGTATCTCGCATTCACAAAAACAAGGCAAGATCTAGTGGGATTAAAGAAGTTAAAATAAATAAAATTGCAGAAAATTAAAATTAAAATTGTTCAATCAAAACAATTAAATTTCCTAAAAATTAGGAAAATTGGTTGTGCCAATCCCCGGCAACGATGCCAAAAACTTGTTGACGATCCGACAAGTGTACCGTTTCGTTGTAAGTAATAAAACACGGTAAGTAAATACCGAGGTCGAACACAAGGATTGGAAGACAAATTTAACCAAATCTTTAAAGAAATTCAATCGTTATTCAATCGTTTGACTAAGTCAATTACAAGTGGTTGAGAAGAGAGAGAAAATTAAATAAGAAAAGATTACAAGATCAATTATCTAAATTGCGCTAACAGATAACAATGAGAATTAATTAATGGCTAAGGCTTTAAGGTCACGAATCCACCTACCTTATCAAGCAAGTTACCCAAGCAATTATTTTCTTATCCGTATGTTCAATTTCTTTGTCAACCAGGAACCCTCAATTATCCTAATGTCCTGCCGATTTTCACTAGTGCAATAAGTGCTTTTTACGTTAGTTAAAATTGATTTTTTACGTTAGAATACTGACTGACGTAAATACAGCTGACGTTAAAAGTTAAAATTTTAACGTCAGTTGAGAACTGACGTTAAATATAAAACTATTAGGGCCCGTTTGGTGGTCAGGATAAGAGAGACATGATAGGATAAGCTATCATATCCTGTCTGAAACTGTTGTTTGGTGAGCCAGCAGGATAGGATAAGGTAATCCTGTCACTTATCCTATCCTGTCCATCTAGTTAAAATTCTATCCTGAGGGGAGGGTTGGGTTAGCACTCAACAGGATATGATAAGGTATTTTTTCTGGTAACAAGTAGGATAGGGTGATTTAAAGTATAATAAAATATAAAAATATATAATATATAAAATAATTAAAGTATAATAAAATAATAACTTCACTAGTGCAGAAAAGGCATTCTACATCGGAGTTTACACATCGGTTTTTTAGAAACCGATGTGTAAAATGAGGCGGTGGCATTTTTGAAATTAAAACCAAAGTATTACACATCGGTTTAGAGAATAACCGATGTGTAAAACATTTCCACATCGGTTATTTCTAACCGATGTTTAAAAGTAAAATAAAAAAAATTTAAAGTCAGAATTTTTAACATTCAACATCGGTTTCTTTGAACTGATGTGTAAAATAGAGATTAACTACATCGGTTTCTAGTTAACCGATGTATAAAATTATAAATAAAAAAAATAGAAATTAAAATTTACTTTTACACATCGGTTTTTATTAACCGATGTATAAAATTGAAAAAAAAATTCAGAAGTTAAGGTTTACACATCGGTTTTTTTTAACCGATGTGTATAATATGGTTAACCACATCGGTTTTAGTCATAACCGATGTGTAATATTCCCTATTTTTTTCATTCCCTCCTTCAGTTCTACGCCCTATCCCTGCATTCTTCAGTTCAGTTTCGAGTTTGTTTTGCATTGAAGAAAACCAGAAAACCCCATTCTTTCTCTGCTAACGCTTTTCCCAACACATTGTTCCTCCCTCCTCCGCGACCTAGTTCCCCTCCTCCCCCAAACATCAACTCACCACTACCACCATCTCTGCATCCCGAACCACCGCGAGCACCACTACAACCCTAACCTGACCTGCATTTTTCGTGCAGCCCTTTGCACCACCGCGCCTCTCTGTAACCCAAACACCAACTCATTCGGTTTTCACTCACCATCGCGAGGACCACCGCGACCCTAAGCTGACTCACATTTTTCGCGCGGCCCTCCTCACTTGTCTCCCTTATCGGCACCTCTCTATAACAGAACAGGTATTGTTTGTTTCCCTTCCCTTGCCTAAATGCTTTTAGTTTTTTGCTTCATTTTTTTCATGTTTAATACCTTTTTTAGGGTTCACTTTCCATTTGATGTTTGCTTCAATGATGTGTTTGAAATTGAACATCTTTTGAGTTATTCTTAGAATAGCAAGTGTTAGGTCTGATATAGGTGAGGAGGACAAGTTTATTTCCTTTCCCGTGCTTGTGCCTATCTGTGTTTTATTGCTTTTTCTAGTGTGCATATATAGAGTTTATTTCTATTAATTCCGTGGGATTTAAAGGGACAGACTTTGGTTTTTCCTTTTTCCAGTGTTTGCTAGTTTCACTTAGTTGCTTGATTATGCATAAATTTCATTAGTATATAGCACAATTAAGTTGTGACCCTCTCTGCATTTTAGGTTGTTGCTTCTAATCCTGTAGTTAGGACCCATATTTGGGTGTAGGATTTTGATGTAGCTTGGATAGATGGTGAGGTCTTGGAGGTTAATAGAGAAGAAATCAAAGTCCTTGGCACTTCAGGGAAGATGGTGAGTGTGATTTGTAATATTTGCAAAAAGCTGATCCTGGTCTTCACTCTTCACTTATGGTATATTCATGTGGATTTTGATGAGGGTGGGAATTGGGCTAGTCTGCACGTATTTGTTTGGAAAGATCAGTAAATCTTCTGGTGGATGCTATCCTTTTGTGGTTATTATCGGATGATCATCTGAGGGTGTCTGTTGAGATTATTCGAGATGTTGATGCTCGAGTCCCTGTGCCCACTGAGGAGGTTCAAACAGTGGGTCAGGCCCCCGGTAACTTCATCCTCTGGCCAAGAAGACTGGTCAACTTTCTTGTTGCATCTGAGGTATTCGGTTAGTTGTGTTTTTCTATATTCATAGTTGAAATATATTTATTATTGTTTAAAGATAATGCTTTATTTGTATTTGTTATAGGATGTTGGAAATGATATTGTGCCTAAAAGGTCGGATCTAGGAAGACCAGAGATGTCTGCTCCTGCCAAGGTATTCATTTGACCATTTAGTTAATAACGAATTAAATAACTTAATTATCCGTGATTACTAATATATATCTATGTTGTTTAGGGGATCGACAAAGGGGCACGTGGCCATGGTGATGTTTTTAAAGTTCTGGCTATACAGGTTGTCACCATGGAGGATGATGCAGCCTTGGTAACGTTGGAACATGATGCCAGCCCTGGTGAACTGTATATACCAAAGAAGGAACTTATGGAGATGGCACTCAATAAAGAAATGGCCAGTTCTGCACACATATCGTTTTGGTGCACGTAAGTACATTTTATTTATAAGTTAAGTACGTAATTAATTTTTAAATACTATGATAATTAACATGTTTTTCCAATATATTAGGTATCTGCATCGTATGTTAGTCAATCAGGGTAACCTCGCCCTTTATGGGTTCATTGACCCCATGTTCATTCAGGGTGATGTTCTCATAGCATCGGAAGACCCGGTCACTACCATACGTGATATACTTGCCCGAGACGATCATCAATTCTATCTTGCGCCTTATCTCAATAAGTAAGTACCGGTTATTTAAGTATAACTATATATGACTTAGTCACTAACTGTTCCGCAAATACAGCCGGCATTGGCAACTGTTGCTCTTGTACCCAAGAATGAACGTCGTGGTCTTCTTCTGCTCATTGGGAAATAAGCCGGCGAATCAACTGAAGACGATCATCGAAACGTAAGCGTTAAAATACTTTATAATCAGTAATGCAGTTGTTTTAATTATCTGAAATCTATTATATATACTTTAATTAATGTTTTTGTCATGATAGGTCTATTAATGCATCCCACATGTTGCGTGGTGAAAGGCGTACTCGGGCTATCAGATGGATTATTCCCAGCGTAAGATATTTATTAGTTCAAATGCATCAAATGCAGTGGGTACAATAATTGATTTCTATTTTATTTAATTCCTCATATTCTAATTAGGTTTCATTTGTACGTAGTCACGTATACAACGTGGGTCATGGGAATGTGGCTACTATGTGATGCAGTGGATGTTGGAAATTATCTCCTCCGGGATCACTGAAAGATGGAGTGAGGTAAATGTTAATTGACACAATTAGAAGTAATAGTATAGATTCGTTATATGTTTTATGTTAGTTTATTACTTAAAAGATATAATCTTTTGTCCAATTAAACTTGCAGATATTCAACAATCCAACTCCATTGTCTGATTCTGACATCAACATCATAAAGAGGCGTTGGGCAACTTTCTTTCTTGAAGTGTACCACCCATAGTTTGTGTATATGTAGTTAGTTTAAAAACTTATCATATACTATTCTTGAAGTGTACCACCCTTTGACTGATGATATGTATTAGTGCTCAGGTCTGGTTCAATTCTTCTTCTCTCGTGTTTTGATGTAGCCTTGATAAAGTGTTGTTTTCATTCATTCGAAATTAATTAGGCCTGATGCCCTCTGTTTTGGTGCTCACTAGTCATTTGATGAAATGTCAGTATTTTTAACCATATGTGTAAGAGCTGATTGTTTGTGCTAAGAAAATTGAATGAAGTATGTTTTGCTTTTGAATGATTGTGTCAAAACTGGTTTGGTGTTCTGTTGTTGTTTCTTGTTTGATCAGGGTACTGCTGGTTTGTTTATTGATCTGCATTACTGAAACAGGGGAAAGGAATGATTGAAATGTAAATAACAGATTAAAAAAAATGAGATTTTACACATCGGTTCTCAATAACCGATGTGTAAATTTAACTTTCTACATCGGTTTTACGTAGAACCGATGTGTAAATTTCACTTTACACATCGGTTCTATTTAAAACCGATGTAGAAAGTCAAATTTACACATCGGTTTTAAGCAAAACCGATGTAGAAAGTTAAATTTACAACTGCTTATCAATTGATAAATTAATTTTCCACATCGGTTAATATAAAACCGATGTTTAAAATATACTTTACACATCGGTTTTTTAACCGATGTGTAAAGTGGCAATAAACCACATCGGTCGTTTCCACATCAGTTTTAAAACCGATGTGGGAAGCCAAAAATAACCGACGTGGAATCCCTTTTCTGCACTAGTGCTTAAAGTATAATAAAATTTAACATGATTACCAAAAAAAGTATAATAAAATATAAAATATTTAAAATAATAAAAATATTAATAATTAATTTTAAAATATATTTATTTTTATCACAATGCTAATTTTATTATTTTATATTATTTTTAAAAACTGTAAAATATAAAAAATTACTCTAATAATTCAACTATATGGAAATTAAAAACAAAAAATGAATATTTAAAAATATAAAAAATTAATTTTAGTTAGACAATATTTAAAAAATTTAAAACATTATATGTAATTTTATCACAAGGATAATTTTGTCTCTCTATATAAATTTAAATAATGAAAATTATAAAAAAAAAAACTAAATCTAATAAAAGATGAAAACATTTAGAATAAAAACGAAATTTTTTAAAATTTATACTTAAATTATAATGCTGTCCAGTTGGTTATCTGGTGGACACCAAACGTCGGATAGGATAACAGCTTATCCTGTTCATATCCTATCCTACTTCTATCCTGTTCTCTTATCCTATCCGTCCTTATCCTATCCTGACCATCAAACGAGCCCTTAACGTCGGTTCTTTAACACAACTGACGTTAATTTTGTCAAAATTAACATCAGTTCTTTAACACAACTTAAGAACAGACGTTAATTTTGTTAAAACTAACATCAATTGTTATAAAGAACTGACGTTAAAGGTCTTAATTTTAACGTCAGTTGTAATAAACAACTGACGTTAATAGTGTACTGTATATTTTATAAATAGTGTACTGACGTTAATTGTATGATACAACTGACGTTAATAGTATTTTTTTTAAAAATTCAGTTTTAAAATATCATTCCCCTCAGCTATCCCTGCATTCAGTAAATATCCCAGTAACACAGAATATCACACACATTACAGAATTCCAAAGGAAAAATGGAACAATGATCCATATGTATGCCTGTTCAGAAACAATATATATTTATTAACATAGGTTATAACTCAAAATAAATACAGAAATATAAATAAAAATAAATGTATACTAAGTTTAAACTACCTATATCAATATCCCTTCGTGATGATCATCACGAGTGGCATGTACATCGTCCACCTGTGTCTCCTCGATTATAGTAGGCATGTTTGTTGAAAAAGAAGGAGTCTCAGGAATATCAAGATTTGAATCTTCATTTTCATCACTACTATTATACATGCTTTTTCCTTGGAGAACCACGGACAACCTTTTGTTAGAAGGATCAGTGATGTAGAACACTTGTTTTGCTTGGGAAGCCATTATGAAAGGCTCATTTATATGACCTAACTTGTTGAGGTCTACCAATGTGAACCCCAATTCGTCGGTTTGTACACCACCGTTACTATCAACCCACTTACATTTAAATACGGGCATCGTAAGCTCAGTGTAATCGAGCACCCAAATATCTTCAATATATCCAAAGTAAGGTCTCGGTGCTTTAACGGGTTTTGTGTCCTTTGCACTAGAGAAGTGCATTGCTTCGGCCACTATCATAACCCCACTATTTTGCATGGTACTCTTGTTATCTTGTTCCTTTGTATAAAAGGAAAATTTATTTATGTCGTATCCGCTCCAACATATGACGTTGAAGCTAGGCCCACGTGCTAGCCATCTCACGTCATCAGAAGCATTACTACCATCCTCAAGCATTTCTTCCTTGAACCATGGTAAGAAAGTCTTATTATGATTGTTCAACAACCACCTTTCGCTCATTCGAAGGTTTTCTTGATTGACTTTTCTTTTATGTTCAAATAAGAAAGGCTGAACACATTCAATGTTGTTCAATACATACAAATGTGCTTGAAGCACTTCCTCCCGATCATTCCTATTAATTCTTAAGCCATGTGTACCCTTACCTTGACATCTGATCTCATCATGTCGAGGCTTAGGAACCCCTATAGGATCCGTGTTATGAAGGTAGTCTCAACAAAACTCAATAGCTTCTTCTGCAACATACCTTTGAACAATAGATGCTTCTGGACGATGAGGATTCTTCACGTACCCTTTCAAGATCTTCATGTAGCGCTCAACTGGGTACATCCATCTCTGAAAAACCGGCCCACATAATCTAATCTCCCTCACCAAATGAACAATTAAGTGAACCATTATGTCGAAAAAGGAAGGAGGAAAATACATCTCCAATTGGCACAAGATTGTAGCAGCCTCAACTTCCAAGTCATCCAACATACGGGGGTCAACGACTTTGCTACATATAGAATTGAAGAATGAGAACAATCGAGTAATGGCATGTCTCACATTTTTTGGAGCAATACCACAAATAGCAACGGGCAGAAGTTGTTGCATCAAGATGTGACAATCATGAGACTTTAAGCCAACCAATTTAAGATCACTAGAGACAATCCTCTTCATATTTGAAGAGTAACCATGTGGAACTTTGATGCCCTGAAGACACCCGCAGAAACTTTGTCTCTCTTTTTTTGACAAAGTATGACATGCTGGAGGTAAATAAGTCCGCTTACCATCCTCAACAACTGGAGCTAACTGCTCTCGTATACCCATAGCAACGAGGTCGAGACGAGCATTCACACAATCCTTTGTCTTGCCCTGAATGTTGAGAAGCGTCCCGATCACACTATCACACACATTTTTCTCCACATGCATCACATCAATGCAGTGTCTGACATCAAGCTTGCGCCAGTATGGAAGATCAAAGAATATCGACCTCTTCTTCCATATGTTTTTCTCAGTAGCTTTACCTTTCTTTTTGGACTTGCCGAATATAACATCGATGCTCTTTACCCTCTGATAAACCCAATCTCCAATTAAGGCCGCCGGCGCTTCTTCTGTCTCTTGGCATCCATTAAAAGCATTTTTCATCTTACGATATGGGTGATCACGTCTAAGAAATCTCCGATGCCCAAGGTAAACCGTCTTCTTTCCATGATGCAACTGAGTGTAGCATGTGCCTTCTTCACATATAGGGCATGCTTTATGCCCCTTGACACTTGCACTCGGACAAGTTACCATATCTTTGGAAAGTCGTTGATGGTGCAAAATAACATGGCACGAAGCTTGAAAGTCTCATGAGAATACCCATCAACTACATCAACACCTTCCACCCACAACATTTTCAAGTCTTCAATCAAGGGACCTAGATAAACATCTAAGTCATTTCCCGGTTGCTTTGGGCCCGAAATCATCATAGACAACATCATGTATTTGCGCTTCATGCACAACCAAGGGGGCATGTTGTAAATTACCAACAGAACAGGCCATGAACTATGAATACTACTCATGTTACCATAAGGATTCATTCCATCCGTAGCAAGTCCAAGCCTTAGGTTTCTTGGCTCATCGGCGAAATCCGGAAACATAGTATCGATATTCTTCCATTGAATAGAATCAGCAGGATGACGAACCTTTCCATCACGTTTCCTCTCATCATTATGCCATCTAAGATTCTTCGCATCTTTCACATTGGCAAACAATCGCTTGAACCTTGGAATTATTGGAAGATACCACAACACCTTCGCAAGAGGACCCTTTTTTCTCACATCATCAAGATCATCATCATCATGACCACCCTTCACTTTGTATCGTGATAACCCACATTTGGGGCAATCGTGATTGTCTTCATGAACACCGGTGTACAATATGCAATCATTGGGGCATGCGTGTATCTTCTTATACTCCATACCCATAGGACACAATACCTTCTTGGCCTCATAGTTACGGTCAGGCAATGTGTTGTCCTCCGGAAACAAGTCTTTCAACACTTCAAGCAATTCCGTGAAGCTTTTATCGGTCCAACCATTTCTCGCCTTCACACAAACCAATTTTAGCACCGCCGATAACTGTGTATGAGTAGCACACCTTGGATATAAAGGCTTATCCGCATCATCACACAACCTATCATACACATGAGCTCGATGAAAAGATTCTTGTCCAATATCACGGATCATGTCCTCTACTCGATCATCCTCCATATCTACGTCAACGTCCTCACTTTGGGAGACACTTGCCGTACTACTCAACAACACATCACCATGCCATATCCATCTTGTATAACTCAAGCAAATCCCTTCACAAATCAAATGAGTACGTATATCCTTCACCGTACATTTCCTCGTATTCAAACACTTGACACAAGGACAACAGAACATTCCATTACTATTAGGAACATTCCTTTGAGCAAATTCTATAAATTCTCCCACCCCCTTCAAATACTCAGCACTAGTACGCTTACAAACCATCCAACTACGATCCATAACTAGATAGGTCCTGTAGATATACAAAACATATATCCAATATAAGGTTAATACGGGAGATTGAAAACTATAGTTTTTGAAGATTGCCAAGCACTGGTCACGGTCTGGCAGTGATGTCCATCACGGCCGTAACGTGCCAACTGAACCAGACCATCACAGGCAGAACTGATCACGGCCTAGCCGTGATGAGCATTACGGCCGTGACAGATCAAACAGCAGAGCAACATGCACTCAAAACCAAAAATAGAGACGTATATTCCAAACAACTCAAACTCACGATTTCAAGTTTCAACTACTAAGACTACAGTTTCAACATACACTCAAAACCAAAAATAAAAAAATGTGCCCTAAAGACTCACCAGAAATAGGTGCTCGCGTGGTGGTGGGGAGGGGAGCTCGAGTGGTGGCCAACGTTCGATGTGGTTACTGAGAGCAGAGGGTCAAGGAGAGTTAGTGCGCGGGAAGGGGAAAGAGAGATGTAAAGTTATTGCAAATAATGAATGGAAAGACAGAGTTAGGGTTAATAGTGTACCAAACGGTGGTGGCGAAGAAGCCCTCGCGGTGGTTGCGGTGGAGATGAGCTCGCGATTAGGGCAGAGTGAGAGTGAAAGTGAGAGTGAGGGTTGAGAGTGAGGGTTGAGCGTGATGAAAATAGAAAAGAGACGTACAGAGCGAAGTACAGAAGGCGCGCGGGTGTAAACCAAAATAAAACAACATTTGACGTCAGTTGTTTGTAAAGACTGACGTTAAAGGTCGTATATTTAACGTCAGTTGTCTTAAGAAACTGACGTTAAAAGTGTATACCTTTATCCAAAAACATTAATTCCTTTGACTATTTATTTAATTGAAGTAAAAATAAAACTTTTAACGTCAGTTGTATAAAAAAATGACGTTAAAAATAAATATTTTTTATTTTAAAAGCACTTTTAACGGCAGTTTTTGAAGACAACTGACGTTAAAAGTGTATATCTGCAAAAAATTCATTCCTTTGACTACTGTGCTAACCCATGCACCTTGAAACTTAATCCTCTTAATGAGCATTAAGTTTATAGATAAGTTTTCAAGAAAATCATAGAGAGACTATTCTCTATATAAAGTGTCATTCTTCTATATCAGTATGTAAATACGCCCTCTTCTTTTCCTCTATATTTCGTGTGTTTTCTATTCCTTCACAATATGGTTCTATCACATTTGAGACTTTTGTTATTTCTTCCTATACCTATACTTAAAGGTCTCTGTCTTAATGGACAAAAAACTTCTGAGGTTGAGTAAATCACATAATATGACTCCCTCACTTTATTCCATCTCCTCCCCAAGCGACTGTGGATAAAGCACAGATGGAGCATCAAGGACTTCAAATGAGTAGGGAGGGGGATCGATGCATCCATTGGAGTTTCTGAGGACAGAACTGAGAAGAAATTGATGTTGAAGCAGAAACTCTTTAATATTTTAGTGCTATGTTGCAGAAAATTTTTATCTTTTAATCATGTAATTTTAACTTATGAATCGCTTCAATGAGATACGATTTGATTATACATATAACACTTTTATGTTAAGTGTTTATTTATTTTAATTTTCACAAGAATATGTTTACTAATTCAAGCTAATTAATGTAGATTAAAAATAAACTTGTTTAATATTTACACAAGTTCTTTACACAACTGACGCAAATAGTGATTTAATATTTACAAATTGTCACCACCTCATTTTTAACGTCAACATAATTTATGACTGCCAAGTTCCCGTATATTACATTATTTCCAATATTCATTCTGCACGTTTATAATTTATAGGATTATTTACGTCAGCTATTTATTATACTGAAGTAAAAAACCACACTTTTAACGTCGGGTTGTATAAAAAACTCGACGTTAAAAATAAATATGACCGCCAAATTGCCACCACCTCATTTTTAACGTCAACTTAATTTATGACTGCCAAGTTCCCGTATATTACATTATTTCCAATATTCATTCTGCACGTTTATAATTTATAGGATTATTTACGTCAGCTATTTATTATACTGAAGTAAAAACCACACTTTTAACGTCAGTTGTATAAAAAACTGACGTTAAAAATAAATATTTTTTATTTTAAAAACACTTTTAACGTCAGTTGTATTAAACAACTGACGTTGAAGGTGTATAAGTTTCTGAAAGAATTCATTCCTTTGACTACTGTGCTACTTACCCATGCACCTTGTAACTTAATCCTCTTAATGAGCATTAAGTTTATAGGTAAGTTTTCAAAAAAATCAGAATAGCTTAGTAACTTCATCCCCTGCTCCTATAAATAGCTTCCTTCCATCCTTTTAATTTTCTGCTTCACAATATGGCTCTGCCGTGGAGATTAACTTCATCACTCTTTCTTCCTATTCCTAGACTCAAAGGTCTTTGTCTTAATGGTCAAACAACTTCTGAGGTTGTGTAAATACATAACATGGGTGATAAGGTTGTGTAAATCACAATGTGAGTTGCTCACCTTATCATCTTTCTGGAGAATCGGCAGCTACAGCACCAGAACGTCAGCTTTGGAAGCAAATGACTGTTCCAAGACCATTGCTGAAACAGATCGGGTGCACCATTGCTCAGCCGCTCTGGAAAACTCGGTCGCTCGACTCTCCTCTCTTGCTCACCCGTGAAGGGAATGAAGCCTCAACAAATGTTTAAGATTTTAAACCCTTTCAATGTAACTTTTTATAGGATTTTAAACCCTATCAATGTAACTTTTTATAGGATTTTAAAGGATTTTAAACCCTTTCAATGAATGAGATCCGGTTTGGGTTATTGGTTCAACTTATACTTCGCACATATATTTTAGTTTTCAAAACAGAAACACAAAACATCCACTACAACAGAAATGACTTTAGATAGCGTTTCCGGATGCCTTTTAATAGCGTTTGTAACCGCTATCTATGCCACCGCTATTAAAACTCGTTAGCAAAGATAGCATTTAGGAAGTGCTATTAAAAGGTGACTTTAGATAGCGTTTGTACACGGAAACGCTATCTAAAGTCTGACTTTAGATAGAGTTTGTATTAACAAACGCTATCTAAAGTCAGACTTTAGATAGAATTTGTTAAAACAAACGCTATCTATGCCCCCCCCTTCCTTTTTTTTAATTTTACATATTTCCCAGTTTCAACATCATCCAAAACAAAGGAAAATGAGCTTAGAGTGTATACATCGATGGCAGAATTAAATAAGAGGAATGCAAGTAACAAATATATATAGTGGAGCACATAATTAATTTTGTGCCCCTCCCATATCATTCATGTCTATCATCAACACCTAATTACAGTCAGACATGTACATCTAAAGTAAAAGCAGAAAGCTAGCAGCAACTACAAACAGGCAAACATATGAAGTTACAAAAAATAATCTGGAGTCTTGCGTTCATCTGGATCAGACCACAAGAGATCACACATTGGTCCTTCATGTGGAACCTGTAATGCACCAGTACAGTTGTTAGGCAACCTAACTTAGGTGGAACAATCGCCAGGCACTGAATTAACGTCATCAGCATGTGTAAACATGAGTAAAGTAATGGCATTCCATTATAGACCAAAAGATGAGACGTTACTAAAAGTCTTTTGCACCCGGCTAGGCTTCTGATAACATTATATATTTGATGAAACTAAATAGAAGAGAAATCAAGCATTACTGTAGGTCCTAGATGAAACATTTCCAGAGCAAAACAAGAGTATTACAAACTGCAATTGCAACATAAAATAAATATTTCCCAAACCATATTAAGCATCAAATATATATCTAGTTGAAGATATCATTCTTCTGATAAAAATGTTCTATAAAACATACTAGCCACTACACACAAACCTCTTGTATACGATCCAATGCCCTGATATTATCAAGTGTATCCAAAGAAGGTGAGAGACCTCCGTGCAAGCAGAAAATCTGTAATATATACATGGAAGTTAGACACTGGCATAAAAGTCAGATGAACATTCTGCAACATATTTAACTCAAACCTGACTCTCAATAAGGGCAGTCAGAGGTAAATAATCAAACAAGTCGGTAAAGTATTTCCAGACATTAGCATTTTCATATTTTCTCAAGCATTCACCAATGACACCAATGACATCAACATTCTGTTGTTGCTGCACTTGCATCTCCTCCTCATCTTGTTCATCCTCCAATGGCAACCTCTCATAAGTAGCATTAGCAAAAGTAGCAGCAATCACCATCACCAAAAGCCATACACCACCTGCCAATGAGTTCTGATTAACAAAAATGTTGATGTGGATCTCTAGTTAGAAATCTAAAGCATTATTCACATACCAATGAGTATTGCTGCAACTACTGTGATCAATTTGACATAATCAAACGAACTTTTCAACAATATAGCGACACCAATCTTCCTTGACTTCAGATAGTTGAGCAGTGGAGTATGTGGAGCATTTGAAGTCAGGGAAGTACTGCGACATAAAAATTAAATAAATTAAGTTACAATTGCTAAAACATTTGAACAGTCACAGTTAAAAGCTAAGTAAACAACATACCGCCATTGGTATTTTAACTTGGTTCTGCAAGATAGTTTCCTTCATGAAACGCATGACATAGTACCCACAATCTGTGTCTTGGGCACTATAAAAAATAAAATAGTAAATCAATATAGTTTTTTTTATCTAATTGCGCATTAAGTTTTTGCAAATATACCTCTATCTGAATCCATTTAATGTTGGTTGCCTTTAAACACGGCACCTTAGCTCCGATATTTGCGCGATAAACTTGCAAAGCACTAATCACAAAATCAAACAGACTTCATTAAGAAACATATTTTCAATCATCACAAACACATGCATGCTTTTTTATTTTATTTTGAACCACAACAGCCACAACCCAGTATATGTCAATTCAACACAGTTATTCTAATGTCAAAAATCAAAAGCACATTAGGACCATGACAACTTGCAACATGTATCTACCATGGAAGCCATTCGACAGAATCATAGAAAATCAGAAATATAAAAGCATGCTTACTTATCGAACAGATTCTTTAATTCTGGGCGATTCCTAGGATCAACATTCAAGGGATCCAGATAGTAAATAATCTCTTCAACAATATTTATCGCGCACATCACCCAATGATTCCTACAAAAATGTTGAGATAACAAATCCTAAGCACCTCAACTTTTATGTAATTCATTATTGTGAATTAAGTCCTATAGGATAAGCGACTCACCCAACATTGCACGGCGCTAAAAACAAGGGCTGATATTCTCTTTCTTTAGTTGCAAACCGGTCAGCTATATACGTTGTCTGTGAATCCCTCCCGAAGTAGCCGTATGTATTTGTTTGGTGTGGGGACAAGAACAAAAACCTCCTCGTTCTTTCCTTTGGAAGCAACAATTCTTCATACAAATACCTTCAATTAAAATATAAAAATGGATTACACCAATGACATCAATATTTAAATGGAAAGACTAAAAAAATATTGTACACTTTAAGCCTGATTTAGTACCTAATATATACGGAAATAACGGAGGCAGATACCCATTCATGATTTACAATTTCTCTGATATTTTCAGTATTGATCGTCTCAATGATATGCTGACCAAAAATATTTTGTTCCATCTCTATGTCCAATTGGTCATCATTTTTCATATTCTTTCGTTCATATATTTTAAGAAAATTCAAATATTCCAGAGAAATGTTAGTTGAACCAGCTGTAGGAGGGTTGGCCTCAGAGTTGCCTCCTTTATTTTCTGGGGTTGTAATTGACTCCTTTGTATATCCAGACACTCTGCCCTTGCCTTTAGATTTTGCAGGTGCCTGGAAATTTTACATTTCAATATGCCAGTTAGTGATCAACTAATGTAATAAATATATGTCGTATATGAAAAGGTAGAAAAATGCAATTACATACCATATTAATTACAACCACGAGATCAATTGGCCATGCCACATAAGTACCTATTGCATCTCTTACTGTCATTACATCTGCACCATCGATAGGTACCGGCAATGGCGCATCCCCCTCAGTTGCAACATCAACTCCAACTTTCACATGGTTAAGGGGTACTGGTCCAGTGTGCAGTGTAACACCCGGCTCATTGTATACTTTACCCATACCAACCATACGATAGTTTGGGGTTGATAAATATAGATGACATGAGTTGACGCCCTAATCCAATGATAGATGAATAAGCTGTGAATTAAGGCATCCAATTGAATGTATTTAACTGCGAATGCAATACTAGTAAAAAAAAAGGCATGCATTACCTCTGGAAGCTTGATGGCAGATGGTAGAGTGCAACTATCTTTGACGCTTGCTGGGGCTGTGAAATTAGCCTGCCTCTCCTCATCCTCCTTTTTTTTCAGCTTTTCTTCCAAAATGTTCAATCTTTCTGAGAGTTGAGACACCAATGTCTCCCACCTTTTCGTTTCAGAGTTATGTTTTGCACGACCTTCAGGTGGGAAGTAGTCTTTTTGAGAGACGCCAAAACCCACACCCCTAACACGACCAGGGTTCTCTGGCACACCTAGGGCTTTAGCAAGAATATCCTGGCGACCAAAATCTTGTATCTCTCCCTCTATTGCAGACTGTGACAGTTCCTCCTGACACATAGTTATTGGTGAAATGCAAATGTTAAAATTATTATATATTGTCATAAGAAAATAACAAATTAAAATGTAAACGTTAGTCTACTAACACATTTATTCCACACGGTCTGCGTATTTTTGTTGTCAATTACACCCGCCTTGTTCTCGCGGGCTTTCCTCCACACAATATGGCGTTTAATTTTCTTAACTTCTGGCCCCGCCTCCTGTATTTGTATATTGAGATAATATATATTAACCAAACAGTTTAAAAGTCATATTTACCACACATGCAGTTAAATATATATATATATATATATATATATATATACATACCAATTCATCCTCAATGTCAGCATACCCCTTACGTGATGCTTTGTAAGGGCATGCAGGATCTAACGCTCTGTTGCGATTTTCATTGCTTAATTTCTATTCAGACACATATAAGTAATATTAATACATGGTTAATGTCATATGTACGTATACATATAATTATAAGGACTAACGTGATATTAAACATACCAGGAATCGTGCATCTCCTGTGCGTATTGCTATAAAATCTATCCACTCATCCCTTGATATGTGTGGATATTGTGATGGAGGTTCCTCTATGATACTCCCGTTGGCATCTCTTAGAAATTTTTTGGTCAATCTAGTTCTGAATGCCCTATGTACGTTACCAACTTCCTGAAGTACAAATTTTTTCCGAGATTCATCAACATTAAAAGACATCTGCAAAACAATATAAACAACGTGTCAAAGTAAGTATGTTTACATAGTTTACAATATAATTCATAAATTTTAACAATTACCTGTACATCAGCCCATATGCTCTCTTTGAAAGCATCCAAAGCTTCATCCTTCCAATTAGAACAAATAATTGGGACCGTTTGCCGAACAACGGCCCCAATGTAACTCTTCAATATTTTTCCATTAGCACGAATTGGTTGGTCCAAATAATTCCATTCAACCTAATAAAAATAATAAAGTAATTAAATCTAGATATCAAACAACATTATGAAATCCTTAGATTAGTAAGTAAATTACCTCAAATTTTTGTCCTTTACTCCTAGCGCGGATGACCGCCTTCATAACTGTTGGCCCACGTCTCGTCACTTTGGCAGCACTAGAATTACTTGAAGATGCCATTTACCTACAAAAATATTAGACACAAGTAAAACATCAATGGACATTAATATAATATTAATTGATGCAAAATATAAAACAACAATTGATAACAAAATCAACACTAGCATTACCGGAAGATGCTAACTATAATATAAAAGGATCAAAAAGTTCATTTAAACACAATCACTACATACATGTTTAAGTCAACCTTTCTTTTCTTCAAAAAGTTTATTTGTTTGTCCTTTCTTTTGTTTGTCCTTTATTATCATGATCATCTCTCATATACATACCATCATCCCTAGTTGGATCAATCTCAAGTGATTGTAATGTCCCGACGAAAGGATCATCTTCAATATCAACATCTCCATGGTCTTGATCATCAATCTTAGTAATTATTTTGTTAGTCAAAAGAACAATGGACCTTTTCATATCAACTGGATCAGTGACATAGAACACTTGTTGAGCTTGAGATGCTAATATAAAAGGCTCATCTTTATACCCCACCCTATTAAGATCCACCTGCATGAACCCTGACTCATCAATCTGAACACCGTTATTATTGTCAACCCACTTACAACCAAACACACCAACCTTAAACTTTGTGTAATCCAACTCCCATATGCGTTCAATGACGCCGAAGTATGACATATTTGCATATATCGGGTTTCTGTCTTTGGCACTTGAGATATGCATCGACTGAGCTACAAGAGTCACACCACTGTTTTGCATTGTACTCCGACCATGTTGTTCTTTTGTATAGAATGTGTACCCATTAATTTGATAACCGTGGTAAGAGAAGACATGCAAACTTGGACCTTTGGCTAACCATCTCAATCTATTTGAAACTGAAGTAGCATTTTCAGTCAACTCTGCATAAATGTGATCTCTTAGCCACGTTATAAAACAACGATTGTGTTCTCTAGTTAGCCAATTTTGATTCTTATTTGGATACAAACTCTTAAGCATGTCCTTGTGTTTTTTAACATATGGCTCAACCTCATCGGCATTGTGCAAAACATATAAGTGTGCTTGCTCCCATTCTGTCCTTGATATAGTCGCTATTTCAGTTCCAATAATTCCTTGCCCCATCATTCTCCATGTGTGACGAGACTTTGGCAGCCCTATAGAATCAGCATTGGATAGGTATTAGGTACAGAATTCAACAGCTTCTTCGACAATATACCGTTCAACAATACAACCTTCTGGTCGTGATCGGTTTTTCACATACCCTTTTAATATCTTCATATAACGCTCAATCGGGTACATCCATCTCATATAAGCTGGCCCACATAGTTGTGTCTCTCTAACAAGGTGAATGGTTAGATGAACCATTATGTCAAAGAATGAAGGTGGAAAGTACATCTCAAGCTCGCATAAAGTCACAACAATTTCTCTTTGCAATGATGGCAACTTCCCAGGGTCAATCACTTTGCTGCAAATTGCCTTGAAGAAGAAACAGAGTTTAGTTAAGGCCCCCCGCACTTTGTTAGGTAAAATAGACCGTATACCAATGGGTATCAACTGCTCCATGAGAACATGACAATCGTGGGACTTTAGACCTTTTAACTTGAGATCTTTCATCGATACGAGGTTCCTAATGTTTGAAGAGTACCCTTCCGGAACCTTAACTCCTTCAAGAAACTTACAAAAAATAGTTTTTTCTTTTCTAGATAGAGTGTAAGCAGCCGGAGGAAGATATGTACTTTTACCCTTCTTCGTCGATCCCAATTCTCTTATTATTCCCATACTAACCAAGTCCAACCTTGCATTGATGCCATCTTTAGTCTTCCCTGGCACATTGAGTAACGTACCAATGACACTATCACAGATATTTTTTTCAACGTGCATCACATAGAGGAAATGTCTTACATATAATGATTTCCAATATGGCAACTCAAAGAAAATCGACCTTTTCTTCCACCCTCTTGTGACAATATCTCTCGCAAAAGGTTTACCGAATTGGATATTCAAATCCTTTACCTTTTCAAAAAGTTGATCACCCGTCAACGGTGAAGGATATCTACCTTCTTCCGAGTTCCCATTGAACGCCTTTCTCCACCACCGGTAATGATGACTTGGATGCAAAAATCTACGATGCCCAAGAAAGACATTCTTCTTACAATGTTCTAACCGCATCCAATCCGTACCCTCTTCACATATAGGGCATGCACACTGACCCTTGATGCTATATCCTGACAGATTACCGTAGGCTGGAAAATCATTAATTGTGCCAAACAAAATAGCTCTCAAATTGAAACTTTCTTCCTTATACCCATCATACACCTCCACACCTGTCTCCCACAGTTGTTTCAAGTCTTCAATCAAAGGAGTCAAATAGACGTCTATATCATTTTTTGGTTGTTTGCGCCCAGAAATTAACATAGATAACATAATAAATTTGCGCTTCATGCATAGCCATGGGGATAGGTTATAAATCACCAAAATCACAGGTCATGTACTGTGAGAGCTACTTTGAACACCATGCGGGTTAAATCCATCAGTAGCCAATGCAAGTCATAGGTTTCTTGATTCTTGCCAAAAATCAGGATAATCATGATCAAATTTCTTCCATTGAGGAGAATCTGCCGGGTGCCGCAGCTTGCCATCTTTGATCTTTTCATCCTCATGCCATGTCAAGTGCTTTGAATCTTCTGAACTACGGTACATGCGCCTAAATCTGGGTATTATGGGAAAATACCACACAACCTTCTTTGGATCTGATTCTTTCTTCTTATATCGTGAGGCATTACATTTAGGACACATCTTTAACGATGCATATTCATTCCGAAATAAAATGCAATCGTTAGGACAAGCATGTATCCTCTCGTAGCTCATGCCAATAGAGCATAACATTTGTTTAGCCTCATATGTCCGACTAGGAAGCACATTATCCTCCGGCAACATGTCTTTCAATAGTGTGAGTAAGTCCGTAAAGCTCTTATCAGTCCATCCGTTGCCCGATTTCAAGTTATACAACTTTAACATCGCCGACAATCTTGTGAATTTAGTACAACCATCATACAATGGTTGCTCTGCATCACTTACCAACCTCTCAAACATTTGAGGACAATCCCGAAGATCCTCTTCAACATAACATTTGCAATGTCTTCAAAACGATCGCCCTCATAAGTATTTGTGTCGGTATCGTATGATGAATATCTCACACGATTCCTCATTTCACTAGACTCAGCTCTTGTCTCACCATGTTTTGTCCAACATGTATAACTTTGATCGATTCCATTACACACTAAATGTTCTTCCAAATCGGCTGCACTAACTCGCCTTTCATAACAACAATCTAAACAAGGACATATGATTGTACTAGGGTTTTCCGCATGCCGAACTGCAAACCTAATGAACTCTTTCACCCCATCCTCATACTCCTTCGTTAAACGATTGGCAGACATCCATTTCCGATCCATGCTTTCCCGATCTACAAAAATATTTATTAAAAATATTTACTATGAGTTTGGAGTGGTTGATGTCTACATGCAATGTATACAGATTAAAGGAATGAAAGGAATGAAAACTGTTACCGGTTTTCCGCATGGCAAATTGAGTGTGGACAGGGGATGTGTATTAGTGGGGAAGCATCAAAAAGGAAAGATGGGAGAGAGGGGGGTTACTCAGTTGGGTAAAGGAAAGGATCAGTGTAGCAGTTTCAGGTCCCTTGAAGAACCTGTTGTATCTTTTCTGTTCAAGGAGAGGATGAGGAGCACTGAAAGAAAGTTAATAAAACTGTACTTATCTTCAGTTTTCTATCATATCATTACAGAGTACAGCATTCCATTAACTATTGCATAATATAGAATACTAAGTGTGTTTAAAAGATTAATCAGATTTGTTAGATTCCCATGACACCGTCCTAGTACCATGAGTAGAGTGGCAGATACCATGAACCCAGCATTGATGATGAAAAACAGTGTGGCATGATAAGAATTCTAAAGGTATATTAGTATCTAAACATAAAGGTATATATTTTACACAATTATCAATCCATAACATACAAATTACAAAGGCAGACTTCTTTTGGGCAGAACTCATTTCAACTGACAGGAGATGAACAAGTCAATATGCAAAAGAACGAAGTTTTCAGAGTCAGGCATTACACATTCCCAAATCCCAAATCCGCAATACTATATCTTTATTTTATAATTTTTTTAGCAACAGTGTTGGCATTCCCATATGTAATTCTGTTATGTTAGAGGAATTCAGAGTAGCAGTGAATCAAGATCGATTGATTCTTCTGCTTGAATAACCAGTTCTTATCAACTTCACGTCTCTCTTAAAAACTGCATACATATACATATTGAAACAAACACTACTATGAGGGTAGATCATTTTTATCCACTTAGTACACATCCAAATTAAAAGAGAAAATCAAAACATGGCAAACAGATAAAAAAGAATATGTTCTTATAACAAATCATGGATTATAGAGCATAAATCTCTTGCCTGAAATTTTCAAATTTTTTTGCTGAAAAACAGAATCGAGAACAGATTCAATTTCCACAGATATAATAGGGGTCAGAGTTGGGTCCGTCAGTGCCACAAACTCAAGCACAGATGCAACTTTTTCTTGTACACTGGGGGAAGAGGACTTTAGAATCTCAACAAGGTGTGCAATGAAAACAGAACCCAGTATATCATTCCTAAAAGATTTACAAAATACAAAGAAAGTTGATGTTAACTACAACTGTGCAGAGCACTTATGACCTGTTCCTCAATCCAATAATATTAAGATCAATCATGCAAAAATAATATCCATCATACACTGTAAAAAAGAAAAAAAAAAAGAAAAAAAACGGCTTTAAAAAAAAGGATAAAAGTGATAACCTATTTATTTATTTTTATTCGTGTTAGGCATATTATCATGTCACTTCAGCTTTATTAAGGACAAGGACGGCTTTAACAATTAACATAAAAACATTCAACCATTCTTTTTTCTTATATGTATAGATACGCTGTGATGGAAAAAAAAATCTGATATCAATAAACACCACTCTTAACAAAACAGGGCAATTAATCAAAAGCTTAATAAGAAAAATGTGCAGCAAAACCAATTTTGAAACAGCATTTAAATAGCACAGAAAAAGTAAACATCTCTTAACCCATTCTATGCATATTTAGTTCAAATCCAAAGTCTTATCATATTTTACTAACTTGCAATAATATCCAAATTATTAAGTATTCAACATGTTTATACCGGAAAAAAAAATGTTTGACCCAAACATTAAGATTTTGTGAATTATTTTCAAGAGAACATTACATTAGACAAAACAACAACTCAAACCTGGTGGAAACAACACAAAAATCTATGCCTTAGATTGTGGTTTGGAAGAGCAAAAATAGTTACTGAAAGTGCATAACACATGAGAGCTAATTTGCTTTTAACATTTTATCAAACATCTAACCTACAAGACAAAAATAAGTAAAACATAGGAATGGGTGAATATCATGGAAGCCAACAATCCACCATTTCTAAAACATAATTTTCCTTTCATCAGAAACAGAAAACATGCAGAAGAATAAAGATATCAAGAAAAACTCATAACATAGTTAATCAACCAAATGTATAACCAAATTTGTCTATAAAACCCTCAAGTAAAACCCAAAAATTCGGATTCCCCACGACAATAACTTTGTAATGGTTGTTGCTGTTATGAATTCTTATGTAGGATTCAACTAACCCAACCCCCTATCCACCAGTCATTTCCCTGATAGTTATATCAGTTAATCAATTATCCAAAGTCCATTTTACTCTTTGTTCTTTGCACTGATTAGCTTGGTCGAAATAGGGGAGAGGGACATAGAGAGCATACCTTGGTCGTAGGTGGTGTGGTGATGAGTGGCAGAGCAATGGGGGCGTGAGAGGGAGTCTGAGGCGTGAGAGCAACAGTGAGAGGGGACGAGCTCTGCGCGGAGATGGCAACCCTAGACTGATGAGGTCAGTGCTGGTACGCAGAAACTGGGAATTGAAGGATGGCGCGCGCGGGTATATCACCTAAGATAGCGTTTCCTTATGAAACGCTATCTTAGGTATCACCTAAGATAGCGTTTCCGTGTGGAACCGCTATCTTTTCCTGCAGTGGCACTTTTAATAGCGGTTCCACACAGAAACGCTATTAAAAGTCCCCCCATCACTTTTAATAGCATTTCCACACGGAAATGCTATAAAAGGTGCGTTATTAAAAGTCTAATCTGTTGTAGTGATCAAAGCAATTGTGAAACTGAAACTTTGAGGAAGGCAATGCGGAAGGGTACGTATACTAGATAAAAAAATTATTAAAATAACCTTTAACGTCTGTTGATGAAAGAACAGAAGTTAAAAAGTGAAGTGACACACTTTTAACGTCAGTTCAATGAAGAACTGATTTTAAAAGGTTCACTTTTAACGTCAGTTGTTTATTGAACTGACGTTAAAAGTGAGTCACTTCACTTTTAACGTCACTCCTTAAAACAACTGACGTTAAAATTGAATTAATGAAGTCTGATATTTACAAAACTGCCACCGCCTCGTTTTTAACGTCTAGCTTTTGGTTAACTGACGTAAACCTTTATCGTCTAATGTATATTTTCCACTAGTGTTTCAAAAGGAAATATCTACGATTGCAAGTTGTCAATCTGCCAATATATTCAAATCACAATTAGATTCTTTTAGTTCTCGGTTCCTTATAGCGATTGCACCGCTTTCTTATTCTATGCCTAGCAATATTCAAATGGTGTTCTTAATTTAAGTCCTAAGTACGAATCGCCTACCAGCATCATCAACACACTAGACTAGTTAACAACATACCTTCATGATTAATGCAAATAAAACATAATTAAGACATAAGAAAAGAGATAAGAAAATAAGAAAATATTACTTAAATTCACAGCACTATCAAAGATGGCTTCGAATCCTTAGAAAATAGGATTAGCCCAAAAAGGAAATAACAATAAGAAAAAGAAATAAAAAGTCCATCAAAACTACACTGTTGCTATGCGCTAGGTACTGGACGGTACTGGACTCCTCGCTGCACACTGTTCGCAACTCCCTGCACCAAGACTGGAATGGCGCTCCCCGTGTGTCTCCCTTCTGACTTGTGCTTCCTTCTATATATAGTGCAGCATCCTCAATTTCCTAATTCAATTAGGATCAATTTCATTCATGTGAGCCCGTAACAAATCTAGTTCACAAGTTCACTTAGCGCCTGTTACTTAATTCACGGCCAAGCATATCACTTGCGATTTTGACCAAGTCTTATGCTATTATTTAATTAAGCATGTAAACCTTCTAGGACATGGCCCCCTGCGCAAGTCATCCAAAGCTTCACGTTGGCAAGCTCTTGACCAAATTCCAATTCCAGCTTCAGGTCTTCTTCCATTTGGTCATGGGCCCAATGCATTTTTGCCTCATTACCAAATAATTTACATTGACCACATCCTTCTCTTTAATTCCACGTTAATATTAGTTTTGCCAAAGGTCCAAAGTCAAATCTTTTTCTTATCTTTCATATCAATTCCATTCCATGATTGATATTCTTTAATTGCTTCAATCTTCTAAATTAATTATCAAATCAATATCTCCAACTTCTATTTTTGTCATAAGCCATTAATATCCAAATCTTCAAATCCATCAGTTAGGCCCCTGCACCATTTACTTCACGTAAATCAAGTGAATCACTTGCACATCAATTCTTTCAGTTCAATTGATCACGTGGGTCCCGCAAAATTTTAGTTCACGTGACTTTGGCTGCAAGCAGATTTGAATATTCGCGGGGCGAATATTGTCTCGTGGGGCGAGATTGAAATACTTAAATTCCTTGCTTAGCATCAGCTCTGGCTCGCGGAGCGAGCACTGTCTCTTTTTTGCTTGTTTTCTTTAATTTTCCAAGTTCTCTAGAGCTTCACTTTTAACCTGAAAATAAAATTAGCATTAGAATGCTTTATTGACTCATAATTAACCAAAATATCCAAAAAATTAATTAAAAGACTCAAAATATTGCTCAAGGACAATTAAAGCCAAATTTGGGTGAAAACGATATTAAACTCGAACATTAGCACAAAACCCAAGGCCTTACTAGTTATAAAACTAGATAAGCTAGAGACTTATCAAATACCTATGTTATGAATGTTGTTGTTATGATATGGATTATGTTGAGCATGTTGACTGAATATGACGTTGATTGATGATGATGTTGCCGTTATGTTGAATATGTTAATAAGACCCTAATCGAATTTAATTAGGACTCTTAGTTAACATAGGAATTAAGGGATTAATTCCCCAATGCTTCATAAGACATGAATTGTGTTAGTGAGGGGTGAGGTTCCATGCCCAATGAATTAGTTAAGACCCTAGGATCTGATTTGAGAGTGTTAGGGAACCAAACCCCAAGAACATCTTTGAATCTGCCCAGAACAGTACGGCACGCTCCAGGAGCACGGTCGTGCTGAATAGGGAGCACGACCGTGCTCCCAGTTAAATTCTGGAAAACAGGTCGAGCACGGTCGTGCAGGACAGTGAGCACGACCGTGCTCCACTTAAGTGGCAGCACGACCGTGCTGGGGGTTAAGCATGCCCGTGCTCCTCCTACTTGTCAGAACCTGAGATTAATGAATTAAAGGGGTGTTTACCCCAATTATCCCCAAATGATGAAATAATGCACTAATCGAATGATAATAAGTAGATAACTTGATTAAAGACTAATTTAGATAACAAGAGTGATGAGTTGGTTAAGCCGGTGCCCTATGGGTCATCGCAGGTTGATACGCTTTGGTGCTTTTTGGCCAAAGTGCCCTCGACGCTTTTTGGTCGAGGTGTTGATGAGTTGGACCTTGGTGCTTTTTGGCCAAGGGGGCCTCAACCCCTATGGGTTAAGGTGTTGATGTTGACGTTGATGCTGGTGATAAGTCTTGGGTGCTTATTGGCCTAAGCAGAGGAGGTGGTTGTCTTGTTTGCTGTTGTGCTCATGCATTCATATGTTGAAGTTGATTAGTGGGGAATGTTCAACATAGGGGAGGTCGTCCAAGTTATGATGATCTGGCCTAAGTCTCGGGTGGTTCTCCCAAGGTTTGGTGAGCCGTGCGCCCCCGAGGTGGCGTATGCAGTTATGATACATCGGATATCCAAGGTGGATATGTAACTCCGAAGTTGACTTCCCGAGGTAGTTGGATCCACATGCATAATGGAGTAGCGAAGTATGTTGCACCGCATAGCATCTCTTGAATGTTGGCTTGTAATATGTAAATGGCGATGTATGATGTTTGTTGCTATGCCTGATATGATGTATGTTCATCTTATTCCCTATTCCCATGCCATTGTGTTTACATGATTTCTTACTCCCTGTTTTCCTGTTTCTGTTGTTACATGTATCTCTTATGTAAAGGACAGTGAGCAGCCAATGGAGTGACTCTGAGGAGCCGTGACTCTAGTTAGGATGCTTAGTTTGTTTAGTTGTTTCAGTTTCAATTTCTTTCCGTGATGTATCCGGATTTCGGTTATACCAGCTCTCAATGTGACATTGGGGTTGGGTTTTCTTTATCTGTCTTGTTTATGTTATCTTTCTTTAAAACTGTTATTTCCGTGTTGTTTATGTTGAAATGTGAAACATTTTTATCCAAGTTTTTATTTTATTCAAATAAATGCAAGTTTTTATAATTCCTATTTTAAGTAAATGTTTTATATTAACGTGAGGGGAAGAAGGGTGTCACATTTAGTGGTATCAGAACAAGTCTGTCCTATCAGTCCGTGGTATGAGTCTGTTATGAGTCTGTTGTGTGCTCTTGTTTGAATTTTCTATATTTATAAAGACAATGTAATGTGGTACTAAGTACCTATAGCTTCGCTTTGGCTTGACTTACTGCATTAGGTGGTTTGTCTTGGACGATCCAAGGAGCCTGTGAATGCTTCTTAGGTTCAAAAAGGTTATTCTATTATCATTTGATATTGAGAACTTTGTTGTTGATCTTGTATGCTTACCCCTAAAGGACCTTGATGTTATTCTTGGTATGGACTGGTGATCTTCCAACCACGTCCTTTTAAATTGTTTTGATAAAACCTTGATTTTAGGAACTCTTGAGGAGTATAAGAATCCAACCTTTCTCTCTGCCAACCAAGTGAAAGCTTCGATGTAAGACGAAACCCAAGTGTTCATGATGTTGTCTTCCCTGGAAGTTGAGAGCCCTCCTGATGTCTAAAGTGTGCCTGTTGTGCGGGAGTTTCCTGAAGTGTTCTCGGGGGATGTTTACGAACTACCCCCAGTGAGAGATGTGGAACTACCATAGACTTAGTGCCTGGCACTGGGCCTATTTCCATAGCAACCTGTAGAATGTCTCCTCTAGAGCTAGCTATGTTAAAGGAACAGTTAGAAGATCTGATGCAAAAGCAGTTCATAAGGCCTAGCGTATCCCCATGGGGTGCACCAGTGTTGCTAGTAAAGAAGAAGGATGGCAGTATGAGGGTGTGCCGATTATCGACTGCTCAACAAGGTGATCATTAAGAATCAGTATCCCCTCCCTGGGATTGAAGATCTTATGGATCAATTGATCGGAGCTTGTGTCTTCTCGAAGATAGATTTGAGGTCAGGGTACCATCAGATTCGAGTTAAGTCTGAGGACATCCCGAAGATAGCGTTTAGGACGCGTTATGGTCACTATGAGTACTTGGTTATGCCCTTTGGTGTAACCAATGCCCCTGTTGTGTTCATGGACTACATGAACAAGACCTTTCACCCTTACATTGACAAGTTTGTGGTGGTCTTTATAGATGACATCTTAGCGTACTCCAAGACTAAGGAGGAACATGAGGAGCACTTGAGGGTTGTCTTGCAGACCCTTAAGGAGAAGCACTTGTATGCCAAGATGTCTAAGTGCGAGTTTTGGTTAGAAGGGGATAATTTCTTAGGTCATGTGATCTCAAAAGGTAGGATAGTCATTGATCCAGCTAAGGTTGAGACGGTGCTCTAGTGGGAGGCGCCGAAGTCAGTGACTGAGATTAGGAGTTTATTGGGTTTAGCAGGGTACTATAGAAGGTTTATAGAGGGTTTCTCTAAGTTAGCCTTACCCTTAACCCGTCTCACTAAAAAGGGATAGTTGTTTGTGTGGGACTCTAAGTGTGAAGAGAGTTTCCAAACCCTTAAGAATATGTTAACATTAGCACCAGTTTTAGTGTTGCCTGATCCTAGTAAACCACTCGTAGTATACTGCGATGCATCGAAGCAAGGTTTAGGTGGAGTGTTGATGCAAGATAGAAAGGTAGTAACTTATGCTTCTAGGCAGTTGAAAACCCATGAGAACAACAACCCTACCCATGACCTAGAGTTAAGAGCTATGGTATTTGCCTTAAAGATATGGAGGCGTTACCTATATGGAGTGAAGTTTGAGGTCTTTAGTGATCACAAGAGTCTGAAGTATCTCTTTGATCAAAAGGAGTTGAATATGAGGCAGCGTAGGTGGATGAAGTTTTTAAAGGATTATGAGTTTGATCTAACCTACCACCCAGGAAAAGCCAATGTGGTGGCCGATGCCTTAAGTAGAAAAACCTTGCACGTCTCCGCTTTGATGGTTAGGGAGATTGATCTGATTAAGGAGTTTAGAGACCTGAGTTTAGCTTAGGAAGTTTCCCCTAAGAGCATTAGGCTTGGAACCTTGAAGGTTACCAATAGTTTGATGGATCGGGTTAGAGAGGGTTAGAAGTTAGACCGGTATCTCTTAGACCAGTGTGAGTTGCTTGAGCAGGGTAGAGACCTTAGTTTTAAGGAAGGAAGCGATGGAGTCTTGAGGTTCAAGGATAGAGTCTGTATACCAAACGTCCAGGAGCTTAGAAAGTTTATCCTTGAAGAAGGACATAAGAGTGAACTGAGTGTGCACCCATGTGCCACTAAGATGTATCAGGATATTAAGAGGATGTTTTGGTGGCCTAGGATGAAGAAAGATGTGACTGAGTTTGTGTATGCATGTTTAGTGTGCCAAAAGGCTAAGATAGAACACCATAAGCCATCAGGAAATATGCAACCTTTGAGTATCCCAAAATGGAAATGGGATAGTATTTCCATGGATTTTGTGTCTGGACTCCCTAGGACTCCAGCTGGTTTTGAGGCTATATGGTTGTTGTGGATAGACTGACTTGTTGTGGATACACTGACTAAGTCCGCCCATTTTATCCCTATGAACATGGAATACCCTTTGGAAAATTTGGCTAAGCTATATATCAGAGAGATAGTTAGGCTACATGGTGTACCTTCTAGCATAGTATCAAATAGAGACCTGAGGTTTACCTCTAGATTCTGCCATAGTTTGCAAGAGGCCTTAGGTACCAAGCTTAGGCTTAGTTCAGCTTATCACCGGTAGATTGATGGGCAATCTAAGAGAACCATCAAGTCCTTAGAGGACTTGCTAAGAGCTTGTGTGCTAGGACAATCGAGTAGTTGGGACAAGTTTTTGCCCCTGATAGAGTTTACCTACAACAATAGTTTCCATTTCAATATTGGGATGACACCCTATGAAGCTCTTTACGGGAGGAGATGTAGCACACCCTTGTGTTGGAGTGAACCTGGTGATAGTGTTATACTAGGACCTGAAGTGGTGCAAGAAACCACTGAGAAAGTAAGGATGATTCAGGAAAATATGAAAGTGGTACAGAGTAGGCAGAAGAGCTACCATGACAAAAGGAGGAAGGCGCTCGAATTCCAGGAAGGTGACCATGTGTTCTTGAGAGTTACCTGGCAACTGGGGTTGGTAGAGTAATGAAGGCGAGGAAACTTACTCCGAGATTCATTGGTCCTTACCAAATTTTGAAAAGAGTCGGCGAAGTCGCCTACCAAATAGCCTTACCACCGTTCTTGTCAAACCTTCATAGTGTCATCTTGTGTCTCAACTCAGAAAGTATGTTCATGACCCTAGTCACATGAGAGTCCCAGATGCCATACAGTTAAAAGAGAACTTGACTTTTGAGGTACTGCCCCTTCGAGTTAGGGATAAGAGGGTGAGGCAGCTAAGGGGCAAGGAGATACCTTTGGTCAAAGTCATTTGGAGTGGGGCTACTGAGGAAAGTTCTATGTGGGAGCTGGAAAGCAAGATGATGGAGTCGTATCCGCACATTTTCAACAAAGGTGAGTAGAAATTTCGAGGACGAAATTTTTATAAGGTGGGTGGAATTGTAACACCCTGTTTTTCCGTTAAGTGCTTTGGTATGCTTGTTTGGTTAATTAAGCCTTAAGACTTAGCTTGAGGGTTAAGTGGGACTTCTAAGCTTGAAAATCCCTTCTCTTAGGCTTGTACCTTATGACCTTCTGAGTCACAAGCACGACCATGCTTGTCAAGCAGCATGACCGTGCTCATTGTGAGTGAGTGTCTCACTAACACTGAGTTGAGCACGCCCATTCTCAACAGTGAGCATACCCGTGCTCAAGGGCAGGACGTGCTTCGTAAGCACTAAGTCAAGCACACCCGTGTTCAAGGAGGAGCACGACTGTGATCGGGTCTGTGCCTTTATAAGAAGAACAATGATCGAGGGTTTACGTCATAAACCCTATTTTGACGACAGCAGCCACCCTAGTGCAGCAGCAACCCCTTTCTTCGCTATTTTCTCTAAACCCATTGCTTGTTGGAGTTTTGGAGACTTGTGGAAACGTCTAGTTCGTCAGTGTTGATCGCTATAGGTGGTGGTTCCTTCCCCTTTGAGTTTCCTTTTCTATCATTTGAAAATGGGAACTAATTGGTTGATGTTCTTGTTTGACCAAGTCTTGGTGATATAAACATTGATTCACAAAGTAAAGGACCAAGCATTGAAGACTCACATGGACCCATGGCAAGGTCAAGGCTAAGAAGAATCCAAAATACTCTAAACAAGAGTCCAAGATACCTAGTTAGGGATAGGACTTAGGACCTTTGTATAGAGTAGAGTTCATGTAATAAAAGTAGGGATTAGGAACCTTGTATGGAGTAGAGTTCATGTAATAAAAGTGCTTATAAAAAAAACTGCACTTGGGTAATTTAGGCTTTTGGGCTTTTTCTTTGGGCTTAGGCTAATTAGGCCTCTTGTACCAAGTAGGCCCAACATAGGAATCCTACATTGGGCCAAGAGAGGCCCACACTTGGGATTAATAGGGAAGGAGGCGCAACTTGCACCATTAGGGAGGATGAGCACTTTTGCTCATCTATAAATAGGCTCCATGTAACTCATTTTTCAAGTTGAATTCATTTGAAAGGTTTTCTCATACTTGAGATTTCTAGAGAGAGAGAGAGTTCTCCTCTTCTTGGTTCATGAGTTGAACCATTGATTCTTATCTTGAATTTTCATATGCAAGTGGTGAATCCTCCTTTGGCTTATCAATTCAATCTTCTTCTCAAAGATGATTCAATTGTGGCGCCTTCCCCTTCATCTTCTTCCTATTCCATTTTCTACTTTTGTTCTTTAATTCTTGCACTTTAATTCTTACAATTTACTTTCTAGTCATATATCAATTTTTCTTCTCTTTTACTCCATTTTGTTTCTCTTGATTCTTCACTTGAAAAACAAGTTTCATATCAATTGTGCTACAATTGTGTTTGATATCAAACTTTGAAACAATTAGATCAAAGAAGATCCTAAAATGCTTAGTGATCAATCCTTGGTCACATCACTTGGAGAGTTAATTGAGCCGCTTAAGGGAACGTAACCAGTTCGTCGTTTAATGTCTTGTTGTGGAACCTTCAATCTAGGTATGGGAGAAGAATAGTGTATACACTAGGCTAGGGAGTAGCGTTAGATGAAAGGTTCCCATAACCCCGTTTATTTGTTGCTATATCTGTTATAGATGCAATGCTTATTAATTTGTCTTGTTCTGTGAGTTTCGGTATGAATACCTATGTTATGAATGTTGTTGTTATGATATGGATTATGTTGATCATGTTTACTGAATATGATGTTGATTGACGATGATGTTGCCGTTATCTTGAATATGCTAATAAGACCCTAATCAGATTTAATTAGGACTCTTAGTTAACATAGGAATTATGGGATTAATTCCCCAATTCTTCATAAGACATGAACTGTGTTAGTGACGGGTGAGGTTCCATGCCAAATGATTTAGTTAAGACCCTAGGATCTGATTTGAGAGTGTTAGGGAACAAAACCCCAAGAACAATTTTGAATCTGCCCAGAACAGTACCACCCGCTCCAGGAGCATGGTTGTGCTGAACAGGGAGCACGACCGTGTTCCCAGTTAAATTCTGGAAAACAGGCCGCGCAGTGATCACGGTCGTGCAGGACGGTGAGCACGACCGTGCTCCACTTAAGTAGCAGTACGACCGTGCTGAGGGTTAAGCACGCTCGTGCTCCCCCTTATGGTCTGTTGGACGGATCTATGCAAGTATACCCAGTCGTACAAGTAATAAAAAGGTAAGAGGGATATCGTTCCCACGAGGACTGAGACAAGTACTAGCACGTAACAAATCAACTACTATCTAAGCAGATATTTGGATGGAAGGGAGCTCTATATTAAATACCAAGCCAAACAAGAGTTGAAATAAACAAAATAAAAGGAACAAATTCTTTTAGTATTTTTATCAAACACTTGGAATGCGAAAAGGGGACTTTTCAAATATGATGGAAGATGTTGGGATTAGACTTCGCTAAACCTTTGCCTCATGCAATACGAAGACCAACAATCCAGTTTATACTTCAAATATTAAAATCAACCCACAAGATTAATCAAGTCTCAATTCCTTAGATGACATGAGCCTAAATCCCCTAATTAGACCCTAATTCCTTAGGTGACCTAATTAATGAATTTGCATTAAGAGTAGGGATTACACGATTACTAATAAACCAAAATCCATTCCTAGATGCAAGGTTTACTAGGTGATTAATTCCAGATCAAGAAATGATAAGAACGTCCCGATTGCAAATCAAATCTCAGAACGATTCATGGATGATCAGACCATAAAAAGCATTAAGCATAGGAATCAAACACTAATTCAGAAGCATAAACACAGATCAATAAATCAAGGCAAATACATGAGATTCAGTTTAGCTACATCTAATCACAACAAAAAGGGATTTAGCTACTCTTGATCATAGAGAAAGCCAAAAGAAAAGCAATAGGAATAAGGGAGAGAAGGAACTCCATGGAAACTTTCCACAGCAGTCACAGCAGCCCCCTGGTGCAGAGAATCCTTTTAGGGTCCAAGTCCTCCCAGTCCCTTTTCGTCTCCAAAGTCTCCTTTTTGATTTTTTATGATTATGGTCAAGCATTTTTTTCCAAATCACAAGAGAATCTGAATTATGTGGGCCCCTGCCACAATTTGCTTCACGCTGATTTTGTCTTCAATGACAAGTTCAATCACAATTGCCTCTTGCCACAATTTTCTCCACGCTGATTTTGTCTTCAATTACAAGTTCAATCACAATTTCCTTGCACAAATTGCTCCACACTGATTTTGTCAATTGCATAAGTGATGGAGTGAGTTATTCTTTCTTTTTATTTGGACGTGGACTAATTATTGCAAATTTCAATTCATGTTTTGCTTAATGTGGTTGTAAGCCAAATCTCCAAGTATCACGCTAACATTAATTTGGCAAAGCCAAATTACTTTTTCCATATTCAATACCATCTACGCGGGACCCACGATGCCTTGAGGTTGAAATCAATTTCCCCATCCAAACTTTTGTTCTTGCTGTACCATGGAGAAACAGATTTAATTAACATTGTTCCACTTGACATCTTGTTCTTTTCTTTCTTTAATTTCATAAGTCATGCTCCTTCTTCATTTTTGATATCTTCCTAAAAATCAAAAGAAAAATATATGAGAAAATTAACTAAAATCTAATTAAAATTAATTAAATGCACACATTGACTCTAAAATAACCAAAATAGGAAAACAAAGTCTAATTTGGGTTAAATCAAGCATTCAACTCAATTTAATTGAGGAAATCCATTTTAAAATAATAGATAAAACATGATAAGCCAACGGATTATCAAAATACCCCAAACTTAAACTTTGCTTGTCCTCAAGCAAACTAAAACTCAAAAAGACTCAAAACTGGGTAAGCTCAATGGACTCAATTAATTTCGCGCAAATTTCATGCATTTTTATCAATTCAATTTTTATTAAATGTTTTCCCTTTTCTTTATAGTAATCCCTACATTCATTTACTTCAAACAAAGAGAATTTCATCATTCATGCAATAATCAATCTAAGCAAAGGATCCAAGTTACACACAAAAGGGAGATCACCAATTTCAAACATTTTCCTTCCTCACAAGGGCATTTACTAATTCACTCATTCGCTCAATTTGTCTAGGCTATCAACTTTCACTCAATTTCACATTTCAAGAGCACTTTTCATGAATTTGATTTTCATCTCAAAAATAGTTCCCACGAAAACATGCATGCAACATCAAAAGGTCTTTTAAAGGTTGTAATGGGGCATGGCTAGAGGTAGGATATTCAAAGGTACTAGGCTTTACATCCCTAGGAATTAAGAGAGAATAAAACTTTTTACACTTTTATTTTCACTTTAATTCCTTTTTCCATTTTTCTTTTTGATGCTTTGGGTGGCTGCAACCTATTTCCTTTGACACCCTTTTTTTTTGCCCTTTTTTTTTGCATTTTTTTTTGCCTTTGGCTTCAACCTTTATTTTTCTTTTTCTCAACCCAAAATAACATATCAAACCCTTGTAGCCACCCCAAACTTAGTTTCTTACAACCCTTCTCTTGCTAAGCTTCCATGCTCTCCTAAATCCTAAGATTTGGTTAACATGGTTTTTTTTTTGGATTTTTGGCTTATAACATAAGGTCATCAAGAAACAATAGGCTTATTAGGCTCAATGTGGCTAATTAGGGAACATGCATTAAGGTAGGTTCAATTTAGGCCAAGTAGTTATTTCAAAGAAAATTGCCTAAATCATTTGGTGCAATCACATAAACATGCAAACCATGAAGAGATTCAAGCAAATCCGGGAAAGTGCAACTTAAAAGTGATTCACACAATTAAAAATAATGTTGGAGGCTCAAATTCCTCACCTGGACATTTTTCGCAAATTGTTTGACCGAGATACAATCCCTAATGTGTGCATCCTTTCACCCCAAACTTATCATAAATTATGCAATCACAATAAAAGTTCTCAAAGTTCAATTTTCAATTTTTCACATTGGGATCAATTTTCAATTTTCAAATCATTAGGGGAAATCATCAAAAATCAATATTTATCATGAAATCCATTTATGCTAAATTTAATAAAATCCATTTAAGCTCGTCGACAGAAGACTCACACACATATGACTCAAGTAAAGAAAAGCAAAATAATTAAAAAGAGAAGGGTTTAGAAAAACTCATTGAAGACGCTTCCACCCGGATCCCATAGCTTATAGCATAAGGGCCAAGAGATGCTCAATATGTAAGATCCTCCTCCCGGATCCCATAGGTTGTGAAGTGGTGATTGCAGAAGCAATATGAATCTATCCACAATTCCTCCTGGCAGGTGTGTGAAAACTCCATTGACCTCTTTAAGTACAATAATGAACTCACTTCCTCTCGGGTCAAATGATATTTTCACAAAGAAATTTGACAGACAAGTGGAAGGGACTAACTTTGCAGTGTCCACACATGCATGTAAGCCAACATATTTATCCAATACAGCAATTTCAGGTTTCTTAGCAAGCATGGTGGAGTGAATGTTTTCCAAATGACTTGTCTTCTCAATTGTTCTTTCCCAAGGATTTGTGAAAGGTAATTCCTCTTCTCGTGACTCGTCTACCACCACCACTTCATCTTCATTTTGATCCATCCCCATAACCATATTTTGCTTAAATTCTGCTTCACGTGGCTCTTGGGGAATCACTTGTAAGCATGGTGGTGGAGGTGGTAAATACGAACAAAAGGTTTCCCATTCCTCCTTGGAGCATCTATATACAAGCCTACCCGTCATAAAATCAACTTGTGCTGGAATATCATGATCTCCCAAATCTATGTAATCTCCCCAACACCAGTTGTTCTCCAAAGTGTGACTTGAGGCTTCGTCATATGGATAATAATGGTTGTCCATGAATTGTATCCACCTTGCACAACCAAAACTCAAAAGAAAAGATCAAATATATACAAAAAAATAAAAATAAAGAGAAACAGATAATGAAACAGAAAAAACAAAATTGTGCTTAAATTAGTAGTCGAAATGGGTATGCTAATATTGAAACACAGTCCCCGACAACGGCGCCAAAAACTTGATGGAACGGATCTAGGCAAGTTTACCCAGTCGTATAAGTAATAAAGAGGTAAGAGGGATATCGTTCCCACGAGGACTGAGACAAGTACTAGCACGTAACAAATCAACTACTATCTAATCAGATATTTGGATGGAAGGGAGCTCTATATTAAATACCAAGACAAACAAGAGTTGAAATAAACAAAATAAAAGGAACAAATTCTTTTAGGATTTTTATCAAACACTTGGAATGTGAAAAGGGGATTTTTCAAATATGATGAAAGATGTTGGGATTAGACTTCGCTAAACCTTTGCCTCATGCAATACCAAGACCACCAATCCAGTTTATACTTCAAATATTAAAATCAACCCACAAGATTACTCAAGTCCTAGTTCCTTAGAGGACAAGAGCCTAAATCCCCTAATTAGACCCTAATCCCTTAGGTGGCCTAATAATGAATTTGCATTAAGAGTAGTGATTGCATGATTACTAATAAACCAAAATCCATTCCTAGATGCAAGGTTTACTAGGTGATTAATTCCAGATCAAGAAATGATAAGAACGTCCCCATTGCAAATCAAATCTCAGAACGATTCATGGATGATCAGACCATTAAAAGCATTAAGCATAGGAATCAAACACTAATACAGAAGCATAAACACAGATCAATAAATCAAGGCAAATACATGAGATTCAGTTTAGCTACATCTAATCCCAACAAAAATGGATTTAGCTACTCATGATCATAGAGAAAGCCAAAAGAAAAGAAATAGGAATAAGGGAGAGAAAGAACTCCATGGAAACTTTCCACAGCAGTCACAGCAGCCCCCTAGTGCAGAGAATCCTTTTAGGGTCCAAGTCCTCCCAATCCCTTTTCATCTCCAAAGTCTCCTTTTTGATTTTTTATGATTATGGTCAAGCATTTTTTTTCCAAATCACAAGAGAATCTGAATTATGTGGGCCCCTGCCACAATTTGCTTCACGCTGATTTTGTCTTCAATTACAAGTTCAATCACAATTGCCTCTTGCCACAATTTGCTCCACGCTGATTTTGTCTTCAATTACAAGATCAATCACAATTTCCTTGCTCAAATTGCTACACGCTGATTTTGTCAATTGCATAAGTGATGGAGTGAATTATTCTTTCTTTTTATTTGGGCGTGGACCAATTATTGCAAGTTCAATTCATGTTTTGTTTAATGTGGATGCAAGCCAAATCTCCAAGTATCACGCTAACATTAATTTGGCAAAGCCAAATTACTTTTTCCATATTCAATACCATCTATGCGGGACCCACGATGCCTTGAGGTTGAAATCAATTTCCCCATCCAAACTTTTGTTCTTGCTGTACCATGGAGAAACATATTTAATTAACATTGTTCCACTTGACATCTTGTTCTTTTCTTTCTTGAATTTCATAAGTCATGCTCCTTCTTCATTTTTGATATCTTCCTAAATATATATATATATATATATATATATATATATATATATATATATATGAGAAAATTAACTAAAATCTAATTAAAATTAATTAAATGCACACATTGACTCTAAAATAACCGAAATAGGAAAACAAAGTCTAATTTGGGTTAAATCAAGCATTCAGCTTAATTTAATTGATGTAATCCATTTTAAAATAATAGATAAAACATGATAAGTCAACGGATTATCATGGTCAGAACCTGAGATTAATGAATTAAAGGGGTGTTTACCCCAATTATCCCCAAATGATGAAATAATGCACTAATTGAATGATAATAAGTAGATAACTTGATTAAAGACTAATAAGATAACAAAGAGTGATAAGTTGGTTAAGACGGTGCCATAAGGGTCACCGCATGTTGATACGCTTTGGTGCTTTTTGGACAAAGTGCCCTCGACGCTTTTTGGTCGAGGTGTTGATGAGTTGGACCTTGGTGCTTTTTGGCCAAGGGGGCCTCATCCCCTATGGGTTAAGGTGTTGATGTTGACGTTGATGTTGGTGATAAGTCTTGGGTGCTTATTGGCCTAAGCAGAGGAGGTGGTTGTCTTGTTCTTTGTTGTGCTCATGCATTCATACGTTGAAGTTGATTAGTGGGGGATGTTCAACATAGGGGAGGTCGTCCAAATTATGATGATCTGTCCTAAGTCTCGGGTGGTTCACTCAAGGTTTGGTGAACCGTGCGCCCCCGAGGTGGCGTATCCAGTTATGATACGTCGGCTATCTAAGGGGTTCACCCATGGTTTGGTGAACTGCCGGCGTTGGTGCTTTTATGGCCAATGTGGATATGTAACTCCGAAGTTGACTTTCTGAGGTAGTTGGTTCCACATGCATAACGGAGTAGCGGAGTAGTGATGCACCGCATAACATATCTTGAATGTTGACTTGTAATATGTAAATGACGATGTATGATGTTTGTTGCTATGCCTGATATGATGTATGTTCATCTTATTCCCTATTCCCATGCCGTTGTGTTTACATGATTTCTTACTCCCGGTTTTCCTGTTTCTGTTGTTGCATGTATCTCTTATGCTGAGGACGGTGAGCAGCCAGTGGAGGAGTGACTCTGAGGAGCCGCGACTCTAGTTAGAATGTTTAGTTTGTTTATTTGTTTCAGTTTCAGTTTGTTTCCGTGATGTATCCGGATTTCGGTTATATCAGCTCTGTATGTGACATCGGGGTTGGATTTTCTTTATCTGTCTTGTTTATGTTATCTTTCTTTAAAACTATGTTATTTCTGCATTGTTTATGTTGAAATGTGAAACCGTTTTACTCAAGTTTTTATTTTATTCAAATAAATGCATATTTTTATAATTCCTCTTTTAAGTAAATGTTTTATATTAACGTACGGGGTAGAATGGTGTCACATAGTTTGTATGGACTCATCTTAATTTCCATTTTACTTCCATAACATATGTATATGAGTATGACTTCTCATCCCTTTGTATTTGTGTCTCTTCTTGTGTAATGTATGATTGGTATAGATGATTCTAAAGTGAATGAAGAGTGATAAGCCTCTGGCTCGACTAGTTTTATGCTAGTAAGACCATGGCTTTTGCACTAATTACTCGAGTTTCAATCTCGTTTTAGCCCAAATTTGGATTTAATTGTACTCAAGCAACATTTTGAGTTTCTTAAGTAGTTTAGGACATTTTAGTTAATTTTTTAGTCAAATAAAGCATTCACTGCTGGTTCATGTTTTCAGGTTAATAAGAAGAGCAAAAAGGGAAGGACACCTGAAGCAGAAGCCATCATGCCCAGGCCGTGACACTGGTCACGGCCGTGATAAGCTACCCATGAAAGTCAGAAAGGATCACGGCCCAGCCGTGATAAGCATCATGGGTGTGATGAGAAGATCATGAAAGTCAGAAAGCATCACGCCCCAGTTGTGACACCCATCACGGGCGTGATGAGGAGACCCAGGAAGTCAGAATTGATCACGGCCTAGCCATGGTGAAGGTCACAGCCGTGACAGATCAGCACCCATGGACAGAAGCGATCACGCCCTAGCCGTGATAAAGATCACAGCCGTGATAGACTAGAATTTGAATGCGCACCCTTGGCAGAATTGGTCACGGCCTGGCCGTGACGGCCATCACGGTCGTGACACGCGGCCTCTTTATAAATAGGAGCGCAGTAGACACAAAATCATCTAGTTTTTCACTGTTTACATTATACTTTTAGATTTTTGTTATGTCCTTGATGGAGAACTGATCCCCTTGGATTAATCTGCTGTAATCAGGTTCCATTGCCACTTGAGGTTCTGTAATTCCCAATCTTATTGCTATTCTCTTTCAATACTATGCTATATGTTCTGTTTGCTTAATTCAGGATTGTATAGAATGAGTATTGATTTGTTTCGATGATTCTATGTAACTATACATAATCGTGTTTGCTTAATTTGCGTGTGTTCAATCGTGTTTGCTTAATTCACGAGAGCTTCACCCCGTTTGCTTAATTCGGGAATTAGGAACATATATCTCGTAATGTCAATTTCGCTTGTTAATTGTTGCTACAATCGAAAAGAGATTATAATCCGCTTAGGGCTTGGAATTTTTATGAACCGATGATAGTGGGAAACCGAGAACAGTAGATTAATCGTTTTAATTATTGATAATCACTTATTTCTTAATTGCATTGTTTTCTTTTAATTGAATCTTTCAATCCTACCCCCCAAAAAAAAAAAAAACTGATTTTTCTGATAATAACAATTCAAGAGTCCTTGAGAGACGATACTCGAGTTGTCGTACCCTGACTACACTTTTTCAAACCACTCGCTTTTTGACCCGTGCTCGACAACGTGTCAAAGAGTAACACATTGGAACTTACGTGAAGTTGTGGATGCCTTAGTGTGTTAGGAGTTGAATTCCTTTTGTGTTATTCTTTTCTTTATGGGAATTTCTTAGCTATGATCCATGTGACATAGGGTTATGGGATTATCTTGTTTCAACTATTTATTCTTTATGTAAAACTTTTAAACGATTTATGAAACGTATATTTGAACTTATTCGATTTGAGACTTTGAGTTATGAATGGTGACACTCTTAACTATTGCAAAAATGTTTCTTTTATAAACTCGTATCTTTATTCCGCAAAAGAACCTTTGGCAAATTAGTATTTGTTTAATAAACATATGTTCGGGTTAAGGGTGTCACACCTATCACTTAAGAACTCCACAGTTAATCATGCTTGACTTGGAGCAGTTCTGTTATGGGTGACCTCCTGGGATGTTTTTGTAGGAAATGTGTGAGTGGGGAAAAAAGCACGCTGAAAAGACCCGTGTTGGTTTGTGGAGATAGTGTGACACCCTCTACCCCGCATGTATTTACAACAACGTAAAGGAAATAAGATAAAATAAAACACAAGCATATTATTTAATATAATAACATCCGTAGGGTAGAGAGTACCAAATGAACAAAACGTCTCAAACACTTACGGAAATAAAAACATAAACATAAATTGAGATAACATAAACCCAACCCCGATGTCATATGTTCGAGCTGGTATAACCAAAATCCAGAAAATACATTGGATAACAAAACTTAAATATAAAATCCTAAACTATGAGAAAATGGCTCCTCAGAGTCACACCTCGACTGGCTGCTCATCATCCTCTGCATATCAAGAAAAGGTACATGCACACAACAACAGAAAATGGGGAGTAAGAAATCATTGTATAAACATAACGACAAGGGAGCAATTAGCAAGATGAGAATACATCACAAATATAGCATGTTCTAACATAACAACATTAACACAAAAATATCATTCATATCATCTCAATCAAGTATGCTATGCGACGCAACACTAGTCCACTACTCCGTTATGCATGTGGATCCAAAACTATCTTAGGAAGACAATATCGGAGTTACATATCCACATTGACTAACAAGCACCAACACTGGCAGTTCACCAAACCATTTGTGAACCCATTGGATAGACGATGCACCGTACTCAAGGATGCACCACCACAGGTGTAACACCCTACTTTTTATTTTTCGATTTTTATTTTTTCAGTAAAAATATTTTCGCCGTATTAACCGATATAAATGTATTTATTTATATTTTTATCCGAGTTCATGGAGATTGATTTTTTATGAAATAAAATCATATTCATACTCTATCTTAAGGTAGAAGCTTAGGATAAAAATTTGGGTTAAAAATTCAGACGGAAATCGGTATGCGTTTTCACTGACAATATAATTTTACTGAGCAGAAAACCTAATTTTGACTCGTGAACGAAATGGTTTATATTTAAATCATATTTCCAACGAGTTTGGTTAGTTTGAAAATTTTCAGTCGAAAACGAAATATTATGCTTTTACGCAGGCGTAAAACCCTAATCGGGGAACCGACGAAGTCGAGAAAGGAGGTGCAAAGACAAAACCGGACACTGGAGGAGCTGAGTCATGGGATGAGTCACCACCATGACTCACCAAGCATTTATGAGCATTAAATGCAAGTAATCATGACATTTAGGTAATAAGACCAAAATACCCCCAAGCTTTCGCGGGTATTAACAAGACGCATCTACGCACTCTTAAACACTCATTTTATGTGGTTCAAAACCTCCCACATCTCTCCAATTTCTTGCATCCACCTCCAATAAATCTTACCTATTTCATTTTGCTTTCGTTTCATTATTTTCCTCTCAAAAATCGAAATCGGGTAAACGACGGAGCTGCGTATGGAAATTCCGGGAACCGCTAACGGATAGGATCGGTGACTCATTAGTGAGTCACTTTGTGTAGCCCAAAATCAGCCTCACCTCCATCAAATTTGAGCCACATAATTATTAACCATAGTTAGCAAAGTAACCCTAGTTAAGTTAATTATTAACTATGGTTAAGCTTATATTAATTTAATATTCACAAAACCCATTAAACCAATTCCTTATAACCAAACAAGGCATAAGATTACTCCTATATATACCCTCCAAACCGTGGCCTCCCTCCCCTTTCACTCATCTTCTTCATTTCTTCATAAATCACCAAAACTCCATTTTCTTCTTCAAGAGCTCCAAGTGCTTCCATTGAAGAACTTGTCAAGATCATCATCTTTTCTCCATATTCTTCATACACTTGAGGTAACATGATCATCTCATCTCTTGTTTAAGCTTTTGTTCTTCATATTTCATAGTTTTCCATTTCTAGATCTAGAACTTGTAATAATTCTAGAAAATTGTAGAAAAATCATAAAAATGTGAAACCAATTTCTATGATCTCGTTATGTCATCTACTTTCATTATCTAAGAGTGTGTGAGCAAAAACATTTTCAACCTATATGATCTTGATCTGGCCGAAACCCTAACCCTAAAGGTTAGAGGATTTTGTTTCAAATTTTAGTCTTGTAATAAGTAAACTATATTAGTTAAGACTCTAGTAACTAGGATCCAAAAGATGGCATTAAGAAGATAACCCTAAACCTATTTTCTAAGACTTGGCCGAACCTATCCCTAAAGTGTCAGATGGTTGTTATTTGATTAATTATAGTTATGTTGTTTGGTTCAAGGTGAAACTATTAAGCTGTGGTGTGATAGCGAGGAACGTCGAGTTCAAGATTTCGGTGCTAGCTCACGTGGGAGAAAGAACCATTCCATCGTCGGAACCGATAAGTAGTATATAATTTATAATAATGGTGTAGGGCGACCTACACCCTACTAGTGGTCGGTAATCGACAATACCAAAATCGTATTGGAAACTTTTCCGTAATACCAATGACGATTTGGGAATTGTAGGTTTTCGCCTTAGGTTGATTATTCATATTTGAGGATGTCTGAATTATGTAATTTTGACTGTTTGTGATCCGCTGGTTGAGGTATTCCATCTGCATGTGACGTATTATTGCGGTGTTTGAATATTTATGATATTGAGGATGTTCAGTGTCTGTCACGGCCGTGATGGTTGTCATGGCCAGGCCGTGACAGTTACATTTTGTAGAATTCTTGCATTTGATGTATGTCACGGCCGTGACAGAGTCTGACTTTGTTATATATTTGGTTGGACTATTATGAGTTGGTTATGATAAATTGCCTTATATGATATTGAGATGTTGGAATATTCTGTTGATTAAGGTGTTATGCATGATCTGCCTGGGTTTAATGCTATGCTTAGATGATTTTAAGGAAAGATATATATTGCTCGGAGGTATTTTGTTTGGGTGAGAGTTTTGAATATGAATTAGAGGTGCCTCGCTATTATTTTATAGAAGTGATGTGATATAGAATGTAAGTGGAGGTTGTGAGGAAAATCTTGAGGTACTAGGTTGCTATTGATAAAAATCAGTGAGAATCATATGTTGCATTGTTGTTCATAACCGTGTATTTGAGATACACGAGGTCTGAAGTTCTCGTGGACCGTTCCAAATTAGAATTTAAGTTGTGCAACTATAGTGTCATTGCTATGCATGAGCACCCTTGATTGAGTTGAGAGAGAAAATAAGGGTGTGCACCGACGGTACTGTGCAGCTATAGTGTCATTGCTTTGCATGAGCATTCTCACCAGGGATGAGAATGTGCACCGGCGTTGGGAACGTGTCACTTGGACGCTGACTGACATTCCTAACGAGGGATGTGTGACAGGATTAGTAGTGGCCACGTCAGCATAAAGGTTTAGTTGCATGAGTTGGAGGGTAGAGGATGATGTTATAAAGTATGGATGATTGTATATTGTGAGTGATGCATGTTTGTGACTATTATTGTATTATATGCTATGAATCTTTTCCACTTATGATGATAGAACTGTTTCTTATCTCCCTATTTCTGTATTTTTGTGTATGTTTACCCTGTTATGTTAGAAGACCGGATGGATGACTATGTTACTGAGGAGATGGATGGAACCCCATACGAGACGGAGGTTGTAGAGGAGTTGAATGACTGTTGAGCCACCGGCAAGTGTACCGGGTCGTTGCAAGTAATAAAATAAACACGGTAAGTAATTACCGAGGTCGAACTCAGGGATTGGCCTACCAATTCAACTAATCCACAGGAAATCCGATACGTTTGGTCAAGTAACAGAAGGTGGTTGAGAGAGAGAAAATAGGATTGTAATCTAAATTAACAAATCTAATAAAACTAAGCTATTAAAATCTGAAATTAAAATGTCCAAGGTCACAAATCCACCTACCCAATATGCATACCCAAGTGATGACGAATTCCTCCCTAAGTTCAATTACAATGTCAACCGGGACCCCCAAATTCTCCTAAATCCACTGTTGTGCTCATTAGGACGTATTCGAAGATTGGACTAATTACTTACTAGGTTTCATAATCCTAATCATCAAATTCTGTTAATTCTTGTTCCCTATAAGGTTGCACCGATCTCCTACTCACTGTCGTACAATATTCGAACGATGATCCCAATTCAAGTTCTAAAACGCGAATCGCCGATCAGCCTCAACACGTTTAACAAGTCAATCACGCGCGCATGTGATCAATGCAATCAAATCAGAATTGGAAAACAAGAATTGAATTAAAGGAGAGAGATATACATCACATGAACACTATACCGCCATGGGTGGCTTCATTGTTCCCTCAGATGAGGGGATTAGTTCCTCATGCTCATAGACAAACAATCGGACATAACCTCCATAGCAAAATAAGAAAGAAAAAGGGAGACGCAGCTCCAAAGAGAAAAGAAACTGGCCTAAACGCTACTCTAAACAGTGGCTAAAACTAGGATTCGGATCTGGATCCTTCCCCCCTTCAAATATGATCTGAAACAGCAATATATAGGGATTCTGTTTCTCGCCCGATCGCGGGGCGAGCATACTCTCGCGACACGAATATTAGTTGTGGCTCCATCCTGAGTTTGAATTCTCGCGAGGCGAGAGTGTGTTCGCGGGGCGAGTCTTCGAACCTTAATCTGTCACAGCCATGACCTTCATCACGGCTAGGCCGTGATGGTCTCTGTCTTCCAGGGTCTTCAGTATCTCGCGAGGCGAGAAGCCTCTCGCGTGGCGAGTCAGAATTGATGATTGTTGCTGTTTTCTTGATCTTGGTCTCGCGAGGCGAGCATCAACTCTGGGGCGAGTCTCTCCGAGAATGACAATTTCCTTTGTTTCTTGACTTTCCTTGACTCTCGGAGCTTCACTTCTAACCTGAAACAATAACAAGAAACAAAAAGCGTAATTCTATTCAAAATAGACTAAAAACTATAAAAATTACCTAGAACGAGTCAAAGTCCAACTTAGGAACAAAACAAGGCAAATTTGGGCGAAAACGAGAGTGAACTCGAATAATTTGCACAAAAACCACAGTCCATCTAGTTATAAAACTAGATAAGCCAAAGGCTTATCAAAACACCCCAAACTTAAACCTTGCTTGTCCCCAAGCAAGCTAAAACTCACAAAGGACTTAAGACTTGGCAAGCCTAAAGGAATCAATCGATTTCGCACAAATTTCATGCAATCAAAACAGTTTTTCTCCAATGATTTCCCCCCTACATCAACGTAATCCCCACATTCATTTACTTTAAACAATTGAGAACTTCATCATTCATGCAATCATTAATCTAAGTTGAGGATCAGAGTCACACACAAAAGGAAGATTACCAATTTCAAACAACTGCCTTCCTCACAAGGGTATGTAAAATTTCACTCATTCGCTCAAATTCGTCTAGGCTATCAACTTTTCACTCAATTTCACATATCAAGAGCACTTCCCATGAATTTGATTTTCATCTCAAAAATGGTTCCCACGAAAACATGCATGCAACATCAGAAGGTCTTATAAAGGTTGTAATGGGGCCTGGCAGAGGGTAGGATATTCAAGGATACTCGGCTTAAGTCCCTAGGAACTAACAAAGCATGATCATTTGACACATATTCAACTCAAATTCCTTTTTCCATTTTTTCTTTTTGCCTCGGGTGACTACAGCCTTTTCCTTGCTATTTTTTTCTGCTTTGCCCCTTTTCTTTTGGCAATTTTTTTTTACTGCCTTGGGTTTCAACCTTTATTTTTCTTTTTCTCAACCCAAAATGACATATCACCTTGTAGCCACCCCAAACTTAGTTCCTCACAAACCTTCTCTTGCTACGCTTCCATGCTCTCCTAATCCTAAGATTGGGTTAACATGGTTTTTCAGATTTTGGCTTATAATATAGGGTCATCAAGAAACAATGGGCTAATTAGGCTCAATGTGGCTAACTAGGGAACATGCATTAGGGATGGTTCCTTTTAGGCCAAGTAGTTATTTCAAAGAAAATTGCCTAAATCATTTGATGCAACACATAAACATGCAAACCATGAAGAGATTCAAGCAAATCCGGGAAAGTGCAACTTAACAGTGATTCACACAATCAAAAACAAAGTTGAAGGCTCAAATCCTCACCTGGACATTTTGCAAATTGTTTGACCGAGATACAATTCCTAGTGTGTGTACCCCCTCACCCCAAACTTATCATAAATCAAGTAATCACAATAAAATTCTCAAAGTTCAATTTTCAATTTTTCACGTGGGGATCAATTTTTCAAATTTCAGAACCTAGGGGAAATCATCAATGGTCAAAATAATTCATGCAATCAATCTATGCTAAATTTAATTAAAATCCAACAAGCTTGCCGACACACTATTCATACACAAACTCTTGATCTTCTCAAATTATTCAAGAGTGACAAAAAAAACAAAAAAAAAGCAAAACAAAAGTGAGGAGAGGAGAGGGTGCTCCCTGATCAAGTTTTCATGGTTGCCTCCTCATCCAATTGGTCTCACGGGCTCCCTTCTGTTGCATAGCATCCTGGAAGAACTCCTGCAAATTAAAACCTTAAGTGCATATTCGCGAGGTGAGAGTCCACTCCCGAGGCGAATCTGGAAAATTGTTATTCACACTTTCCAGAATAGCGAGGTGAGTAGTATCTCGCGAGGCGAATCTGGAATTCCAACAGATGATGATGCCCAGAATCGCGAGGCGAAAGTAGACCTCGCGACGCGAGACAGAAACGTGAGTAAGCCCCTGAGGTTCAGGGCTTCTGTCTCGCGCGGCCACAGTGGATTCGCGTGGCGAATCAAGCTTTTTTTTTTTTTAAATATAAATGAAAATGTCAGTCCCTAAGAATAAAGGATACCTAGATTGGGTTGCCTCCCAATAAGCGCTTCTTTAACGTCACTAGCTTGACTTATTAATAAGCATCCACCTGGATCCCATAGCCTGTGGTACAAGTGCCAAGAGACGCTCATCATATCAAATCCTCCACCCGGATCCCATGGTTTGTGAAGTGGCCCTTGCAGGAGCAATACGACTCTATCATTGATTCCATCTGGCCCGTGTGTGGAAACTCCATTGACCTCTGTAATTATGAACTCACTTCCTGTCGGGTCAAATGGTGTTTTCTCGAGGAAGTGTGCCAGACGAGTGGGAGGGTATAACTTACCAATGTCCACACATGCATGCAAGCCAACATATTTATCCAATGCAGCAAAATCAGATTGCTCGGCAAGCATGGTGGAGTCCACTACCACTTTATCTTCAAATTGAACTCTACCCCCTTGCTCCGGTGCCTTGTCACTTGCCAACTCCTCTTCCTCAGGTTGCTCTTCCTCAACATGTGGTAGTTCTTCCTCAACTTCCTGAGAACTAGTTTCATCCCAGTCAGATCCCAACACCCTACCGCTTCTAGTTGTTATGGCTTCGCATTGGTTCGTAGGGTTGTTCTCGGTATCACCTGTGAAAGTGCCTGGGAGACGCTCATCTAGTTGCTTTGCGAGCTGACCCAACTTCTCTCTTGCCGCATTCGCCTTCTCAAATGATATGGCCATCTTATCAATTGCCGCATTTGTTCTCTCAAGAGCCAACTCCCAAGGTTGTTGTTGTTGGGCCATCTTATCAATTGCCGCAATTGTCCTCTCAAGAGCCAACTCCCAAGGTCGTCTTCCACCATCCTGTTGAGGTTGTTGTTGCCAATTCTGTTGAGGTTGTGGTTGCCATGCTAGACCATCGCCAGCATTACTCCAAGCGAAACCCGGATGGTCTCCCCTCATATAACCCCAATACTGATTCGACTCGACTCGATAGTTGTCCTGGGGCACGCTGTCATAGAAATTATAGCATGAGTCCACATATTCTTGAGAGAAGTAGAAAGGACAACTCCAAGTGTCATGGTCTCCATTACAATATTCGCAACCCGGAAGCATTCCCTCGTGTACCTCGCATTCAAAACAAGGCAAGACCAAGTGGAATCAAAGAAGTAGAGAGAAATAATAGATAAATAAAAAATAAAAATAAAAAATAAAAATAAAAATAACTTAACCAAATAATCAAACTTCCCTAAAATTAGGAAAACTGGTTGTGCCAATCCCCGGCAACGGTGCCAAAAACTTGTTGAGCCACCGGCAAGTGTACCGGGTCGTCACAAGTAATAAAATAAACACGGTAAGTAATTACCGAGGTCAAACTCAGGGATTGGGCTACCAATTCAACTAATCCGTGGGAAATCCGATACGTTTGGTCAAGTAACAGAAGGTGGTTGAGAGAGAGAAAATAGGATTGTAATCTAAATTAACAAATCTAATAAAACTAAGCTATTAAAATCTGAAATTAAAATGTCCAAGGTCACAAATCCACCTACCCAATATGCATACCCAAGTGATGACGAATTCCTCCCTAAGTTCAATTACAATGTCAACCGGGACCCCCAAATTCTCCTAAATCCACTGTCGTGCTCATTAGGACGTATTCGAAGATTGGACTAATTACTTACTAGGTTTCATAATCCTAATCATCAAATTCTGTTAATTCTTGTTCCCTATAAGGTTGCACCGATCTCCTACTCACTGTCGTACAATATTCAAACGATGATCCCAATTCAAGTTCTAAAACGCGAATCGCCGATCAGCCTCAACACGTTTAACAAGTCAATCACGCGCGCATGTGATCAACGCAATCAAATCAGAATTGGAAAACAAGAATTGAATTAAAGGAGAGAGATATACATCACATGAACACTATACCGCCATGGGTGGCTTCATTGTTCCCTCAGACAAGTGGATTAGTTCCTCATGCTCATAGACAAACAATCGGACATAACCTCCATAGCAAAATAAGAAAGAAAAAGGGAGACGCAGCTCCAAAGAGAAAAGAAACTGGCCTAAACGCTACTCTAAACAGTGGCTAAAACTAGGATTCGGATCTGGATCCTTCCCCCCTTCAAATCTGATCTGAAACAACAATATATAGGGATTCTGTTTCTCGCCCGATCGCGGGGCGAGCATACTCTCGCGACGCGATATTAGTTTTGGCTCCATCCTGAGTTTGAATTCTCGCGAGGCGAGAGTGTGTTCGCGGGGCGAGTCTTCGAACCTTAATCTGTCACAGCCGTGACCTTCATCACGGCTAGGTCGTGATGGTCTCTGTCTTCCAAGGTCTTCAGTATCTCGCGAGGCGAGAAGCCTCTCGCGTGGCGAGCCAGAATTGATGATTGTTGCTGTTTTGCTGATCTTCAGTCTCGCGAGGCGAGCATCAACTCGCGGGGCGAGTCTCTCCAGAATGACAATTTCCACTGTTTCTTGACTTTCCTTGACTCTCGGAGCTTCACTTCTAACCTGAAACAATAACAAGAAACAAAAAGCGTAATTCTATTCAAAATAGACTAAAAACTATAAAAATTGCCTAGAACGAGTCAAAGTCCAACTTAGGAACAAAACAAGGCAAATTTGGGCGAAAACGAGACTGAACTCGAATAATTTGCACAAAAACCACAGTCCATCGAGTTATAAAACTAGATAAGCCAAAGGCTTATCAATGACGTTCCGTATGAAGTTGACACTAAAGAACAACCTACTGATCCTAATAATGTAGTGTAGTAAGTTTAGGGCCAGTGGGTCAATAAGATGTTTTGTTTTTCGTTAGTTATAAGCAAGTTGTTTAAATAAGTACCTGTGTGGGATCCTACTGAGAGGATACCCTAAACAGTGTTGTGTAAAATAAAGGATACTTATGTGTGTATTTATGTAATATAGTTTTGGTGTGTTTTATATTTGTAGAAGTTATATGATTATTAATTAAGTTTTAATTTTTACGTATTTTTAACAATAAGCGCCCGATTAAGTAAATAAATAATAAGGTTCTAATTTAATAATACAATGGGGCACAACGGGGTGTCTCATTTGGTGGTATCAGAGCAGTTCGATTCTAATCGGACTGTGAGGTCTAGGATATTGTTACTGGCCGTGTCTAGTTGAGTCCACATCGGATTTTAACTATGCTTAGAAGATGGGTAGTGTGTCCGAATCTGACGCAATAAATAACATTAGTGTGGCATATGGTATTTATATACTTGTCTATGTGGTATTATATGTCATACTGATAAGAGCGAATGATTTCTTTTACAGAATCATGGCTCGTGGAAGAGGACGTCCGATCGACAAGAATGTGTGAGAACTCCTGAAAGAATTGTTGGAGCTAACAATGTGGAAAATAATCATACCGGAAGTGGAGGAGAGTCACCTGAGACTCAAGATACCATGAAAAACATAGTTACTGCTCTGTTATTACAAACACACCAGAATGCTGAGATGCTACAGATGAACAAAGAACAGCAGGAACAACACAACCAAAGGAGAGCTGCAGCAGCTGAAGATGACGGAATGACTACTTTCCTGAAAGGGAAGCCACCCCAATTCCGAGGAGATTATGATCCAGAGAAGGCAGAATGGTGGATACAAGAGATCGAGAAGATATTCAATACCATGCGCTGCAGAGAGGATAGGAAAGTGACATATGCTGCCTTCATGCTAACTGGAAGAGTAGAGTCTTGGTGGAGAGGCAAGCGAAGATTACTGGATTCTGAAGGTAGAGTTATCAACTGGAAGCTGTTTAGTGACTGCTTCTTTGAGAAGTATTTTCCGCGTCTAGTTCGACGCGAGAAAGAAAGGGAATTCATGAGTCTCAAACAAGGCAACATGACTGTTGGTGATTATGCATCACGATTTGAGGCTCTGATTAAGTATTCTGAATTTTATCAGAGATTCCCAGATGAAGATTGACAATGTATAAGGTTTGAGGAAGGACTCCGACATGAACTCCAGCGCGCTATAGTATCTCTCTTGATATCCAAAGTTTTCCGAGCTAGTGGAACGATGCAGGTGCGATCGAAAGTCTAGATCGAGGGCTGGCTAATGAGCGAAACAATTGAGGAGTGGGGGTCCTACTCGACTAGGTTTTCAGAGGCGAGGAGGTAGTAACTCTCAATTGAGACAGAGACCATATGCCCGGCCAGTGCAGACACCAGCACCAGTGGTTAGAGCTGGTCAACAGCAGCAAGGCTTATCTTGTTTCAGATGTGGAGGACCGCATTATCTTAGAGACTGCATGGAGCGACCTAGTTGTTTTCACTATGGGAAAATAGGTCATATGGCCCGAGATTGCAGACAGCAGGCTAGGTAACCGCCGATAGCTGCAGGTAGAGGAAATGGAGGCAATAGGGGTGGAGCTGGGAGAAGAGTCATAACAGCAGGGCAACAGGGAGCAAGACCTCGAGCCCCTTTGGAAGAGTGTTGGTGTGAGAGGAGCTGAATCCTCTCAATCTGTTGATCTTATACAAGGTATGTGTTTGATAGCTGGTAGACTCTCGTATGTGTTATTTGACTCGAGCGCTACACATTCATTTATTTCGTATGAGTGTGTGGATCAATTAAAATTAACTGTTTCTCAATTACCTTATACCCTTACAATATCTACTCCAAATAGTAATCCTTTGACTACTATGTCTATTTGTTTCAGATGTCCTATAGTTGTTGAGAATAGGACATTTATTGTAGACCTTGTCTGTTTACCTATGCAACAGATAGATGTTATTCTTGGCATGGATTGGCTTTCGGCTAACCATGTAATGCTAGAATGTTCTAGTAAGACCTTATCATTTCTTGAGTCTTCTAGTATAGTCTCTGCCAATGAAGGATTATCCATGAGGAGTGACGATTCTCAGCAGTACGTGATGCTGTTCGCGGTGGAAACTATCGAGACCCCTAGTATAGATTCTATGCCTATTGTGAGAGAGTTTCCTGAAGTTTTCCCTCCTGACGTTCCAGGTTTACCACCAGAACGAGAAGTGGAATTCACCATAGATCTTGTACCCGGGACATGACCTATCTCTATGGCGCCTTATCGGATGTCACCTATAGAATTGGCGGAGTTGAAGAAACAGTTGGATGATATGTTGGGAAAAGAGTTCATAAGGCCGAGTGTTTCACCATGGGGAGCTCCGGTGTTGTTTGTTAAGAAGAAAGATGGAAATGCTAGGTTGTGCACGGATTATAGATAGTTAAACAAGGTAACAGTTAAGAATAAGTATCCGTTGCCTAGGATAGATGATCTGATGGATCAATTGAAAGGAGCAGGAGTATTTTCCAAGATTGATTTGAGATCTGGATACCATCAGATTAGAGTAAGGAAGGAAGATATACTAAAAACAACTTTTAGGACAAGGTATGGACATTACGAGTATTTAGTTATGTCGTTCGGTGTGACTAACGCGCCAGTAGTGTTCATGGATTATATGAACATGATATTTAGACCGTTCCTGGATAAGTTTGTTGTTGTATTCATCGACGACATCCTTATCTATTCTCGTACATGGGAAGATCATGAGAAACATTTAAGGATAATGCTGCAAGTTCTGAAGGATAGGCAGCTTTATGCTAAACTTTCCAAGTGTGAGTTTTGGATAGAAGAAGTCCAATTTATTGGACATGTGATCAACAAGGAAGGTATAGCAGTAGATCCAGCAAAGGTTGAGGCGGTTCTTAAATGGGAACGGCCTAAGTCGAGTAAGTGGAGTATGAAGTTTTCTAGGGTTAGCTGGATATTATCGGAGGTTTATAGAGGGTTTCTCGAAGATTGCATTGTCTATGACGCAGTTGACGAGGAAAAATACAGCTTTTGTATGGACGGACAACTGTGAGCAGAGTTTCCAAAAGCTGAAGGAAAGGTTGACTACATCACCTGTGTTGACTTTACCGGATCCATTAGGACAGTTTGACGTATACTGTGATGCGTCATACCAAGGTTTAGGTTGTGTTCTAATGGAAGAGGGAAGAGTGATGGCTTATGCTTCCCGACAATTGAGAATTCATGAGAGGAACTACCCGACTCATGATTTGGAATTTGCAGCCATAGTGTTCTCATTAAAAATATGGCGACACTTTCTATATGGAGCAAAATTTAATGTTTACAGTGACCATAAAAGTCTGAAGTATCTGTTCAACCAAAAGGAGTTGAATATGAGACAACGAAGATGGATGGAGTTTATCAAAGATTATGAGTTTGATTTACTATACCATCCTGGGAAGGCGAATGTCGTAGCGGATGCCTTTAGTAGGAAATCATTGCATGTGTCCGCAATGATGGTTAAAGAGTTGGAATTACTGGAACAGTTCAGAGATTTGAACTTAGGAATGGAGTTGGTTGAGGATAAAATTTGCTTAGGTATGATCACTATTAGTAGTGATTTTATGAGAGATCTTAAGGATAAACAGGCTCAGGATCTATATCTACAGGAGATAAGTAAAGGTATAGATGAGGGTAAAATTTCTGAGTTTAGTAGAGGAACAAATGGTGTACTGAGGTTTAGGGATAGAATATGTGTTCCAGAGGATTTAGAACTTAGGAAGGTGATATTAGAAGAAGCACATAAGAGTAAGTTGAGTATTCATCCTGGATCCACTAAAATGTATCAAGATTTAAAGAAATTGTTTTGGTGGACGAGGATGAAGAAAGAGGTAGCAGAGTATGTTTTATCTTGCCTGGTGTGTCAGAAGGCTAAGATAGAGCATCAAAAGCAAGCTGGTTTATTGCAATCATTAAATATCCCCGAATGGAAATGGGATAGCATCGCTATGGATTTTGTGGTTGGACTACCACAAACTCCTAAGAGACATGATGCGATTTGGGTTATCATTGATAGGTTGACGAAGTGTGCTCACTTCTTACCTATGGGTGAAAGCTATAGTTTAGAGAAGTTGACCCAAATCTACATCAAAGAAGTTGTTAGGTTGCATGGTGTGCCATCGAGCATTATTTCAGATTGAGATGCTAGATTTACATCTAGATTTTGGAAACAGTTGCACCATGCTTTAGGGACCAAGTTGAGGATGAGTTCTGCTTATCATCCCCAAACGGATGGACAGTCAGAAAGGACATTCAATCATTGGAGGACCTTTTAAGAGCTTGTGTTTTGGAACACACTGGCAGTTGGGATGAGTTCTTGCCATTGATTGAATTTACTTACAGCAATAGTTTTCACAGTAGTATACGGATGGCACCATATGAGGCTTTGAATGGTAGGAAGTGTAGGACCCCGTTATGTTGGTATGAGATTGGTGAAAATCAAGTCTTGGATCCAGATGTGGTGCAACAGACTACGGAACAAGTTAGGAAGATAAGGGAAAAGATGAAGGAAGCACAGGATAGGCAAAGGAGCTACAGTAACAAGAGAAGGAGACCTTTAGAATTCCAGGAGGGTGATCACGTGTTTTTGAGGGTCACTCCGAAGACCGGAATTGGCAGGGATATCAAAACTAGAAAACTTACTCCTAGATTCATCGGACCTTTCCAGATTCTTCGAAGGATTGGTCCAGTAGCTTATCATATTGCTTTACCACCTAACCATGCTAACCTTCATGACGTCTTTCACGTTTCCCAGTTGAGAAAATATTATCCTGATCCTTCACATGTTATTGAGTCTCAGTCTATACAACTGCGAGAAAATCTAGAGTATGAGGCTCTACCTGTAAGGATAGCAGATAAAGAGATTAAGGAGCTTCGTGGTAGACAAATTCCTTTGGTTAAGGTCATATGGGATGAAACTACTGGAGATGCTACTTGGGAACGTGAAGCAGATATGCAACAACGATATCCACATCTTTTCTGAAGTATGTAAATTCCGAGGACGGAATTTTTTCTAAGAGGGGTAGTAATGTAACACCCTACTTTTTATTTTCCGATTTTTATATTTTCAGTAAAAATATTTTTGCTGTATTAACCGATATAAATGTATTTATTTATATTTTTTTATCCGATTTCATGGAGATTGATTTTTTATTAAATAAAAACCATATTCATACTCTATCTTAGGGTAGAAGCTTAGGATAAAAATTTGGGTTGAAAATTCAGACGGAAATTGGTCTGCGTTTTCACTGACAGTATAATTTTACTGAGCAGAAAACCTAATTTTGACTCTTGAATGAAATGGTTTATATTTAAATCATATTTCCAACTAGTTTGGTTAGTTTGAAAATTTTCAGTCGAAAACGAAATATTACGCTTGTACGTAGGCGTAAAACCCTAATCGGGGAACCAACGAAGTCGAGAAGGGGGGTGCAAAGACAAAACTGGACACTGGAGGAGCTGAGTCATGGGATGAGTCACCACTATGACTCACAAAGCATTTATGAGCATTAAGTGCAAGTAATCATGACATTTAGGTAAAAAGACCAAAATACCTCCAAGCTTTCGCGGGTATTAACAAGACGCATCTACGCACTCTTAACCACTCATTTTACGTGGTTTAAAACCTCCCAAATATCTCCAATTTCGTGCATCCACCTCCAATAAATCTTACCTATTTCATTTTGCTTTCGTTTCATTATTTTCCTCTCAAAAACCGAAATCGGGTAAACGACGGAGCTGCATACGGAAATTCCGGGAACCGCTAACGGATAGGATCGGTGACTCATTAGTGAGTCACTTTGTGTGGCCCAAAATCAGTCTCACCTCCATCAAATGTGAACCACATAATTATTAACCATAGTTAGCAAAGTAACCCTAGTTAAGTTAATTATTAACTATGGTTAAGCTTATATTAATTTAATATTCACAAAACCCATTAAACCAATTCCTTATAACCAAACAAGGCATAAGATTACTCCTATATATACCCTCCAAACCGTGGCCTCCCTCCCCTTTCACTCATCTTCTTCATTTTTCTTCATTTCTTCACAAATCACCAAAACTCCATTTTCTTCTTCAAGAGCTCCAAGTGCTTCCATTGAAGAACTTGTCAAGATCATCATCTTTTCTCCATATTCTTCATACACTTGAGGTAACATGATCATCTCATCTCTTGTTTAAGCTTTTGTTCTTCATATTTCATAGTTTTCCATTTCTAGCTCTAGAACTTGTAATAATTCTAGAAAATTGTAGAAAAATCATAAAAATGTGAAACCAATTTCTACGATCTCGTTATGTCATCTACTTTCATTATCTAAGAGTGTGTGAGTAAAAACATTTTCAACCTATATGATCTTGATCTGGCCGAAACCCTAACCCTAAAGGTTAGAGGATTTTGTTTCAAATTTTAGTCTTGTAATAAGTAATCTATGTTAGTTAAGACTCTAGTAACTAGGATCCAAAAGATGGCATTAAGAAGATAACCCTAAACCTATTTTCTAAGACTTGGCCGAACCTAGCCCTAAAGTGTCATAGATGGTTGTTATTTGATTAATTATAGTTATGTTGTTTGGTTCAAGGTGAAACTATTAAGCTGTGGTGTGATAGTGAGGAACGTCGACGGAAAGAACCATTCCATCGTCGGAACCGATAAGTAGTATATAATTTATAATAATGGTGTAGGGTGACCTACACCCTACTAGTGGTCGAGTAATCGACAATACCAAAATCGTATTGGAAACTTTTCCGTAATACCAATGACGATTTGGGAATTGTAGGTTTATCGCCTTAGGTTGATTATTCATATTTGAGGATGTCTGAATTATTTAATTTTGACTGTTTGTGATCCGCTGGTTGAGGTATTCCATCTGCATGTGACGTATTTTTGCGGTGTTTGAATATTTATGATATTGAGGATGTTCAGTGTCTGTCACGGCCATGATGGTTGTCATGGCAGGCCGTGACAGGTTCTGTTTTGTAGAATTCTTGCCTTTGATGTCTGTCACGGCCGTGATGGCTATCACGGGTAGGTCGTTACAGAGTCTGACTTGCACTTGATATCTGTCACGGCTGTGATGGCTATCACGGCCAGGCCGTGACAGAGTCTAACTTTGTTATTTATTTGGTTGGACTATTATGATTTGGTTATGATAAATTGCCTTATATGATATTGAGATGTTGGAATATTCTGTTGATTAAGGTGTTATGCATGATCTGCCTGGGTTTAATGCTATGCTTAGATGATTTTAAGGAAAGATATATATTGCTCGGAGGTATTTTGTTTGGGTGAGAGTTCTGAATATGAATTAGAGGTGCCTCGCTATTATTTTATAGAAGTGATGTGATATAGAATGTAAGTGGAGGTTGTGAGGAAAAGCTTGAGGTACTAGGTTGCTATTGATAAAAGTCGGTGAGAATCATATGTTGCATTGTTGTTCATAACCGTGTATTTGAGATACACGAGGTCCGAAGTTCTGTTGGACCGTCCCAAATTAGAATTTAAGTTGTGCAACTATAGTGTCATTGCTATGCATGAGCACCCTTGACTGAGTTGAGAGAGAAAATAAGGGTGTGCACCGACGGTACTGTGCATCTATAGTGTCATTCCTTTGCATGAGCATTCTCACTAGGGATGAGAATGTGCACCGGCGTTGGGAACGTGTCACTTGGACAACTGACTGACATTCCTAACGAGGGATGTGTGACAGGATTAGTAGTGGCCACGTCAGCATAAAGGTTTAGTTGCATGAGTTGGATGGTAGAGGATGATGTTATAAAGTATGGATGATTGTAGATTGTGAGTGATGCATGTTTGTGACTATTGTTGTATTATATGCTATGAATCTTTTCCACTTATGATGATAGAACTGTTTCTTATCTCCCTATTTCTGTATTTTTGTGTATGTTTACCCTGTTACGTTAAAAGACCAGATGGACGACTATGTTACTGAGGAGATGGATGGAACCCCATACGAGACAGAGGTTGTTGAGGAGTTGAATGACGTTCCGTATGAAGTTGACGCTGAAGCACAACCTTCAGAAAGTGAGTTCCTTTAAATTGAACTTCTGGGAAGCCATTAATGCCAAAGAGTCGTTCTAAGTATGCATTAAATGTTTAGGGACGTTGAGCTTTGACATATGCGACCAAGAGTACACTTTGTTCTGAGCAGTTGTTGTTTCAGAAATCGCAGTAGAATTACTTTTGCTTTTTACTTGAAATATCTAAAAGCTACCTACTTGGTGCAGAGGTAGCGTGTTTATTCCTTAAAACCTTGAAAGAATGATTTTTTTTTTATTCTTTATGCTTGGTGCTTTTGTCCAGAGGTCTTCGAGATCCTTAAGGAAGGCACTTTTTCAAATAAGGTTGACTTGGACTTTCTTCTGACAAACTGACAATTTAGACGGGTGCAGTAGAATCCATAAATAGACGGGTGCATTTATCCAGAATTAGACGGGTGAACAAGTTTATTTCAGACGAGTGATCTACTAAAGGTTCTTCAGAACTTGTTCTTTGCCACGTCATCTTCTTGAGTAGAGCTTTGACTAGGAGTTGACTTGGTCTCTGTCTGAGTGGTCTAATTTTCAGACGGGTGGTTTTTCAGACAAGTTAGAAAAACTGTTGCTTTGGAAAAATTAGATGGGTCAGATTTACACGAGTGACCTTAAGTCCATTTTTCTTCACACTTAAACAGACTTATCAGTAATTTCACATGGTTCAATATAATCATACTTAATATATTTGGAATCATCAAAACTTAGAGAATTTACACATCGAATGTGTTTCAGACTTATGAGGTCTCAACAGTTACCTTAATTGACACTAGCACGCGTGACTTCTCTCTCAAACAGACGCAAGAACACCAAGAACTTCAAAGGGTTCGAAGGAAAGGGAAAATGAGAGGTTTCTGTCACACTAGGGTTGCTAAAAGTGTCAAAATGAGGGTTAATACTCATAACCCTCTACAACACTTATAACACCCCGATTTCTTGATTAGGATTTAAGGAAGAGATTAAGGATAATTAACGACTTAATCGTGTTCCCTAGGTGTTAGTTAGCTTGTGTTTCAAGTTTGAGGAGAATCGGAGTTGAAACAGATCCCGAACGCAAACAAACACAAACCGAGCTATTAATTGGCTAATTAATTAATTAATTGAGAAATGGAATATTAAAATTAGGTCGGGTTTGAACATAATAAGTTTATAGGAGTGACCTAAAATAATTTAAAAAAATATTCCAGCAGTCGGTTGCGTGGGAAGATGCTGAAGAAAACACCCGGTTATGCTGATGGAGCAACACTCAATGACACGTGTCGTGACACCAAAGTGACACCTAGAATTCCACTAACCAAACCTATCCTATGAACATGACACTTGTACTCCACTCACATTTCTACCGAATCCTAAAAGATGTTACCTAGCTACTTAAGCCAACTAACATATACTAAAACATGACAGCTAGCCTAATTAACATGCAAACCTAACACCTAAGACACCTAATTTAACATAATATAAGTAAATTAAAGAAACTGAAAGTGAAGTCTTCAGCTTACTTCACTCACGACATCAGAAAAGGACCAAGGGAGAAGCTGAAACAAAATTAGAAGAGAAGGCAGCCATGATGGTTGTAGCACTTTGAAGCTGGTTGGAGCAGTTGAAGTGAAATCGTCCTCTGACATTTTTACGCTGTTGGATCTTTCTGAAATTTTATGAGAGGGTTGACGACTGGTGGTTCTTCATATCCAACGGTCGTAATTTCGAAACAACCATTAGAGTATGAGATATTCATCTTGCACAGTGGACTTAGATGGTGAGAAACTCAACCCGTATACCATCTAACATGTCGCCATAGAACGGCCATCTGACGTTTGTTCACCGTTGGATCGAACTGAAACTTTGTGATAATGTTTAGGACATATTTTTATTCATTGTCACCGTTCAGTTTTGTAATAAAGGTCTTCATCTGGAGATATGGAGCTCGTACAGTACCTCTATTTTGGTAGCTTTTCCATTGGATTCTTGAGCTCACTTTTGAATCCGACCTTCCCTAAGTCCAGCCGATGTTCTCATTTGTGGAAGTTTTTGGAAAGCATGTTTAGGTTTGTGTCGATGTACGAACGCATTTGAGCTTGTTCGAGGAAATTACGCACGTCAGTAAGGTGGGAAGAAAGTAACCGACATCATCAGGGAGGCAAGCCTAGAAAAGTAATTATATATGCATGTGTGTAGGGTGCCCCAGTCCCTTATAGTATGTCGAATAATCGACAATGGCTAAACCCTATTTAAATAATATTTTAACGTTGCCTCGGGCTTAGTTGTTGTAGGTTTATCGACGCAAGGCTCGAACCCTAGGTTAGAGAAATTGTGTTGATTGGGGTTGTCTGATTTGCATGTTGATATGTTGATTGCTATAGCATGTTCAAGTATGTTGATCGATGTGATTGCTGAAATTCATTATTATTATATTCATGAATATGGATGGTTGATTGAATAAATGGATATATGACTGTATGGATGAGTTGAGAGTTAACAACGTGGTAATGCCTTGAGACTATGGCTTTGAGGTAGGGGATGTATGGGCATCCATTGTGAGTTTGTGACTGTGTGAGAAGGTTCCGGTGTTAACTCAAGGGTGTTTGTTGCATTGCATTTTTCCAAGTGGCGAGCCATATGACTTGGAGTCATACGAGGTTAGTTGTACTCGAGTATGAGTATGGATCACGGAAGGGGCCTGTGAAGAGACCTTGGGGATTTCTGGAACTGGACTTGGGAGGCTCTAGTGACCATTAGGTAGCTCCTAATGTGTCATGTACCCCGGTATAGCCTTGTTTTCCTGACATTACCCTGAGTATCCACATCGCAGGTGGACGTTTGGAGGTGAGTCAGACACCTCTATTGGAGTTGAGCTCATAGGGGGATGCACTCTTATGGGTCACGACGAGCGGGAAGGTTACCTGGACAAACTAACTGGCGTTCTTTGAGTAGTGAGTCTCGGTCAGGAGAATGTCTTGGGTTTGAGACCCGGATGAGAGATATCGGCCGACATGCATACGAGTGAGACTCCTTAGAGGATAGATCTGAGAGTTAACTTCGAGGATGTACTGTGTTGGTGTGACTTGGAAGATGGTTACTTGTTATCTGCTGTATGTGTTATATGTATATGTGATTATTGTTCAATGTGTCCCCATCCCCATTTTATGACTATGTTCTGTTGCTTATCTCCCTTTTTCCCTCTACGTTTCTCTGTATGTATATCCGTTAGATGAGCGCCAGTAGGACGGCGGCAGCAGTGGACTTGGGCTACCAGTCGAGACATTATCTGCAGAGGATCCCTCCTAGGACACTGATACTCGGTGACGTTGAGATCGTCTACCATGACGATCGTGGATGGTAGGTCAACATAAACATATGAACATGTTAACAAGGAAAGGGTCATGGGTAACCCTTCGTCTTACGTTACCCCCAAGCCTACATACTCATATTATTTCTTCTCCCCATACCTGGTATGAAGATTCCCAAAATTATAACATTGTCAAACTAGACACGTTCCCTCGAGCGGCTCAACGAGTTCCCCGAGCCTTAAACGATAATAGCGCGCTACTTCTCTCCCAAAACTAGAGCAAGAACACCAATAACTTCAAGGGGTTCAAGGGAAGGTAAAGGGAAGAGGTTTCTGTCACACTAGGATTGCCCAAAGTGCCAAAAAGAGGGTTTGGGTCATAACCCTCATGGAACTGCTCTATTTATAGACTCTAAGACCTAAGCACGGCCTTGCTCTCTGTTGAGCACGACCGTGCTCAATTCCTGAGGACGGGGCGCTCTAATATTTCCCTTCGAGACCATCTAAACGACTGAATTGGCCACAACACATAATATATGTCTTGTAGATAATTCTATTAGCTTTCCAATGCCACAAAGATCACCTTGATCGGACATCTAGAACTCAAGATATGACCAAAACAGTGGAACATGTTACTAGGACTCTAAAAGGATTAAACCTTTCTAAGGCTAAACTTAACATCTAAAGCACACACATAAGCACTTAAAGGCTTAACACGAAAAACACGGTGTTTCAATTCCACCCAACTTATAAAAATTTCGTCCTTGAAATTTCTATCACCTTGATTTGTTAAACTTTCACCAACTAGGCACATGCCTTGGGTTAAGTCCTTGGACTCGGAGGCTCTAACCAATCAGGAAGAATTAAAGGTTCTCAATAGTAAGCATCATTATCTATAACAAGTATAGATAATTCAAACAAAACACGTAGAAGACTCGTAACAAACTCATACCATGTCCGGACAGGACTAAACTGCTCTGATACCACTAAATGTCACACCCAACTACCCCGCATGTTATATAAGGGATAAAAGGCATATAATAGATATAAAATAAAATAAAATAAAATAACTTACATCCTTTATAAAAAGGTTCATGGGTAGAAAGGTCCCACATGAACAAGTTCAACAAACGCGGAAAACCAAAACATGTTTATAAAGAAAACATAACATTAACATATAAACGAAACTCAACCCCGATGTCACATTACGGAGCTGGTATAACCAATCTGATAAACAACTCGGATAACAAAATAAACTAAACATCAACTAACTACTAGAAGCGGCTCCTCAGAGTCACTCCTCAGCAAGCTACTCATCGTCCTTTGCATAACACAAAAAGGGTACTTGCAAAGCGACAACAAAAGACGGGGAGTAAGAACCATATATATAAACATAACGACAACAGGATAGTTGGTAAGATGATCATACAACACATAGCAACATAGCATTTGTAACATAGTCATCATACCAACAGAACGACACATCACAGTATAACAATATAATCATCAATCGTATAATGCAATGCCAAGCACTACTCCGAATGCATGTGGATCTATCTACACCAGGCGTACGATATCGGAGTTACATTGCCACATTGGCCATAGAAGCACCAACGCAAGTCCGGACCACCAAACCATGGGTGGACCCCTTGGATAGTTGACGCACCTTACTCTCAGATGTGCCACCACGGTGTATACATGATCCCCTTTCAGACGAATCCTGCAGACGTCCAAATCGCCTTACTCTCGGATGACCGCCCCCTTAACACCCTGGACAAAAAGCATCAGAGCCTCAACACTCTATCCAAAAAGTAACAGAGCCTCAGCACCTTGACCATTAAGCATCAAGGACCCCTTGGAGCGGCCACTAGGCTACCAAGGTACCACATCATATCACTTGGAGCGGACACTAGGCTACCAAGGTACAACATCTCATCACTTGGGGCGGACACTAGGCCACCAAGGTACATTATAATATTTAAGTTGTCTAACTTGTCTTCACTTTGTTTGGTGTCTTATTTTATTATTATTAGGGACAACTGGGGTGAACGACCCCTGTCCAGTTTTCTGTGTTCTGGTCAGCACAGGTGAGCACGGTCGTACTCACCCTTCAGCACGGGTGTACTGAGCTCACAGTCAAGCACGGTTGTGCTGACTGTTGAGCACGGGGGTGCTTAAGCTGCGCGCCCATTCATGGGATTCAAACTAGAGCATGGGCATGTGCCTTGTTAAGCACGGTCGTGCTAAATGGAGCGTGGTAAATCGATCGAGGTTTGAAGGGTCACAGACCCTTTGCCAAATCCTTGGGACAGTTCATAGATTCAACCTATTGGCTTTTACTAATCCATTGAACATTAGCTTCATTATTCTTAACTGTTCTTCATGTCTTATCATTAAGGGGAATTAATCCTTTAATCATAGCTTCGTTTTCAATGTTCCTAGAACACTCGCTAGTCAACCCTAAGGTATTTAACTAAGCCCTATAAACATAACCTTACCTCTCACACTAAATTCATGTATTATGAAAAACAGGGGAACCATCCCTTAATTATCATTATTATCATTAATGTATTTTAACGTCTTAACATCATTGTTGGCATTAACATCCTCAACAATCAACACTCATAAAGAGTACAACACAAACAACAGTCAATAGCGTCATGCTCATCATAATTATGGCATCACAACATTAACATATTCATAACAGACAACATCAATTAATAGTAAGAACATTAATACCAATATTATCATCACAACATATAATCATCAAATAATAATTAATCATATAAACATGTTAACAAGGAAAGGGTCATGGGTAACCCTTCGTCTTACGTTACCCCTAAGCCTACATACTCATACTATTTCTTCTCCTCATACTTGGTTTGAAGAATCCCAAAACGATAACGTTGGCAAACTAGACACGTTCCCTCGATCGGCTGGACAAGTTCCTCGAGCCTTAAACGATAATAGCGCACTACTTATCTCCCAAAACTAGAACAAGAACACCAAGAACTTCAAGGGGTTTGAGGGAAGGGAAAGGGAAGAGGTTTCTGTTCACTAGGATTGCCCAAAGTGCCAAAAAGAGAGTTTGGGCCACAAACCTCTTGGAACTGCTCTATTTATAGACTCTGAGACCCAAGCACAACGTTGCTCCCTGTTGAGCATGGCCGTGCTCAATTCCTGAGCACGGGGCGCTCAAATATTTCCTTTCGAGACCATCTAAATGACTGAATTGGCCAAAACACAAAAAATAAGACTTGTAGATAATATGGAGGCATTATTTGTATGGAGCAACATTCAACATTTTTAGTGATCACAAAAGCTTGAAATACTGTTTGATCAAAATGAGCTCAACATGCGACAGAGACGCTGGTTGGAATTTATGAAGGATTATGATTTCCAACTACAGTACCACCCTGGAAAATCAAATTTGGTAGCGAATTCCTTGAATAGAAAATCAATTCATGTGTCTGCAATGACGGTCAAAGAACAAGAGTTGTTAGAGCAATTCAAAGATATGCGGTTGGCGGTTGAAATGTCACTGGGAAAGATTTGCTTAGGTATGATTACTGTTTCCAAGGGATTGATGGAACAGATACGAGAGAAACAAGAAAGTGATCAGTACCTACTAGAAGAAAGGGAATTGATGCGACAATGAGCTATATCAGAATTCAAAGAGGGAACCGATGGAATCTTAAGGTTTGGTGAAAGGATTTGTGTACCGGATGATTTCGAGCTTAGAAAGTTGATTCTGGAGGAATCTCACAAGAGTAAACTAAGTTTACATCTGGGATCAACAAAGAAGTATCAAGACCTCAAGCGATTATATTGGTGGTATGGGATGAAAAGAGACGTGATAGAATATGTCGCTTCATGTTTAGTCTGTCAAAAGGCTAAGACTGAACATCAAAGACCATCAGGAATGCTACAACCTTTGAATATCCAAAAATGGAAATGTGATGGTATCGCGATAGATTTGGTGACAAGTTTGCCAAAGACCCGAAAGGGACATGATGCGATATGGGTAATAGTTTATCGACTAACCAAGTTGGCTCACTTTTTCCCCATCAACATAAAGTATTAAATGGAGAAATTGACTCAGTTATACATCGGGGAGATTGTCAGATTACATGGTGTACCTTCGAGTATTATTTCAGATTGAGATCCGAGGTTTACATTGAGGTTTTGGCAAAGTCTACAAGATTCATTAGGAAAGCTTAGATTAAGTTCGGCATATCGTCCACAGACGGATGGACAATCAGAGAGGACAATCCAATCACTTGAAGACTTGCCGAGAGCTTGTGTGTTGGAGCATACTGGAAGTTGGGATGAATTTCTACTGTTGATAGAATTCACCTACAACAACAGTTTCCACTCAAGCATAGGAATGGCACCCTATGAAGCTTTATATGGTTGACGATGTAGAACACCTTTGTGTTGGTACCAAGATGGTGAAAGTCTAGCATTGGGACTAGATATCATGAAATAGAAAATAGAAAAGGTGAAAATGATTCAAGAGAAAATGCAGACAACTCCGAGTCAACAGAAGAGTTATGCGGACAAGAGACGACGACCTCTTGAGTTTTAGGAAGGCGATCGTGTGTTTTTTGAGAGTCACGCCTATGACTGGGGTTGGCAGGGTAATTAAATCCAGGAAACTCACTCTGAAATTCATTGGACCCTACCAAATTCTTCATCAAGAAGGTCCTGTAGCTTACCAAATTGTCTTACCGCCTTTCCTTTCAAATCTTCATAGTGTTTTCCATGTGTCGCAATTGTAAAAGTATATTCCTGATCCTAGTCATGTCATAGTACCTGATACAATACAATTGAAAGATAACTTAACCTATGTGGCATTACCTGTAAGGATCGAGGATCAAAGAGTGAAACAGTTAAGAGAGAAGACAATCTCATTGGTTAAAGTGATCTGGAATGCAACGTCGGGAGATGCTACCTGGGAGTTGTAGGATAAGATGAAGGAACAATATCTGCATTTGTTTTAAGGTAACTTTAATTTCATGGACAAAATTCTTTTTAGAGGGGTAGTATTGTAACACCCCGTTTTTACTATTTTCAATATCGGTAAGATATATATAATTGTTTATATTTTTATTTCAGATCTAGAAAATGATTTTGGATAAAACAAAATCATATTTATACTCTACCTTATGGTAGAAGGTTACGGTAAAAATTTAGGTTTAAAATTCAGACGAAACCCGGTCTGCGTTTTAACTAACAGTAAGATTTTACTAATCAGAAAACTTAATTTTGACTCGAGAACGAAACAGTTTAGATTCTTAGCATTTTTCCAACGAGATCGACTATTTTGAAAATTTTAGAAAAAAAATAAAGTATTATACTTTATTTGAGTGTATTATCAATAATCGGGTAAACAATGGAGCCGGATACGAAACTGCAGAGCTGCTAATGGATGAAGACAATGATGACTCATGGAGGTGAGTCACATTGGCGAGTCATGGTGTGACTCACCATGTAATGATGATCTTATATGTGAAATGTCCATTATGCCCTTAACCATCTTTGAAATGCCAAGCTTGTCCCTATGTGCTTTTACCATTTTGTCCCTAAGTGAAAAATCATTTGGACCCTTTTACCCCCCATGTTACACAGTCATACACCCAGTTTACCACACTTGACCATTCATTTCACTTCATTTGCTCGTTTCTTCACTTTCCTACACACAAAAAACTAAGTTCTTTCTCTTAATTTACAAAGGGACTCTAAGATCTTGATCATTTCTTGAAATTCCAAAGGTATAGCCTTATGATTCATGATCATAACTTAACTTCTCTTGATAAATTTTCTTCCTATTTCTAAGTTTTCTTCAAGTTCCAATTCCTATATCTAGTTTTTCAAATAATTCTAGAAAATCATAGAAAAATCATTTTAATGTGAGATCAATTTATATGAACTCCATATGACTTCTACGTTGATCATCCAAGAGCTTTAAAAAATTAGAGATCCCTAGATATTTCTTTCTAACTTGGCCGAACCTATGATTCATATGGGTTAGGATGATTTTCTTCATTCTTTAACTTGTTCCTTGTTGGTTGTTCATGGCTAGGTTTTGTTGGTTCAAACCTTGAGGCTTTTGGTGAACAACATCCTTATATTACTTGACTTTCAAGTGATCAACAAAGGTATGAGCGAGATTACCATCATTTTACCTTAGGGTAGATATATTGGTGGTTTATTTAGTGTATATATGGTCTTGTAATTCCTGAGTATGAAATTTGTATATTTATTTGCATATGTGTATGATCCTCTTAGAGGATTTGCTTGATGCTTGGTTGTGATATATGTTGGTTTTGATCCTAATGATTTCAAATTGGAACCTTGGTTGTTGTTTGATTGATTTGTTGAAAAAAATGCCTAACATGATTAATTTAGGCCATTCGGCCATAATTGAGTAATGGAGTTCCATGTTGATTTAATTTGTTTCGACAATTTTTATAGGGATTGCATCAATAAATAAGAGTATAGAAATTGGTTTGGATTGATTTGGATTTGTATATTGAAAGATATGAATTTATGAGTCTTTAGGGACTAATATGCAATTTCTGAGAATTTCAGTGGCTATACTGAAATTCGTATTCATGTGTGTTAGGATTGTAATCCTTGATGAGATAAAACCATAGAAATTGTTTGATGTTAATTGGATTAATACATAAAAAGATATTAGCTTTTTAGTAAACAAGGACCTTTTTACAAACATTGTAAAATATGGGGCAGAAATGTAATTTCTGAAATTTTTCTGAGGACTGGGAAATTATTTCTATAGAAGTTATTTTGGTGTGATTTGAAGTTATAAATAAAAAGTTACAAGGTTTTAAGTAAATAAGGACCTTTTTGTAATTAATGAAAGATTAGAGACTAAACTGTAATTTTAGAAAATTTATGTAACTGGACAGTTAGAAACTGTTTTTTATATCTATCTAAGTGTCTTAAGACTCCAAAATGAGTTATTTAACACCCTGATTTTCACTTCTTTCTAATAACGGTAATAAATATATAAATGTATATATTTTTATCCGAGACTTAGAAAAAGATTTTGGTTGAAAATTCAGAAGGAACCCTGCTCGCATTTTCCCTGACAGTAAAAGTTTGCTAATCAGAAACCTAATTTTGACTCGCGAATGAAACGGTTAAGGTTTATATCATATTTACTACGATATTAGTCTATTTGAAAATTTTCGTTTGAAAATAAAATATTGTATTTTATACAGGCGAAAACTTCAAAATATCTTGCGAAAAACCTAAGTAGGGTAAACGACGGAGCTAAATATGGAGTGGGGTGACTGATGTGACTGATGTGGCGAGCATTTGTGGCGATCCTATCCGAGTCATAATGTCCATAATGGCATATAAATGCCTTAGGATATTTTGCAATTGAAATGACCAAAATGCCCTTGGTTTTCCATAGAAATTGCAAGGCTTGCCATCACAAATTTTTGACCAAATTGCCCCCACCTCTACACTTCTACACCCTTTCCTTCCCCTTGGTAATTTAGTTCATTTATCTCATCTTCAAACACTTAACACATTTTGCTCCAAAAACACTAAAACTCCATTGTTTTAATTTGCAAACAAGACCAAGACAAAGCCAATTTGGATTCTCCTTCCTCCTTGTGGTGCACAACCAGCCACACCTCCTCAACACCATCTCCACCACATAATTGTCTCCTCCATTCATGGCCACTCAATTGTCATGATGACAACCCCAAATATCTAGATATTTTGGACCTTAACCTAACCGAGACTTAGTTAACTTCAACCAAGGTTAGTCAACCATGATTCAAACTAAAATATCTCCTTTCTTATTTGTGGTGTGTAACACGACCACACCTCCTAAACACCTTCATCCACACAATTTCTAAGGCTCCAAGGCTGCCCACCCTTCACCACTTTTAACCATTTGTTCATCTTTCTTTTCAACCACAAAATTAACAAGGCTACATGGCTTACTTCTCTACCACACATCATCTTTTGATTTCATTTAAAACAAAATTTCTTTTGTTTATTCTCCTCTTCTCCCTTGCTTGTGCGCCAGCCCTCATCCTCCATACTAAACCATTTTCTCTTCATCATTCATCAAGAACACAAAGACAACTAAGAAAAACTTTATTGATACTTTAGCTTTCATGATCATACCCCACCGAAACCATACCAAAACTTTGGCCCTATTATGTCTGAAACTCGTAACACTTTCTACATGAAAGTTGTACCACTTCCTCTCTTCTTTCCAACGACCTAAAGATCATCAAAAGCAGTTAAGTATATTGGGAGATATGCCAAAATTACCAAAATTGCTCAAAATCCTGAGCATCACACTAGAACATCGGAAAGAAGACCCTTTACGCCCCTGTTCTGATCTAAATCAAACAAAACCTTAAACATCAAAGTTGTGTCTCTCCTTCTTACCTTTCCGACAAGCCAAATTTTGTAATTTTTAGATGAGTAGATCGTGAGATACACTCATAAAACCACCACATCCTCATAGCTGTCAAACTTTTTACAAGCTTTGGTTGATCATTTCTCTTCATCTTTTCATCATTCAAGAGGTAAAACCTCATCTCCTTGCATCACTAAGCCTTCTTATTCATTCATTTCATGATTTCATGCCATGAACATCACTTATTCAATTTCTAGATCTAATCATCAAAAATCTCTAGAAAATTGTAGAAACATCCATTTGATTTGAAACCAATTTCTATGAACTCTCCAAGACTTCTAGATTGATTATCTAAAAGCATGTTAGCAAAGAAATTTTCCTCCCTATTTTTCTACTCATGTTGAAACTTACTCCAAGAGGATTGGATGAGTTTTGTTTCATTTTCTTGAAATCTAACACTTGATTTAGTCTCTCTAATACTTCTAGTTGCTAGATCTAGAAGCTTGAGAATTTTTAAAATCTCTAGCCTATTTTGTTCTTCAAGGCCGAAACCCAGCTCTTGATAAGTTAGAAGATTTTGTTTCAATTTTTGAGTTATAGCCATTGATGTTGTCTTTCTAATCCCTAAGGATCATTGATCCAGAAGATTGTGGAATTTTGACATCCCTAGCCAATTTTACTCATCATGACTGAAAACTTAGTTCATAGGAAACTAGATGGATTTTGTTTCATTTTGTTAACTTGTGTTTTGATTGTGAAGGATAATTTTTTGTTTGTTTGAGTGAGTTTCGTGGAGAAAACAGAATTCCAAGAAGAAACTTCAAAGAGGAATCTGTAACTTCAAGAGTTAAGGGGAGTTTACCTGAGGAGTTTAAGATAGCCATATGCTATCTTAGAGTCGTCTGTAAATTATCTATTGTGGTTTTCTGTGGTAATTTAATTAATTGTTGTTTAATTTGCTATGTGTTTTAAATGTGATATGTTGATTTGTGTGATTGTAACTGAATTGTTAAGTTATAATTGTGATGTATGCAATAATTGTGATGTATGCTGTACTGTGTTGTGATGAAATTATCTACTGTTGAGTGATGGATTGAGAAAACTTGACAGGTGGTCAGTCTTTAAATTAATTTGAGGATAAAAGCTTAATAAGCTTAAATATTTAATCAAAGTGATCAAATTGTGGAGATTTGAGGAAAAGTGGAAAACTATTACTTTAATAATATTTTCGGTGGAAAATGAGTTAATGAGTGACAGTAAGGGCGGAACTGTGAAAAAATTTCACAGGCTTTAGTTTTACCAAAATAAATTCAATTATATTATAAAATGTTATTTAAAGTAATCATGTTACTAAAATAACACAATATTGACGTCGGAATAATTATTTATGATAGAAAAATCATTTTCACTTATAAAAGGTTTTTTACGTAAAATTTTGAGAAAACGATTTCATTTTGTTATTATGAATTTTATTTAGAAAGGATATTTTTAAAAGTTGATGTTGTTTATGAGAACAATTTTCAAGAATGAAGTAATTGGGAAGAAAAGGAATTTGTCTACGATTTTACGTTTTATAAACGTTTTTAACAGAAAAGAATTTCTATAAAGGAGTTTTATTCAGTGAAAATAATCATGTTAAACTTGGATATGTTTTCGGAGGTTTGGTTTTGTATTTGTTGTTTCACTGAGCGAAATTTTTTTTAAAAAAAAAAGGAAAAATGAACCTAGGAACCGAGACGTCGGGACTCTAGTGTTCTGTTGACACGTAGATAAGGGATCTGTGTTAGTGGACTGAGTGTCCTGTAAAAGTTTTGTGGACTGAGTGTCCTAAAATTGATATGGGGAATGTGAATTCTATATCCGCGAGCCTAAGACTGGTGCATCAGTTTAGGGCTTTGCGATTGAGCACTCAGACTTTTATGTCCTGTGTTGAGTTTAAAACACTTGGACTGATGTGTCATGTGTTTTCTTAAAGTGGAAAAGTCTTAATATAAAATTAAGCATGGTCATAAGCTTTGAGCTTCGACAAGGTAAGAATATGATGAAAAAGAAAACAAGGTGAGAATTAAAGTTTTCTCATGCATTAGTTGGCAGGCGTGCCATGTGTTGAAGTATAAATCATTGAGTCCTGAGTGGGCCACTGTATCTTTAATGGACTATGTTTCCATTTAATGCGATGACTATTGTGTCCTGAGTGGGCCAATGTATCTTTAATGGACTATGTTTCCATTTAATGCGATGACTATTGTGTCCTGAGTGGGCCAATGTGTTATGGACAATAAATTCCATTTATCGCAGTAACCATTGTGTCCTGAGTGGGATAATGTGTTACATTTTTGAGCAATGACCATGGTGGACTGAGTGTTGACCAATGTGTTATATGTTCTTTGGACATTGATTTATTTCGTTTTTACAATGATCCATGAAAAAAACCTGATCTGCTCAAAACGAAACAGAAAGTTGTGGGATCTCCGGAGATTAGATACCAAGTTAGAGCTTGAATATTGAAGTATCATGCATTTTTATAAAATCGCGATGACAAAAGTATTATGTTGTTTGGATAATTTCCATATGTTGTGACTATTCAAGTATATGTTGTTTTGTGTGTCGCGCATGTGGTTATCTTGTCAAAATTCATATATTGGTATCTCACCCTCGATATATATATGTTTTCTTCTGGTTTTGCTGTGGTACCTTGGTACCTGAGAGTAAATGATGCAGAGGATGCCCGGTTCGCTGTTGAGCAAAATTGGCAAGTGCACTAAATCGCTAACTGTAGTAATAAAAATATCGTCCTCGGGGACTGAACCGTTAACTACTAATTTACCAACTCAACTTCGTTTGAGCGACCAAATGGTTTGAAATTGGTTTTCACCAATAAATAAGAACATAAATTTAGCAAGGAACAGAAAATGATTTTGGTATTTTCAATTGAGAAAATTAGGCAACATAAAATTTGGGCTTTAACAATCAAGAAAAAATTGTTAGAGGATCGATTTCCCTGCCTTTCCTACTTGTTCAATCCTGGAAATTAACTTGAACAGTTTATCCAATTTCAAGAAACTGAGTTTTGTAATTTATCCCCTAATTCCTTAGGTGAATAAACCTTTCTGTCTAAGTTACTAATTCAATTCCTTGAATATTAGATAAATAGTAGAAGCGTTAAGAAAGATTTCCACTCAAAAAAATTAATTTGGTTGTGTTCTTATTCCTAAGTAACACGCGCAAATCGTTTATTCACAAACAGCGATTATGAACTCGAATTTTCCAATTGCAAATTCAAATAGTAGATAAACATGCAAACAGTGAATAAACTCTTGAAATTAAACAAACCAGAACAAGTAATTATCCAGAATCAAAACAAGTTATCTAGGCAGTTCCATCTATCTCTAACAAAATAAAATTAGCTAGACATAATAGAAATAGAACAAACTCCGGAAGAAGATGAAGGCAAGGTAGTCATCATGAGTCTCTACTCGTCAGCTTCAACTCTCTTGATTGCTCCCTTTTCTCCCCTCAAAATTGTATAGTTCTCTCTATTTTTCTTTTTTCCTTTTTTCTGTGCGGCTCCTTTTCTTTACGTTGTGCGACTCTCCACTTTTTCTGCGGCTCTCCCTCTTTCTACTATCTGGCACTTGTTGACTATGTTGTGGCACTGCCTGCCCTCAAGTTCTGACTTCCGCTCCTCTATATATAACCCAATATCGCTGATGCTGTAATGTTAACAATTTTCATCTTTTTTTTATTTTAATTGCCACAATCCCAATCATGATTTTTATGATAAAGAATTGGTATCCAAATCATCATGTGGGCACTTGTACAACCTTATTTCATGCTGACTTGCTCTTGGAATTTCAATTTGCACAATTCAATTAAGCATGCATATCTTCCATTTAATTGGATGTGGGCCCCTAGCACATTGGATTCATGCTGCTATTCTTATTAATTGCCAATTGAGATTTTAGAGGCAATTTAACTTATTAATTGCTATAGATCTCTTTTCACGTTGATTGCCTCCATTTGGGGCTGACTTGCGCTTTTATTTTCATAGTGCAAACAAGGTCTCCTCATTCAATTGTAATCCAATTCATTCCTTTATCTTCGTGGACCCCCTGCTACAATTTGCTACACATTCCCTTGCACAAATGGTTTCATGCTGGTCCAAGGCAATTGCAATTCTTCATATCAATGATCATCAATTTAATGACTTGGAGCCCCACTTACTCCATATCACAATATCAATTTGCCCAATTCTCATGCTGCTGCCACTTTTCTATCTTCTTTTTGCAATTTTCGTTAGAAGCCAAATCTATCAATCTCTTCAATTTTCCATCCCATCTTTATTATTTCCTACAAATGTAAATAAGTAAAAATACTATTAGATTAACTCTAAAAACATGAAATTAAACTAAAATATTCAAAATATTATTAAAAACTAAATTAGCTAAACTTAGGGATGAAACTCAATCAATCGATACAATTGGGAGCAAAAATCCATTTAATAAGCACACAAAAATCACATAATCTAGAAGATTATCATTCGCTAGAGGAGTTTAGTCCTGATTCTTGAGAAAATCGTTACATGAGAATTTGAAAACCTTTATATGGTTTAGAATTCAGCTGTGAACCATGATATATTTTCACAAAAAACTTGTATGCTGTGAAATATTTAATTTTGAATATAATCAATTTCTGTGTTTTGATTGAGTATTATGTAGTGTCACCGATGATATATGTGTGGAAAATTTTCAAAGTATTTCGTATAAGGAAAAAATTGTACCCCCATTTTCGGACTTATACAAAATTTTAAGCATCATTTTCTGAAAGAAACCAGCAAAGTTCTTTAATTTATTCCGTACGTGTTCACTAGGTAATACCAAGGGGGTGTTACAGAATGGTATCAGAGCTGGTCGAGTCTTTCGGGAACCTTGGGGAAGAGGTTTGTTAGGTTTTTGTTGTGTGATCTCTGGTTGGACTTTGTTTGAATTGTTTCTTTATTGAAAACAATGTGTGTTGACACACAAGTATGCGTGTTTTGGTGAGTTTTGAATTGGTTGAGACCTTGTGAGAACTCATGTTTAATAAAGGGTACTTATGTTCATGTTGACACGTTCGTTCATCCCTTTGGGATTGTGTTAGACATTTGAATGAGGTACCTGTCGTGGAATATTTTTCGGCAGTATTCCCTGAGAACGTTCTAGGTTGGCCGTTTGCATAGGATATTGAGTTTTCAATCGATCTAGTTTCTAGATTCGGGTTTATCTCTATCACTTTGTGTAGGAAGTCACCTACAAAGTTAATAGAGCTAGAGGACTCGATTCAAACTAGAAGATCTGTGGTTTAAACAGTTCGTTAGACCAAGTGTTTTCTGTAGGAAGCACTAATGTTGTGTGAAGGTTCAAGACTTCGTGTGAATTTGCGACAACTCAACAAAGTGATGTTTATGGTATTCTCTGCTATGCGTCGTTGATTTGATCGATCACTCGCGAGTGATTGTTGTCTACTCACAAATCGACTTGAGAACAAGTTATCACCAGATTGTAGTGAGGACATATTTATGATTTTGCGTCATTGATTTAACTTATGAGGAAATATCAGCTCTTAGTATGACTGAGAGACTGACTAACTTGTCGGTCATCGTACGCAGTTCAGAGAAGAAATACGGAAGACATCAACAAATCGGATTAAGCGTGTTTAGAAAGACCTTTGTGCTTGTTGAAAACCAAGGTGAACAAATTTGAATCTTCAACCTTAGGTGAGTGTCTCAGGATTAAAAAATTTCTTATTGTAATGTTCATTCCTTATTGACAATTGTTCCTCAAAATTCCTATGCTTGTATTAGACAATCACAGCGGACGTTTTGTACGTGCCAAACTTACTTTGCCGACCTTGATTTAAAATCTATCATGACTTATCAATTGATTCTGATAGTCTGGATATTTTCATATTTCTTTGAGAATATGTTATGAGTATTTCTTGAATTGTGTAACACAAATGGTTTCTTGGTAATAGAAGTTTCTTGATGAAACTTAGTCTAATCACGTTTACTTTTGGTAAATGTGATCCGGTCTGAACTTTTGCTGGACTGTTGTTCTTTTAAATCATTGTGTAATAAAGTCCTTGTGAAAGAATGAACTTTATTAGATTCATGTTTGTAAAGGTGTACCGATCATACATTTTTACATCCACGAATCTACTAAAGGATCTTTTTACATAAGGGATATTCATGTATCTTTCTGATAGTTATAATCTTCAAGACCATATCTTATAGTAGTTCGAACGGACTTGTCCCCTTTGATCAACTTTACCCTACATATTTTCCAAAACTTCATTTAAAGTGTGACCTATCTCATAAGTTATGAGGACGGTTATTTGATTCATATCACGATATCAACATTAGTTGAGTATAGTAAGAAAATAATTTGACGTATGAGACTCCACTGGTTAAGAAGATTTTGGTAGATTTTAATCATGATCGAGGAAAAGTTCGCTAAGGGAAATCTAGGGTAATGATCAAATGCTCGTAGCTAAGATTTAGTTGTATAATCGGAAGAATTACCGGAAAGTGTTTATAGTAATAAGCTGGCTGTGAGTAGAAAAGAGGAGTTCTTGAGTAAAACTAAGTGCTAGAAAAGTTCAAATTTTATGAGTTATATAATTTTACCCGAAGTGATTTCTTTTGAAGTGCAATAAGTTATTTTGAGGTTGAGATGTGTGAGGTGATATAAAATTGGAGTGGTGAATTATAATCAAAAGGGACTAAGACTATGATTGGATACTTTGAGTAGGGAGTTAATGCATGGTGCTGTAAAGGTATTGTTGATCTTGGTGATAATTGAAAGAGTTAGAGAATTTGAATAAAGTTTTCTAGTGGAACAATGATGAGAAGAGGAGTGATTAAGTTTTGATTATGTCCTTCGAGTGTGATAGAGTCATATGAAAGGTTGAGGATAATGAGGATAAATAGAACGACATAAGAATGAATTATGTTATGGAGTTATTGAATAAGAGGAATGAAGCGACGAGAAATGTATTGTAGGATCTTAAGGTTAAGATGATAGTATAAAATTCTGTTTAGTTTCAAGTCATAAAATTTCGAGGACGATTTTTTTTTAGTGGGGTAGTAATGTAACACCGCAATTTTCACTACTTTTTACTATCGGTGATAAATATATAAGTGTATATATATTTTATCCGAGACTTAGAAAATGATTTTGGATAAACCAAAGTCATATTCATATTATACTTATTCTTGTAAGGTTACCGTTAAAATTTTGGTTGAAAATTCAGATAGAACCCGGTCGACGTTTTCCCTGATAGTAAAAGTTTACTAATCAGAAAATATAATTTTGACTCGCGAACGAAACGGTTAAGGTTTATATCGTATTTAATACGATATTAGTCTTTTTGAAAATTTTCACGTGAAAATAAAACATTATATTTTATACTGGCGAAAACTTCAATTTTATTCGGCAGAGCTAAATATGGAGCTGGGGTGGCTGATGTGACGAGCATTTATGGTGATCCTATCCGAGTCATATTGGCCATAATGGCACATAAATGTCTTAGGATATTTTGCAACTGAAATGACCAATATGCCCTTGGTTTTCCATAGAAATTGCAAGGCTTGCCATCACAATTTTTTGACCAAATTGTCCCCACCTCTACACTGCTACACCCTTTCCTTCCCCTTGGTAATTTAGTTCATATATCTCATCTTCAAACACTTAACACATTTTGCTCCAAAAACACTAAAACTCCATTGTTTTAATTTGCAAACAAGACCAAGACAAAGCCAATTTGGATTCTCCTTCCTCCTTGTGGTGTACAACCAGCCACACCTCCTCAACACCATCTCCACCACATAATTGTCTCCTCCATTCATGGCCACTCAATTGTCATGATGACAACCCCAAATATCTATATATTTTGGACCTTAACCTAACCGAGACTAAGTTAAATTCAACCAAGGTTAGTCAACCATGATTCAAACTAAAATATCTCCTTTCTTATTTGTGGTGTGTAACACGACCACACCTCCTAAACACCTTCATCCACACAATTTCTAAGGCTCCAAGGCTGCCCACCCTTCACCACTTTTAACCATTTGTTCATCTTTCTTTTCAACCACAAAATTAAAAAGGATACATGTCTTACTTCTCTACCACACATCATCTTTTGATTTCATTTTAAACAAAATTTCTTTTGTTTATTCTCCTATTCTTCCTTGCTTGTGCGCCAGCCCTCATCCTCCACCCTAAACCATTTTATCTTCATCATTCATCAAGAACACAAAGACAACTAAGAAAAACTTTATTGATACTTTAGCTTTCATGATCATACTCCACCGAAACCATAACGACACTTTGGCCCTCTTACGTTCTGAAACTCGGAAGACTTTCTAAATGAAAGTTGTTCCTCTTCCTCGCTTATTTCCAACGAGCTAAAGATCATAAAAAACAGATAAGTATATTGCTAGATATGCCCAAATTGCCAAAACAGCTCAAAATCCTCAGCATCACACTAGAACATCGGAAAGAAGGCCCTTTACGTCCCTGTTCGGATCTGTATCAAACAAAACCTTCAACATCAAAGTTGTGTGTCTCCATATTACCTTTCCGAAAAGCCAAAGTTTGTAATTTTTAGATGATCAGATCATGAGATACACTCATAAAACCACCACATCCTCAAAGCTGTTAAACTTTTAACAAGCTTTGGTTGATCATTTCTCTTCATCATTCAAGTGGTAAAACCTCATCTCCTTGCATCACTAAGCCTTATTATTCATTCATTTCATGATTTCATGCCATGAAAATAACTTATTCAATTTCTAGATCCAATCTTAAAAAATCTCTAGCAAATTGTAGAAAAATCCATTTGATTTAAAACCAATTTCTATGAACTCTCCAAGACTTCTAGGTTTGTTATCTAAAAGCATGAGAGCAAAGAAAATATCCTCCCTATTTTTCTACTCATGGACGAAACTTACTCCAAGAGGATTGGATGAGTTTTGTTTCATTTTCTTGGAATCTAACACTTGATTTAGTCTCTCTAAAACTTCTAGTTGCTAGATCTAGAAGCTTGAGAATTTTTAAAATCTATAGCCTATTTTGTTCTTCAAGGCCGAAACCCAGCTCTTGATAAGTTAGAAGATTTTGTTTCAATTTGAGTTATAGCCATTGATGTTGTCTTTCTAATGCCTAAGGATCATTGATCCAAAAGATTATGAAATTTTGACATCCCTAGCCAATTTTACTCATCATGGCCGAACACTTAGTTCGTAGAAAACTAGATGGATTTTGTTTCATTTTGTTAACTTGTGTTGTGTTTTGATTGTGAAGGATAATTGTTTGTTTGGTTGAGTGAGTTTCGTCGAGAAAACAGAATTCCAAGAGGAATCTGTAACTTCAAGAGTTAAGGGGAGTTTACCAGAGGAGTTTATGATAGTCATATGCTATCTTAGAGTTGTCTGTAAATTATCTGTTGTAGTTTTCTGTGGTAATTTGATTAATTGTTGTTTATTTTGCTATGTATTTTAAATGTGATATATTGATTTGTGCGATTATAACTGAATTGTTTATTTATAATTGTGATGCATGCAATAATTGTGATGTATGATGTACTATGTTGTGATGAAATTATCTACAGTTGAGTGATGGATTGAGAAGACCTGACAGTGATCAGTGTTTAAATTAATTTGAGGATAAAAGCTTAATAAGCTTAAATATTTAATCAAAGTGATTAAATTGTGGACATTTGAGGAAAAGTCGAAAAATATTATTTTAGGTGGAAAATGAGTTAATGAGTGACAGTAAGGGCGGAATTGTGAAAAAATTTCATAGGCCTTAGTTTTTCCAAAATAAGTTCAATTATATTATAAAATGTTATTTAAAGTAATTAAGTTACTAAAATAACATAATATTGACGTCGGAATAATTATTTATGATAGAAAAATCATTTTGAGTTATAAAAGAATTTTTACTGAAAATTTTGAGAAAACGATTTCATTTTGTTATTATGAATTTTATTTAGAAAGGACATTTTTAAAAGTTGATGTTTTTATGAGAACAATTTTCAAGAATGAAGTAATTGGGAAGAAAAGGAATTTGTCAACGATTTTACGTTTTATAAATGTTTTTAACAGAAAAAAACTTTCTATAAAGGAGTTTTATTCAGTGGAAATAATCATGTTAAACTTGGATAAGTTTTCGGAGGTTTGGTTTTGTATTTGTTGTTTCACTGAGCGAATTTTTTTTTAAAAAAAAAGGAAAAATGAACCTAGTAACCGAGACGTCGGGACTCTAGTGTTCTGTTGACACGTAGATAAGGGATCTGTGTTAGTGGACTGAGTGTCCTGTAAAAGTTTTGTGGACTGAGTGTCCTAAAATTGAGATGGGGAATGTGAATTCTATATCCGCGAGTCTAAGACTAGTGCATCAGTTTAGGGCTTTGTGATTTAGCACTCGGACTTTTATGTCCTGTGTTGAGTTTAAAACACTTGGACTAATGTGTCATGTGTTTGCTTAAAGTGGAAAAGTCTTAATAAAAAATTAAGCATGGTCGTGATCTTTGAGCTTCTACAAGGGAAGAATATGACGAAAAAGAAAACAAGGCGAGAATAAAAGTTTTTCTCGTGCATTAGTTGGCAGACGTGCCATGTGTTGAAGTATAAATCATTGAGTCCTGAGTGGGCCAATGTATCTTTAATGGACTATGTTTCCAATTAATACGGTGACTATTGTGTCCTGAGTGGGCCAATGTGTTATGGACAATAAATTCTATTTATCGCAGTAACCATTGTGTCCTGAGTGGGCTAATGTGTTACATTTTTGAGTAATGACCATGGTGGACTGAGTGTTGACCAATGTGTTATATGTTCTTTGGACATTGTTTTATTTCGTTTTTACAATGATCCATGAAAAGAGCCTGGTCTACTAAAAAACGAAACAGAAAGTTATGGGATCTCCGGAGATTAGATACCAAGTTAGAGCTTGAATATTGAAGTGTCATGCATTTTTATAAAATCGCGATGACTGTCGGGTATGAATCCCATTGACAAAAGTATTATGTTGTTTGGATAATTTCCATATGTTGTGACTATTCAAGTATATGCTGTTTTGTGTGTCGCACATGAGGTTATCTTGTCAAAATTCATATATTGGTATCTCACCCTCGCTATATATCTATTTTCTTCTGGTTTTGCTGTGGTACCTTGGTACTTGAGAGCAGATGATGCAGAGGATGTCCAGTTCGCTCGAGGAGTTTAGTCCCGATTCTTGAAAAGGTTGGTGATAGTGGTAACGACCATAGAGGTCTTTCCTGGAGGTGTCTTGTAGTATGACCAGCCAAGGATATTTATTTATATTGGGTGTTTTTGAGAAAATCGTTGCATGAGAATTTGAAAGCCTTTATATGATTTAGAATTCAGTTGTGAACCATGATATATTTTCACTAAAAACTTGTACGCTGTGAAAGATTTAATTTTCAATATAATCAATTTCTATGTGTTGATTGAGTATTATGTAGTGTCACCGTTGAAATATGTGTGGCAAATTTTCAAAGTATTCCGTATAAGGAAAAACTTTTACCCCCATTTTTAGACTTATACAAAGTTCTTTAATTTATTCCATACGTGTTCACTAGGTAATGCCCAAGGGGGGTGTTACAAGTTTTGGACCATTAGAGTTTAAATTCATGGAAAAAGAAATTACACGATTTACAAACTTAATGACGTTCGGTCAAATTTTTAGGAATTTCCTATAAATGGAGAGGAAGATGTAAAATCAGTATTTCAACATCTTCATATGAGTATTATAACCTAGGAAATTAATATATTTGAGGTGAAGAACCATGTTTACAAAAGTATGGCTTTTGGGCCTAAATTTAGTAAAAACCGGTGAAAGCGTCGTTAAGTGTTTTTAAGGATTTTTGTGAAAATGTTTTGGAGAAACTGATACCTATGTATCTTTGATGGAAATTATTCTTGAAAATTTATTTGATTTTATCTAAAGGTTTTGGTTCAAAGACAAAAGGATTTTAGTCTTCAAAGACGAGATTTTAAGGTAAAATTCAAAAACGTAAGTCAAGAACGACTTAGTGAAAATACGAACGTAATAATTTATGACGTGGGGTGGAACACGACCTTATGTCATAAAGTATGGATAATTCATTATCCATATTCCATAAAATTTAATGGACTTATAATGATTTGTTTCCTTGGAAGCCAAGAAAAAGGCTCAATTAGAAAAGTACCGAGAAATAAATAATTGGACTTGTGTTCCAATCTCATAATGTGCTAGGATTTTTAATCAAGTACTTTAAGAACTTTAGATTGATGTTAAGTACCGGTGATTCATACTTAAGAACATCTAGCATCTGTTAGAGTACGTTGAAATTATTCCGAGGGAATCAAGATGTCATCCGGTGGATGGACGAGAAGAACACATTTTCGGCAAAGTTTGCCTAAAGACATGGTGAAACTATGTTCTGTAAGGCCGTTGTGCCTAGGAGATTGAGCTAACACTTTAATGCGGGTACGAATTTCGTAGTGACGGTCTGGTTGATACTCAGGGGTGTCTGGGTATGAAATACTCATATAGGCCCAGTTGGTTGCTCCTTTGTGGCATGGTGATCTTGCAATACATCGACATACTCGACTAGACATTACGTGTTTTCTGGTAGTGTAGGATGTTCCTGAAAAATCCTATGTGCACATTGCTGACCGATGTCGCATTTTATTACCCAAGGCTGGTGGATTCCAGAATAATCCTCCGAACCACTCTCTCTGACTGTTTGTTAAAACCATGGTATAGGGAATCAGAGGTCATTCCTCGAGTCTTAGATGTCTCCAATCTAAGAAAAACATTATCTCGTGATTATGTTGTTGTGAAACATTATTATTTCTGTTATGATTGAGGATATAACTGTATCTCGATAGTTATGCGTACTGTGTCATACCACTGCTTATCTGCGTTAAGTGTAAGATGAATGGGGATCTCACCTCATTTATGTATTTTCTGGTTTGTTCTATTTTACGTCGGGCGAAGATGACGATAGCGCTATTTCTCCATCACACCCAGCTGGAGTTTGAGATGACGTAGGGACATGGACACAGTTTCAATGGCTTTAGTATAGTGTATGTGAGGAGTATACTCACTATGTGGCGGTATATCATTCATGATTGTTATAGTTATGTGGGGATGATATTACATCATTGTATTGTATTGCCCAGCATGATCAGTCTTATGTCTATAATATATATTTTGTGGAGCTGCGTCTCCAATACTGTTACTATTATTATAAACATATTTCTAGTCTATTGTTATTTACTGGTGTTGGTATTTCCGCCTTTTTCTAAATATGTATGACTGTTAGTACTTGGGAGTGTTTGTACAATATTTATGCATAAGTTGATGTTATATGTTAAAGAGTATGTGTTGTATTATTTGTGAAAGAGAAAAGAAAAAAGTAAACCCTTATTTTTGGTAAAATAATTATTTTCCGCTTTACGTTCTTATAAAATAGAAATGTCACAGACAATGTAGCGCTCGAGAAGGGTGTTACACTCGAGCCATGATCGTGTTAAAAGAAATCATTAGCTCACATTAATATGGCATATAATACTACATAAAGCTAAAATATAAATACTATATGTTACATCAATGTTAATTTTTACGTACGGACTAACTACCCAACTTCTAGACATAGTCGATATCCGGTGTGGATCTAGCTAAAATGGCCAGTACACCCTAACCTCACAGTATGAACATAATCAAATTGCTTGGATATCACCGAATGAGACACCCTGATGTCCCATTAAAAGAACCATATTTTATTTAATTCCAAATTGTGATATTAACGTTATACGGTTACTTAATTAAAACTTAAATATAAAACAACCATCATACAAATACACACACACACACACACATGCACACATACATAAACATATACATCATATACGTACTGTAGAGGGAGTCCCATCAGTAGGATCCCAGATATACAAACTAGGACATAACCAAAAATACATCAAAGACTGAAAAGCAGAAGATGCCTCACCGACTCTCAAAACCCCAGTCCCCTCTCAAAAGTACATCAAAATTCTCACTCGCACCTATACACACCAATCTGGACAGCACTGGCCTGTACTATCACATACTACTACCTTCACTGTCACCCCTGAGTCTGGAGGGTCCCACAACTCCTCTGCTACTGCTAGAGGTACTCCTCCAAGCAGGCCTCTAAAACAGTCAGCGATAAGCTCTGCTGTCTCTGGATGACAATATAGAGGACTCAGATCCTGTCGTTCTAACATCGGGAAGCTCCGGTACCTCCGGAGCTAGCATATGATCGATATCTGGTACTACATGATCCTCCTCAGGAGCTGGTGCAATGATAGGCACTGGTGATGGTATTGGTGCTGGTGCTGGCTCTAGTGCAAGTGCCTCATGTAACACCCTGATTTTTCACCGCTTTCCAATATCGGAAATTTATATAAATACGTTTATATTTTTATCAGAGACTTAGAAAATGTGATTTTAACTGACAATATGATTATACTGATTAGAAAACCTAATTTTGACTCGTGAACGAAAAACTTTAGGTTTTTATTTAATTTCCAACATTTTTTGTTGTTTTGAAATATTTCACTAAAAAGTGAAATATTATATTTTATCCGGGAGATATATTAATCGGGTAAGCGACGGAGCTGAATACATGATTTCGGGGACATGCTAAGGGATAAATCTCAAGATGACTCATATAGGTGAGTCACCATGTGAATGCATTTATGATGCACATAGTAATGATGACCAAGTAGGAAGGTTTTGCATTTAGGTACTTATGCTTGTAGAATTTTGCAAGTTGGTACCACTTAATTGCACTTTGATCCTTTTGAAACAAAGATTCCTTGCTCCTTGGCCCCTCTTGTGCGCAGCCATACTCTTACAAATACCCTCCCTCACACTTCATTTTCTTCCTATTGCATTTTGCTTCATAAACTCATAAAAACACCAAAGTTAGTCTTTGATCTTTGCTTGGATTGATCATTTCACTTGTTCTTACTTGATCTTCAAGAGGTAAACTCTTAATCCTTGATCATCTAAGTCTTATTCTTCATGTATTTTGCAAATTCATGCCATGATCATCACTTTTACATTCCTAGATCAAGAATCTTTGAAAATCTCTAAGAAATGGTACAAAAATCCAATGATCATGAAACCAATTTCTATGATCTTATAATCACCTCTATGTTTATAATCCAAGAGCATGAATCAAACAAAAATTCTCTCCTCACTTTTCCAATCATGGCCGAAACCCACTTGTGTGGGTGGAGGAGTTTTGTTTCATTTTTGTGTTAAGTTATACATGATTTAATCCTTTTAGTTCTTATCCATATTGAATCCAAGTTGTTGAATCAAAATAAAATCCCTATTCTATTTGTTTCGAAATAGCCGAACCTAGCTCTAAGTGGAGTTAGAGGATTTTAATTCAACTTTTGTATTATGATCATTGATCTTATGTTCAATATGCTTAAGGATCACTAATCCAAGAGCTTAGGATTTTTGGGAATTTTTAGCCACATAAACTCCTCATGGATGAACCATACATAGGAAATATGAGTGTTTTTGATTGTTTGATTTATAATTTATTTGTTATGGTTTGTTGAAGGATAACATTTGTTTTGAGTACCCGAGTTCGTGGAGGAAACCAGATCTGAAACCGAGACTTCGTTGAATAGAAACTTGAATCTTCAAGAGGTAAGAGGGGATTTCCTGAGAGATTTTTCCGATGGCTACATGCTATCAAGTTGTTGGTCTGTATGATTTTTCTGTGGTTGTGGGGTTTGGTTTATGGTTGTGGTTCTTGATTAAAGATATGTTATTTATCTGTGTTTGTTTAAATGCATTTAATTATTTATTTACAGTGGTATATTATAGTGTTTTGATGCATGATCTGCCAGGGTTAAATGCTATAAAATTGTTGTTGATTGTTGTTTGAGAAGCCTGACAGTGGTCAGTGCCCAATCAATTAACCAGATAAAAGCTGCCAGGGTTAAATGCTATAAAATTGTTGTTGATTGTTGTTTGAGAAGCCTGACAGTGGTCAGTGCCCAATCAATTAACCAGATAAAAGCTTTAAGAAGCTTTATAAATTATATGCCATGTTTAACGGTGAAATATTGGAATATAATATTGATGGAAAATTTTATTTGGGAAAAATAAGGAATGTAGTAAAATATCATTATTTTAAGGATTTATTAGTGTAAAAGTAAACTTTGAGTCACAGTGGGGATGTAACCGTGAAATTATTTTTGTTCTGCTAATTTTTATGTAAGAAATTCTAGAATATTATAAAAAGTTATTTTAAGAAATTAATCTTAGAAAATTAACTTAATTATGATTTTTGAAAATTATTTAAGTGGAAAAAGCTAAGAATTGGCTTAAATGTCGTTAAAAAGGCTAAACGACGGTAATTTGGAAAAGTGTCGTCGACAAGTATTTCTAAAGCGGTAGTACGTATTTTGAACAAGTTTGAGCCTCAAGTGACTATCTTTTATGAAAACTAAATTTTTAGTAACCGATGATTTTATGAAAGAATTTCCCATTCGAAATGATCTTCCGAAGTCAAGTTTTCTCAACTGTGTTAAAAGTGATATGGAACTTAGTAACCGAGACGTCAGGGTGCTAAGGTTCTTATAGTGTTATGGCGTGGTGTCCTTTGGACTTTGAGGTCTTGTTGACGTGGTGTCTACTATATTAAAACATTTGAGATGTTTTCTATTACCACGAACCTATGACTGGTGCATCGATCTAGGGGTTTCGTGATTGATCACTCAGACTTTGAGGTCCTATATTATTAATGAAAGTTTTAATATGTTTAAAACTATGTTTGATCGTAAGATTTTAAGCTTCGGCAAGGGAATATTGAACACAAAGAAAAGTGACAAGAACAAAGTGTTTTTACATGCGTTCATTCGACAGACGTGCCTATGGCATTAATCTGGATATATTGGTGGATAAGATGTTCCAAACGGTGCCAATTCTATTCTGGATATCGTGGTGGACAAGGTATTCAAGATGGTGAATCTGGATATCTTAATGGCACGGTATTCAAGATGGTGTGCCTTATTTGGCTATCGAGCTTGATCAACTCTTTTATACGGTGTTGGGATCTCCGAAGATTAGGTATGAATTTAGATGATGTATATGAAGTGTTCATGCATAGTTTTCAAATGATGATGTTTGGGGTAGGAAAACCCATTGATGAACTGTTTACTTTATTATGAAAGCTTATGTTGTTATGAATATATATATGTGTCTCTGTTTCCTTTTCTGTCGCGCATGTGGTTGTTGTGTTAAATCCATATATTGGTTTCTCACTCTTTCATGTTTTATTGTCGGCTTCTCTACTTGTGCATATATTTATATCCAAGCCCAGATGAACCACTCAGGGGATTTCACTACTATTGGAGGAAGTTCCCTTAGTTCAGAGCAAGTTGATGTTCTCTTCTTCTGCTATGACTATCTTTAGTTACGACTAGCTTAGGTTTTTATTTAACTTATGTTTTGTTCTGAATGGACCTATACTTATTAAGGTCTAGTTGTATAATTAATAACAATTAAGTTGCAGTATAGTTGTATGATGTTATATATATATATATATATATATATATATATATATATATATATATATATATATATATATATATATATATATATATATATATATATATCCATATACGGTTATATTTACGATGTTGTTGTGGTTGTTAAAAAGAAAAAGAAAAGGGAAAACGTTTATCACCATTTTGAGAAATGATTACAACTTAAGAAAATATTATTTTCCGAAAGCAATCATCGAATTACTTTTAATTTTTTTCTGCACGTGTTTACGATGTAATGCTCAGGGGGGTGTCACACCTCAACTGGCACTGGAACGGGAACTGGTACCACCTCCGGCATCGGTGGCATTGGTGGTAACGGTGCATCTAGAAATACGATCGGGAATGGGAAAGTCTGTCCCACTCTGAAGGTCCCCACCAACCCAAATGGGGCTCCATTCCCTACGCTAGAAGTCACCAAAACGGGACCCGTATATACAACATACCGAGTGACTGGGTCCACTAGCCACCCTTTTGCATCTACAAACTCAAGCTCAAATGTCCCCGTGAGGGGGAACCCCGCCGGAGCCTTCATCCAAGGATGCCCCCCAATGAGACATCGGTGTGATCCGGGTCTCAGTAAAACAATAAAGAAAATGGAATACAAAAGAAAGAAAAACGGGGATAAGAATACATATAATATCAACATGGAAAGGGTTTAGTTACATTTAATCAATAACCATACACAAAACATGCATCACAACATATCTCTGTATATATGTACAACCATCCTCGAAAATATATTATTTTCCTCTACCCTTCACCATGATGCAATGTAATGCAATGTGTATGATAATGAGGCAGCGACCAATCTGGATATCCCACTAGTGGAAAATATACATTAGACGGTAAAGGTTTACGTCAGTTAACCAAAAGCTAGACGTTAAAAAGGAGGCGGTGGCAGTTTTGTAAATATCAGACTTCATTAATTCAATTTTAACGTCAGTTGTAAAAACAACTGACGTTAAAAGTGAAGTGACTCACTTTTAACGTCAGTTCAATAAACAACTGACGTTAAAAGTGAACCTTTTAATGTCAGTTCTTCATTGAGCTGACGTTAAAAGTGTCACTTCACTTTTAACTTTTGTTCTTTCATCAACAGACGCTAAAGGTTATTTTAATAATTTTTTTTATCTAGTATACGCACCCTTCCACATTGCCTTCCTCAAAGTTTCAATTTCACAATTGCTTTGATGTTTTGTGTTTCTGTTTTGAAAACTAAAATATATGTGCGAAGTATAAGTTGAATCTATAACCCAAACCGGATCTCATTCATTGAAAGGGTTTAAAATCCTTTAAAATCCTATAAAAAGTTACATTGATAGGGTTTAAAATCCTATAAAAAGTTACATTGAAAGGGTTTAAAATCCTAAACATTTGTTGAGGCTTCGTTCCCTTCACGGGTGAGCAAGAGAGGAGAGTCGAGCGACCGAGTTTTTCAGAGCGGCTGAGCAAGGGTGCACCCGATCTGTTTCAGCAATGGTCTTGGAACAGTCATTTGCTTCCAAAGCTGACGTTCTGGTACTGTAGCTGCCGATTCTCCAGAAAGATGATAAGGTGAGCAACTCACACTATGTGATTTACACAACCTTACCACCCATGTTGTGTGATTTACACAACCTCAGAAGTTGTTTGACCATTAAGACAAAGACCTTTGAGTCTAGGAATAGGAAGAAAGAGTGATGAAGTTAATCTCCACGGCAGAGCCATATTGTGAAGCAAAAAATTAAAAGGATGGAAGGAAGCTATTTATAGGAGCAGGGGATGAAGTTACTAAGCTATTCTGATTTTCGTGAAAACTTACCTATAAACTTAATGCTCATTAAGAGGATTAAGTTACAAGGTGCATGGGTAAGTAGCACAGTAGTCAAAGGAATAAATTCTTGCAGAAACTTAGACACCTTTAACGGCAGTTGTTTAATACAACTGACGTTAAAAGTGTTTTTAAAATAAAAAATATTTATTTTTAACGTCAGTTTTTTATACAACTAACGTTAAAAGTGTGGTTTTTACTTCAGTATAATAAATAGTTGACGTAAATAATCCTATAAATTATAAACGTGCAGAATGAATATTGGAAATAATGTAATATACGGGAACTTGGCAGTCATAAATTAGGTTGACGTTAAAAATGAGGTGGTGGCAATTTGGCAGTCATATTTATTTTTAACGTCAGTTTTTAATACAACTGACGTTAAAAGTGTGGTTTTTTACTTCAGTATAATAAATAGCTGACGTAAATAATCTTATAAATTATAAACGTGCAGAATGAATATTGGAAATAATGTAATATACGGGAACTTGGCAGTCATAAATTATGTTGACGTTAAAAATGAGGTGGTGGCAATTTGTAAATATTAAATCACTATTTGCGTCAGTTGTGTAAAGAACTTGTGTAAATATTAAACAAGTTTATTTTTAATCTACATTAATTAGCTTGAATTAGTAAACATATTCTTGTGAAAATTAAAATAAATAAACATTTAACATAAAAGTGTTATATGTATAATCAAATCGTATCTCATTGAAGCGATTCATAAGTTACAATTACATGATTAAAAGATAAAAAATTTCTGCAACATAGCACTAAAATATTAAAAAGTTTCTGCTTCAACATCAATTTCTTCTCAGTTTTGACCTCAGAAACTCCAATGGATGCATCAATCCCCTCCCTGCTCATTTGAAGTCCTTGATGCTCCATCTGTGCTTTATCCACAGTCGCTTGGGGAGGAGATGGAATAAAGTGAGGGAGTCATATTATGTGATTTACTCAACCTCAGAAGTTTTTTGACCATTAAGACAGAGACCTTTAAGTATAGGTATAGGAAGAAATAACAAAAGTCTCAAATGTGATAGAACCATATTGTGAAGGAATAGAAAACGCACGAAATATAGAGGAAAAGAAGAGGGTGTATTTACATACTGATACAGAAGAATGGCACTTTATATAGAAAATAGTCTCTCTCTGATTTTCCTGAAAACTTATCTATAAACTTAATGCTCATTAAGAGGATTAAGTTTCAAGGTGCATGGGTTAGCACAGTAGTCAAAGGAATGCTTTTTTTTTTTGCAGATTTACACTTTTAACGTCAGTTGTCTTCAAAAACTGACGTTAAAAGTGCTTTTAAAATAAAAAATATTTATTTTTAACGTCAGTTTTTTATACAACTGACGTTAAAAGTTTTATTTTTACTTCAATTAAATAAATAGTCAAAGGATTTAATGTTTTTGGATAAAGGTATACACTTTTAACGTCTGTTTCTTAAGACAACTGACGTTAAATATACGACCTTTAACGTCAGTCTTTACAAACAACTGACGTCAAATGTTGTTTTATTTTGGTTTACACCCGCGCGCCTTCTGCACTTCGCTCTGTACGTCTCTTTTCTCTTTTCATCACGCTCAACCCTCACTCTCACTCTCACTCTGCCCTAATCGCGAGCTCATCTCCACCGCAACCACCGCGAGGGCTTCTTCGCCACCACCGTGAGGTACACTATTAACCCTAACTCTATCTTTCCATTCATTCTTTGCAATAACTTTACATCTCTCTTTCCCCTTCTGTGCACTAACTCTCCTTGTCCCTCTGCTCTCAGTAACCACATCGAACGTTGGCCACCACTCGAGCTCCCCTCCCCACCACCACGCGAGCACCTATTTCTGGTGAGTCTTTAGGGCAAATTTTTTTTTATTTTTGGTTTTGAGTGTATGTTGAAACTGTAGTCTCAGTAGTTGAAACTTGAAACCGTGAGTTTGAGTTGTTTGGAATGTACGTCTCTATTTTTGGTTTTGAGTGCATGTTGCTCTGCTGGTTGATCTGTCACGGCTGTGATGCTCATCACGGCTAGGCCGTGATCAGTTCTGCCTATGATGGTCTGGTTCAGTTGGCACGTTACGGCCGTGATAGACATCACTGCCAGGCCATGACCAGTGCTTGGCAATCTTCAAAAACTATAGTTTCCAATCTCCCGTATTGTCCTTATATTGGATATATGTTTTGTATATCTACAGGACCTATCTAGTTATGGATCGTAGTTGGATGGTTTGTAAGCGTACTAGTACTGAGTATTTGAAGGGGGTGGGAGAATTTATAGAATTTGCTCAAACGAATGTTCCTAATAGTAATGGAATGTTCTGTTGTCCTTTTGTCAAGTGTTTGAATACGAGGAAATGTACGGTGAAGGATATACGTACTCATTTTATTTGTGAAGGGATTTGCTTGAGTTATACAAGATGGATATGGCATGGTGATGTGTTGTTGAGTAGTACGGCAAGTGTCTCCCAAAGTGAGGACGTTGACGTAGATATGGAGGATGATCGAGTAGAGGACATGATCCATGATATTGGACAAGAATCTTTTCATCGAGCTCATGTGTATGATAGGTTGTGCGGTGATGCGGATAAGCCTTTATATCCAGGGTGTACTACTCATACACGGTTGTCGGTGGTGCTAAAATTGGTTTGTGTGAAGGCGAGAAATGGTTGGACCGATAAAAGCTTCACGGAATTGCTTGAAGTGTTGAAAGACTTGCTTCCGGAGGACAACACATTGCCTGACCGTAACTATGAGGCCAAGAAGGTATTGTGTCCTATGGGTATGGAGTATAAGAAGATACACGCATGCCCCAATGATTGCATATTGTACACCGGTGTTCATGAAGACAATCACGATTGCCCCAAATGTGGGTTATCACGATACAAAGTGAAGGGTGGTGATGATGATGATGATCTTGATGATGTGAGAAAAAAGGGTCCTCCTGCGAAGGTGTTGTGGTATCTTCCAATAATTCCAAGGTTCAAGCGATTGTTTGCCAATGCGAAAGATGCGAAGAATCTTAGATGGCATAATGATGAGAGGAAATGTGATGGAAAGGCTCGTCATCCTGCTGATTCTATTCAATGGAAGAATATCCATACTATGTTTCCGGATTTCGCCGATGAGCCAAGAAACCTAAGGATTGGACTTGCTATGGATGGAATGAATCCTTATGGTAACATGAGTAGTATTCATAGTTCATGGCGTGTTCTGTTGGTAATTTACAACATGCCCCCTTGGTTGTGCATGAAGCGCAAATACATGATGTTGTCTATGATGATTTCGGGCCCAAAGCAACCGGGAAATGACTTAGATGTTTATCTAGGTCCCTTGATTGAAGACTTGAAAACACTGTGGGTGGAAGGTGTTGATGTAGTTGATGGGTATTCTCATGAGACTTTCAAGCTTCGTGCCATGTTATTTTGCACCATCAACGACTTTCCAGCATACGGTAACTTGTCCGGGTACAGTGTCAAGGGGCATAAAGCATGCCCTATATGTGAAGAAGGCACATGATACACTCAGTTACATCATGGAAAGAAGACGGTTTACCTTGGGCATCAGAGATTTCTTAGACGTGATCACCCATATCGTAAGATGAAAAAAGCTTTTAATGGATGCCAAGAGACAGAAGAAGCGCCAGCGGCCTTAATTGGAGAGCAGGTTTATCAGAGGTTAAAGGGCATCGATGTTATATTCGGCAAGTCCAAAAAGAAAGGTAAAGCTGCTGAGAAAAACATATGGAAGAAGAGGTCGATATTCTTTGATCTTCCATACTGGCGCAAGCTTGATGTCAGACACTGCATTGATGTGATGCATGTGGAGAAAAATGTGTGTGATTGTGTGATCGGGACGCTTCTCAACATTCAGGGCAAGACAAAGGATGGTGTGAATGCTCGTCTCGACCTCGTTGCTATGGGTATACGAGAGCAGTTAGCTCCAGTTGTTGAGGATGGTAAGCGGACTTATTTGCCGCCAGCATGTCATACTTTGTCAAAAAAGAGAGACAAAGTTTATGCGGGTGTCTTCAGGGCATCAAAGTTCCACAAGGTTACTCTTCAAATATGAAGAGGCTTGTCTCTAGTGATCTTAAATTGGTTGGCTTAAAGTCTCATGATTGTCACATCTTGATGCAACAACTTCTGCCCGTTGCTATTCGTGGTATTGCTCCAAAAAATGTGCGACATGCCATTACTCGGTTGTGCTCATTCTTCAATTCTATATGTAGCAAAGTCGTTGACCCCCGTATGTTGGATGACTTGGAAGTTGAGGCTGCTACAATCTTGTGCCAATTGGAGATGTATTTTCCTCCTTCCTTTTTCGACATAATGGTTCACTTAATTGTTCATTTGGTGAGGGAGATTAGATTATGTGGGCTGGTTTTTATGAGATGGATGTACCCAGTTGAGCGCTACATGAAGATCTTGAAAGGGTACGTGAAGAATCCTCATCGTCCGGAAGCATCTATTGTTCAAAGGTATGTTGCAGAAGAAGCTATTGAGTTTTGTTCGGACTACCTTCATAACACGGATCCTATAGGGGTTCCTAAGCCTCGGCATGATGAGATCAGATGTCAAGGTAAGGGTACACATGGCTTAAGAATTAATAGGAAGGATCGGGAGGAAGTGCTTCAAGCACATTTGTATGTATTGAACAACATCGAATGTGTTCAGCCTTTCTTATTTGAACATAAAAGAAAAGTCAATCAAGAAAACCCTCGAATGAGCGAAAGGTGGTTGTTGAACAAGCATAACAAGACTTTCTTACCATGGTTCAAGGAAGAAATGCTTAAGGATGGTAGTACTGCTTCTGATGACGTAAGATGGCTAGCACATGGGCCTAGCTTCAACGTCATATGTTGGAGGGGATACGGCATAAATAACTTTTCCTTTTATACAAAGGAACAAGATAACAAGAGTACCATGTAAAATAGTGGGGTTATGATCGTGGCCGAAGCAATGCACTTCTCTAGTGCAAAGGACACAAAACCCATTAAAGCACCGAGACCTTACTTTGGATATATTGAAGATATTTGGGTGCTCGATTACACTAAGCTTACGGTGCCGGTATTTAAATGTAAGTGGGTTGATAGTAACGGTGGTGTACAAACCGACGAATTGGGGTTCACATTGGTAGACCTCAACAAGTTAGGTCATATAAATGAGCCTTTCATAATGGCTTCCCAAGCAAAACAAGTGTTCTACATCACTGATCCTTCTAACAAAAGGTTGTTCGTGGTTCTCCAAGGAAAAAGCATGTATAATGGTAGTGATGAAAATGAAGATTCAAATCTTGATATTCCTGAGACTTCTTCTTTTTCAACAAACATGCCTACTATAATCGAGGAGACACAGGTGGACGATGTACATGCCACTCGTGATGATCATCACGAAGGGATATTGATATAGGTAGTTTAAACTTAGTATACATTTATTTTTATTTATATTTCTGTATTTATTTTGAGTTATAACCTATGTTAATAAATATATATTGTTTCTGAACAGGCATACATATGGATCATTGTTCCATTTTTCCTTTGCAATTCTGTAATGTGTGTGATATTCTGTGTTACTGGGATATTTACTGAATGCAGGGATAGCTGAGGGGAGTGATATTTTAAAACTGAATTTTTAAAAAAAAAATTATTAAAGTCAGTTGTATGATACAACTGACGTTAATAGTATTTTATAAAATATACAGTACACTATTAACGTCAGTTGTTTATTACAACTGACGTTAAAATTAAGACCTTTAACGTCAGTTCTTTATAACAACTGACGTTAGCTTGAACAAAATTAACGTCAGTTCTTTAATTTTTACAAAATTAACGTCAGTTTTGTTAAAGAACTGACGTTAATTTTGACAAAATTAACGTCAGTTGTGTTAAAGAACCGACGTTAATAGTTTTATATTTAACGTCAGTTCTCAACTGACGTTAAAATTTTAACTTTTAACATCAACTGTATTTACGTCAGTCAGTATTCTGACGTAAAAAATCAATTTTAACTGACGTAAAAAGCACTTATTGCACTAGTGTCCATATCTCAATCAATCAAACGAAACGTCTCTAGTGTCCCTGGTGCACGTCCTCATCCGCGGTGAGAATGCCCATGCAAAGCAATGACACTATAGTTGCACAGTACACGTTGGTGCACACTCTCATTCTCTCGCGATGGTGCTCATGCAATAATCACATGTGTCAACACTTAGAAAATCTCTAAATACAATAATCAAATTTATATCATCATTTCCATCATACATTAAAATAATATATATATATATATATACATATATATATATATATATATATATATATATATATATACATACATATATATAACCAATAATCCAGGCAACTCATCATATATCAATCAGCATACCAATAATAGTCAACCAGTCAAACCAATCAACCCCTCAATTATAATGTATTTAACCTAAAGGCAATAAACCTACAATTAAAATATCATCATTGGTACCACTAAGTAGTCCCCAATATGATATTGATAGTGTCTGTTACTCGCTCCCTAGTAGGGTTTAGGTCGCCCTACGCCATTATTAAAATAAATGCCACTTTGTCATTTCTGACGTTAGATGGCTTCTTTCCCCCACTTGAGGTGTCGTACGATAACTTGAACATCACGAAACCAACACTCCTCGACTCCTCTCGATTCTTCCACGCTCCAACCAAGGGTCCCTGGTGTGGATATATGCCTTGACAGGTACATTTGTTTTGATGATGAAAAAAAGGGGAATTTCAAGTCCAAGGACAAACATGAAAATTCAAGTCTAAAGGATCAAATTGCAAAAAGCGTGAAAAAGGACCAACAAACAAATACGGGGTTAAAAAGAGAAATTTTCTTTTACTGTATTGTATGTTTTAGACTAAATATAAATGGGTGTGTGTCTTTCAAAGGTAAAATAAATTACACACACACAAAATCTGTTTTGGAAAAAGGTCTTCGAAATTAATTTTACCATAATATTTTCTGACCTTTAAAGATTTTCAAAAACTGATTTACATGGATAATAATCGATTATGATAATCGATTATGCAGCTCGTAATTGTGCTTAAATGAGCCATCAAATAACATAGCTTTTGGTTTTTTGAAATTTAAAACTATAAAGTGTGATAATCGATTATGGTAATCGATTATGGCTATTTTCAACATGTTTTAAACTCAGTTTTTAAATGGCTTAATTATGATTTAATGGGGATTTAATGTTGTCTGAGCAATTGAGTTTAAAATTCAAATTATAATCGATTATGGTATTGCAAAAATCGATTATTACTTTTCAGATAAAAAATCAGAGGCTTCATAATCGATTAGGATAATCGATTATGCTTACTTGATTATGTCTGAGCTTTTTAACCGAGACCATGTAATCGATTATGACCTGACTGTTTCAAAATGCGCCTTGTGATTTTGCCTAAAATAATTGAGTATGCTTTTTCAGATATTTGATTATAGCTAAAAAAAATCAGTTTTCAAGAGTTTTGACCTAAGTTTTAAAGTAATATATATTGGTCATTTTCAGAGAAAGTGAGTAACGAACACTGAGCTATTTCTATCTATCTTTCTCTTCTCTTGAATCAATTTCTATCACTCTCATTCTCTTACACTTACATAACTAATCCTTCAGAGACATACACACCATATAGGTGTTTCTTGTATTGGGCTTCAACTTGTGTCTATCAGCACTATTAAGAGTGCATACTGTTGGTAAGAGTCGGATTGACTCAAACCTTCTTTTGGTAACCATTCTTGCAAGAGAGGGTATATCTCTTGTAAGTGTTTAGTGGGTGTGGTTCCACTGTCAAGGTTCTAGCTGCACCTATTTAAAAGCTAGGGATTTGAGACTCTGTCAATGGGGGATAGTATGTCCCTGGTCTGTGTGGAGTTCTCATTATTGTAAAGGTTATAGTTGCTCCTGTTTAAAAGCTAGGGATTGAGTGAAAACCCTTGGCGGTATTGCCTTGGGGACTGGACGTAGGCCACGTGAGTAGTCTGTGGCCGAACCAGGATATATCGCTGTGTCAATCTTCTTATCCCTTATCTCTTTTACTTTTGTTTTGTCTTTTGCAAAAACGCTTTTACTTGCACGCTACAATGCTTTAATTTGAAAAGAATTTAATATCCGCTGCAAAATGGTTGCCACGGCCAACAAGTGGTATCAGAGCTTCGGCTCTAGTTAGTAGCTTAACAGCTTAGAGTTAAGATCCTTTTGGCAACCCTTTTAAGTTTTCCAAAAATGTATGGTTTTGAAATTGACAAACCACCATTCTTTGATGGTGAGTATTATATTTATTGGAAAGAGAAAATTGAAATTTTTATGCAGTCAATTGATGTTGATTTATGGGATATTGGAGTCCATGGATTCATCCTCAAACCCAAACTACATCAGACTGAGTTTGATAAAAATAGTTTTTGCTTGAATCTCAAATCTATGAAAATTCTTCGGAATTGTTTGTGTGATGATGCTTATGAGAAAATTAAGAATTGTGATTTTGCCAAGGATATCCTGAATGTACTTGATTATAATTACCTTGTCACTAACACTTTTGAGATTGAAAGCAATGACAGGAAATGGCAAAATTCATTGGAGGAAGGTTATCCTTAACAACATGGCATGAAAAGGAAGGACCATGAAAGCAAAAAGCTATTGGTCAAGAAGATTGAAACTACTCTCCAAGAAACTCAAAGAAACTTGGAGGTAATAGATGCAAAACTCAATCCATTGAATGACAAATGGTTATATGCATACAATAATTTGTATGAGAAAATGATGAGTCTGGAAAATAAGAATTTACACTGCTTGAAAAGTATTTCAGTGATTGAAAATGATTTGGACAAATTGAAAAATGAATATACTTTTCATTGTAATGAAAATGTTGTGAAATTTGAATCCTCTTCATGCTATGAAAATTGCATAATTCTTGATAATAAAATTGAGGACTTATTTCATGAAATTTCTAAAACGGAGAGTTTCACACATGTACAACCTCCACATGAAAAAGAAGAAATTCATACCAACTATGATTTGTCAACGGTTAAACATGACATGCATCAAGGTCATGATTGTTCTATAGTTGGGTATGAAAATTGTCATATGAAAAATAGAAGGCATGTAACATGTAACTATTATAACACCCCGATTTTTCACCGCTTTCCAATATCAGAAATTTATATAAATACGTTTATATTTTACCCGAGACTTAGAAAATGTTTTCAAATAAACCAAAACCTTATTCCTACTCTACTTAATGGTAGAGAGTTACGATTGAAATTTAGGTTGAAAAGTCAGCCGAAACCCGGTCTGTGAATTTCACTGACAGCATGATTATACTGATCAGAAAACATAATTTTGACTCGTGAACGAAAAACTTAAGGTTTCTATTTAATTCCCAATGACGTTGATTATTTTGGAATACTTCACTAAAAAGTGAAATAATATACTATATTCGGGCGTTATATTCAATCGGGTGAACGACGGAGCGGAATACGGGATTTTCGGGACCCGGCAAAAAATGGATAAAGCTTATGTTACTAAAGAGTGAGTCATCTAGGTGAGAGGATTAATGTGGCATAAGGTTATGATTGCAATTTTTGTGAAATTGCATTTTTATCCTTAAACTTTCTCTTTATTTCATTTCGCTCCCTAAACTAGCTTCTATCACTTCTACAGAAAAAGGGCTTTAATAGCGCTTTTTTTAGCCTTTAGTAGCGCTTCCAAGCGCTATCTATTCACCCGCTACTGAAGGTGAGAGAGATTCAATAGCGCTTAAAAAAGCACTACTGAAAGTGGGGATAGGTAGCGCTTCCTTGAGAAAGCGCTGTCTAAAGTTCGTAATAAGACAATCTATTACATACTTTAGACAGCACTTTCTCAAGGAAGTACTGTCTAAAGTTTGCAATAGTTGGATCTTTCTCAAGGAAGCTCTATCTATTTTTAACTTTAGGCAGTGTTTTTTCAAGAAAGCGCTACCTATTCTCCCTTTTTTTTTAATTATTTACATTGTTTTTCTATATTTCCCACATGTACTCAGCAAACTAAGACATTAAACAGTTTATCCATCCCATTGCACTTAGCAAAACTCAACAAACCATACATTTACATACAAAAGCTTAAATACAATATATTTTTTCCTCGATAAGCTAGAAGTATATTGATTAAAGGGTACAAGGGCTACCCCAACCAGTATACAATAATAACCCAACAACACTAGCAGTTTCTGCAGCAATAGTCAATCTCCTATGCCAGTCTAAACCAAGTTTGAATACAAAGCTCAATATATATAGTTTGAATTAATTTCAGCAGTCAACAGTAGCTAGAGACACTTCCTCAAATCCCATATCTGTTTTGCCTTTGTGCAACAATGGAAAGAAGTCTTGAAACCCCTCGAGTCCAGATATCATATTCCCTTTGACTTCTACATTCAAACTCCACAATCCCCCTTGATTCTGTCTTCAATCCAAAATACTCTCTTTTTTCACCATCATCAGACAGATGCCTTCCCGACCATGCGGGTAAATCCGTGCACACCTCCAACACAATGTCTGCAAATTTAAGATCATAAGTTATGAGTTGTTTTAAAATTTTATGGTCATGAAGCCTCTATACAAGCAAAATAAAGTCATGAAGCCAATGCCAACTTACTCTTTTTCTTTTTAGTAATGGTTCCTGCAACATGTTTACTTTTCATTTTCAGCATCACTTGAAAATGTTTTTAAGAATTTTAATGAGTGCACAAGTATCCTTTTCCATCTAATTAATATGAATATTTGCAAAAAAAATTACCTGGCCTGATCGATGTATATAGACAAACTATTTTCCAGTGAAGATCACCTACAACATTAACCAAAATGGATGCAATTGAGAGAGAAGATTCATAGTTAGTGCTAATATGTAATTGCATTTGATTTTGACATTCGTACATTACCTTTACGGGTTCGTTTGAGAAATTCACTTCCCCTAGCAAGGATCTCCTGACTGCAGGCACCCAGAAAATTTTCTCCATCAAGAATCTCCCCACTAACACTGGTGCTAGAATTATTGTTATTACCTTTACCACATAGTCCAATCCCTATGCCTCTCTCTAGTGGTGTCACTGTACTAATATTCCCGACCTCCTTTAATGCTTTTGCTTTCAAGGTTGCTGCCCCTCTTAGAGCTGCCTACATAAAAGAACCATATCCCTCAAGTGGCAACATAAGGAAACACAAATTACAAAACAGGACTATTACTAATTTACTAAGTCTAGTGTTATCCTTATAGTACTGAGGGACTGATCAACAGTGAAACTATATATCCTAATTGATTCTAAATTGTTGAAACAACTTACAAAGATGGTTAAGAGCATTAGCTTAAATAGTTTCTTCTCTATAAGGAAAATTATTGAGTGTTATATGACATGAGTGCTTAATGAATGTATAAAACTCTACCAGTGGCAGTTGCAGCTATAAGAGTCGTGATATCATCATCAGAGTGGACATTGACAGCAAAGCTAACCACAGAAGCAAGGTATTCTCTTTCAGATCCCATTGCTTCAACAGCTTCAACACACTGTGCAGCAACTAATGTGGCTGCAGAAGCCAAAGCCATGTCTGTCTTGGCTATCTTCTCATCCTTACTGGTTGCAGATGCTACTACTGTGATGGCTGCAACAGCAGATGCCACTGCAGCCATAGAAATAGCACTGTGTAGTTGAGCACTGTGGGTTCTGTTTTCTTCTTTCTTTTTCTCCCTTCTTTCTTTCAACCATCTTCCAACTGTTTTAGGTCCAGAGCAAGGAGTGGCACTGCCAGTAGCAGAACTCATGGTTCTTCCACCATTGAATAAAGGGAGAATGGAATTGAATAACAGGTACACATCAAATGTTAACTCTCAATCTTCAACTGAAAACTAAAATAAAGTAAATGTAGATAATAATAAACCTCACCACAACAACTCAGTTTCACACATCCCATCATCATACTCAGGGTAGGATGCTACGCTATGCTACCAATTAAAAACAACATCCCATTTCTTTGCAATTACTGGGTGAATAGCCTATTTATGCATATCAAAAAGAGTAATGGGGAGAATTTTTAACACAACATCAATCATGGTGACCCATTATGTAAAATCTTATTGAGACATATGGCAAACCCAAGTATAATACGACACCCAAAAGATGAGTTGGTTACTATGACTTGATTTCATAATGAAACCTAACACGTGACAGCATGTCTATTCACTTTAGATAATTCAAAAATTAAATATGTACACATAATGTGATAAAATTCAGTCTTTGTCTAATTACTTTTGCTTAACTCAAATTTGTAAATACTAATAGACAAATAAAGTGGGCTAGCAATAAAAGCAAAGGGTGTATACAGAGAGCAACTATAACCTGCTTGGCTTTGGCAGAAGATGGAAACCCATTTTCAGAAAGGGGTTGCTCCTGCTACTCACTGTCAATCTTAAAAGGTTTACAACAATTAATGAGCATATTCGGCACCAATTCTTTCTCGAGAGATGATAAGTACACTGAGCCAACAACATCAACAGCAGAGGTAGGATAATCCACAGTGCTCCATCTATTTTCATCCTCTGATTGTTGCTGATGATGTGGGTAATACTCAAACTCCGTGTGCTCGCCGTCAACCCAAACATTCTCAATCCCTAAATTCTCCGCGTGCAGGCCAACGTTCCCAATCTCGGCAACTGCAATTTCTAGTTCAGTGTACCTGCAAGTGGAAAAAAAGAACGAATTAAACCCTCGATTTGAGTAAATTATCATAAAATCTACTCGCCAATTAAAACCTAATCTGCAGAAACTGAATCTCAAGCAGTGAAATGGAAAGGGGGGAAATGTGAGTAATAAAGAGAAACGGTAGAAAAGAAAGAAGGAAAGAAGCAGAAAAGAAAGGTAGAGATTATACATTCAATCCATTTTCTCTTAAACTAACACTTGAAATAGATCATGCTCACTCTAAATATTGAAACTTTGAAGAAAGTAAAACAAAATTATAGGCATTATTATTACCTGAAGAGGATATCGAATGAAACGGCGGCACGAGCATAGATGGAAACGTTGCAGGGAAGTTTGGGCTTGAAAATCTCCTTCTCGTTAGTCATTGAATTGTAAATCCTCAACTCACTCTACTCCTCCGCCATGGCTGGCGTGGAAATGGTCCTCGTGTGGCGGTGGTGAGTGAGAACCGAGGGCCGGCGCCGCGCAAATGGGTGACAGAGAGGCCGAGTGAATCGGAGACAGATAGGTCGCGCGAATAGGTGCAGGATGGTGGCGTTGGTCCTCGCGGTGCAGGATGGTGGCGGTGGTGACTGGTGAGTGGGAACTGAATGAGGACTTAGGTCGAGGGAGGAGAAAAGGAACAGTGAGTGAGATCCGAATGAAAACTTAGGTTGTCACACAGTGAGCAGAGGGAAATATTTAGTAAAAGGGGAATAGATAGTACTCCCTTGAGAAAGTGCTATCTATTTTCTTACCTATGATAGCATTTTCTTGAGAAAGCGCTATCTATTCTCTTACTTATAATAGCGCTTCCTCAAGAAAACGCTATCTATTCCTATCAATCAACATTCAATAGCGTTTCCTTGAAGGAGCGCTATCTTAGAATAAGGAATAGATAGCCCTCCCTTAAGGAAGCGCTATTAAAAACCTTTCGCCTATTTTTAAGTAGCGTTTTTGATTGAAGTGCTATCGAAAGTGCGCTACTAAAACCCTTTTCTGTGGTAGTGTATGATACTTTAAGTGAAGTGGATCAATTTTTATGATTTCAACTCATCATGAACTGCGGTTTTTGAGGCCCAATATCATGGTTAAGATGTGTTGTGCATGAAGCCAATTTCTACTCAATGAGGCCCAATGTCTTTGTTTGGTTTAATTTTAAGCATTTTTATGTTGGAAAACAAAAGTATGGACTTGGACTTCTTCAAGCCCAATTTGCGCAAGCCCAAGCCCAAGACCATGAGGATTTGCTTCATCTACTTCATGAGCCAAACTTCCTCTCCAATCTTATTCATCTTCTCCAAACTTCTCCATTCTTCCTATTTCTCTCTAACTCCATAAGCCAAGTTTGTGAAGCAAGTAGTTGATTCTTGCATTCTTATTCAATTCCAATAGGTAATCCATGATCCTCATCATCATTAAACATCATGTTCTTCAATTATTTTCATGATTTAAAGCCTTGATCATCCTTTTCAATTTATAGATCTAGAAAGTTTGAAATTCTCTAGAAAATCATAGAAAAATCCTAAAAATATGAAACCAATTTCTATGAGTTAGTTATCATCTCTATAATCATAATCCAAGATATTGATGCAAACAAAATTTTCCTTCCCATTTATCTTGTCAAGACCGAAACCTATATATGTAGGTGGAGGAAACTTTTGTGCATTTTCTTTGAAAATAATCATGGATTCAATCTTTCTGTTGAGTTTGTATGGTGAATCCAAGTTGTTGTGTTCAAATAAAATCCCTACTCATATTTTCATTGATGGCTGAAATTGATTATTGGATGGATTGGAATATTTGGTTTCAATTCTTTGTGATTAATCATTAATCCTATGTCTTAAGTACTTAAGGATCACTAATCCAAAGACTTAAGAATTTTAGAAATTTTTAGCCACAAAAACTCGTCATGGCCGTGACCTATCCATAGTGTATAGGTGATTGTATTTGTTTGATTTCGATTGGTTGATTGTGGTTTGTTGAAGGATAAAAGTCTTGTACCGTGCACGTGCGTTGACGGTTTCAGGATTCGCGACAAAGTTTTTCATCGGAAGTTAAGTTCTTCGAGAGGTAAGAGGGGATTGCTTGAGGGGTTTTTTCAATGGCTACGTGCTATCAAGTTGTTGGTTTGTATGATTTATCTGTGGTTGTGGTGTTTGGTTTATGGTTGTGGGGCTTGATTAAAGTTGTGTTATTTATGTGTGTTTGTTTATCTGCATTTAATTATTTATTTGTAGTAGTATATTATAGTGTTTTCATGCATGATCTGCTTGGGTTAATTGCTTTAAAATTGTTGTTGATTGTTGTTTGAGAAGCCTGACAGTGGTCAGTGCCCAATCAATTAACCAGATAAAAGCTTTAAGAAGCTTTATAAATTATATGCCACGTTTAACGGTGAAATATTGGAATATAATATTGATGGAAAATTTTATTTGGTAAAAATAAGGAATGTTGAAAAATATAATTATTTTAAGGATTTATTAGTGTAAAAGTAAACTATGAGTCACAGTGAGGACGTAACCATGAAATTATTTTTGTACTGCTAATTTTTATGTAAGAAATTCCAGAATATTATAAAAAGATATTTTAAGAAATTAATCTTCGAAAATTAACTTAAGTATGATTTTTGAAAATTATTTAAGTGGAAAAAGCTAAAAATTGTCCTAAATGACGTTAAAAAGGCTAAACGACGGTAATTTGGAAAAGTGTCGACGGCAAGTATTTATAAAGCGGCAGTACGTATTTTAAACAAGTTTGAGCCTCAAATGACGATATTTTCTGAAAACTAAATTTTTGGTAACCGATGATTTTATGAAAGAATTTCCCATTTGAAATGATCTTCTGAAATCAAGTTTACTCAACTATGTCAAAAGTGATATGGAACTTAGTAACCGAGACATCAGGGTGCTAAGGTTCTTACAGTGTTATAGACGTGGCGTCCTTTGGACTTTGAGGTTCTGTAGACGTGGTGTCTACTGTATTAAAACATTTTGAGATGTTTTCTATTACCACGAACCTATGACTGGTGCATCGGTCTAGGGGTTTCGTGATTGAGCACTCGGACTTTGAGGTCATATGTTATTAATGAAATTTTAAAGATGTTTTAAACTATGTTTGGTCGTAAGCTTTTAAGCTTCAGCAAGGGAATATTGAACACAAAGAAAAGTGTCAAGAACAAAATGTTTTTACATGCATTCATTCGGCAGACGTGCCTATGGCATTAATCTGGATATCTTGGTGGACAAGGTATTCAAGATGGTGAATCTGGATATCTTAATAAGATAAGGTATTCAAGATGGTGAATCTGGATATCTTAATGGCAAGGTATTCAAGATGGTGTGCCTTATTTGGCTATCGAGCATGGTCAGCTCTTTTATACGGTGTTAGGATCTCCGAAGATTAGGTATGAATTTAGATGATGTACATGAAGTGTTCATGCATAGTTTTCAAATGATGATGTTTGGGGTATGAAAACCCATTGATAAATTGTTTGCTTTATTATCAAAGCTTATGTTGTTATGAATATGTATATGTGTGTTTGTTTTGTTTTCTGTCGCGCATGTGGTTGTTGTGTTAAATCCATATATTGGTTTCTTACTCTTGCAAGTTTTATTGTCGGTTTCTTTATTTGTGCATATATTTATATCCGAGCCCAGATGAACCACTCAGGGGATTTGACTACTATTGGAGGAAGTTCCCTTAGTTCGGAGCATGTTGATGTTCTCTTCTTCTGCTATGACTATCTTTAGTTACAACCAGCTTAGGTTTTTATTAAACTTATGTTTTGTTCTGAATGGACCTATACTTATTAAGGTCTAGTTGTATAAACAATTAAGATGCAGTATAGTTGTATGATGTTATATATATATATATATATACATGTGTCTATATACGGTTATATTTACGATGTTGTTATGGTTGTCGAAAAGAAAAAGAAAAGGGAAATTTTTTTTCACCATTTTGAGAAACGATTACAACTTAGGAAAATATTATTTTCCGAATGCAACCAGTGAATTGCTTTTAATTTATTTCCGCACGTGTTTACGAAGTAATGCTCAAGGGGGGATGTTACAACTATTGAGAAATGTTAGGACATATTTTCAATATGTGCAATTATATGAAAAATATTTACATGAGAAATAAGCTTACTTGGATGCCTAAAGGCACAAATAACCTATCCACTAACCCACATAGACCCAATAAGAAATGGGTACCAAAAATTTTCTCTAGTACTCCTAATGTGCTGGAAAATACCAAAATGGAGAAACAATCTATCTTGGAAAAGGAGGTGACATCAAGAAAAATGCTTCACCTTGTCGAAAATGTAAATGCTACCAAAAAAAGCAATGGTCTCTTGATGAACAACTCAAGCAAGATAGAAGGTGTAAAAGGTAGATCCAACATCAAACAAAAATGGGTAATAAAGAATGATCTTGTGAATTCACACAATGAGGTAACTTCATCCTCTATCTCCCATACATGCTCAAATGTAAAATTTGTTAAATGGAGGTATGACGATAAAGATGCCTATATGAATTTAATCAAGATGAAACATAGAAATATTCCTTGCAACAATTCCAACATGAATATGACTATTTGATTATGAAATTCTTTCATGTTGGGTAAACTTTGTGCTTATGTGATGTTCATTATCTTGTGAAGCATGTTATGATTAAGTGGAGTAAACTTAAAATTCTTTAAGAAACCTATGAAAATTCAAAGGAAATTATAAGGCTTCTTAGAGAAAAAACAAATCTTCCTTGCTAAGAAAAATTGAAAAATCGAACAGGATAATCGATTAGGTAATTGATTATGGTTCTACAGGAAAAACATGGAAGGTAGTCAGAAGTACAGTAATTAATTAAGACAATCGATTACAAGATGATCTTAAAAATCCGCAGAAAATAGTAGGCGCATAATCGATTAACATAATCGATTATGCTACGAAATCTGGCAGTTTCTGGAAAACAAAATTTAATCCTAAATTAATTTTCTAATAAAAGTTTCATTTTGTGTCAAAAAAAATATACTAAAGTTTCATTTTGATGTGATATCTGATTTAATTCTTTAATATTTTTCAAGATATCAAATTAAAAATGAATTCAAATTTGATTTGGCATTAAAGTCACTTATGATACAAAATTATTATTTTCACTATTTTTTAAAATATGATTTGAAAAATAAATATTGTAACACCCCGTTTTTCGAAAATAATCGTAGTGCTTTCATATATGTTATACACACACACACACACACACACACACACACACACACACACACACACACACACACACACACACATGTTTGTATAAGCTTGTTATGTTTTTTTTTTATACCTAAGTTCATGTTTGGGGAAGTTTAGCCGTAGAAAGGTTCAATCCTTTTAGAGTCCAAGTGATGATGTGATTTCACCTCCTATTTCATTGACATTTTGCATGCATTTTCATATAGTTTAGGCATATTTAATTTAATTTTTGTTTGTTTTTATCTTGGAACGGGTAAGGCGGTTTTGTGGTGTTGTTGTGCAGGAATTAAGGATTAAATGCTCAGGATCAACCATGACGGAGCTTGCATGAAGACGAAGCTTGAAAAGTAAGGAAAATGAGCCAAACAGAGCCCATCATGGCCTAGCCGTGACAGCCATCACGGCCTAGCCATGACAGCCATCATGGCCATGATCAAGTGGAGCTGAAAAGAAAGAATGGAAAAGTCAGAGCTGGTCACGGTCGTGACATGCCAACTGAACCAGACCCTCACAGGCAGAACTGATCACAACTAGGCTGTGATGGTGGTCACGGTCGTGACAGACCAACCAGCAAAGCAACCTCCATGACAGAATCCGTCACGGCCTGGCCGTGATGGCCATCACGGCCGTGACGCGTAATATATGGATCTTAAGAAACTGATTTGATCTGAATTTGTGATTGCTTGGGATTCAAGTTACCCTAATATATAAATAGAGCAATTAGTCTCGAAAATAGGGGACTTTTGGGGCTGCTACCTTAGGTAAAATTAGGATTCCTCTTCTTCTTCTTCTTCTTCTTCTTCTTCTTCTTCTTCTTCTTCTTCTCCTCTCTTAGGTTTTCTTTCATGTTTCTGTTAATCAAGCTTGCTCTTAACATGGCAATGCTTGAGTAGTAGTTTTATTTCTAGGGATTGGGGCTATGCCCAAGATCTGTTTTATGTTATGAATTGATGTTTTCCCTTTGTTAATTTCGATTTCTCTTTCGATTTGGTTTCTATCGCATGGATTACTTGTGAATCTGGTGCGCACTTCTTTGCATGTCATAGATACTCTAAGGAGGAACCTAGCGGTGAACTTAGGTATTGAATCTATAGGAATCAAACTTAGGACTTAAATCACGAGAGTTAGAAGCGGTCCTTCGAGGGTTCACGAATTGTCACAAAGCTTAAAGGGTTCAATCTAAATTCAATTACCACGAGAGTAGGGGTTGGTTTAATTGGGCACGGTTTTTATAACCCAAGAGGGAGCATTAACTTATTTAGGATAAATACGCCTTCAAAGCAATTTTGATAATTAACAAGGGGTAGTCAGTTTGGTAACATGAACAATCTTGTTGGTAACCCAATTCCTAGGAATCTCTTTAGATTTGAAAAACCTTTAATTGATTTACTTTCCTATTTTAATTGATTGCGTTCTTAAATATCCGATTTTCTAAGTTATTACATATTACAAAAATCAAATCTTTTCAAAATCTCATTTTTATATAGTCCAGTTTAATTGGTTTAATAATTAGTTGTTATTTGAGATCATGGTCTCTATGGGATCGATCTTTTTATTACTTGGCGACGAACCCGTTACACTTGCCGGAGTCCACACATCAAGTTTTTGGCGCCGTTGTCGGGGACTGTGCTTTCTTGAATCTCAATTTAATTTTTAAATTGATTTTTCTGGACTATTTCTTTTTAATTGTTTTTTTATATAAAAAATTAAAAAAAAAATAACTTTTTTCTTTTTCTAGAGTATCTATCTCTCTCTTATAGGTATTTTTCTCTTTTATGCAAAGATTCCTAAGTCTTGGAAACCTTATAGAAGTTGACCCCGAAATCGAAAGGACCTTTCATAGACGTAAGAGACTACAAAGAGAGAGGGAGAGGTTTATTCCCATTCCACTCATGGCGAATCTACCGGATACCAAACCACTGAAGGACTACGCAACCCCAAATACTAGGGGTTTGCAAACCGGGATTGCTAGGCCAGAAATCGAGGCAGAGAACTACGCTATACCGCCTATGCTAATTAGCATGATTAGGAAACACCAATTTGGAGGATTACCCTCGGAGGACCCGACTGATCATGTGGATACATTCTTGGAGTTCACCGATGCAATTAGAATTCATGGTGCCCCGATTGATGCTATACGCTTGAGGTTATTCCCCTCCTCTCTGACTGGAAAGGTAAAAGCTTGGTTGAAGCAAGTGCCCGCTAATACCCTGTCAACTTGGGACCAACTGGAGCAGGCATTCTTGGGGAAATTCTTCCCTCCATCCAAGACTTCTTACCTACGAACTCAGATCACCGGCTTCTTCCAAAAGGACGGAGAATGCTTATCCGAAGCTTGGGATCGCTACAAGGGATTGCTAGAGTCTTGCCCACACCATGGACTCGAGAGGTGGCTATTAGTGCATACCTTCTACAACAGATTGGATTACTCTTCGAAGGTGTCACTTGACTCCACAGCTGGTGGAGCCTTTATGAATAAACCTCTGACCGAAGCATTCGATATCATTGAAAACATAGCCACCAACTACCACCAGTGGGGTTCGGAAAGAGGTAATAACCCGAAAAAGATTTCGGGGGGTAAGTTTGAAATGAATAGCACTGATCTAATTATGTCTAAAATTGACTCACTGAATAAACGTTTTGATAAGCTTGAAAAGGCTAATGTGAGTTCAATAGGTGCTGCTAATGCTATTTGTGAGATTTGTGGAATGCAAGGACATGAAATAATGTAGTGCCCACATGGTATTGCTCTTGGATCCGATGCTTCGGGGGAACAAGTGAACTCTTGTCACGACTTCTATGACACGAACCCGAAGTTTCCAAACTATGTTCCCCTAAACTCTTACAACCAAGGAAGGAAGAATAGCCTTTACCTCTCCTACGGGAACTACAACAACACCTTGAACCACGAATTCCAGGAAGGCCAAGGTAATAGGAAACCCGCATCAGGGTATCCTTAGGTACAAAAGTCTAGACTTGAGTCTCTCTTGGAAAATTTTGTTGAAACTCAAACAAAACAAAATGAAGAGTTTAGGCAACAAGGTAGGGCAGTCAATGAGGCAATAAAAGAGTTAGCATCTAAGGTAGATAACTTAGCCATCCATAATAAGATGTTAGAAACTCAAATTTCCCAACAAGCTAGTACATATTCTTGAACTAAGGGTACGTTCCCAGGACAACCCAAAGTTAATCCGAATGAGCACTGTAATGCTATATACTTGAGGGATGATAAGCTTGGGGTAGTTGAAAAGGACGTGGAATGTGAGGTGGACATGAGTGAACATGAAGAGATAGAGCCAAAGTATGTTCCTCCACCACCGTATCAACCCCCAATACCTTTCCCACAAAGGTTGGTTAAGAAAAAGCAAGTAGAAAAAGAAACTAAGAGCTTAATTGAGGAGCATGATTCCATTATAAAAACTAATATGCCTCCTAAACTAAAAGATCCAGGAAGTTTCTCTATTGCTTGCTCAATTGGAAAGGTGAAAGTAGACCAAGCCTTATGTGACTTAGGGGCTAGTGCGAGTTTGATGCTATCTTTGAGAGGTTGGGAACCAAGAAATTGAGTCCATCCAAATCCTCTTTACAATTTGCGGATGGCTCAACTAAAACTCCTCTAGGCATACTAGAGAACGTTCCCATAAAGGTAGGGAAATTTTTCATTCCTACCGATTTCATGGGGTTGGATATGAACGGGAATTCTAAATTCCCTATCATTCTAGGAAGGCCATTCTTGCCCACAGCTGGAGCAATAATAGATGTAAAGAATGGCAAGCTCTCTCTGAATGTAGAGGAAGGTTGGGTAGATTTTGATTTAACTAACTCATTTAACAACCCTCCATTTGAGAGTCATGTGTGCAGGATCGAGATAATGCCTCCAGAGGTGAAGGAAAAGCCTAATATGGAAGCAACTCCCAAACTTAGCATGACGAATGATGTACCAAATAATGATGAAATGGGTGTTGCTCAACATGTGGAGATAAAACTTCCGCCGGGAGGAAGTAAGGCCATGAAACTCAGAGTGAAAAGAGCAAAGCGAAAGCGAAATTGGCCATATGAACAAAATAGGCTCTTTGAAGGACTTCCTTTGAAGAAAGGTGTTCTTGCACTTCCAAGCCCAGCCGACCCCGGTTGATTGAAAGAAGTATGGTCAAGCTTAAGACCATAAAAAAGGCGCTTCTTGGGAGGCAACCCAAGTTTTCTTTCCCTTTTCCATTTGTTTTTGAATTTTGTTTCTGAATAATTTGAGGAGATTAAGAGAAGAAAAATCACTAATTGATGGTTTTGCCAAGTATTTTCAGGTTATGAAAGCAGTAAGAGCAAAAAGGCAAAGAAAAATAAAGTCAGAATTGATCACGCCCAGTCACGGCCGTGATTAGATAACCACTGAAGATCAGAAAGGAACACGCCCCAGCCGTGATAGCCGTCACGGGTGTGATAAGAAGGACAAAGAAAATCAGAACGTATCACGGCCTAGCCGTGATGGAACTCACGGCCGTGACAGGCCAGCTCCTATAGACCAGAATTGATCACGGCCTAGCCCTGATGCACATCATGGCCGTGACACGTTTTCCGATAGCTCTATGACTGGCTTGTGAGCTAGCACCCTCTACCACCTCCTTGAGTTGTTTCATTTTTCTCCTCTCTCCGACTTGATTATTTACATTGGGGACAATGTAAGCTTTTAAGCTTGGGGTAGGGGTATTTTTGCATTTTTCATGTTGCATTCATATAGGCATAGTTTTGCATAATCACATGATTAGATTGCCCCTTGCTTAGATTATGCATCCAATTGTGAGAACTTGGTGCCAAATGAATTGAGACAGTAAACTTTTGAACCCAATTTTTTTATTCTTGTGATAGGCTAAAAATAAAAATGCTTGAGACGATCTTTTGATAGTTGATAATTAGCATGTGGTTCCTTAGATTTGTGTTTCTCATTGATTCTAAACTACTAAATGTGAGAATTTTGAGCCTAAAAGGGTTACTCACTAAATCTACCCCATTCTTTGTGATTGAGTGTTTTATTCCTCTTGGATTGTGCCCTCTAGAACTTGACTTGATACCGTTTTGAAACTTAAAAATTTTTTAAAACATTTTTGAAAATGATTGAGGCACTATGTATCTTTCCGGTCTTCTGAGCTTTGATTGATTAAATGCTACTGCTTAGTTGCCCAATTTTTAGCCTAAAAGAACAAAATACTTTTCTTGGTACCTTGATTTATTTTGATGAATGATGTTTGGTATGAGACCTTTTAAAGTATTGCAAAAAGGGCAAAATGGTAATTTGAAAAATAAATTGTGGGATGAGAAAGTTAGAAAAATATTTCTCTTAAGTTGAAAATCTCCCCTTCTCCAAATAAATAAAATAAAAAAAAAATGGAGAAGGGGATGAGAAAAAGAAAGCGAGAAATAAAATAAAAAGAAAGAAAGAAAGAAAGGTGGAAAAGTGAATTAAAGCCCGAAAAGGTATTTTAGAAGGTTGTCATGCTTTGCATTGTTTGATATTTTGTTTAGCCTTCTTGAATTTTCCTTTTCTTGATTTCCCCACCTAACAATTAATCCCATGGCCCCATTACAACCAAAATAAAAGACCTCTTGATTCTTATGTGTTTTCACTAATAAAGTAGAGATTTGTTTAATAGTCAAGCTTATGGTAAGATACCTTCCTTGAGGAAATTGAGCAAATTGTCATATACCCTTAAACACTTGAGTGAGGAGAGAAGAGTGCTCGAATTAGTGAGAGATATGAATTTAGGGAACCTAAGCTTCTAGTTGGACTTGAAATTGATTGTCTCATGGTTACTTATTTGAATATGTCTGTCACTTGGATTAGTTACTCGGGTTCTTGGTTCACTATCCATGCTCTGATTGTTTATCTTGACTGGCCTTAGTGATTGCTTGAGGACAAGCAAAATCTTAATCTTGGGGTAGTTTGATGAGTGTGATTTCACCTCCTATTTCATTGACATTTTGCATGCATTTTCATATAGTTTAGGCATATTTAATTTGATTTTTGTTAGTTTTTACCTTGGAATGGGTAAGGCGATTTTGTGGTGTTGTTGTGTAGGAATTAAGGATTAAATGCTCAGGATCAACCATGATAGAGCTTGCATGAAGACGGAGCTTGAAAAGTAAGGAAAATGAGCCAAACAGAGCCCATCACGGCCTAGCCGTGACAGCCATCATGGCCATGATCGAGTGGAGCTGAAAAGAAAGAATGGAAAAGTCAGAGCTTGTCACGGCCAGGCCGTGATGAGCATCACGACCGTGACATGCCAACTGAACCAGACCCTCACAAGCAGAACTGATCATGGCTAAGCCGTGATGGTGGTCACGACTGCGACAAACCAACCAGTAAAGCAACCTCCAAGATAGAATTCGTCACGGCCTGGCCGTGATGGCCATCACGGTCGTGATGCGTAATATATGGATCTTAAGAAACTGATTTGATCTGAATTTGTGATTGCTTGGGATTCAAGTTACCCTAATCTATAAATAGAGCAATTAGGCTCGAAAATAGGGGACTTTTGGGGCTGCTACCTTAGGCAAAATCAGGATTCCTCCTCCTCCTCCTCCTCCTCCTCCTCCTCCTCCTCCTCCTCCTTCTCCTCCTCCTCTTCTTCTTCTTCTTCTTCTTCTTCTTCTTCTTCTTCTTCTTCTTCTTATCCTCCTCTCTTAGGTTTTCTTTCATGTTTTTGTTAATCAAGCTTGCTCTTAACATGGAAATGCTTGAGTAGTAGTTTTATTTCTAGGGATTGGGGCTATGCCCAAGATCTGTTTTATGTTATGAATTGATGTTTTCCCTTTGTTAATTTCGATTTCACTTTCGATTTGGTTTCTATCACATGAATTACTTGTGAATCTGGTGCGCACTTATTTGCATGTCATAGATACTCTAAGGAGGAACCTAGCAGTGAACTTAGGTATTGGATCTATAGGAATCAAACTTAGGACTTAAATCATGAGAGTTAGAAGCGGTCCTTCAACGGTTCACGAATTGTCACAAAGCTTAAAGAGTTCAATCTAAATTCAATTACCACTAGAGTAGGGGTTGGTTTAATTGGGCACGGTTTTTGTAACCCGAGAGGGAGTATTAACTTATTTAGGATAAATTCGCCTTCAAAACAATTTTGATAATTAACAAGGGGTAGTCAGTTTGGTAACATGAACAATCTTGTTGGTAACCCAATTCCTAGGAATCTCTTTATATTTGAAAAATCCCTAATTGATTTACTTTCCTATTTTAATTGATTGCGTTCTTAAATATTTGATTTTCTAAGTTATTACTTATTACAAAAATCAAATCTTTTCAAAGTCCCTTTTTTATATAGTCCAGTTTAATTGGTTTACTAATTAGTTGTTATTTGAGATCACGGTCTCTGTGGGATCGATCTTTTTATTACATGGCGACGAACCCGGTACACTTGCCGGAGTCCACACATCACCAAGTAAAATGTTTCACCATTTTGGCCATATCTTGCGTTCTAGATGCCCGATTGAGGTAATCGTGGTGGCGTTGGAAAGCTAAGAGAATTATATACAAGTCTTATTTTATGTGTTTTGGCTAATTCAGTCGTTTATACAGTCTCTAAGTGAAATCTTTGAGCGCCCCATGCTCATGAATTGAGCACGACCATGCTCAATAGGGAGCAAGATCGTGCTCAGGTCACAGAGCCTATAAATAGAGCTGTTCCATGAGGGTTGCAACCCAAACCCTCTTTTTGGCACTTGGGGCAATCCTAGTGCGATAGAAACCTCTTCCCTTTCCCTTACCTTGAACCCCTTGAAGTTCTTAGAGTTTGTGAGTCCGTTTGAGAGAGAAGATACGCATGTTAGCAGCTTTTAAGGTAACGTAGTTATCCCTCCTTAATCTCCTTTTCCCTTCTTTTGAATTGGGGATTAATTGGTTGTCCTCTTCTCTTCTTGTTTGGCCAAGGCTTGAGGAACTTGTCGAGCCGCTCGAAGGAATGTGTCTAGTTTGCCAACATTATCATTTTGGGAATCTTCATATTAGGTATGGGGAGAAGGAATAGTATTGACATGTAGGTGTTGGGGTAGTGTAAGATTAAAGGTTAACCCATGACCCTGTCATATGTTGTTGTCTATTTGATGTTAATCGATGTATGTATGATATGATTATAATAACAATGGCATGCTTTAATTGTTATACTGTTTTATGTTAATTATTGATGATGTATGAATAGATGGTATTGGTATGCCCAATTGAGTATGATGTTTAATGATGCCATGAATGTATATGATGATGATGATGCTATTATGATGATGATGTTAGTATGATTATGAGAATGCTGTTATGATAATGATGATGATGTGATGCTCCGTTTGAGTGTTGATTGTTGGGTATGTTAATGCATTAATAAGACTATAACCAATTAATAGGGTTTATTAATGATGTTAAGATGTTAAAATACATTAACAATGATAATAAGATTTGAGGGATGTTTTCCCAATTGTTCATAAAATATGAATATAGTGTGAGATGTAAGGTTATGTTCATAGGGCTTAGTTAAAGACCCTAGGATTGATTAGTGAATGTTCTAGGAACATTAATGATGAAGCTGTGATTAAGGGATTAATTCCCCGTGACGATAAGACATGAATATTAATGAAGAACGGTTAAGATTAATGAAGATGATGTTCGATGGATTAGTTAAAAGCCAATAGGTTGAACCTATGATCTGTCCCAGGAATTTGGGAGAGGGTTTCTGACCCTTTCTGCCAAGATCAGTACGGCCACCCTCCATCGAACATGCCCGTGCTTAAAAGGGAGCATGCCCGTGCTCCATTTTGAAATCCAGAGCAGGGCACCCAATTGAGCACACCCGTGCTCAGTAGGCAGCACGACCGTGCTTGCCTGCAGGTCCAACACGCCCGTGCCCACCTGACCAAAATAGGACCAGAATGCTGAAAACAGGGGTTCTACCCCAAATTATCCAATTAATGAAAGAAGACACCAAACGAAGAAAAGATGAGTTAGATAATAGAAAGATGTTGTTCTGTACCTTGATAGCCAAGCGGAGGTGGTGATTGTTGGTTATGCGCTGTGTTGCTCATTCATGCATTGGAGTAGTGGAGTAACGTTGCATCACATAACATACCTTGTTTGGAATGATATATTTATATATGATATTGCTGTGATGAGATGGTTGTTGGATACGGACCTAGGCAAGTATACCTAGTCGTACAAGTAATAAAGAGGTAAGAGGGATATCGTTCCCACGAGGACTGAGACAAGTACTAGCAAGTAACAAATCAATTATCGAAGCGAATCTTTGGATGGAAGGGAGCTCAATACTAAATACCAAGCCCAACAAGAGTTAAAATAAACAAAATAAAAGTAAAAAGTTCTTTTTGGATTTTTGTCAAACACTTGGAATGCAGAAAAAGAGATTCTTCAAATAGATGAAAGATGTTGTGATTAAACTTCACTAAACCTTTGCCTCATGCAATACTAAGACCACCAATCCAGTTCATGCTTCAAATATTAAAATCAACCCACAAGATTACTCAAGTCCTAATTCCTTAGATGACAAGAGCCTAAATCCCCTAATTAAACCCTAATCCCTTAGGTGGCCTAATTAGTGAATTTGCATAAGAGTAGGAATTACACGATTATTAATAAACCAAAATCTATTCCTAGATGCAAGGTTTACTAGGTGATTAATTCCAGATCAAGAATTGATAAGAACGTCCCCATTGCAAATCAAATCTCAGAACGATTCATGGATGATCAGGCCACAAAAAACATTAGGCATAGGAATCAAACACTAATACGAAAGCATAAACACGGATTAATCAATCAAAGCAAATACATGAGGTTAAGTTTAGCTACATCTAATCCCAACAAAAAAGGAATTAGCTACTCATAGTCATAGAGAAAGCCAAAAGAAAAGAAATAGAAACAAGGGAGAGAAGAAACTCCATGGAAGCCTTCCACAGTAGTCCCCCTGGTGCAGAGAATACATTTTAGGTTCCAAGTTCTTCTTTTATGTTCTTCCCAGATGCCTATTTATAGATTAGGCGCGTGTCACGGCCGTGATGGCCATCATTGCCAGGTCGTGACGGGTTCTGCCATGGGCGCGCTTTCAATTTTTGGATTATCACGGCCGTGATGCTCATCACGGCTAGGCCGTGATGCTCATCACTGCTAGGCCGTGATCAGTTCTGCCTGTTGAGGGTCTGGTTCAGCTGACCTATCACGACCGTGATGGGCATCACGGCTTCTTTCTTTCTAGCTCTGCTTGATCATGGTTGTGATGGTCATCACGGCCAGGCCGTGATGGGCTCTGTTTGGCTCATTTTATTCACTTTTCAAGCTCTATCTTCATCCAAGTTCCATCATGTCTTATCCTGAGCATTTAACCCTTAATTTCTGCAAAACAACACCACAAAACCGCCTTACCCGTTCCAAGGTAAAAACTAACAAAAATAAAACTAAAATTGCCTAAACTATATGAAAAATGCATCCAAAATGTACATGAAATATGAGGTGGAATCACACTCATCAAATCACCCCAAGCTTAAGACTTTGCTTGTCCTAAAGCAATCACCAAGGCTAGAAGATATAAATAATCAGAGCATGGATAGTGAACCAAGAACCCGAGTAACTAATCCAAGTAACAGGCATTTTCAAATAATTCACCAAGAGATAATCAATTTCAAGTCCAATTAGAAGCTTAGGTTTCCTAGACTCATATTCTCACTGATTCGGGCACTCTTTCTCACCTCACTCAAGTGTTTAAGGATATATGACAATTCGCTCAATTTCCTCAAGGAATGAATTCTACCATAAGATTGACTATTAACCAAGTCTCTACTTTATTAATGAAAACACGTAAGAATCAAGAGGTCTTTTACTTTGGTTGTAACGGGGCCATGGGATTAATCGTTAGGTGGGGAAATCAAGAAAAGGAAATTTCAAGAAGGCTAAACAAAATATCAGTCATTTCAAAGCATAACACCTTCTAAAATACCTTTTTGGGTTTTGATTCATTTTTTCACCTTTCCTTCTTTCTTTTTATTTTATTTCTCACTTCCTTTTGTCACCCCCTTCTCTATTTTTTTCTCTTTTTTTTTTTTGGGAAAAGGGGAGATTTTCAATTCAAGAGAAATATTCTTCTAACTTTCTCATCCCATACTTTTTCAACTACCTTTTTTTCCTTTTTGTAATACTTTAAAAGGTGCCATACCAAGCATTATTCATCAAAGTAATTCAAGGTACCAAGAAAAGTATTTTATTCTTTCAGGCTCAAAATTGGGCAACTAAGGGGTAGCATTTAGTCAATCAAAGCTCAGAAGACCGGAAAAATACCTATTGCCTCAATCATTTTCAAAAATGTTTTCAAAAATTTTTAAGCTTCAAAACGGTTTCAAGACAAATTCTAGAGAATACAATCCAAGAGGAATAAAACACTCTATCACAAAGAATGGGGTAGCTTTAGTGAGTACCCCTTTTTGGCTCAAAAATCTCACATTTAGTAGCTCAAAAATCAATGAGAAACACAAATCTACGAAACCACATGCTAATTATCAACTATCAAAAATCATCTCAAGCATTTTTATTTGTAGCCTTATCACAAGAATAAAAAAAAAATGGGTTCCAAAATTCACTATCTCAATTTATTTGGCACTAAGTTCTCACAATTTGATGCATAATCTAAGCAAGGGGCAATCTAATCATGTGATCATGCAAAACTATGCCTATATGAATGCAACATGAAAAATGCAAAAATTCAAAAATTTTCAAAAATTTGCAAAAATACCCCTACCCCAAGCTTAAAAACTTACATTGTCCCCAATGTAAATAATCAAGTCGGAGAGAGGAGAAAAATGGAACAACTCACCGAGGCAGTAGCGGGTGATGGCTCACATGCCTAGTCAAAGGGAGGCTGGAAAAAGTGTCACGGCCGTGATGCTCATCACGGGCAGGCCGTGATCAATTCTAGTCCATAAGAGCTGGTCTGTCACGGTCGTGACCTCCATCACGGCTAGGTCGTGATGCTCTCTGATCTTAAGGGTCCTCTCATCACGCCCGTGATGGGTATCACGACTGGGTCGTGATCCTTTCTAATCTCCATGGTTAGCTCATCACGGCCGTGACCACTGTCACGGCCTGGGCGTGATGGTTCACTACAAAAAAAGGTCATTTAGAGACCGAAAATAGTGACCGAATTTTTTGGTTGCTATTTGCAACCGAAATAGCCGCCGATTGTAGGATCTACATGAAACACTGGTTAGAGTTGAGTCTGCGACCGAAATAGCGACCAAAATAGAGCGTAGCAGAGATATCGGTCGCTATATCGGTCGCTAAACAAAGGATAGTAAAAGTCAGAAATTTATGAATTTTTAGCGACCGAAATGGCGACCAAATTAAATGCAACGGTCAAACTTTATTTATATTAGCGACCGATTTAGAAATCCGTCGCTAAATTTATGAATTCATACTCTAAACTTTATTTATATTTGCGACCGATATTAATTCGGTCGCTAAACGACGCGTAAAAAAAAATAAAATAGCGCGTGTTAGCGACCGAAATTTAAATCGGTCGCTAAAATTATAACTTCAAATTCAAACTAACCATTTTAGCGACCGATTTAGCGACCAATTTATTTCGGTCGCTAAAACTGTAATCCCTAAATCGCGAAATCTCCCATTTCCTTCCTCACTTCTTCATTTTTCCTCTCTCAGCTCTGCTCCCTACCTCCACCACCGTGCCAGTCCGTCGTCCATCTCCACAACCGCCACCACCGCACCAGTACGGCCACCACCGTATCACAGTACGTAAGTCTTCTTACCTCTCATCTCTTCCTTTCTTCTCTTCTTTTTCCTCCCTCTCATCTTTGGTCTTTCCTTCCGCAGAAACAGTGCCCCCACCATAGAGCTCCGGCCACCATAGGGACAACCGCAAGGACCACAGCAAAGGTATCCCCTCCTTCCTTCTATGTATCCCCCTGCGCCCTTCATTCTCCGTTTTATTGTTATTTCATAGTCTCTGAAATTCTTTTTGCAACAATGATGATTACTGTTTTGGTTGCTTTGTGAGTGTGTCCAAAAATTCTGGTCTGGTGGTATGTCTAAGAGGGTCCAAATTTTTTTTGAGGGTTCATCTTTTTCTCTCTGAATGGAAACTGCAGATTGCAGAATGAGGCCAATCATGATTGTAAAATGAAATATCAGAAACAGAGACTGTAATTAATCCAAATTTTATTACAAAAATGTTCCAAAGACAAAAACTCGAGTGGCATGACAAATCTGGTTACCTTGGGGTAGCACCAAGTTTTGGTTTAGTTGTTGTATAACACTTATTTGCATAGCTAAATGAAAACTTCAAAATTTATCGATGCCCCCAACATATTAATGTCGGATAAATATATTTTCTACTATTCTTAGATAGATAAAGGGGTTAAATAAGCACACACATAAACCTTAGCATGAAGATTAGGAGCATTCATATACCCTTGTATTCATATCATCCTGCACAGGAGATGGTTCTAAGTATGCTACTGAATCATGTGAATTAGTAATACAATATGACATTCCATTGCAACATTCCGATTGATCAAAAAAAGGTTGATGCAATTGAAAGGACAAGCAACAATCTTGATAGGACCTGGCAGCAGAAAGATTTATTAGCTATCTGGTCTCATGAATATAGCTAAGCTTTGGATGAAAACAAAAAAGACTTCACACAAACATAATAGAGATTAGAGAAACTCCAATCAATTATAGCCTCAACCACAATGGTTAAAGGGGGTTGGGTAAGTATCACATGTTATGCATTAGTGTTATTCATTCATCACAATGTCCAACATCTCCTTTTACACCTTAAGTTAATGAGAAAAGGGTCCATTTTCCCTATGAAAGAGTATAAAGGGAGATGCAAGAGATTGTGATGTGCAAATAACATAGCTTTATGGTATGTCTCCTTAATGCACACAGAGACCATATCTTGTGATTTATTTATTTTTAATTTTTTTTGGGTGTAAACATTCATTTTTTTTTAGTTTAGTTTATTAGTTACGTTTTTATCACTGATTAAAGCTTAAATTGTGTTTTGCATTTTGTTTTGAGTTCTCAGACATGCAAATATGACAAACCACAAACAAATGGAATTTGTAATTTAAGATTTAAACCCTTACCTCATCTTCCAAGAGTTAGGTTTTGGGAGAGAAAAGGTTCCTTAGTACTTTTCTCCCTTTGTTTCCTCTTCTTCTGAAATAAAGGAGATGGGGAGGAGAGTATAAGGAAGAAGGGAAGTTGCAAGTTGTTCTAAATTTGTAATCGTATATTGTTGATTCTATTTTATATTAATTTATGTGTTTCTAGTCTTATAAATAGTTGTATTGGATTCTGTATATATAGAATAGTGATTTGTTTGTTAGTGGAGAGCGGAGCTCAATAGGATGTGATCTTGTCTGATTGTATGCTGATAATTTAATGTTTATGCATGTGTTTGTCAATATGTGTTGTTTGTTAGTGGAGAGCGGAGGTCAATAGGATGTGATCCTGTCCGAAAGGCGGGATCTTGGTTGTGTCTTGATAATTTAGAAATTATGCATGTGTTTGACAATTAACTGCTACTTGTTAGTGGAGAGCGGAGCTCAATAGGATGTTTGCTACAATATTTAATCTAAGTTTGTATTGATTTACGCTGCAATTTATATAAGCTCAACAATGTTGCAATATTTATAGGTTAATGGTTTTATTTTCTGTTAGAGGTAATAATTAATTTACGAAAGCCTTAGTTTCCTAATTGAGATTCAATATTAATGAGCATGCGTTACTTATCAAGGTATGCATGCTCATTGTATTGAATCTTGAATTGTCCAAGTGGGACAGTTTGGGAAAAAACCTTTTTCACACTCATACAATAGTCATTTCAATGTTCAAATGCCTTATATACTTGTTGAAATCTCGGTCTGATGCATTTCTTTTTGTTCTCCTGGTGCATACTTGATCGTGATGATTCTGACCGTGCTCGAGTCGTGTAAATTGGAGACTGATGGGAAATGCTGCCAAAATTTTGTCAAGTATAAGGTATTTGAATATGGGAATAAGTATTAGTAGCCGAGTGTGGCAAAGGTTTCTTCTCGAATGGGATAGGTTCATACCTTGTCATAAGAACGAGATTGATGGAGTTATTGGAATGCATCGTAATATATAAGTGTTATTGTAGGATTGGTCAGGCTATTTAATTGCCAGCAATGGATATTCCGGAGAATCGGAAATGGATGTATCGTAGGTTGGATCGGAATAAACGTCTTAGGGAAGAGTATAGAGTTGGAGCGGGTGAGTTTATAGAGTTTGTTGTTAGCCAGGAGAGATTTATACGACTGGGCGGTGATCAATTGAGGTGTCCTTGCAAAAGATACGAGTGTCAATCTTTCAAAAGCGTGGATGGAGTTGTAGCCGATCTTTTATGAGAAGGGCTTCATGCCTGATTACTATTGGTGGAGTAACCATAGTGAGACGTTGCCTGACTTAAACCCGATTGTGGTTGAAGGTTCGTACTATGGAAGTGGTGACCGGAGGGAAGAATTGAATCCATACGAGCAGATGATAATGGATCATGCTGGACTATCGGTTGGTGTTGTACTAGAAGAAGATAGGGGAGAAAATGGTGGAATGGGTTCCCAATACATAGAGGAGACTCCGAATCCCGAAGCTCAAAGATTCTATGATATGCTGAGTGCTACACGATCTCCATTGTGGGAAGGATGTCGGGAGTACACGGAGTTGTCGATGTGCATGGAATGGTTGAGTATCAAATCTGACTACAATATGCAAGAAGGCTGTTTTAATCGCCTCACCAGGTCAGTGTCCAAGGCGTTGCCAGAAGACAATCGGATGCCTACTAGTTTTTATCATGCTAAGAAGTCTGTGGAAAATTTGGGTCTGGGGTGTTTGAAAATTGATTGTTGCCCGAATGGATGTATGTTGTACTATAAGGATGATTCAGCGGAAAGCATAACATGTTGTCGATTTTGTGGTGCGGATCGGTATAAGACAACCACTAGGATGGGCATTGAGAAGAAGAGGTCGCTAAAAAAGATGTGGTACTTTCCGCTCGTGCCAAGACTTACAAGATTGTACTCTTCGATGGCCACTGCAGCTTACATGAGGTGGCATAGTGAGCATGAGAGGGGGCAAGATATCTTGTGTCATCCATCTGATGGTGAAGCTTGGAAGCATTTTGATAGGGTTCATATGGCATTTTCACAGGACCCTCGTAATGTCCGATTGGGGTTATCTACTGATGGATTTAATCCTTTTGGGCAGTCTGGAAAAGCATACTCTTGTTGGCCGGTTATCCTGACTCCGTACAATCTTCCCCCGGGGATGTGCATGAAGCGGGAGTTTATGTTCCTAACAGTCATAATTCCGGGTCCGTCTAATCCAAAAGGTAAGATTGATGTGTACTTGCAGCCGCTGATAGATGAGTTGACAATGCTGTGGAATGATGGTGTGTTGACATATGACGTATCTTTGAGGTGGAATTTCATCATGAAAGCAGCTTTAATGTGGGACGATCAACGACTTTCCTGCTTATAGGATGATGTCGGGTTGGATGACCGCGGGGAAGCTTGGATGCCCAATATGTATGGAGCAATCGAAGGCATTCACGCTTAAAAACAGTCGAAAGATCTCATATTTTGATTGTCATCGTCAATTCCTTCCAGAAGATCATCCTTATAGGCGGAACAAGAATGCATTCAAGAAGCGTTGTGCGGAGACAACACCGCCTCCACCACGTTTGACTGGTCCTAATGTATGGCGTAGAGTACAGTACTTATCGCTCGTCCATGAAACCCAAGTAGAACATATTCCTGATTATGGAATCAACCATAATTGGACAAAACAAAGTATATTTTGGAGGTTGCCGTATTGGAGGACGCAGCTACTCCGTCACAACATTGATGTCATGCATACTGAGAGGAATGTGTTTTTGAATGTGTTTGACACTGTGATGGACATCAAGGGGAGGACAAAGGATACAAATAAAGCCCGATTGGACCTGTCTGACATTTGTAATCGGAAGGAGCTTGAGTTGCAGGATGGTGGTCGTGGCAGACTTATCAAACCGAAGGCAAGTTATACACTAAGCAAAGCACATAAAGTGGCTGTCTGTAAGTGGGTTAAAGAACTAAAGTTACCAGATGGGTATGCTTCCAATCTGGGTAGATGTGTTGACATTAAGGAAGCAAAGTTACATGGAATGAAGAGTCATGATTGCCACGTGTTCATGCAACGGTTGCTTCCAATTGCGTTCGACGCATTACCGAAGCAAATTTGGAACCCACTTGTTGAGCTTAGCCACTTTTTCAGGGAGCTTACATCGACAACACTAAATGTGAATCAATTAAAGGATATGGAAGTCAAGATACCCGTTTTGTTATGTAAGCTGGAGCAAATCTTCCCGCCGAGTTTCTTTGATTCCATGGAACACCTGCCAGTTCATCTACCGTACGAAGCAAGAGTTGGTGGCCCAGTCCAATACCGCTGGATGTATCCATTTGAGAGGTAAACAACATCAACTATTTTACTTAATACATATGAAATTCACGAACACGAGAGCGTAGTTTAGCTTTCCCTAAAACTAGTAATTATTTGTATGTATCCCTCTGTAATAGGTTCCTGCACTCCCTTAAACACAAAGTCAAGAACAAGGCACGAGTGGAGGGTTCCATTTGTGAAGCATACTTAGTAGAGGAGACTTCCACTTTTGCCTCTTATTTATATTCGGACGAAGTTAACACGAGAAGGACAAGGATGCCTAGAAACGTTGATTCGGGCGAAGGAAGTTCAACTAGTCCTCCTATATCAATATTCAACTATCCGGGCAGATTTAGTGGCAAATAAAAAGGATATTTCTTGGAGCAGCGTGACATTAATGCTGCTCATCTGTATATCCTTCAAAATTGTGAAGAGGTCGCGCCATATTTAGAGTAAGTTTCTACAATGTCTTTTATAAGTTCAATTGACATTTATGATTATTAATCGTCCTGCTGTTAATCTCCCATATGTAGGATGTACGACAATTTTCTAAGGGATCACCAACCTGACATTTCAAACGATCAGGTTGATCGAGAAATTACTCCTCACTTTGCTACGTGGTTCAGTAAATATGTAGGTTAAGCACCTTCATTTGTTGAAATACATTTTATCTCCTTAAATATATAGCATGTATAAGAATAATATAATATTTGATTTTTTAGGTACTAGATCCAGAAAACAATGTTCAAAATCCATTGTTGACAAATTTGGCATGGAGGCCTAACAGATGGGTTACATCATGGAATAGTTATTTTGTAAATGGATATAAATTTAACACAAAAACATGGAATGAAGGAATGCAGACGTGTAACTATGGTGTTTGTGTGCGAGCCACTGATGGCAATGTAGAGGATGATTTCTATGGGGTTCTAACTGGCATCCTTGAACTCGATTATACCGGTTTCCCCGTGATGAAGTTAGTTATCTTCAAGTGTGATTGGTTTGATCCTACTCTTGACATAGGGACAAAAATAGATAAAAATTATGGTATTGTTCAAGTTAGGCTGTCTCGAAGGTATAATAAGGCGTACGACCCATTCATTTTTTCACAATAGGCTGAGCAGGTTTATTACTCGCCATATCCCGAAGGACGTCATGGCTGGTTGGGTGTTATTAAGATAAAGGCTCGCAGTATAATTACTGATAATGTAATCAACCAGCCTGAAAAAGATGCTCCATACCAAGATGATGAGTTTTCAAGACCCCACATACCGTTGCAAATTACCCCGGACATTATTGTTAATTCTCTGGCGGACATTTCCGGAAATGGGGAAGAAGTTGAAAGAGAGTTAATGGATCAATCCGAGTTGGACACATCTAGCGAAGGTACATTCCGATCAAGTGATACTGATGAGAGTGAGGGTGAATTTAGTGACGGAGATTCTACTTAGGTAATTTATTTATGTCATAATTCATTGTGTAAATGTCATTCTACTTATTAGGTAATTTATTTTTGTATTATTTACACTGTTGTGTAATCATCTTTTCATTTTTTTCACAGATGGCAGATTCCTCTAGAGGTAGGGGTCGTCGTGGAGGTCGTACTGCGAGAGTCCCTTCCCCGGCCGACCCACAGCCTTCAGATCGAGACCACCCTACCAGCACCTCTGTGGACGGGACACCTCAGGGTGATGGAGTTGCACCCCCCACCCAGCCTCATGTGGTCGGGACACAGGCTGCACCCTCATCATCCACACCTACGACGACAGGACCATCATCATCATCGGGACAGGAGAGTCGTGGTCCATCCAACAGGAGGATTCTTCTTATCCCCAGAGGGGATAATGAGTATGCTAATTTAATTTTTTAATATATATAAAGTATCGTTAATTTCTATTTACTTGTTTTTTAAATTTATTTAGAACATTTATTAATGCTCTAATTTTGCTGCAGCTTTCTGCCCGCGAAGGGCCCTTCTGATTCGATATCGAAGATCCTGCGACGCAAGTTTGATGGTCCATGGCCTACATGGAAGGCCATCCCACTGGGCCATAGGGATCAGTTGTTTCTAGAGTTTAAGGTAAAAATTTATTAAGTTATTTAAATTAAATTTACATTATATATATGTACACACGAATTTCCTAACAACTGTAAGTTACAGAAAGAGTATAGGTGGGACTTAGCTTTAGAGGCTCTCGTCAAGGACATATTTGACCACAAAGGCTCACTGGTCATGAAGAATCTGACGAACAAGCTGAGGAAGGGTCAGAATAAGGGGAGGTGGGTGGATCCTGAGATCAGGAGGGAGCTGGACCAATACTGGGCTACTGAGAAGTTCCAGGCCATAGCTCGACGTAATCGAGCTTCTGATGGTAGCGCATGTGCTTGGACCGGTGGGTCTAAATCAGCCGCCGCCCACTACGACGAGCTGGTAATACATTAAACTTTTGACTTAATATACTATTTAATTAATTATTTTTCATTTTTAATTATTCTTATGAATTTAATATTATATTTTTCTGTACAGAAAGCACAGAAACAGCGGGCCCCGACTGCTATATATGGAGTTGGTGGAGAGGACGAAGAAGTTGAAGTCGGGGACATAGGTCAACGACAAGGCCTGTAACTATGCTGTAAGCAAAAAAATAATTTAGTGTTTACTTGTAATTTATTATAAATGATTTGTTAATATTAGATATAATTTTAACTAAATCTCTTCAACTATACTTTGTAGGTGGGCTTCAACGAGAAGAAGGACGATGCCATATCACGTGCCTCACAGTCACAAGATGAGGCTTTGACTGGTGATGGGCCCTGCTCTCCTGTCTCCGTCGACGATAATGCCATTTATTTCGAGGTCGTCGGGGACAGGAACAAGAAGGGGCACGTGTATAGCCTCGGACACCTGGGAGGCGAGTTTATCGCTTCATCGTCCGGCACGCCTGCTCCTTCCTACGCCGATACTATCCCTCAGGAGCAGTTCCACCAAATGCAGGACACCATCACGCAGCTGAACGTGGAGCTTCGGGAGAAGAGCGAGAGAGAGCAGCAGATGGCGAACAAGATTGCACAGTTGAATCAGGCACACCAGCAGCTGATGCAGGCGAGCATCGAGCCGGGCCAGACACTGCGGCTGGTGTTGGAGCAGATGAGGATCCAGACTCCAGTTGCTCAGGATGATGCTCTGAGGGTTGTGCCGCCTGCTGCCGCTCCTCCTCGCTTCCGCCGCCCGCCATCGATGTGCTCATCGCAAAGGACGATCAGCTAGCAGACGTCGGTGGTACGGACGCTGAGGATGATTGGATTCCTCCATCTCCCCCTCATCATGACTGATTTTTTTTCTCCATATTTTTGACTTTAAAAGATTCTTGTACGACATTTTGGATTATTCTTTTTATATATATTTATTATTTTTTATGATTGTATATTTCATAAGTTATTTGGTGTGTTTTATTAGTAATTTTTCTAACGTTTAAAGAAAATCAGAAAAAAAAATTTATTTTAAAAATTAAAATTAAAAATAATAATAATAATAACCAGTTTAGCGACCGAATTAGAAACCAATAATTCGGTCGCTAAACTTTATTTAACATTTACAAATGAGGTATAGAGACCGAAAATCCGTCGCTAATATAGGTTAACAGTAACCAAAATTAGCGACCGAACTAGCAACCGATTATCGGTCGCTAGAAATGGTTACCCAAAAAATGCGACCAACCTAATAGCGACCGTTTATTATTATTTAGCGACTGAAAATTCGATCGCCAATTAGCGACCGAAATATTAATTCGGTCGCTAAAACCTTAGCGACCAGGTATTCAGCCACCACCCTTAATCGGTCGCTAATTCGGTCGCTAAATTAAATAGCGACCGATTTACACTGTTTAGCGACCGAATATTACGGTCGTTAAACAGTTGTTTTTTTTTGTAGTGGTTGCTGACTTCGTTTGTCCTTGCCCTTTTTGCTCTTCTGCTTTCTTCTCACCCTGAAAACACTTAACAAATATATTAATTTATGATCTTTTTCCTCTTGATCTTCTCAAATTATTCAAGAGTTAAATTCAAAAACATATGGAAAAGGAAAAGAAAACTTGGGTTGCCTCCTAATAAGCGCTTCTTTAACGTCAATAGCTTGACGTGTCGGTGATCTCAAGGATCACGAAGGCGCACAGTTGTGGTTAATCTCTCGATGTCACCACCCAAGAAGACCTTGAGTCTTTGGCCATTGACTTTGAAGGTCCTTTTTGAAGTAGGATCCTCCACTTCTATAGCTCCATGAGATGAGACTTCTTTGACAATGAACGGTCCCGACCACTTAGACTTCAACTTACCCGGAAACAATCTCAGCCGGGAATTGAATAATAAAACTTGTTGTCCCGGCTGAAAAGCTTTCATCACGATCTTCTTGTCATGATAAGTCTTGACTCGCTGCTTGTAAATAGCTGCATTCTCATATCCATTAAGGCGCATCTCCTATAATTCATGCAGCTGATGGACTCTTCTCTCACCCGACAATTTTGCATCAAAATTCAAGAACTTCAATGCCCAAAAGGCTCGATGCTCCAACTCTACGGGTAGATGACATGCCTTCCCATAGACCATCTGAAACGGAGATAACCCCAAAGAAGTTTTTAATGCAGTCCGGTAAGCCCACAAGGCATCGTCAAGCTTCTTTGCCCAATCTTTTCTTGAAGTGGCCACAGATTTTTCCGGAATTCACTTAATCTCCCGGTTAGAGACCTCCGCTTGCCCATTTGTTTGCGGATGATATGGAGATGCCACCTTATGCCTCTCATCATACTTGGTCAACACATTTCTCAGTTGTGAGTTGCAAAAGTGAGATCCCCCATCACTTATAAGGACCCTTGGGACACCGAACCGGGCAAAAATGTTCTTTTTGATGAACTTGATTACTGTTTGTGCATCATTCTTCGGTGTTGCAATGGCCTCCACCCATTTAGAAATATAGTCCACCACCACCAAGATATATTGATTGGAGAATGAAGGTGAAAGTGGACCCATAAAATCTATGCCCCAACAATCAAATACTTCAACCTCCAATATGTTTTTCAGTGGCATCTCATCCCTTTTTGATATGTTCCCGGTCCTTTGGCACTTGTCACAACTCTTCACATGATTGTAAGAGTCCTTGAAGATTGAGGGCTGATGAGTGTGATTCCATCATTTTCCTTGCATTTTCATATAGTTTAGGCATTTTTAATTTGCTTTTTGTTAGTTTTTACCTTGGAACGGGTAAGGCGGTTTTTGTGGTGTTGTTTTGCAGGAATTAAGGATAAAATGCTCAGGATTGACCATGATGGAGCTTGGACGAAGATGTAGCTTTAAAAGTTAAGAAAATGAGCCAAACAGAGCCCATCATGGCCATGATCGAGCAAAACTGAAAAAGAAAGAAGGCAAAAGTCAGAATTGGTCACGGCCTAGCCGTGATGGCCATCACGGTCATGACCTGTCAGCTGAAGCAGACCTCCACAAGTCAGAATCTGTCATGGCCTAGCCGTGATGAGCATCATGGTCGTGACAGACCAAAAACTGAAGAAGCGCCCAAGGCAGAATCCATCACGGCCTGGCCGTGACGGCCATCACGACCGTGACGCGTGTTACTTGGATCAGAAGCAACTGATTTATATCTAATTTGAGTTAGATTGGGATTCAAACTTCCCAAATCTATAAATATGGCATCAAGTCAGAGGCTTTGGAGGACTTTTGGCTGCTACTCTAGGCTATTATTTAGGATCTCTCTTCTTCATCCTCCTTTCTTTTCTGATTTTTATTTTTTATGTTGTTGTCAACCAAGCTTGTCATCACCATGACAATGCTTGAGTAGTAGCTTAATTTCTAGGGATTGGGGCTATGCCCAAGGTTGATTTATGTTGTTAATTTGATGTTATATCTCTGTTAATTGCGATTTTGCTTTAGATCTGATTTCTAGTGTTTTAATCACTTGTAAATCTGGTGCGCGCTCATTTGCATGTCGTAGACATTCTAAGGAGGAACCTAGCGGTGAACTTAGGTGTCGGATCTATAGAATCAGACTTAGGACTGAAATCACGAGAGTTACAAGCCGTCCTTCGAGGATCAATGAATTGTCACAAAGCGTAAAGGGTTCAATCTAAATTCAACTATCACGAGAGTAGGGGTTGGTTTAATTGGGCACGGTTTTTGTAACCCGAGAGGGAGCTTAAACTATTTGAGGATAAATTCTCCTTCAAGGCATTTTCGATAATTAACAAGGGTTAATCAATTTAGCAACATAAACGATCTTTGTGGTAACCCAAATCCCTAGAAATCCAATTAGATCTAAAAAACCATAAATTGTTTATTTTCTGTTTTACTTGATTCTGATTTTGTGTTATCTCTTATTTCAAATATCAAAACCCTTTTTCAAAATCCTTTTCTAAAGTCCAGTTTAGTCAATTCGATAATTAGTTGTGGTTCGAGATCACGGTCTCTGAAGGATCGATATCTTTTGATTACTTGGCGACAATCCGGTACGCTTGCCGGATCGCACGTGCACTCGCACGACATCAAGTTTTTGGCACCGTTGCCGGGGACTGTGCTTTCTCGAATCTCAATTTAATTTTTAAATTGATTTTTCTGGACCTTTTCTTTTTATTTAATTTTTGATTTTTTGTTGTTATAAAAAAATAATAATTTCTTCCTTCTAGAGTATCTATCTCTCTGTGTTGTTTTCTCTTTTATGCAACGATCACTAAGTCTTGGAAACCTTAGTGAAGTCGACCCCGAAGTCGAAAGGACCTTTCACAGACGTAGGAGACTACAAAGAGAAAGAGAGAGGTTGAGTCCCATTCCACTCATGGCGAATCAACCAGATACGAAACCTCTGAAGGACTATGCAGCCCCAAATGCTAGGGGTTTGCGAACTGGGATTGCTAGGTCAGAGATTGAGGCAGAGAATTACACTATACCGCCTATGCTCATTAACATGATTAGGCAGCATCAATTCAGAGGATTTCCCTCGGAGGACCCGACTGACCACATAGAGACATTCTTGGAGTTCACCGATGCAGTTAGAACTCATGGCGCCCCGGTTGATGCTATTCGCTTGAGGTTGTTCCCCTCATCTCTGACTGGAAAAGCGAAAGCTTGGCTGAAGCAAATACCCGCCAATACCTTGACAACTTGGGACCAACTGGAGCAGGCGTTCTTGGAGAAATTCTTCCCTCAATCCAAGACGGCCTACATACGAACCCAGATCACCGGCTTCTTCCAAAAGGACGGAGAATGCTTATCAGAAGCTTGGGATCGCTACAAGGGATTGCTGGAGTCTTGCCCACATCATGGACTCGAGAGGTGGTTATTAGTGCACACCTTCTACAACGGATTGGATTACTCTTCGAAGGTGTCACTCGATTCCGCAGCTGGTGGAGCCTTTATGAATAGGCTTCTGACTGAGGCATTCAACATCATTGAAAATGTGGCCACCAACTACCACCAATGGGGTTCAGAAAGAGTTAATAACCCGAACAAGATTTCGGGGGGTAAGTTTGAAATAAATAGCACTGATCTTATAATGTCAAAAATAGACTCACTTAATAAACACTTTGATCAGCTCGAAAGAGCTAATGTGAGTGCAATAGGTGCTACTAACATTGTTTGTGAGATTTGTGGAATGCAGGGACATGACATCATGGAGTGCCCACGTTGTATGGCTCATGGATCCGGCGCTTTGGGGGAACAAGTGAACTCTTGTCACAACTTCTACGACACGAACCCGAAGTTGCCCAATTATGTTCCCCCAAATCCTTACAACCAAGGAAGGAAGAACAACCCTTACCTCTCGTATGGGAACTACAGCAACACGCTGAACCATGAGTTCCAAGAAGGCCAAGGTAATAGGAAACCCACAGCGGGGTATCCTCAGGTACAGAGGTCTAAACTCGAGTCTTTATTGGAAAGTTTTGTTGAAACTCAAACAAAACAAAATGAAGAGTTTAGACAACAAGGTAGGGCAGTAAACGAGGCAATAAAAGAGCTAGCATCTAAGGTAGATAACTTAGCCATCCACAACAAGATGCTAGAAACTCAGATTGCCCAACAAGCCAGCACATACTCCAAACCTAAGGGTACGTTCCCGGGGCAACCCGAAGCTAATCCTAATGAGAATTGTAATGCCATATACTTGAGGGATGATAAGCTTGGGGTGGTTGAAAAGGATGTGGAATGTGAGGAGGACATGAGCGAGGATGAAGAGCCAGAACCAAAGTATGTCCCTCCACCACCGTACCAACCCCCGATACCTTTCCCACAAAGGTTGGTCAAGAGAAAGCAAGTAGAAGTAGAAACTAAGGGCTTAATTGAGGAACACAATGTCATGATGAAAACTAATATGCCTCCTAAACTGAAAGACCCAGGTAGTTTCTCTATCGCTTGCTCATTTGAAAAGGTACAAATAGACCAAGCCTTATGTGACTTAGAGGCTAGTGCGAGCTTGATGCCGCTCACTATCTTGGAAAGGTTAGGAACCAAAGAGTTGAGCCTATTCAAATTCTCCTTACAATTTGCGAATGGCTCAACTAGGACTCCTCTAGGCATACTAGAGAATGTTCCTGTAAAGGTAGGGAAATTTTTCATCCCTACCGATTTCCTGGTATTGGATATGAAAGGGAATTCTGAATTCCCCATCATTTTAGGAAGGCCATTCTTGGCCACTGCTGGAGCAATAATAGACGTAAGGAATGGCAAACTCTCTCTGAATGTAGAGGAAGGTAGGGTAGATTTTAAATTGACTAACTCATATAACAACCCTCCTTTTAAGAGCCATGTGTGCAGGGAGAGCTCAACATGGAAGCAACTCTGAAGATTTGCATGGAAAATGATGCACCCAGTGGTGATGGAGTTGCTGATCATGTGGAAACAAAACTTCCGTCGGGAGGGAGAAAGGCCATGAAGCTCAGAGTGAAAAGAGCAAAGCGGAAGCGCAATTGGCCATATGAGCAGAATTGGCTCTTTGAAGGACTCCCATGGAAGAGAAGTGTTCCTACACTTCTACGCCCAGCCGATCCCGGTTGATTGAAGGAAGTATGGTCAAGCTTAAGACCGTAAATAAGCACTTCTTAGGAGGCAACCCAAGTTTTCTTTCCCTTTTTCATTTGTTTTTTAATTTAGCTCTTGAATAATTTGAGAAGATCAAGAGGAAAAAAAATCATAAATTAATAAATTTGTCAAGTGTTTTTAGGTTGAGAAGGAAGGAAGAGCAAAAGACCAGGGACAAACAAAGTCAGAAGTCATCACGCCCAGGCCATGACAGCCATCACGACCGTGATGAGCTAACCATGAAGACTAGAAAGGATCACGGCCCAGCCGTGATAAGCATCACGGGCATGATGAGAAGGAACCTAAGGTCAGAGAGCATCAAGGCCCAGCCGTGATGCAGGTCACGACTGTGACAGGCCAGCTCCTGAAGACAGAATTGATCACGACCTAGCCGTGATACACATCACGGTCGTGATACAACTTCCAAAAAGTTTTGACTAGGCATGTGAGCCAACACCCGCTACCACCCCGGTGAGTTGTTCCATTTTTATCCTCTCTCCGACTTGATTATTTACATTGGGGACAATGTAAGTTTTTAAGCTTGGGGTAGGGGTATTTTTGCAAATTTTTACATTTTTACATTTTTCATGTTGCATTCATATAGGCATAGTTTTGCATGATCAAATGATTAGATTGCCCTTTGCCTGGAGTTTGCATCCAATTGTGAGAACTTGGTGCCAAATAAATTGAGATAGTGAATTTTTGAACCCAATTTTTTTTATTCTTGTGATAAGGCTAAAAATAAAAAATTCTTGAGATAATCTTTTGTTAGTTGATGATTAGCATGTGGTTCCTTAAATTTGTGTTTCTCATTGATGTTAAAATACTAAATGTGAGATGTTGAGCCTAAAAGGGGTACTCACTAAATCTACCCCATTCTTTGTGATAGAGTGTTTTATTCCTCTTGGATTGTATTCTCTAGAACTTGACTTGAAACCATTTTGAAACTTAGAAATTTTTGAAAACATTTTTGAAAATGATTGAGGCACTAGGTATTTTGCCGGCCTTCTGAGCTTTGACTGATTAAATGCTACCCCTTAGTTGCCCAATTTTGAGCCTAAAAGAATAAAATACTTTTCTTGGTACCTTGAATTATCTTGATGAATGATGCTTGGTATGACACCTTTTAAAGTATTGTAAAAAGGGTAGTTTGATAAAGTTTGGGATGAGAAAGATAGAAAATATTTCTCTTGAGTTGAAAATCTCCCCTTCTCCAAATAAATAAAATAAAATAAAATAAACAGAAAAAAAATATGGAGAAGGGGATGACAAAAAGAAAGCGAGAAATAAAATAAAAAGAAGGAAAGAAAGGTGGAAAGATGAATCAAAGCCCAAAAAGGGTATTTTAGAAGGTGTCATGCTTTGAAATGTTTGATATTGTGTTTAACCCTCTTGAATTCCCTTTTCTTGATTTCCCCACCTAACAATTAATCCCATGGCCTCGTTACAACCGAAGTAAAAGACCTCCTGATTCTTATGTGTTTTCATTAATAAAGTGGAGATTTGGTTAATAGTCAAGCTTATGGTAGAATACCTTCCTTGAGGAAATTGAGCGAATTGTCATATTCCCTTAAAACACTTGAGTGAGGTGAGAAGAGTGCCCGAACCAGTGAGAATTTGGATTTAGGAAACCTAAGCTTCTAATTGGACTTGAAATTGATTGTCTCTAGGTTTCTTATTTGAATAAGCCTGTTACTTGGATTAGTTACTCGGGTTCTTGGTTAACTATCCATGTTCTATTATCTTCCGGCCTTAGTTATTGCTTGAGGAAAAGCAAAGTCTTAAGCTTGGGGTGATTTGATGAGTGTGATTCCACCTCATCTTTGCTCATCATTTTTCTTGCATTTTCATATAGTTTAGGAATTTTTAATTTGCTTTTTGTTAGTTTTTACCTTGGAACGGGTAAGGCGGTTTTTGTGGTGTTGTTTTGCAGGAATTAAGGATAAAATGATCAGGATTGACCATGATGGAGCTTGGATGAAGATGGAGCTTTAAAAGTGAAGAAAATGAGCCAAACAGAGCCCATCATGGCCATGATGGAGCAAAACTGAAAAAGAAAGAAGGCAAAAGTCAGAATTGGTCACGGCCTAGCCGCGATGGCCATCACGGTCGTGACCTGTCAGCTGAACCAGACCTCCACAAGTCAGAATCTGTCATGGCCTAGCCATGATCAGCATCATGGCCGTGACAGACCAAAAACTGAAGAAGCGCCCAAGGCAGAATCCATCACGGCCTGGCTGTGACGGCCATCACGGCCGTGACGCATGTTACTTGGATCAGAAGCAACTGATTTAGATCTAATTTGAGTTAGATTGGGATTCAAACTTCCCAAATCTATAAATATGACATCAAGTCAGAGGCTTTGGAGGACTTTTGGCTGCTACTCTAGGCTATTATTTAGGATCTCTCTTCTTCCTCCTCCTCTCTTTTCTGCTTTTTATTTTTTATGTTGTTGTCAACCAAGCTTGTCATCACCATGACAATGCTTGAGTAGTAGCTTAATTTCTAGGAATTGGGGCTATTCCCAAGGTTGATCTATGTTGTTAATTTGATGTTATATCTCTATTAATTGCGATTTTGCTTTAGATCTGATTTCTAGTGTTTTAATCACTTGTAAATCTGGTGCGCGCCTATTTGCATGTCGTAGACATTCTAAGGAGGAACCTAGCAGTGAACTTAGGTGTCGGATCTATAGAATCAGACTTAGGACTGAAATCATGAGAGTTAGAAGCCGTCCTTCGAGGATCAACGTATTGTCACAAAGCGTAAAGGGTTCAATCTAAATTCAACTACCACGAGAGTAGGAGTTGGTTTAATTGGGCACGGTTTTTGTAACCCGAGAGGGAGCTTAAACTATTTGAGGATAAATTCGCCTTCAAGGCATTTTCGATAATTAACAAGGGTTAATCAATTTAGCAACATAAACGATCTTTGTGGTAACCCAAATCCCTAGGAATCCAATTAGATCTGAAAAACCATAAATTGTTTACTTCCTGTTTTACTTGATTCTGATTTTGTGTTATCTCTTATTTCAAATATCAAAACCCTTTTTCAAAATACTTTTCTAAAGTCCAGTTTAGTCAATTTGATAATTAGTTGTGGTTCACGATCACGGTCTCTGAGGGATCGATATCTTTTTATTACTTGGCGACAATCCGGTACACTTGCCGGATCGCACGCGCACTCGCACGACATCAAGGGCCAAAGGAGCCCAGATTGGAGGACCTTTGCAGCTGTCCTATCCCCATTGTAATGTCCACCATATGGAGAGTTATGGCAATGCCACAAAATATTCTTCGCTTCCTCTTGACTCACACACCTCCTCCATAAGCCATCCGGTCCAACCTTGAACAAAAATGGGTCATCCCACATGAAATGGTTGGCATCCCGGAAAATTTTTTCCTTTTGTTGCCAAGTGAGGTGCTCTGGAACAATGTTGGCTGCCTTGAAATTTGCCATGTCGGAAAACCATGGTCTTTCATGCACTAGAAATAGAGCCTCATCCGGGAACTCCTCCCGAATGTCCTTTTCTTTTGCAGTAACCTCCTCATTCACTAACCGAGATAAGTGGTCAGCCACCACATTTTCGCTGCCCTTTTTGTCCTTAATGACTAAGTCAAATTCCTTCAACAATAAAATCCACCTTATGAGTCTGGGTTTTGAATCTAACTTAGTCAACAAATATTTAATTGCAGCATGATCAGTAAAAACAGTGATTTTTGACCCAATCAAATATGAACGAAATTTTTCCAATGCAAACATTATGGATAGCAACTCTTTTTCAGTTGTTGCATAATTTAATTGGTTCTCATTGAGAACCTTGCTAGCATAGTGAATGGCATGGAAAAACTTTTCCCTTGACTGTCCCAAAACTGCCCCAACTGCGTAGTCACTGGCATCACACATTAATTCAAATGGTGACTCCCAGTTGGGTGCAACAAGAATGGGAGCGGTGATCAATTTTTCTTTCAAAATCTGAAAAGAAATGAGACAAGAAGTATAAAACACAAATGGTGTGTCCTTGTTCAAAAGGCTACACAACGGCTTGGCTATCTTTGAGAAGTCTTTGATGAACCGCCGGTAAAAGCCTGCATGCCCAAGAAAACTCCTCACACCCTTGACATTCACTGGTGGAGGTAGTTTCTCAATTACATCAATCTTGGATTTATCCACTTCGATCCCCTTAGCTGAAATCTTGTGCCCAAGCACAATGCCCTCCTGCACCATAAAATGACACTTCTCCCAATTTAAGACTAAATTGGTGTCCATGCACCTCTTTAACACAGCAGCAACGTTAGACAAGCAATTATCATAAGAGGAACCGAAAACAAAAAAATCATCCATAAAAACTTCAATGTATTTTTCTACCATATCAGAGAAAATGGAAAGCATGCACCTTTGAAATGTTGCAGGCGCATTACAAAGACCGAAAGGCATCTTCCGATAGGAAAAAACTCCAAAAGGACATATGAATGTTGTTTTCTCTTGGTCTTCCAGGTTAACCGCAATTTGGTTATAACCCGAATAACCATCCAAGAAACAATAATAAGCTTGCCCGGTCAACCTCTCCAACATTTGGTCCATAAATGGAAGTGGGAAGTGATATTTCCTAGTAGCTTGATTTAGCTTCCGGTAATCTATACACATTCGCCAACCGGTGACCGTTCTAGTTGGGATCAACTCATTCTTCTCGTTGTTCACGACGGTCATGTCACCTTTCTTGGGAACCACTTGTACCGGACTCACCCCAGCACTATCGGAAATCGGATAGATCATTCCGGCTTCAAGGTGTTTCATCACCTCCTTCCTTACCACTTCTTTCATTCTAGGATTGAGCCTCCTTTGCGGTGGGACGACCGGTTTAAATTTAGCCTCCATCATGATCTTGTGCATACAAAATGTAGGGCTAATACCTTTAAAATATAAGATGGACCATCCAATAGCTGTTTTATGCTCTCTAAGCACCCATACAAGTTTCTCCTCTTCCAATTTGGACAATACATTGCTCACTATGACAGGATTTTCATCATTCTCACCAAGAAACACATATTTCAAGTGGGGAGGTAGAGGTTTAAGATCTAACTTGAGCTTCTCTTGGACTTCATCCTTCTTGAGCTCTTCTTTCTTAGTATTGACAGAAAGTTGACTGGGTTGAGCTTCCAAATCACACAAACACTCCTATATTTCCTTCTCCTCTCTCTCATCAAGATTTTCAATAGAGTTCACAATTACCTTCTCAAGAGTAGAGGAATGGTGCTGATGTGCAAAGACTTCTTTAGCCACTACATCCACAATATCCATGCGGAAACAATTCTCTTCATCACTCGGGCGATGCATAGCTTCAAATACATTGAAAGTAACCTCTTCATCTTGCACTCTGAGTCGAAGTTGGCCTTTTTGTACATCTATCAAAGCACGACCAGTTGCTAGAAAAGGTCTCCCTAATATAAGTGGAACTTTTGCATCCTCCTCCATGTCTAATATCACAAAATCCGCTAGGATGATAAACTTGTCCACTTTGACCAAAACATCTTCCATAATACCAAAAGGACGCTTGATTGATCTATCGGCTAGTTGCAATGCCATCCTTGTTGGTTTCACTTCACCACCTCCAAGCTTGTTCAAGATTGAAAGCGGCATCAAATTGATACTCGCCCCCAAGTCACACAAGGCCTTCCCAATAGAAAAACTCCCAATTGTGCAAGGGATTGTAAAACTACCAGGATCTTTAAGCTTTGGAGGTAACTTCCTTTGAAGTATCGCACTACATTCTTCCTTCAAGGCAACAGTCTCACCTTCTTTAAACCTCCTTTTCTTCGTCAGTAACTCCTTCATGAACTTTGCATAAGTTGGCATTTGCTCTAGTGCTTCAGCAAAGGGTATGTTGATTTGTAACCTCTTAAAGATGCCAAGAAATTTGGCAAATTGCTCTTCCTTCTCATTCTTCTTGTTTAAGTGAGGATACGACAACTTTACATAAGAAGGGATCTCTTGAGGCTTGTCTCCATCTTTCAAAATATGACTTTTACTCTTCCTCAAAATTGAATCTTCATCCACTAACTTTTCTCTCTTGTCTTTTTCTTCTTCCTCTATTACAACCTCTTTGCCTTTTTCCTCATTTTCCGCTCTTTTTTCAGCACTCAACTCAGTTTTTTCAGCATCTCTCTGATTTTTCAACAAAGGTTCACCGCTCATTTTCTCAAAGCTTTTACCACTCCTCAAAACAATAGCCTTACAATGCTCTTTAGGATTTATTTGAGTATTACCTGAAAACTGTTGCTAGATTGTTCCACCAGGTGCTTTGCAATTTGTCCAACTTGAACCTCCAAGTTCTTTATGGCAGCATCGGTGTTTTTCTGGCTTGACATGGACATTTGCATGAATTGATTGAGAGTGTTCTCCAAGATTGAAGTCCGGTCTTGAGGTAGTTGTGTCGGAAGAGGCTTGCTTGCTTGTCTGGCATCTTGTTTCCAACCAAAACTTGTTTGATTCCTCCACCCTTGGTTGTAATTGTTGGAATATTGATTGTTACCTTGCCGCCCATAGTTCCCCATATAATTAGCTTCCTCATGGGAACTAGGCGTGGCTTCACAATTTCCATTATCATGATCTCCTCCACAAAAATCACATCTCATTACCTGTTGAGGTGGTATGGTTGTCCCTTGTATGGTTTGGAGTTGCTGTGGGAGTTGAGCTAGTTGCTTGGTAATGGACTCAAGTTGTTGTGTCATAAGCTTATTTTGAGCCAAAAGTGCAGTTTTTGAGTCTAACTCCAACACTCCCTTTCTTGATGTGGTACCTCGGTCATGATGCATCAGATAGTCATTAGATGCCATAGCTTCTATCAAAGTCAATGCTTCCTCCGGTGTCTTTGTGTTCATGGAACCTCCAGCTGAGGCATCCAACATAAGCTTGGTTGACGGCCTTAATCCATTGCAAAATGTTTACATTTGGACAAGATCATCAAACCCATGATTTGGACATCTTCGGAGCAAGTCTTTGAACCTTTCCCATGTGTCATGAAGAGTCTCACCCTCTTGTTGAGCAAAGCTTGTGATATCACCTCATGTCTTCACAAATCTTGTGGCGGGAAAGAATCTTGCAAGAAATTTCCCCTCTAAGTCATCCCATGTAGTGATGCTCCCTCTTGGTTGAGATTGGAGCCAAGCCTTGGCTCTATCTCTTAGAGAGAATGGGAACAACCTTAGGCGAATCGCATCATCGGTAGCACCATTTAACTTCACCGTATCACATAACTCAATGAAGTTGGAGACTTGATTGTTAGGATCCTCCTTCTCCATCCCGGCAAATTGATTTTGCTGCATCATATTCAAGAGAGCCGGCTTGATCTCAAAATTGTTGGAATTCACTGGAGGCCTCACTATGCTAGTGACATGCCGATTGACATTTGTATTGGCATAATCCCCTAGTGTCCTCCATGGAGAACCCTCACCATTGCCTGCCATCTCAAGCGGTTCTTGATGAACTTGTGAAGTGGAGGTCTCTTGTTCTCTTTCTTGTTGTGCTAATAACTTCTGTTGTATTGCTTGACTCCGATTCTTCCTAGCCGCTTTTTCTATTTCAGGATCGTAGAGAAGTTGGTCAACTTGGATAGTACCTCGCATGCACAAAAGTCTAGAGAGCAAGCATGTTAGTACTAAATGACAGCAAATAGAAATAGATAATAAAACAGAAAAATAAAATTGTACTTAAATTAGTAATCGAAATGGGTATCCTAATATTGAAACACAATCCCCGGAAACGGCGCCAAAAACTTGTTGGATACGGCCTAGGCAAGTATACCTAGTTGTACAAGTAATAAAGAGGTAAGAGGGATATCATTCCCACGAGGACTGAGACAAGTACTAGCACGTAACAAATCAATTACTATATACGCGAATCTTTGGATGGAAGGGAGCTCAATACTAAATACCAAGGCCAACAAGAGTTAAAATAAACAAAATAAAAGGAAAAAGTTCTTTTTGGATTTTTGTCAAACACTTGGAATGCAGAAAAAGAGATTCTTCAAATAGATGAAAGATGTTGGGATTAAACTTCACTAAACCTTTTCCTCATGCAATACTAAGACCACCAATCCAGTTCATGCTTCAAATATTAAAATCAACCCACAAGATTACTCAAGTCCTAATTCCTTAGATGACAAGAGCCTAAATCTCCTAATTAAATCCTAATCCCTTAGGTGGCCTAATTAGTGAATTTGCATTAAGAGTAGGGATTACACGATTACTAATAAACCAAAATCCATTCATATATGCAAGGTTTACTAGGTGATTAATTACAGATCAAGAATTGATAAGAACGTCCCCATTGCAAATCAAATCTAAGAACGATTCATGGATGATCAGACCACAAAAAGCATTAAGCATAGGAATCAAACACTAATACGAAAGCATAAACACGGATTAATCAATCAAAGCAAATACATGAGGTTCAGTTTAGCTACATCTAATCCCAACAAAAAGGGAATTAGCTACTCATAGTCATAGAGAAAGCCAAAAGAAAAGAAATAGAAACAAAGGAGAGAAGAAACTCCATGGAAGCCTTCCAGAGCAGTCACAACAGTCCCCTGGTGCAGAGAAGACGTTTTAGGTTCCAAGTTCTTCTTTTCTGTTCTGCCCAGATGCCTGTTTATATATTAGGCGCGCGTCACGGCCGTGACGGCCATCACGGTCAAGCTGTGACGGGTTCTGCCATGGGCGCACTTTCAATTTTTGGATTATCACGGCCGTGATGCTCATCACGGCTAGGCCGTGATCAGTTCTGCCTATTGAGGGTCTGGTTCAGCTGACCTATCACGATCGTGATGGGCATCACGGCTAGGCCGTGATGAGCTCCGACTTTTGCCTTCTTTCTTTCCAGCTCTGCTTGATCATGGTCGTGATGGGCTCTGTTTGTCTCATTTTCTTCACTTTTCAAGCTCTATCTTCATCCAAGTTCCATCATGGCTGATCCTGAGCTTTAACCCTTAATTTCTGCAAAACAACAACACAAAACCGCCTTACCCGTTCCAAGGTAAAAACTAACAAAAATAAAACTAAAATTTCCTAGACTATATGAAAAATGCATGCAAAATGTACATGAAATATGAGGTGGAATCACACTCATCAATGGTTGTGTTGATATGTTATGTTTATATGATGCATGTTCATCTTGCTAATTGCTTCCATGACGTTATGTTGATATATATGTTTCTTACTCCCCGTCTTTTATTGTTGCCTTGGATGTACCCCTTTTTGTGTTATGCAGAGGACGGTGAGCAGCGTACTAAGGAGTGACTCGGAGGAGCTGCTTCTTGAAGTTTAGTTTATGTTTAGTTTAGTTGTTATCCGAGTTGTTTTATCGGATCGGTTATACCAGCTCTGTAATGTGACATCGGGGTTGGGTTATATGTTTTGTTTATGTTATGTTATCCTTTAAACATGTTTTATTTCCGCGTTGAGACCTTGTTACAATGTGGTATCCTTTACCCGTTGGTTTATTTTTGTAATAAATGATATGCATATGTTTATCTAGTTTCGAAAAACTAAATTATTTTTCCTTCTATGTTATTGCTTTATAAATACACGCGGGGTAGAGGGTGTCACAAATATTGATTTAATTCATGATCAAAGTTGATTGAAAAATTTATTAAGGATCAATTTTAGAATTTCAAATGATCAATAAGTTATTAAATTACTTTAATATCTTTTGATTACTCTAATAAAGAGAAATTTTTTTTTTTTTAGATCTTAAAATCAAAATTTAAATTATTTTCGAAATTTTGAATTATGGTGATATATCTTTGAAATTCAAAAATCATTATCTCCTCATTTTATTATAAAATTAAAATCTGATTGCAAAAATCAATTTTAGGGGTGTAATCGGGTCGGTTTGGATCAGATTTGAGAGGTTTCATCATCCGAACCCATCAAATTTGATCGGTTCGGATCGGTTCGGATTTGTCAAATTTTCAACTAGCGAACCGAACCGATCACAATCGGATCGGTTTGGATCGGATCATCGGGTTACCTATTAATTTTTTTTTATTATTTACACTTAAATATTAATAAAAAATTAGAAAAATAAAATAAAATATACATATTTAATTATTAATTATATTAAATATCTATATAATAATATATTAATATTATATAAAATAATTTAAAAATAAATATTTTATAGGGTTCGGATCGGATTGGATTAGATTTCTCGGATCCGAGACCCGAACCGATCTGGTTCGGATCGGCGTTTTGGAATCCGATCCGATGATCCGAACCAATCCACCAAAACCGGTTCGGATCGGTTCGGATCCGTCGGGTTCGCGAATCGGATCAGATCCGCTTACACCCCTAATCAATTTTAAGACTCAATTAATAACTAATTCATGATGGCACTTTATTGAAAAACATTTTATTGTCATGAATTAATATACCACACATTTTCAAATTTAAGATTATTAATATAGTGGTAATTAATCATGGATGTTGATTGATTTGAAGATCTTTTGAGAATTGATTTTAAAACTTAGATGATCAACATAAATTATGATGGTATTTTGTTTAATGATTCAAGATTGCAAATTTCAAATTTCAAATTCAAAATTCAAATTTTTGTTTTTTTAAAAAAAATATATGATGATATATTTCAAAAATCAAAATTGTTTATTTTATGGAAATCTTTCATTGTACCACAAATACAGAAATAAGATATATTAAGATTGGGGTAAATAAAGAAAGTTTTTGAAAAATTGTGGCATGTCGTTTATTAGAATTGCTAAAATTATTCATGATTTCAAATTCAAAATTCAAATTCTTTTCTATGGATAATTTTGAAATTTATTGAATTATAATTTTAGTTGATTAAATAAAATTAAAAATTCCTCCATTTATGGAATGCTTTAACCACAACACAAGCAATTGAAATTTATTATGATGGTAATCAATAAGGAATGATCTTAAACAATCACACATTGAATGAATGTTTGTGTATGTTACACCTTGTTACTTATAATCCGTATGTTGAAGTGTGATAATAAGGTTATACAGGTTCTTTCCAAAGAAACTGACCAAGTTCTGAAGTTTTCGAGTAATAATCGATTATACACAGGCGATAATCGATCATCCACAAGTTGGTGAGCCAATAATCTATTGAGATAATCGATTACACGTGATAGGGGGAGAAATTAACCACAAAAATCAGAGGAGTCCTAATCAATTATGCACAAAATGGACATACCAGATGAGTTATAATCGATTACAATAATCGATTATGGGAAAATCAGTGAGATTAAAATCGATTAGTAAAATCGATTATTTAATCAATGACAAGTTTGGTAACATCTATCCTTATTCTTCAGAATGATTTAAGTTTCAATATACATTGAATTTATGAAATTATTATAGACATGTCTTAGTGTCATCAAATGCACATATGAAAATTATTACATGACATGTTTTATGACATCCCATCTACACATATGTTCTCAAAATTGCAACATGCAACGATGTTACATAAAATGGCATTAGTTTGGTAATCTTGAAACATGGACTTTCTTAAACCAAGTTTTTGAACTTAAATGCATTGAGAAAATTATCATTCTTATATAAATGACAAGTTGATAATGTGAAATGACAATCTTAAAAGTTAAAACCTTTTACATACTCACCTTCTTGAAAATTATTTGAAAAGGGTCTTTCTTCATCAAACATGCTTGCTATGCCTGAAATTCTCTATGCTACATTAAATCAAGCATGCCCTTAAAATTGCCATTGATGCTAGATGATTGTGTACACATTTTGCTAAAATTTCTTATTATTTCATTTAGCATAAGCTTGATAAAATGGCTAACCCATGGATCCAAAACTTATTGGATACCAAAAAGATGTTTCTTTAAGCTTGATTTGTAGGTGTGCTTAAAGACCATAAACTTAAATTGATATCTTAATAGTGGTCACTAGAAGCACATGACAAGAGATAAGCATGAGCCTCTAGCTTGTTGAAGAATTACATGAAAAATCCAAGGTCTACATTTTCTGCAATTGCTCTAAATATAAAATGAAAAGCTCAAGGGAAGATAATGCAAGTGCAAAAGATTGCTGCAAACAAAGAGCACTACATTATATCTAACTCAATAAGTTTCTCAATCCCTAATCTCATGATATTCTAGTTTGTGAATTGTTTAATGCTTGTTGAGATTAAATGTGCTTCTACCGTTTCTCCCAAAAATGAAAATTTGAAAAATTATTTTTGAAAGGGGGAGAAATATTTACATGTTTAAGGGTGGCATTAAAATACAAGAGTATATACTTGTTAAAGGGGGAGAATTTTCTCTTAAACTTGTTAATCTCTAAAACTCTCTTCTTGAAAGTATGCATGATACCAAAATAAATTGAAATGTCAAATAAATGGAGATGATTCTATGAGTTAATTAATTTGGGATTAACTCTATTTTGAGACCAATAAGAGCTTCATATGGAGTAACAATGGCCAACAACAAGTGGTCATTATATCAAATGTTTATAATAATTAAGTGTAACTCTTATGCTATGTTAATTTTCCTAGCATTTTTGCTTCCGTACATACCTGATATATGCATGCCATGGTTTATATCTTACACTTAATTGGTCTAATACTTTAGTGGATATATGCCATGTTGAGAGTATAATTCTTTTCCTGCTTTTTGATAATGACAAAAGGGGGAGAGTTACATGAGTGCATGCTTAAGGGGGAGATAAGTTAAATTGATATATGAATTTTATAAATGCATGCTTAAGGGGGAGAGAAATTTCAATTGGCAAATCTTCCATTGATTGCATGCTTAAGGGGGAGTAGGGCAAAACTATAACGTGTGATATATTTTGTTGCTCTAACTCTATCTTTCATAAATTCCCTCATGAGATGTTTGTCATCATAAAAAAGGGGGAGTTTGTGGATATATGCCTTGACATGTACTTTTGTTTTGATGATGAGCAAAATGGGAATTTCAAGTCCAAGGACAAACACACAAATTCAAGTCTAAAGGATCAAATTGCAAAAAGCGTGAAAAGGGACCAACAAACAAATACGGGGTTAAAAAGGGAAATTTCTTTTACTGTATTGTTTGTTTTAGAGTAAATGTAAATGGGTGTCTGTCTCTCAAAGCTAAAATAAATCACACACACACACACAAAATCTGTTTTGGAATAAGGTCTTCAAAATTAATTTTAACATAATATTTTCTGACCTTTAAAGATTTTCAAAAACCGATTTACACAGAGAATAATCGATTATGCAGCTCGTAATTGTGCTTAAATGAGTCTTTAAATAACAGAGATGATGGGTTTTTGAAATTCAAAACTATAAAGTGTGATAATCGATTATGGTAATTGATTATGGCTATTTTCAACACGTTTTAAACTCAGTTTTTAAATGGCTTAATTATGCTTTAATGGAGATTTAATGTTGTCTGAGCCGTTGAGTTTAAAAATCAAATTATAATCGATTATGGTAATGCAAAAATCGATTATTACTTTTCAAATCAAAAGTTAGAGGCTTCATAATCGATTAGGATAATCGATTATGCTTACTTGATTCAGTTGGAGCCTTTTAACCGAGACCATGTAATTGATTATTATAATCGATTATGACCTGACTGTTTCAAAATGCGCCTTGTGATTTTGCCTAAAATAATCGATTATGCTTTTTTGATAATCGATTATAGCTCAATAAAAATAAGTTTTCAAGAGTTTTGACCTAAGTTTCAAAGTAATATATATTGGTCATTTTCAGAGACAGTGAGTAACGAAAACTGAGCTATTTCTATCTATCTTTGTCTTTTCTTGAATCAATTTCTGTCACTCTCATTCTCTTACACTTATATAACTAATCTTTGAGAGACATACACACCATATAGGTGTTTCTTTTATTGGGCTTCAACTTGTGTCTATCAGCACTATTAAGAGTGCATACTGTAGGTAAGAGTTAGATTGACTCAAACCTTCTTTGGGTAACCATTCTTGCAAGAGAGGGTATATCTCTTGTAAGTGTTTAGTGGGTGTGGTTCCACTGTCAAGGTTCTAGCTACGCCTGTTTAAAAGCTAGGGATTTGAGACTCTGTCACTGGGGGATAGTATGTCCCTGGTCTGTGAGGAGTTCTCGTTATTGTAAAGGTTCTAGCTGTTCCTGTTTAAAAGCTAGGGATTGAGTGAAAACCCTTGGTGGTATTGCCGTGGGGACTGGACGTAGGCCACGTGGGTATTCCCTTAGCTCTTTTATTTTTGTTTTGTCTTTTGCAAAAATGCTTTTACTTGCACGCAACAACACTTTAATTTGAAAAGAATTTAATATCCGTTGGAAATTCTGTTTATATTTTAAAAAGGGTTTAGATTTATCAAAAAAAAAAAATCATTTTTATTTAAAATCCAATTCACCCCCCTCTTTGGTATGGTTGCCACGGCCAACACCCGGGCCTCCGAAAGTTCACTTGAACACCACATTATGAAGCGTACGTTACAAGGAACCCTAATATGAAGTCGGAATTGAAATCCGATAACTGAAACGAAAGATAAGCCGAATATCATCACCGACATCATTTTGACATAAAAAAGGTAAGAATTACCTTCACTGGAGAAGAAAAGAAAGGTAGGATAGTGAACACGACGTTTCCACAAACACAACGACGTACTCGGAATTGTATCTGATGATCGATCGAGTCGTAAATCGAGCCGAGACTCCTTCTCTCTCTAACTATCTCACTCTATCTCTCTCTACCTCTCCCTTTCTACTTATCTATGTTCTGCTCTCTGTTTTCAATGTTTAGGACTTGAGTGTCTTATGTCACTTAAGTCCTTTTATATTTTGCTGAAACATGCGCCAGCGCTCGAGCGTTGGAAATCTAGCGCTTGAGCACTCCAACGCTCAAGCGTTGGACCTTCCACGCTTGAGTGTTGGAGGTAGGTAGCATCACCGTGCATGCAACCAATCAGATGATGCCACATAGACCTTCTTGTGACACGTGGAGCCAATGCCAGAGTTGGTATATTTGACCTCAACGCTTGAGCGTTGGGTTTGCCACGCTCAAGCGTTGACCATTGACTAGGAAACATTCTTCCTTGTTTCTTCGCATTCTAGGTCCGTTCGACATCTGATTGATCCCAAATTTGAGATATAGTCTCATCAAGACCTAATAAACAACCTCAAACCCTAAAAAAATGCCTAATCTATTTCTTAACTCCAAATTTCTTATTTCACACTCTTAAGCCTTTAAAACGATACACGCAAAACCCTAAGATGTGTTTACGTTCAATCTCACTCTAGATGGTTGTGTACTTTCCATACAAAGGTCTCTGAACCTTAATCAACATCTTAACCATATAATCCAAGCCTTAAACCTAATCATCATACGTATAACAATTTATAAAACGCGATTGTTACAAATTCCGTAGTGACGATCTGGTTGATGCTCGGGGATGTCGGGGTATGAAATACTCATATAGGTCGAGTTGGTAGCTCCTCTGTGGCATGGTGATCTTGCAATGCACTGACATACTCGACTAGATGATACATGTTTTCTAGTAGTGTAGGATGTTCTCGAAAAAGCCTATGTGCACGTTGCTTACTATTGATGCATTTTGTTACCCAAGGCTGGTATAGTCTGAAACAATCCTCTGAAACACTCTCTCCAACTATTCGTAAAACCTTGGTATAGGAATCAGAGGTCATTCCTCGAGTCTTAGATGTCTCCCATCTAGGAAAAATTGTCGTGTGGTTATGTTTCTATGAAACATTATTTTCCTGATATGAATGATGATATGACTGTATATTGATATTTGTACGAACCTGTGTGTCGTACCGCAAGATGTCTGCATTATGTGTATGATGAATGGAAATCTCACCTCCTTATTTTATATTGCCTATGACGGCTGGCTATGTGCTTTGTGTTCTTTTGAGAAGTTTGAGATGTCAAGATGGAACCGACTGATTCATCGTAGAGGTTGAGGTTCAAGCATGCAGACGTTGTAACACCCCATTTTTCGTTAAGTTCTTCCATATATGCTTGTTTGATTGTTTAAGCTTGTTTTCTTACTTTAGAATTATTGGCTAAAGGCTTAGTGGGATTTTTGGCTTAAAAGTCCCTTTCTGGTACATGAGCATGCTCGTGCTCATTAGCCAGCACACTCGTGCTTAAAGTCAGGCATGCGTTGCCAAGTTTAATTTGAGCACGCCCGTGCTCATTGTGCGGACCGCATCTCGCTGACGCTAAGTCCAGCACGATCGTGCTTACTGAGGATTCACAATAACCGAGGGTTCACTTTGGGAACCCTATTTTTAACCTAGCAGCCACCCTACACGAATTTCTCCCCTTTCCTCTCTAAAACCATTGCTTATTGGTGATTGGAGGTTCTTTTGGTGGTTAGTGTTGGTTCATCCTAGTGAGGTAAGTGTTATCCCTTTGTGAGTTTCCTCTTCTTAGTTTGAATTGGAAACTAATCGTTGTGTGTTTTGTTAATCCAAGGCTTGTCACCGGAGCGAGCCGCTTGAGGTTTCGGGACCAGTTCATTGTTTGGCTTTGCGAAAAGGGATACCTTCAATCCAGGTATGGGTAGAAGGATAGTATAATCTCTAGGTAAGGGGGTAACGTAAGATGTGGGGTTCCCATGACCCCTTTACGTTGTTATATGATAAATGCCATGTCTTGAGAATGTTGCTTACTATCATTGATGCTATGATGAACTGTTTATATGTGTCATTGGTTATACTATTATGTTGAATAGGTTCATGTTGAGTTTGGCTATATCTATTTCGTTATTATAATGTTGTAATGTTATAATGTGGTTATGTTGGCTGAGTTGGTTGATATTATACCATGAATATGTTGGTTGATGTTGTGGATATCATGACTGTTTCGCTGATTTATGTTGATTAAGGTAACACGTTGATAAAGGCCCTGATGGGTTAATTTAGGACCCCTAATTGATGTAGTAATTAAGGATTAATTACTTAAGGTTGTTAACTAATTATGAATTGTTAGTGGAAGGTGGGTTTTGATGCCAATGGATTAGTCCATGGACGCTAGGTCCTGATTTGAGAGTCTTTAGAGAGTTTATGCCCAAGAACTAGGCTCTGTTTCCTGCCTATAAAGTACCGTCGTGCACTGAGCACGGCCGTTCTGAACAGGGAGCAAGCCCGTGCTCCCAGTTTGAATTCTGGAAAATGGCCACGCATTTAGCACGACCGTGCAGCAGAGGAGCACAACCGTGCAGCAGAGGAGGACGACCGTGCTACATGAGCATGATCGTGCCTAATAGAGACCACGCCCGTGCTCCACTTAAGTGGAAGCACAACCGTGCTGGCGACAAGCACGCCCGTGCTTCCCCTCCTGATCAGAAATCGAATTAAAGGAGATTAAGGGGTTTTGGCCCCAATTATCCCCAGTAGTGATGTAACAATTTAATAACCGAATAATGGAACTTAGATAACTTGGTTAATGATTAACTAAAAGGATTATAAAGATGAGTTGGTTAAGTCGGTGCCTAACAGGTTACCGCACGTTGTTGGGCTTTGGTGCTTTTTGACCAAAGTGGTCTCGATGCTTTGTGGTCGAGGTGTTATTAAGTTGGACCTTGGTGTTTTTTGGCCAAGGGAGCCTTGACCACATGGTTTGGGTGTAAGGTGTTGATGTTGATGTTGGTGATAAGTCTTGGGTGCTTTTTGGCCCTAGCAAAGGAGGTGGTTACCTTGTTTGTTGTTGTGCCATTTTCATAGAGCATTGGAGTTGATATTGAGGGGGATGTTTAACATAGGGGAGGTCATCCTGTTATGATAATCTGGCCCAAGTCTCGGGTGGTTCACCTATGGTTTGGTGAACCATGCGCCCCCGAGGTGCGTATCCGGTTATGATACGTGGCTATCCATGGGGTTCGCTGGTTGGTGAACTGCCAGTGTTGATACTGATATGCCAATACAGATATGTAACTCCGAAGTTGACATCCTGAGTTAGTTGGATCCACATTCTTTGATGGAGTAGCGGAGTGGTGTTGCATTGCACCGCATAGCATATGTTGGTTGATTAATATGTTGATATAATTACATGATGATGATATTTGTATCTTGTATGTTGTTATAAGGTTGTGCCATGAAGTATGACCATCTTGCTTCCTATTCACATGACGTTGTAATTATATGTTTTCTTACTCCCCTCTTTCTGTTGTTTGTTTGTCCTGATTGGCATTTTGCAGAGGATGGTGAGCAGCCTGTTGAGGAGTGACTCCGAGGAGGCACGAGTTAGTTGGATGTTTACCTTTATCAGTTTTTAGTTGTTTAGTTTAGTGGTTTGTATTCCGTTGATTTATTCCCGAACCTTTTTATACCAACTCTGAATGTGACACCCGGTTGGATGATATGTTATTGCTTTACATCCTTATGTTTTTATTTTACCCAAAACATATGTTTTATTTCCACGTTGTTGTTGATGTTCATGTGGGACCTTTCTACCCATGGACCTTCCATTTCAGTTAAATGATGATGCATGATATTATATCTTTATCCTATTATATTTAAAGATTTATAATACATGCGGGGTAAATGGTATCACATTTAGTGGTATCAGAGCAGTTCGACCTTGTTCGGACGTGGTATGAGTCTGTTATGAGTCTGTTGTGTGCTCTTGTTTGAATTGTCTATACTTTTATAGAAAACGATGCTTTAGTATTAAGATTTGTTAGTCCTTACAGCTCTATTTCCTGTATTTAACTGTTGATTCGGGTAAATGTAGGCATCAATGGCAGGAAGAGGTAGGAACGATCAAGCTATCGTTGATTCTTTGGCACTGCTTGCCAATGTCATTGGCCAGGTTCAGAACAACAATCATGGAGGACCGACAGAGTTTTAGGGTCTCGATAGGTTTCAGCGGAACAATCCTTCATCCTTCAGAGGGGCTTATGACCCCGAGGGAGTTTTGTTTTGGATGAGGGAGATCGAGAAGTTCTTCAGGGCTATGGACTTCAATGACCAGGAGCGGGTTATCGTCGCCACGTTTATGCTCACTGAGGAGGTTGAGCACTGATGGGAGAAATGCCGTCAGAGGTTGGTGGCTTAGGGTACAGCAGCCACCTGGGCTGTGTTCAGAGATAGGTTTATGGAGAAGTACTTTCCTACAGATGTGCGTGATAAAAAGGAGATGGAATTCTTGGCACTGAAGCAAGGAAACCTGTCAGTGGGTGAATATGCGGCAAAGTTCAAAGAGTTGGCTAGGTACTACACGCCCTACCAGGTCATGGTGGATGACCGGTCAAAGTGTATGAAGTTTGAGGAAGGTCTTCGTCCAGAGATTAAGCAGGCGATCAGCTATCGGGAAATCAGAGTCTTTCCAACCTTAATGATCAAGTGTAGGATCTTTGAAGATGCCTACAAGTCTAGAGTCGCCAGCTTCAGGAATTCAGACAGCCAGGGTGGCAAGAGGATTGAGCAGAAGGATAAGGACAAGGGCAAGCAGCGTTACGCTCTAGTTGGTCGGGATTTCAAACGAAGTGGCGGGAAGCCACAATTTTCTTATGAAAAGTCTAGAAGCGAGAATTCTTATGCCCCTAGGTCCAAGATGTGCAGCAAGTGCGACGCACCAGATCACTTCACCATCCAGTGCAAGGAACCGAGTGTCATCTGCTTCAAGTGTGGCAAGTCTGGCCATATCCGTCGAGATTGTGGAGGATCGAAGCCAGAACCCCCAAGTGCCAGCAAAAGTCAACAGTCTCAAGCCAACCGACTGAAGACCACTGGGAGAGTCTTCACTCTTAGTGGAGCTGAGGCCTGAGTCCGACGACTTGATTCAAGGTATGTGCTTAATTGATGGGACTCCTTTGACTGTTTTGTATGACTCGGGTGCTACTCACTCATTTATATCACATGATAGGGTCAAGAGTTTAAATCTACCTGTTACCTCTCTGAGTTATGATTTGATTGTTTCCACACCTACCAATAAACCTGTTCTTACTTCTCATGCATGCAAGAATTGCCATTTTGTTATTAATGGTATAACCTTTACCGTTGATCTTGTATGCCTACCCTTGAAAGACCTAGATGTTATTCTTGGCATTGACTGGTTATCTTCCAACCATGTCCTTCTAAACTGTTTTGATAAGACCTTAGTTTTTGGCACTCATGTGGAGTCTAAGGATCCGACCTATCTATCTACCAACCAAGTCAAAGCTTCGATGAAAGACGAAGCCCAAGTATACATGATGTTAGCTTCCTTGGAAGTAGAGAGCAGCCCTCCTGATGTCGCCAACATGCCTGTTGTGCGGGAGTTTCCTGAAGTGTTCCCGGGAGATGTTTATAACTTACCCCCGAAGAGGGATGTTGAGTTCACCATAGATTTAGTACCTGGTACATGGTCAACATCCATAGTACCTTATAGAATGTCTCCTCTAGAACTAGACAAGTTGAAGTGACAGATAGAGGACCTGATGATGAAGTAGTTCATCAGGCCTAGCGTGTCTCCGTGGGGAGCACTAGTTTTGTTAGTGAAGAAGAAGGATGGCAGTATGAGGTTGTGTGTCGACTATCGGCAGCTTAACAAAGTGATCATTAAGAATCGGTATCCCCTTCCTTGGATTGATGACCTTATGGATCAGTTAAGAGGGGCTTGTGTCTTTTCTAAGATAGACTTGGGGTCAAGGTGCCATCAGATTCAGGTTAAGTCTAAGGACATCCCGAAGACAGCGTTTAGGATGCGCTATGATCACCATGAGTACTTGGTTATACCCTTTGGAGTGACCAACGCTCCTGCTGTATTCATGGACTACATGAATTAGACCTTTCACCCTTACTTGGACAAGTTTGTGGTGGTGTTTATAGATGACATCTTAGTGTACTCCAAGACCAAGGAGGAACATGAGGAACACCTGAGGGTTGTCTTGCAGACCCTTAAGGAAAAGCAGTTGTATGCTAGGCTGTCTAAATGCGAGTTTTGGTTAGAGGAGGTTAGTTTCTTAGGTCACGTGATCTCGAAATGTGGGATAGTCGTTGACCCGACTAAGGTTGAGACGATGCTCCAGTGGGAAGCGCCAAACTCGGTGATCGAGATTGGGAGTTTCTTGGGTTTAGAGGGTATTATAGGCGATTCATAGAAGGTTTCTCTAAGATAGCATTACCCCTAACCCATCTCACAAAGAAGGGACAACTGTTTGTGTGGGACTCTAAGTGTGAAGAGAGTTTCCAAACCCTTTAGACTAGGTTAACATAAGCAACAGTGTTAGTTTTGCCAGACCCTAGTAAACCTTTCGTAGTTTACCGCGATGCTTCCAAGCAAGGTTTAGGTGGAGTGTTGATGCAAGATGGTAAGGTAGTGGCTTATGATTCTAAGCAGTTGAAAACCCATGAGAAGAACTACCCTACCCATGACCTAGAGCTAGGAGCTGTGGTATTTGCATTAAATATTTTGAGGCATTACCTGTATGGAGCGAAGTTTAAGGTCTTTAGCTATCATAAGAGTCTAAAATATATGTTTGACCAGAAGGAGTTGAATATGAGGCAGCGTAGATGGATGGAGTTTTTGAAGGATTATGAGTTTGATCTAACCTACCACCCAGAAAAGGTCAATGTGATGGCCGATGCCCTAAGTAGGAGAACCTTGCACGTCTCCGCTTTGATGATTAGGGAGATAGAGTTGATTGAAGAGTTTAGAGACCTTAGTCTAGCTTGTGAGTTTACCCCTAAGAGTACTCGACTTGGAACCTTGAAGGTTACCAATAATTTGATGTGGACCAGATTAGAGAAGGTTAAAGGTTAGATAAGTTTCTCTTAGACCAGCGAGAGTTGCTTGCTCAGGGTAGAAACCTTAGTTTCCAGGATGGAAGTGATGGGATCTTGAGATGCAAGGATAGAGTGTGTGTGCCAGATGTTCCGGAGCATAGAAAGTCGATCCTCGAGGAAGGACATATGAGTGGTTTGAGTGTGCACCCAGGTGCCACCAAGATGTATCAAGACCTTAAGAGGATGTTCTGGTGGCCTAGGATGAAAAATGATGTAGCTAAGTTTGTGTATGCGTGCCTAGTTTGTCAGAAGGCCAAGATAGAGCATCAGAAGCCTTCGGGTAAGTTGCAACCCTTGAGCATCCCAGAGTGGAAATGGGATAGCATCTCCATGGATTTTGTGTCTGGACTCCCTAGGACTCCAGCTGGATTTGAGGCTATATGGGTTGTTGTGTATAGACTTACTAAGTCTGCTCATTTCATCCCGATGAATATGGAGTATCATTGGAGAAGTTGGCTAAGATGTATATCAAAAAGATAGTTAGTCTTCATGGTGTACCCTCTAGCATAGTATCAGATAGAGACCCGAGGTTTACCTCTAAGTTTAGGGAGAGTTTGCATCATGCTTTAGGGACAAGGCTTAGTCTTAGTTCAGCTTATCACCCACAGACTGGTGGGCAGTCTGAGAGAACCATCCAGTCCTTGGAGGACTTGTTGAGAGCTTGTGTGCTAGAGCAGTCAGGTAGTTGGGATACGTTTCTGCTCATGATAGAGTTCACCTACAACAATAGTTTCCATTCCAGTATTGGGATGGCGCCTTATGAGGCTCTTTATGGGAGGAGATGTAGGACACCCTTGTGTTGGAATGAACCTGGTGATAATTTGGTGCTAGGACCTGAAATAGTGCAAGAAACAACTGATAAGATAAGAATGATTCGGAAAAGGATGAAAGTGGCACAAAGTAGGCAAAAGAGCTACCATGACAAAAGGAGGAAGACGCTCGAATTCCAGGAAGGTGATCATGTGTTCTTGAGAGTTACCCTGACAACTGGGATTGGTAGAGTGATGAAAGCGAAGAAACTTACTCCAAGATTCATTGGTCCCTACCAAATCTTGAAAAGAGTCGGTGAAGTCGCCTACCAAATAGCCTTACCACCGTTCGTTCTTTTCCAATCTTCATAGTGTTTTCCATGTGTCTCAACTCAGAAAGTATGTTCATGACCCATGTCACGTGATGGTACACGACGCAATATAGTTGAAATAGAACTTGACTTTTGAGGTGTTACCCCTTCGAGTCGAGGATAGGAGGGTGAAGCAACTAAGAGGCAAAGAGATCCCTTTAGTCAAGGTTGTTTGGAGTGGGGCCACTGAAGAAAGTGTTAATTGGGAGCTGGAAGGAAAGATGAAGGAAGCATACCTGCACCTCTTCGTTCGAGGTGAGTAGAAATTTTGAGGATGAAATTTTTATAAGAGGGTGGAATAGTAACACCCCGTTTTTCGTTAAGTGCTTCCATATATGCTTGTTTGATTGTTAAAGCTTGTTTTGTTAAGTTAGAATTGTTGTCTAAGGGCTTAGTGGAATTTTTGGCTTAAAAGTCACTTTCTGGTACATGAGCACGCCCGTGCTTAAAGTCAAGTGCGCATTGCCAAGTTTAAGTTGAACATGTCCGTGCTCACTGTACGGACTACGTCTCGCTGATGCTAAGTCCAGCACGACTGTGCTTACTAACGTGCACGACCGTGCTTCTAGGTGACAGTCTATAAACAGGCACAGTAACTGAGGGTTCACTTTGGGAACCCTATTTTTAACCTGGCAGCCACCCTACACGAATTTTTTCCCTTTCCTCTCTAAAACCATTGCTTATTGGTGTTTGGAGGTTCTTTTGGTGGTTAGTGTTGGTTTATCCTAGTGAGGTAAGTGTTATCCCTTTCTGAGTTTCCTCTTCTTAGTTTGAATTGGAAACTAATCGTTGTGTGTTCTATTAATCCAAGGCTCGTCACCAGAGCGACCCGCTTGAGGTTTCGACACCAGTTTGTTGTTTGGCTTTACGATTAGAGCTACTTTCAATCCAGGTATGGGGAGAAGGATAGTATAATCTCTAGGCAAGGGGGTAGCGTAAGATGTGGGGTTCCCATGACCCCTTTAAGTTGTTATATGATAAATGCCATGTCTTGAGTATGTTGCTTATTGTCATTGATGCTATGATGAACTATTTATATTTCTCATTGGTTATACTGTTATCTTGAATAGGTTCATGTTGAGATTGGCTATATCTATTTCGTTATTAAAATGTTTTAATGTTATAATGTGGTTATGTTGGCTGAGTTGGTTGATATTATACCATGAATATGTTGGTTGATGTTGTGGATATCATGCCTGTTCGGCTGATTTATGTTGATTAAGGTAACACGTTGATAAAGGCCCTGATGGGTTAATTTAGGACCCTTAATTGATATAGTAATTAAGGATTAATTACTTAAGGTTGTTAACTAATTATGAATTGTTAGTGGAAGGTGGGTTTTGATGCCAATGGAAAAGTCCAAGGACCCTCGGTTCTGATTTGACAGTGTTTAGAGAGTTTTTGCCCAAGAACTAGGCTCTGGTTCCTGCCCAGAACAGTACTGTCGTGCATTAATCACGGACGTGCTGAACAGGGAGCACGCCCATGCTCCCAGTTTGAATTCTGGAAAATGGTTGCGCATTTAGGACGTCCGTGTAGCAGAGGAGCACGACCGTACTACATGATCACCACCGTGCCTAATACAGAGCATGCACGTGCTCCACTTAAGTGGAAGCACGACCGTGCTGGGGACAAGCTTGCTTGTGCTTCCCCTCCTGATCAGAAACCGAATTAAAGGAAATAAAGAGGTTTTGACCTCAATTATCCCTAGTAGTGATGTATCAATGTAATAACCGAATAACGGAACTTAGATAAATCGGTTAATGATTAACTAAGAGGATTATAAAGATGAGTTGGTTAAGTTGGTGCCTAACAGGTTACCGCACGTTGTTGGGCTTTGGTGCTTTTTGACCTAAGTGGTCTCGATGCTTTATGGTCGAGGTGTTGTTAAGTTGGACCTTGGTGCTTTTTGGCCAAGGGGGACCTTGACCGCATGGTTTGGGTCTAAGGAGTTGATGTTGATGTTGGTGATAAGTCTTGGGTGCTTTTAGGCCTAAGCAAAGGAGGTGGTTGCCTTGTTTGTTGTTGTGTCATTTGCATACAGCATTGGAGTTGATGTTGAGGAGGATGTTTAACATAGGGGAGGTCGTCCTGTTATGATGATCTGGCCCAAGTCTCGGGTGGTTCACTCATGGTTTGGTGAAATGTGCCCCCCCGAGGTACGTATCCGGTTAATGTATGCGGCGATCCATGGGGTTTGCTGGTTGGTGAACTGCCGGTGTTGGTGCTGATATGGCCAATACGGATATGTAACTCCTAAGTTGACATCCTGAGTTAGTTGGATCCACATGCATTGATGGAGTAGCGGAGTAGTGTTGCATTGCACCGCATAGCATATGTTCGTTGATGAATATGTTGATATAATTACATGATGATGATATATGTATCTTGTATGTTGTTATAAGGCTGTGCCATGATGTATGACCATCTTGCTTCCTATTCCCATGCCGTTGTGATTATATGTTTTCTTACTCCCTTCTTTCTGTTGTTTCTTTGGCCTGATTGACATTTTGCAAAGGACGGTGAGCAGTCTGTTGAGGAGTGACTCCAAGGAGCCACGACTTAGTTGGATGTTTAGCTTTATCAGTTTTTAGTTGTTTAGTTTAGTGGTTTGTATTCCGTTGATTTATTCCGGAACCTTTTTTATACCAGCTCTGAATGTGACATCTGGGTTGGGTGATATGTTATTGTTTTACATCCTTATGTTTTTATTTTACCCAAAACTTATGTTTTATTTCTGCGTTGTTGTTGATGTTCATATGGGACCTTTCTACCCATGGACCTTCCATTTCAATTAAATGATGATGCATGATATTATATCTTTATCTTGTTATATTTAAAGCTTTATAATACATGAGGGGTAGAGGGTGTCACAGACATTATGGTGGAGTTTCCAGGGGACGTCTTCCAGACTTCAGATGGTCCAAGACGTTCGTGTTTGTGTTTCTATTGTGCCCGACTTCCCTTTTTTTTGTCAAGATAGGTACGATTGTTGTTGGTATGTAGGCTATGATTTTTCTCTTGGAAAGGGAAAGGGCTTAGTCCGAGAGCTACTTTTGTGATGACTCTAGTAGTGTCTTTTGTGATGACGCCGGTATTTGGCTCAAATAGAGTTTTCACTAGATCTAGTCAGTTGGGTTTGTCCTTCTCACGATGTACGAGAGAGGATTGTCTTTTCTGTTTTAGTTTGGCCAGTTGGGTATGTTTGGGAGTTAATGTTACCGTTTATTGAGCTGCGACTCCAAGTATCTTATATTTTAGGAGCTTTGTCTCCATATCTTTATGTTAAGTCTATATACCTTTATGACTTATGTTTATGAGTCGAGTTGGGTTTTTATGTAAGTAACTTTTGAACTTATAACCTTAACTATGATTATGAAATATGTTATTGCACTTTTACCTTATTTCAATTATTTATATTTACGACGTGCGAAAAAGAAAAAGTATCCCATCCTGTAAGAAAATTTTAATTAATTAACCTACTTTTCGGCCTTAAAATGTCACAGACAATGTAGCGCTCGAGAAGGGTGTTGCATTATTTGGTATCAGAGCTGGTCGATTCTTTTGGGCTTGGGGTTTATGTCTGTTGTCGTTTTTGTTGTGTCTTCTCTTGTTGTGTGTTGTGTTGTTTTGTGTTCTTGGTTCAATGGAGAACCAATGGTTGGAAGGATAATGACTTTAGTCTATCCTTGATTGAGTTCACATTTTCATGATGTTGTTCTTTTTATTATTATTTCTAAGGAGAAACGATAGTGGACAGAATTTGATGTATTTTTTTCTCCCAAGTTTTGACTACCGTATTTTTATAAAAAATAATGGTTAGTCCGGGAACAAGTAGATCTAGTTCTGCAATCAATGATCCTGAAGGTATAATTGAATTTGTACAAGTCTTGAGGGAGTTAACAATAACTGTGGCATGTCATAATGAGGAAATGGTAGAGAGGCGAGGACTAGTTGAATTCTGACGTAGTAATCCACATTAATTTGATGGCGAGCTTAACCCGGAGAAAGTTGATATTTGGGTTAAGGAAATAGAAAGGAACTTTCAAACTATGGAATACCCTAATCATTGAAAGGTAGCTTGTGCGACATTTCTGTTGGTAGGAGATGCTGGATTTTGGTGGAGATAAACTTGCCAACTATTAGTTGTAGGACAAGATCATATGACGATCAGCGTGTATGCCGCTAAGTTGGCAGAGTTGATTAAGTTCAAGGAGTTATATTTAAAGAATTCTGATGAAGTCCGAAAGTGTAAGAAATTAGAGGAAAATCTAAAGGTTGAAATGAGGAAGACAATCTTGTCATTGAAACTACTGCAGTTTCCGACCTTGATGGATATATGTCGAGTTCCTCGAGATCTGGAAGTGAGTAAAGGCAGAAAGAGAAGCTTTGGATCTTTGAATTTTAGAGACAACAAACTATTACAAGAGAAACCATATGAAAGGCCAATGTGGACACCACCAACAGGGAAGTTGATTAGTGGATACAGTAGAGGTTATGGATGGTCTAAGAATTCTCCACGGAAGTGCATGAAGTGTGGCATGGGTCATGCTACAGGGGATTGCAAGATTAAGGACGTTATTTGTTTTAAATACAGACAGCCTGGGCATATCGCTAGGGTGTGTGGAAAGACTAAGGATGTACCTTCGGCAGACAAGATGTAGGCCGGGAGGCCACAGATGATGATCCGATTAAAGAACAATATGCAAGAGGAGGTACTTCACCAATGTTTAAAGTATGAATCCGCAGCTAGTTGTTAACGGGTGGAACCTTCACAACAAGTAGGACTGAAGCATCACAATCGGATGAATACCTTTAAGTGAAATGTGCCATAGAAGTAGACATTTGACTGTACTATTAATTCACGTGGAAAATCATTCTTGATTTCCTATGGATGTGTCAAATACTTTGTGTATTTATCTATGTACTCTCTATGATTGTCTCCAACATGTTTTTGAGTTGGTTTAGTTTTATCATCGCATTTTTTGCTGTCTATGTTTCATGCGAGGCAAATGAAATTGGTATTCCTCTGTTATTCCTTAATGCAATTATCTTTACAGTTTCTTGATAACTCATCCTGGTTAGGAAAATCTGTGCGGATACTCTCTTGTTGTTAAGAAATGAGTTTTGTAAATTTAACCATTTTCTTTTTCCGCAAATGAGTACAATTGAGAAATTGTGTGATCTCTGCCATATCATATATTGTAAGCCTTAGTAGGCAAAAAGTTGTAAATTCCCCGGTAGATGAAAATTTTGACAATTCATGTCATTTTTTTTTATGCCAAGTAAGTTAGAGTTACTCCAAGTGAGGAAACTCATAAAATTTTTATTGTTATCATTTAAAAAACCAAGAGTAAGTTTGACTTGAATTCTAGACTCTTGGAAAGAAAGGAAATCACCACCTTCAAAGATTTTTCTTTCAAACAAATTCTCATGGGAAGAGGAACCTTATTAGAGTCATGTTTGTAAATCTGTACCGGCCGGGCACTTTACAATCAGGAATCTATTAAGGAGTCTTTTTCATATAGAATATAAGTCAAAATGATAGTCTAAACTATGAGGTACTTCATACCACGTTTTGGAAAATGAGAATGATATTCATCTGGAGCACGAAATAAAAGGATGGTTTTCGTGTTTGTTTCCTTTAAGATAGGTGAATTTCCATAATGTGTTAGGACTTGTAAGCAAGTGCCTTAAAACATCTTTGCACAAACATCGAAAGTCTGCTTGAGAACTGTGGTTCAGCGAAGGGCCGGTGACTCGGACCCAAGGATATCGTCCGTCTGAAATTGACATCAAATGGATTCCGGTGGAATCACGGGATTTATCCGGTGAATAGACAAATTGGACATATTCCGGCAATTTTACCAAACACATAGTTGATACTATGTTCATAGAGCCTGTTGTGCCTAGGAAGCCAAGCTTCCCGATTGTAGAGGTTTCATAAAGAGCCCGATGTTTCATAGAGAGTTTGAGATCACATGTGATTATGATCGTACGTACATTATGATTTAAGCCTTGTGTTCCTAGACAGCTAGCCACCCATGGTGCCTGAGGTGGGCGGATATGAAACCTGTGCTAACCATTTCCTTTCCAAAATGTCAATTAGCTCTGGAGTTAGGATCAAATATTCTTCAAAGCTGTGTAGATATGGGACTATACAGTTTCAGTCAGTTTTCAATCTATTCTCGTGCCTCGGTGAACAGACAGTGTCTTGTACGCTTTGATAAGCTTACTATTTAATTTGGTAGTGTATATTCTCGGAGTTTTGAATTATGAATGAGAATGGATGATAATATGGATATATGTATGCTGTAATATGTATGTGGGTCATACCACGGCATACCTACTTTATGTGTATGATGAATGGGGATCTCACCTCATTTTTGTGTTTTCTGGTATCCTGCTTTATTTTATGTTCTTCAACGAAGACAGTAGACTGCTACACCATCATAACCAGCTTTGGATATGAGAAGGATCCGTCATGAGGACGTATCTTCAGGGATCAGTATATGGGAGATGTGAGAGCTCAACCCCAGTGTGATGATGTATCCTCCTCAGTTGTTATTGTTGTACAATGATGACACCTCGTCGTTGTTTTGTACTGGCCAGCATGATGAGTCCTTGTGTTTAGGAATAGTTTATGGAGCTGCGTCTCCAAGGCTATTATGTTTTCTTGGTCATGGTATTTTAATGGCGTTGCTATTTTCGCCTTTTAATTTGTTGTTTTTATCTTTTCAAGTCTTTTACCCTTTGAAAACAATTTACGAAAGTATTATGTATATACAGGGAATGTAAGATTATTTACTGCTTATTTCCCATTTTATGGATGTATATGTTTAAGACCTGTTAATGGATGGAAGATGTTAATAATTGTTAAGTACAGGTCGGACGAGGTATGTTAAGTACTATCTATTTTCTTATTCGCGAAAAGAAACAGGGAAAAATAAACCCGTATCTTTAGAAAATTTATTTTTTGTGTTAAACGATATTGAGAAAAGGTCACAAACAATATAGCACCCGCGAAGGGTGTTACACAAATAAGCTTGGAGTATCAAGTTTCAAGCATCAAGACTTCAAGCAAGATTGGGTAAATATATTAGGTCTTAGATGTGTTGTAAGGGTATGATGACTAAGCTCACTTTGACTCATTTAATGATTTTATCTAAAATACTACACTTTTGGGTAAAATGTTTTTAAATCAATTATAATTGAACTGAAAACTGTTTTTCTAAATTGATTTCAAATTAAAAAGAAAAATTGATATAAATAATAATAATAATTTTTAAAAGTATATTAAATTAAATTTAATCTATTAAGATATATTTGCCCTTTGTAAGTGTTCATAGAGCCCGAAGGTTTTCCCTGCCTTAGACTGGGGTACCATCCCCTCACCCTAAATTTTTCTTTAACAAAAAAAAAATATTTTTTAAACGCTACACCATATTCTCTTCTTGAACTATCATTCAGTTGGATTTTATACTATATACATTGCAAATCTCAACTCAATAATTTTCAAAGCTTTTCACGATGCATACTTTTGAATTCAAATCATTGACTATTTATATATATTTTGGAAATCACTTTTTTCAATTACACCGATTCACAAATCAATGTTTATGGAATTCAATTTTAAATCATTACACCAATTAACACAAAGTATTTATATCAATTGATTGACTTAAAATTATATACTTAATTCACAAACGGTAAAATATTTATTTCTCACGGGTGGTCAATTGGTTGAGCTTAATTTGCTTGTCCCACTTTATGATACAACGTTTTGGTGCTCCAAATAATATAAAATGGGTTGTGTTCACACGAAAATGAAGGAAGAACATTGAACAAAAATTGTCTTACTAATTTGAGCCAATTTTTTTGAGAATATCATCATGCTCATAGGACTTCAATTTGTATTATTTGTACTATCTAGAGTGCTTCAAATTCATGAGGTATCCTTCTATCGTAAAGGGTGTGGCATTCCTTTGGTGTGCGACTTTAGTCTCAGAAGCATGGGTGAGGTATCCCGGAGGCACGAGGGAGAGTACTAGAGGTTGTTGAGGCTCTTACACGTGATGGGTGAGATATCCCGGTAGGCGTGGTCAGAGTGCTCTGTTTTGTACAAAGGTTGCAAGCACCAGTTTATAAGCTTGTTTATTAGTGGAAGAAAATCCCACATGTGGAGTGGGGACTCGACGCAGGTCACTGACGGTGGGTGACTGAACTAGGATAAAATCCGGTTTGCAAGCTTTTCCTCCCTATCTCCTTTATATTATTCATCATTCTTTAACTATTTTCATTGTACGCGTTAAGTTTTAATTGACAAAAACAATTTTGATAAATTAATTTATAAAAATTTACAAACCCAATTCTACCCCCCTCTTGTGTTATGGTTGTCACGACCATAAAAGATCCTCTTTGTCAACAACCTTAAAAGCTTTCTTAAAAAAAATGAGTTTTTGTGATTTTGATAAACCATCATATTTTGATGGTGTTGATTTTGTTTATTGGAAAGCCAGGATAGAAATTTTAATTCAAACAATAGATTTTTATTTGTGGGAAATTGTGCTAAATGGTCTTATTTCTAAACCCAAATCACAATGGAATGAATTTTATAAAAATTGTTTTTTCTTAAATATTAAAGCAATGCAAATTTTGTGAAATATTGTGAATGATGAAACATATGCTAGAATTAAGGATTGCTCTTGTTTGAAGGAAATAATGAATATGCTTGATGCTATTTACCTTGATAACAATGATTTTATGGATAAGAGTGTATATAGAAAGCAAGAAGAGGCATTGCAAAATGTAACACCCCGTTTTCTCCTGTCTTAACTGGTAATTATATTCTATATTTTTTTCCGGTGATCCAGAAAATGATTTTGAGGAAAACAAAATCATATTTGAGACCTTCTATATCGAAGGAATTTACGGTTAAATTTTGGGTTTAAAACTCAGACGGAAACCAGTCTGCATTTTTACAGATAGTGCAATTTTGTACTGCCCGAAAACCCTAACTCCGGGCCAAAAACGAAAAATTCAAATATTTTGCCACTTATTGGGGACAAAATATATTTCAATAATTTCTACTCAAAAATAAAATATTATATTTTATTAGGTGAAATTTTAGCAAAAACGAGCGGAAACCCTAATCGGGTAAACGACTAAGCCAGATTCGGATCTGCAGAAATTTGTCGGAGGATAGGAATGATGATTCAACTTGGACAAATCATCTACATGAGTCACCTAGCGAGTCACCATAGTCATAAATGGCCATAAATGAAAAATGGTGAATCACCAAAGTCATAAATGAAAATTAGTGAATCATTATCTTGCACATGTTAAGAATTTGTGTTCAAATTCTCTTCCTCTTGCTCCATGGTCCCTAAAATTCGACCAAGTACTCCTAGCCACACAAAAGTCACCTAGTCATCATGACTTAAACACAAATTATTTTAATATCCTTGAGAAATGACCAAAATACCCTTTGATCATTTTATGAATTCCTTTGATGTCTAACAAGTGTTTTGACAATTTTATCCTCCCTTCTACCATGTAGAATTTCGACCAAGCCCTCTTGAATAGGCATTTTTCACTCCATTCTAGATGATCATGATGGTTATGAAGACACCTAAGTATTTTAATTTATTTTCTGACCTAACCTAAAACTATGGTTACTACCTAAGGTTAATAACCAAGACAAAACCAAATTGACTTCCCCTTCCTCCATGTGATGCACGGCCACATCCTCCCTAGATACACCTCCACCACACATTTATTTCATTCTCATCTTATCATGATTATTCATAAAAATATATAGGTTATAACATATTATTTTTTAACTTAACCTAAACCATGGTCATCAATTACGGTTAACATATAAGACTTCAACCAAAATATTTTCTCCTCACTTGAGTGAGTAACACGGCCAACTCCTTCCCTCACACTCATCTTCACTTTTTTTATGCTTAACTTCCTTGTCATGACACAAAATCCTTTCCTTCCTTCCTTTCATGAAATTCGGCCACCACTAATAAACCCACATCCACTTGCTTGATTGAAAAACCAAGACCATATTCATCATCCTTGTACATGAAACCAAGTCTTCCTTTCCTTTCTTTCTTCAAATAATTCGGCCATCATCATCATCATCTTGTGATCCATGAATTTGTTTGATAAACCAATATTAGATCCTTGATCCTCTCAACATTTTAGACATAAGATATATCACCAAATTTTCCTTTTTGAGGCTTCCTTGAAAATGGGTAATTCTTGACTATAGGTGAGACTCCCCGTTGTGCCCCATTGTATTATTACATTAAAACCTTAATATTTATTTACTTAACCGTGCGATTATCGTTGAAAATACGTAAAAATTTAAAACTTATTTAATTATCATATAACTTCTTCAAATTTAAAACACACCAACGTTAATATATATAAATACACACATGTTTAATTATTACATTACCAAAACACTGTTGAGGGTATCCTCTCAGTATGATCCCTCACAGGCATAAACTTCACTACAGACATACTTAGCGGAAATATAAATACTCCTTAGACACACTGGCCATAATGTCTATACTCTAATCGCCATGGATCACAGCTCGACCTCCAGCATCCGGTTCATACGGAGTTCCATCTAACTCCTCAGCAATTGGTTCCTCCATCGGGTCTTCTCGTACGATCACATGAGAAATAAAATATAACACATAGAAAGATATAGGGAATAAGAAACAGTTCTATCATCAAAAAGCGGAAAAGATTAATAGTAAATTATACAATAATTGTCACAGACACGCATCACTCAAAATCAACAATCATCCTTCACTCACTATATCATCATCTACCCTCAGCCCATGCAACTAAAACTTTATACTGATGTGGCCATCTTCACTCCTGTCACATTAGTCAGTAGTCCAGAACTATTTAGGGTCAAAACTCGGTCCGCCACTATTCCCTAATCTCTCATAGGAAATAGTGCATAAGCACAGTATGTGTCACTATTGCCCCCATTGGAAATAGCACATAAGCACATAATAAATAATAACTCGGTGCGCCCCTATTCCCTAATCTCTCATAGGAAATAGTGCATCAGCACAATATGCGTCACTATTTCCCCCATTTGAAATAGCACATAAGCATAAAAGACCTTATAATTCGATGCGCCACTATCCCCTATTCTCTAATAGGAAATAGTGCATCAGCACGATATGATTCTCACTAACTTTTATCAATAGCAACCTAGTGCCTCAAACTTTTCCTTACAACCTCCACTTACATTTTATATCACATCACTTCATAGCGAGGCACCTCTAATTCATATTCAAAACTCTCACCCAAAACTTATCTCCCGAACAACATATATATTTGCTTAAAATCATCTAAACATAGGATTAAACCTAGGAAGATCATGCATAACACATTAATCAACAGAATATTCAAATATCTTGATATCATATACAACAATTTATCACAACCAAATCATAATAATCAAACCAAATAAATAACAAAGTCAGACTCTGTCACGGCCTGGCCGTGATAGCCATCACGATCGTGACAGACAACAAAGGCAAGAATCCTACAACACAGAACCTGTCACGGCCTGGCCATAACAACCATCACGGTCGTGACAGACAGCAAACATCCTCACTATCATAATTATTCAAACACCGAAACAATACGTCACATGCAGATGGAATACCTCAACCAGCGTATCACAATAAATTCGATAACATAAAATCAAACATCCTCAAATACTTAAAATCAACTTAATGTCGATAAACCTACAATCCCCGAATCACCATTGGTTTTATAGAAAAGGTTTCCAATGGAATTTTGGTCTTGTCGATTACTCGACTACTAGTAGGGTTTAGGTCGCCCTACACAATTATCATATAATCTACTACTTATCGATTCCGACGATAGGTTGATTCTTTTCCCAACCTGAGTTAGCACCGGAAACGCGTACACGATGATCCTCGTTATCCCGCCACGAGTTAACACGACCACCTTCAACCAAACAACATAAATATAATTAATCAACTAACAACCATCTATGACACTTTAGGGTTAGGTTCGACCAAGACTTAGAAAAAAGGTTTAGGGTTATCCTCTTAATGCCATCTTTTGGATCCTAGTTACTAGAGTCTTAACTAACATAGATTACTTATTACAAGACTAAAATTTGAAACAAAATCCTCTAACCTTTAGGGTTAGGGTTTCGGTCAAGGGCTGACTTTTAGGGTTCAAAATCCTTAAAATTTCTAATCATGATTAAGTCATAGATTAATGATCCTTGATTAACCTAAATCATGGATTAGTGACTAAACAACTAAAGTTGAAACTCAAAAATTCCTAACTCTTTTATACAAGGATTCGGCCTCAACATGATCATAGGGTTAGGGTTCTTAGTTTAATAAACCAACTTGGATTTATTAAGCATACATACTAATAGCTTGATTAACAAGATCATTAATGAAAACCATGAACAAAAACTCTACCAAACCTACTTTGATAGATTCGGCCAAGGCTAGGTTTTTAGGAATGAAATTTTTGATTACATCATCCTCTTAGATTTAGATAATATGCATGATATCAAGAAGATAGAAAGTAGTTTCATCATCATTAGATTTTTCTAGAATTTATTATGATTTTTCGAAGTTCTAGGGTTAGAAACTTTAAAGTGATGAACAACTATGATATAAGCCTTGAATAAAGAAACTTGCTAAAGAACATAGGCATGATTAAGAATGAAGATTATGATTTACCTCTTGAAGATCAATGATAAAGGAAATCCAAGAAACTTGCTTCACAAATCTAACACTAGAAGACTTATAAACTTAGGGTTTTTGAACAAATGGCCAAAAGAAACTAAGTGAAAAGTGAGAGTATGGTATTTATAGGGATAGTGGCGCCATCTTGGGAAGAATCTAGATGATGATGATTTGTCTTGCTAAAGGATTCAAATGCAATTAAGTTCTAAGGACCCATTTGCAAAGATTCCAAAAGTTGAAGGACTAGTTTGCAAATTGTCAATAAAGTGTCATAATGATGCTTTTTGCCACATTAAATGTGGTCTTATCTTGACTATTTTGGGATGATTTTTGGCATTAGATATTTTAGGGAAAACCTAGCTTGTTGAAGAAGATTTGTTGAAGAAGATTGTTGAAGAAGATTGTTGAAGCTTAAAGAACAAAGTGGAAGAATGTAGATCATTCTAGAATTTTCTTGGTTCTTCCAAAATTTTTATGAGGGCATCCCCTTATCCCTCATGGGCTTGCGCATGGGCTTGGTAAGTTTGGGCTTGGTTTCATTTTTGCGGGGCCCACTTGAAGATTTAAGCATTAAGCTTAAGATAGGAAACTTGTATAGTTTCAAATAGGCTTTATGGAATCAATCCATGAACTAGAAATTTTTGGGCTTCAAAGCCACGTCCATTTGAGATTGGAAACAAGGATTATAGCCCAATTCACTTGAAAAAAAAACCTAGAAACTAACCTAGGGACAAAAGGGTAATTAACATAAAGTTCAGGGGCTTAAGCGTAAAATTCATAAATTTTCTATTTAACCCTGAAAAACCTTCTAGACTTAAAAATATGATTCATCCCCTTGAATCATCTCAAAATCCTAAGAGAAACCCTCTATCGGTTCTGAGAAACTCCGAAATCTCTTCCGTCGTCTACCCGATTACGTGTTTCGCCCGAAAAATATAAATTTTTTTTTTCAAAATAATTCTAAAAATAAAGAATTGTAGGAAATAAAATAATAAACTTAAGTCTTTTGTTCACGAATTAAAATTAGGTCTTTTGAGCAGTATTATTATACTGTCAATGGAATTCGCGGACCGGGTTTCGCCTGACTTTCCAACCTAACTTTTAATCGTAGCTTCCTACATTCAAGTAGGATTGAGTAGTAAACTCCGTTTATTTAAAATAATTTTCTAAAACTCAAATAAATTTATAAACATATTTATATGTATTACTGTTATTTCAAACAGTGAAATACAAGGTGTTACATTACTACCCCTCTTAGAAAAAAATTCCATCCTCGGAATTTCTTAACTCAACACTAGAAATCATCTTGTAATCTTATCTTAATCTAAAGCTCCAACAATATATTTCCCATCGTTGTTTTTCCCCTAGGTGATAGCGGTAACTTTTCCCTCACTATATTCTATTCATTGTCCTTAACCTTTCCCACTTGATCTAACATCCTTAAAGGACATAATTAAAACTTAATCCTTCGAACATATCATGTTATTCCAATTTATATCAAAATCATACATACCGTGTATGAGATCTGCAGCGTGAGGGGATTCAACTCCTCTTATGGTAAACACTCTCCCAGCAGCTTGAGGTCTAACCATCTGATGACCGGTTGCAGGAACTCCTCCCTGGTTTCCACCTCTATAACCTCCAGCTTCCCTATTCCCAGCTACCGGCTGCGGCATACTTATCTGTCTACAATCTCGAGCAAAATGTCCTGGTTTGCCACAATGGAAACAGCAAGGTACCTCCCTGCAATTCCGTTGATAATGTGGTCCTCCACATTTATAACAAACTGGGCCTTACTGTTGCTGACCATTCCAACCACTTGTGTTGTGGCAATTGGTGTTGGTGCTACTGTCTGCACTGGTTTGGGGTATGGTTCCCGCCTCCCCTGAGAACCATTATCTACTCTTCTCTGAGTATCTGATCGAATAGGACCTCCAATCCTTTGTTGCTTCTGCTCATTAGCCAGCCTCTGATCTAGACTTTCGATCGCACTGCATCGTTCCACTAGCTTTGGAAAACTCTGGATATCGAGAGATACTATAGCCCTTTGGAGTTCATGTCGGAGTCCTTCCTCAAACATTCTACATTGCCAATATTCATCTGGGAATCTCTGATAAAATTCAGAATACTTAATCAGAGCCTCAAATCGTGATGCATAATCACCAACAGTCATGTTGCCTTGTTTGAGACTCGGGAATTCCCTTTCTTTCTCACATCGGACTAGACGCGGAAAATACTTCTCAAAGAAGAAGTCACTAAACAGCTGCCAGTTGATAACTCTGCCTTCGGCATCTAGCAATCTTCGCTTGCCTCTCCACCAAGACTCTGCTCCTCCAGTTAGCATGAAGGCAGCATACGTCACTTTCCTATCCTCTCTGCAGTGCATGGTATCAAATATCTTCTCGATCTCTTGTATCCACCATTCTGCCTTCTCTGGATCATAATCTCCTCGGAATTGGGGTGGCTTCCCTTTCAGGAAAGTAGCCATTCCGGCATCTTCAGCTGCTGCAGCTCTCCTTTGGTTTTGTTGTTCCTGTTGTTCTTTGTTCATCTGTAGCATCTCAGTATTCTGCTATGTTTGTAACAACAGAGCAGTAACTATATTTTTCATGGTATCTTGAGTCTCAGATGACTCTCCTCCACTTCCGGTATGATTATTTTCTACATTGTTAGCTCCAACAATTCTTTCAGGAGTTCGGTCATTACTGTCAATCGGACGTCCTCTTCCAAGAGTCATGATTCTGTAAAAGAAATCATTTGCTCTGATCAGTATGACATTTAATACCACATAGACCAGTATATAAATACCATATGCCACACTAATGTTAATTAACGCATCGGATTCGGACACACTACCCATCTTCTAAGCATAGTTGAAATCCGATGTGGGTTCAACTAGACACGGCCAGTAACAACTTCCTAGACCTCACAGTCTGATTAGAATCGAACTGCTCTGATACCACCAAATGAGACACCCCGTTGTGCCCCATTGTATTATTACATTAAAACCTTAATATTTATTTACTTAACCATGTGATTATCGTTGAAAATACGTAAAAATTTAAAACTTATTTAATTATCATATAAATTCTTCAAATTTAAAACACACCAACGTTAATATATATAAATACACACATGTTTAATTATTACATTACCAAAACACTGTTGAGGGTATCCTCTCAGTAGGATCCCTCACAGGCATCAACTTCACTACAGACATGCTTAGCGGAAATATAAATACTCCTTAGACACACTGGCCATAATGTCTATACTCTAATCGCCATGGATCACAGCTTGACCTCCAGCATCCGGTTCATACGGAGTTCCATCTAACTCCTCAGCAATTGGTTCATCCATCGGGTCTTCTCATACGATCACATCAGAAATAAAATACAACACATAGAAAGATATAAGGAATAAGAAACAATTCTATCATCAAAAAGCGGAAAAGAGTAATAATAAATTATACAATAATTGTCACAGACACGCATCACTCAAAATCAACAATCATCCTCCACTCACTATATCATCCTCTACCCTCAGCCCAGGCAACTAAAACTTTATACTGATGTGGCCATCTTCACTCCTGTCACATTAGTCAGTAGTCCAGAACAATTTAGGGTCAAAACTCGGTGCGCCACTATTCCCTAATCTCTCATAGGAAATAGTGCATAAGCACAGTATGCGTCACTATTGCCCCCATTGGAAATAGCACATAAGCACATAATAAATAATAACTCGGTGCGCCCCTATTCCCTAATCTCTCATAGGAAATTGTGCATCAGCACAATATGCGTCACGATTTCCCCCATTTGAAATAGCACATAAGCATAAAAGACCTTAAAATTCGATGCGCCACTATCCCCTATTCTCTAATAGGAAATAGTGCATCAGCACGGTATGATTCTCACTGACTTTTATCAATAGCAACCTAGTGCCTCAAACTTTTCCTCACAACCTCCACTTACATTTTATATCACATCATTTCATAGCGAGACACCTCTAATTCATATTCAAAACTCTCACCCAAAACTTATCTCCCGAACAACATATATCTTTGCTTAAAATCATCTAAACATAGGATTAAACCCAGGCAGATCATGCATAACACATTAATCAACAGAGTATTCAAATATCTCGATATCATATACAACAATTTATCACAACCAACTCATAATAATCAAACCAAATAAATAACAAAGTCAGACTCTGTCAAGGCTTGGCCGTGATAGCCATCACGATCGTGACAGACAACAAAGGCAAGAATCCTACGACACAGAACCTGTCACGGCCTGGCCATGACAACCATCACGGTCGTGACAGATAGCAAACATCCTCACTATCATAATTATTCAAACACCGAAACAATACGTCACATGCAGATGGAATACCTCAACCAGCGTATCACAATAAATTCGATAACATAAAATCAAACATCCTCAAATACTTAAAATCAACTTAATGTCGATAAACCTACAATCCCTGAATCACCATTGGTTTTACAGAAAAGGTTTCCAATTGGATTTTGGTCTTGTCGATTACTCGACTACTAGTAGGGTTTAGGTCGCCCTACACGATTATCATATAATCTACAACTTATCGATTCCGACGATAGGTTGATTCTTTTCCCCACCTGAGTTAGCACTGGAAACGCGTACACGATGATCCTCGTTATCCCGCCACGAGTTAACACAACCACCTTCAACCAAACAACATAACTATAATTAATCAACTAACAACCATCTATGACACTTTAGGGTTAGGTTCGGCCAAGACATAGAAAATAGGTTTAGGGTTATCCTCTTAATGCCATCTTTTGGATCCTAGTTACTAGAGTCTTAACTAACATAGATTACTTATTACAAGACTAAAATTTGAAACAAAATCCTCTAACCTTTAGGGCTAGGGTTTCGGCCAAGGGCTGACTTTTAGGGTTCAAAATCCTTAAAATTTCTAATCATGATTAAGTCATAGATTAATGATCCTTGATTAACCTAAATCATGGATTAGTGACTAAACAACTAAAGTTGAAACTCAAAACTTCCTAACTCTTTTATACAAGGATTCTTCCTCAACATGATCATAGGGTTAGGGTTATTAGTTTAATAAACCAACTTGGATTTATTAAGCATACATACTAATAGCTTGATTAACAAGATCATTAATGAAAACCATGAACAAAAACTCTACCAACCCTACTTTGATAGATTCAGCCAAGGCTAGGTTTTTAGGAAAGAAATTTTTGATTACATCATGCTCTTAGATTTAGATAATATGCATGATGTCAAGAAGATAGAAAGTAGTTTCATCATCATTAGATTTTTCTAGAATTTATTATGACTTTTCAAAGTTCTAGGGTTAGAAACTTTAAAGTGATGAACAACTATGATATAAGCCTTGAATCAAGAAACTTGCTAAAGAACATAGGCATGATTAAGAATTAAGATTAGGATTTACCTCTTGAAGATCAATGATAAAGGAAATCCAAGAAACTTGCTTCACAAATCTAACACTAGAAGACTTATAAACTTAGGGTTTTTGAACAAATGGCCAAAAGAAACTAAGTGAAAAGTGAGAGTATGGTATTTATAGGGATAGTGGCGTCATCTTGGGTAGACTCTAGATGATGATGAGTTGCCTTGCTAAAGGATTCAAATGCAATTAAGTTCTAAGGACCAATTTGCAAAGATTCCAAAAGTCTAAGGACTAGTATGCAAATTGTCAATAAAGTGTCATAATGATGCTTTTTGCCACATTAAATGTGGTCTTATATTTACTATTTTGGGCTGATTTTTGGCATTAGATATTTTAGGGAAAACCTAGCTTGTTGAAGAAGATTTGTTGAAGAAGATTGTTGAAGCTTAAAGAACAAAGTGGAAGAATGTAGATCATTCTAGAATTTTCTTGGTTCTTCCAAAATTTTTATGAGGGCAGCCCCTTCTCCCTCATGGGCTTGCGCATGGGCTTGGTAAGTTTGGGCTTGGTTTCATTTTTGTGGGGCCCACTTGAAGATTTAAGCATTAAGCTTAAGATAGGAAACTTGTATAGTTTCAAATAGGCTTTGTGGAATCAATCCATGAAATAGAAAATTTTGGGCTTCAAAGCCACGTCCATTTGAGATTGGAAACAAGGATTCTAGCCCAATTCACTTGAAAAAAAAACTTAGAAACTAACTTAGGGACAAAAGGGTAATTAACAGAAAGTTCAGGGGCTTAAGCGTAAAATTCATAAATTTTCTATTTAACCCTGAAAAACCTTCTAGACTTAAAAATATGATTCATCCCCTTGAATCATCTCAAAATCCTAAGAGAAACCCTCTATCGGTTCTGAGAAACTCCGAAATCTCTTCCGTCGTCTACCCGATTACGTGTTTCGCCCGAAAAATATAAATTATTTTAATTTTTTTCCAAAATAATTCTAAAAATACAGAATTGTAGGAAATAAAATACTAAACTTAAGTCTTTCGTTCATGAATTAAAATTAGGTCTTTTGAGCAGTATTATTATACTGTCAATGGAATTCGCGGACCGGGTTTCGCCTGACTTTCCAACCTAACTTTTAATCGTAGCTTCCTACATTCAAGTAGGATTGGGTAGTAAACTCCGTTTATTTAAAATAATTTTATAAAACTCAAATAAATTTATAAACATATTTATATGTATTACTGTTATTTCAAACAGTGAAATACAGGGTGTTACAATAGGAAACTGTCACTTGATCATCATCTTACTTACTTCTAGTAAGTGATTCAAACCATGAATTACCTTCCTTATTTATGCCTAAGCTCATGTGTATAATCCTTTTTAATTGATTGGTTGTCTTGCTAGGTTTTTGAAGCACAAAACCGTGAGGCCCCTTGGTGTTTTAGCATATTTGTGCTTGCTTTAAAGTGATCTACAAGTGGTATGGGGGAGATTACCACCATCCTACCTTAATGTAGATATGTGTGTGGTTTAAAGTATTTATATATTGTCTTAAAAACCCTAAGTTTGAGGGTTATGTATTATTGTTTATGGTTATGTGATCCTCTTAGAGGAATTGGTTTGGTGGCTGTGACTGTGGTGTGATCATGTTGATTGATGTATATGCTTATTTGATGAATGTTAGTTAAAATAAAAATTTTAGTATGCTTACTTGATCGTTGAAAGAAAATATGTTGAATATGCTAAATAATCATGCCATGATTTAGTGCTTGAATACATGAATATGTATGAGGTTTTGTGATTGAGTGTTGAAGAGAAAATCTTCATGTTTGTTGGGACTTGGTTTCGGCCAATAATGAAAAACATGGCAAGACAACTTTGTTTCCAAAACCATGTGATCCCATGATAGTTTAGGGACTGTAAAAATAATAATTAAACCAAGAAGAAAATGATTTCTTCCAAAACTGTTTTCATGAGATTGAAAATGGTATTTTGTGGTTTAAATGATCCTAAAAATGATTTTGATTTGATTTAAGTCTTAAGAGAGCAAAGATCGAGTTTTGGCGGACTTAGAAACATAATTTTCAAAGAACCGGACATGTAAAATGAGCTAAGATATTAAATTCAGTCAAGACAGTATTTGTACAGTTAGAGACTGTTTTTCATACCTAACTAAGTGTCCTAAGACTCCAAAATGAGTTTTGGACCATTAGGGTTAAAAAACGTTGAAAAATGACTTACGCGATTTTCAAATTTAGCGACATTCGATCATGTTTTAGGATTTTTGTACAAACCTTAGAATGAGGCTTGAAATTGGAATTTAAATACTTCAATATAGGTATTTGAAGTTAAGAAAGTCAAGGATTTGATAAAAATGATTATATTTTCCAAAATACAGAATTTAAGTTGAAATACAAAATAAAAAGCGGTAAAACTGTATTCTAAGAGTTTCGACGTTTTTCAAGAAACTGTTTTTGAGGAATTTAGTGCTTATGAAATTTTGGTGGAATTTGGTTTCAAAATGATTGGTTTTAACCAAAGGTTTTGGTTTTATGACAAAAAGGATTTTAGTCCGTAAAGACGAGCGTTTACGGTAAAATGCAAAAACCTAAGTCATGAACGACTTAGTGAAAATACGAACTTAATAATTTGTGACGTAGGGTGGAACATGTAACACCCCGATTTTTCTGTTTCTTAATGTATGTGTAGGTGTAATTATTAATTTAATTTAGAGAAAATTATTTTGATAAATAAATAATTTATTCTAGTAGCTTATTTTTATTTTTATTCTTATTCTTATTTTAGAAAACTGTAGTTAAATTCCCGGTTGAAATTTCAGACGAAAACGGTCTACGTTTTTGCTGTCAGTAAAACTTTACTAATACAGAAAACAAATTTCGACACGAAAAATAAAATTTTGGATTTCCTAAAATATTTACAACAATTCCCATGATTTTAAAAAAAATTATTTATAAATGTTACAAAAATTAACTTTTTCGGGTGAATTTTCGTTTAGAAAATACGATCGGTTTTCACCGTCGGGAAATTAATGGAACCGGAACGAAACAAATTAATTTAAAATATATTAAATACAGATTTGAAGAGACTTGATTTGATTTGAATAGTATTTTCATTTATTTCACACTATCATGACCTTACACATAATTAATTCTTTTAATGTTACAAGTAACCATTATTCTACTTAAATCTATTTTTTTATACAAAAATTGAAAGACTTGATGTGAATTTGATGGATTTGATTTGAATAGTATTTTCATTTATTACATAACATCATTTTACCTTTTTTTGCAAGAAACTCCTTAATTTAATTAAATCAAGTTTTAATGTAATAAAAAAAGAAAGAGAAATTGAAAAAAATCCCTTTTTTTCCCACTCAGCAAGCGCAACCCCCCCCCCCCCCCCCCCCCCAATAGCACCCCCCTTGGGCATTACATGGTTACCTATTTGCGGAAAAGAAATTAAAAGAATATTTGCTGGTTGCTTTCGAAAAAATAATATTTTCTTGTTATCATTATTTCTCATTCTCAAAATCGTGATAATTTTTTTTCTTTTCTTTTTCAACATTACAACAACCAAGTAATTCATAACCAAACTTAAATATATAAGTATGTATAAGTCATACAGCTATACTGCCTCATATTATTTTCACACTTAGATCTTTAATAGTATAGATCATTATTTAATAACAACAACACTACATTAAATAAAACCTAAGATGGTCATAACTAACAGACACTATAACACAAGGCAGTAGCGTTAGTATACTCCGAGCTAAGTAGCCTTCTTCTTGTTGACACCATAATCCTTGAGTGGCTCCTCTAAACTCCCCAATATATAAACATCAAAGAAATCACAAATAAAACATGCAAGAGTGAGAAACCAACATATGGATTTAACTCGACGACCACATGCGCGACACAACATAAAACACACATATATATGTTATGTCTATTCAAGCATTTATACTAAAACATATAATCTCATAATGGGTTTCACACCCCAAACACCATCCTTTGTAAAAATATGTATAAACACTTCTTATACACCATCTAAACATTCACACTTAATCTCATGAGATATCCCAACAAGTGATGAGTTGATCAGGCTCCAGGCACACAGCCAGAACACCAGGCACACAGCCAGAACAGCAGGCACGCAACAGGACACCAGGCACGCAACCAGAATACAGGCACACAGCCAAAACATAATGGGCACGTCGGTCAAATGCATGCAAAAATACTCTGTTCTTGACACTTTTATTTGTGTTTAATCTTTCCTTTCGAAGCTCAAAAGCTTACGACCCATTACAGTTTTACACATCTTTAAACACTTTCATTAATAACACAGGACCTCAAAATCCGAGTGCTCAATCATGAAACCCCTAAACCTTGCAATCAGTCTTAGGTTCGTGGTAATAGAAAACATCTTAAATGTTTTAACGCAGTAGACACAAGTCTATAGGACCTCGAAGCCAAAGGACACCAAGTCCACAACACCCAAGAACCTTAATACCCCGACGTCTCGGTTACTAAGTTCCAACACACTTTTAACGCAGTTAAGTCAAAACTTGATTTTGGAAAATCATTTTGATTAGGAAATCCTTTTTATAAAAACCATCTGATACAAACTTAGTTTTCAGAAAAGTGAGTCACTTGAGGTTCAAACTTATTAAAAATATGTACTGCTATTTTCAAAACACTTGCCATCGATATTTTCCGTATTTGTCGTCAATAGGTATTTTTAAAGTCATTTAAGCCAAAACTTAGCTTTTTCCACTTAAATAATTTTCTAAATTTAATATTAAGTTATTTTTGAAAATTAATTTCACAAATTAACTTTTTATAATATTACAGAATTTCTTATGTAAAAATTAGCAGTACAAAAATAATTTCACAGTTACGTCCTCACTGTGACTCATAGAGTACTTTTACACTAGTAAATCATTACAATAATAATAATTTCGAAAATTTCTTATTTTCTCAAATAATTATTTAAAACATAATATATTCTAATATTTTTCAAATTAAATACTGAATATTACTCGTGAAGCTTCTTAAAGCTTTTATCTCGTTTAATTAATTGAGCACTGGCCACTGTCAGGCTTCTCAAACAACATCCAACAACAACATTATAAAAATATTCCCAGTCAGATCATGCATCATAATATTTATATATACTACTGCAAATAAACAACTAAACACAGATAATTGATCACATATCACGTATCACAACTTAAACCAGTTAAACAAACACCAACAGATAAATCATACAGACACGAACCAGATAGCACGTAGCCATCGGAAAAATCCCCCAGGTAATCCCCTCTTACCTCTCGTAGAATTCTAAGCGGAATAAATTGCTTCATCGAATGCTCGGTTCTCACGTACACAACGGAATAAATTCAACCTTCACCAATACAATCAAACCATTACTAATCAAACAATTAAAACCATCAAAATCCTTCCTACATGGTCACGGCCTCAAGGGTCTTTGTGACTAAAAATTCCTAATCATGATTAAGTCATGGATTAGATCATGGATTAGTGGCTAAACAACTAAGTTTGGAAATCAAAACTTCCTAACAAACCCACACCTAGTTTCGGCCACGCCATGTTCATAGGGCTAGGGATTTTTGTTTGACAAAACAACTTGGATTCCCTAAACATATATACTAACAAGCTAATATACATGATTATTTACAAAAGACATGAACAAAATCTCCTCCAACTTCACCTCTATAGGTTCGGCCTTGATGATTAAAAAAGGAAGGAAATTTTTGATTTCAACATACTCTTGGATTTAGAACATATACATGATGACAAGAACATAGAAATTGGTTTCAAACTCAAAGGATTTTTCTATGATTTTTTTATCATTTTTTAAAGACATGAACAACTAATATAAACATATTGAATAAAGCTTCAAAACAAGAAATGATTTGAAGAAACTATGACTAAAAGATGATGAGGATGAAGAATCACCTATTGGAATTGAAAAATGATCAAGCAATCTTCAACCTCCTTCACAAACTTGGCTTCTTTGTGTGAGAGAAAAATAAAAACAAGGTAGAACACTTGAGAGCTTTTGAGAAAGTGTGAGAAGAATCATGAAGCCACTTGACTCATCAAGTTTATGAGCAAACCATGGGTCTTGCGCCATTTTGGGCCAAGAAAGCCCAAGTCCAATTGATTTTGTAACATGAAAATAGCTTAAGGCATAAAATCACGACATAGGAAACTTAGGTAATTAAAATGGCATCATGAATATATAAACATAATCATACTTATTTCTGTTAATCGGGGTGTTACACCCCCCCCCCCCCCCCTTCTTTCATTCTCTATAAATACTATCCTCCTCCATTATTATTCACTTTCTCCAATTCCTCTCTAAGTTTACTCACACTCTTACTCACTCACCCACCTATATCATCTTCAACCTCTTTTTCTTGGAGTCTAGAAGCTTGTTCATCTCCTACTTATCATCATCAAGAGGGTATAACTCTCATCTCTCACTCTTTATTTTCTTGGAGATTTTGTTTATATCAACATGCATGTCCTTTCTTTTTGTTGCATGTTCATATTGTAGTTAGAAATTTTGAGAAAAAATCATTAGAAAACATCTTTTGAACAAGAGACTAATTTATTTGAGCTCACCATCATCTCTATTTTCATCTTGTTGGGTGGCATGTGAAGAAAAACTTTCCAAACCTTTTTTTTTAATGGTGGCAGAAAATCATGTGTAGGAGAAAGTTAAGGTTTTGCTAAAATTCTCACATGCATGTCCTTAAAACCTAAATACATGTGATTTCTAAACTCATGAGCTTCATCTAAAAATTAAGATTTTCTTCCTATTGAGGTTGTTAGGGCCGAAACCCGAAGTGTTAGAGTTAAGGAGGCTTAACTTTGATTTTCAAGAAAAGCATGTTGTTTTGATCCTAAAATTGTTACATGCATGAGAGGAATAGAAGGATTTTTATGATTTTTCTTGTATTGTATGTTTTCATGTATGATTTTGAGGGTCTAGGACCCTTGCATGTTGGTTCTATGGCTTGTGGATGATGCTAGAGTGAAGATAATAACTTAGTGTGGATGAACATAGGTAAAATGTGATTCTGGCAGCATGATATATACTTATTCGTAAGCCCATAACCTTTTATAAAAAACATGTTTCTGAAATATGAATACATATTTGGAAAGAAGACTTCTGGGGCTTTAATTTGATATATAATATATAAGTATTTGGATAAGATTTACTAGATCAAAACACCTCTCAAAGTAGAATAAAATTCTGACTGCGAAAACTAAGAACATAGTTGGTTGCATGATGATTTTAAATATGATTTTGAAAGTTAAAAACTTTTATCAAATTTTATGGGTTATTAATAAAGTATAACTAAAGTTTTGTTGAAGTTTTAGAATTTTTACATATGTATATATAGAGAAACAATTTCATAAAGTTACATGTTGGTGAACTTGGATTTCTGGAAAATCATGTACAATCAGAGGCAGTACGTGATTTTTAATAAATTAATGCCTTCGAATTTTGGCATGGAACTAACTGCAATGTGTTTATATGTGAGTTGGGTACCTTCAATTAAATTTTCAAGAATTTTAAAGGTCATTTGAGTGGTCATTCATATTTTAAACCCACTATTGTTCTGAAATTACTTTTATAAAAGAGTTCATCATAATTTTGAGTGAAAAATATGATTTTGAAAATAATACCTTTTAACATGATCAAGTAAATATTTTGGTATAAAAGGACTATAATTTTTTTTAATATAAAGATATAAAAATATGGGATTAGAGTATATATATATATATAAGTAACTCTTGGACAAAGTGTAATCCAAGAAATTGTAAAAGATTGGACATCTCTAGCATCATTGTTTTTAGCCATGGCCAAAACCTACACTTAGAAAAATAAGATTACTTTGTTGTTTTAATTTAAGTCGTTCGTTTAATTCTTAGACTTGCGACATGTTGTGGGCAAAGGAAGTTCGCTCAGGGCAACACGGAAACAAAGACTTTTCTACCCGTCAAATCAAGTAAGGGGAGAAAGCCTTAGGGATAATTATGTCATGATGACTATATGCCATTTGTGTTTGTTTTGATGTGTTTGATTGATGTTGTTATTGTTGTGGCTGTTTTGGTTGAATATGAGATTCACACTAGTGCAAAATATGCTTTTAACATCGGGGGTTTAACATCGGTTAATAGAAAACCGATGTGAAAAAGGAGGCGGTGGCATTTTTGAAATTAAATTGAAAACTTTTAACATCGGTTCTAAAATAAACCGATCTTATAAAGGTTTTAACATCGGTTTTTATAAACCCGATGTTGAAAATTGAACCAAAAATAAAATTTTAAAAATGCATAAGTTAACACATCGGGTTTTTTTATAACCGATGTGGAAATGTTTATAATTTAACATCGGTTTTTTATAAACCGATGTGGAAAAACGAATAAAAATTTAAGGAAATGAATAATATAACTTTTAACATCGGTTTTATTTATAACCAATGTGGAAAACATTATAACATCGGTTTATTAAAAACCGATGTGGAAAACCTTTTAACATCGGTTTTAACGATAACCAATATGTGTTGTTCATCTATCATTTTTAGTTCCCTCACCCTCCTTTTCATTTTTCGCGCTGCTAAGAAACTTTGACCCAAAAAACCCCTCTTGCATGCGCACTGCTCACTCTCCCTCCGAGAAGACAAGACGATGTTGCCGCCCTCCACTCAGTAAGCAAGGGAGGAAGACGCTGCCCTCTAACCTCGCCCCATTACCATGAAAACAGGTCACACACACTCTCTCTCTCACTCTCTCTTTCTCTCTCTCAACCCTGAAATACATTTAGCGTAAATGGAAATATTTGGCCATGGAGGGTGGGGGTTCTAACCACTTTCTTTTGTTTCCTTCAAATGCTCAAAAAGATATTGAAACCATAATGCTCACACCCTCATAACCTCTGTTCCTTGCTCGCTCCGCCGCGTCACCATCTACGGCTAGGGAGGACCACTGTGTCACCTCAGCCACGAAGTTCGCTGTTCTCCGCTTACTCCTCCGTGTCGCTGCCGTGACCCTAGCCTGTATCCTCTACTTGAAGTGCAAGGTCTTCTCATACCCTCTCCATAATACCCTTTCCATTTATTTTATGTGTTGAATAATTGCCACACTGCATAGAGAGTTTGTTTTTGTTTTGCTTGCATTTTCAATCATAAGCTGTGATGGACTATCTGCACATTTTTGTGTTTCTTTCTGGGTTTTCAAGGAAAATGGTATAATTTAACTTTAGCCAGGCACTAGGTGATGATGGTTTGGAATGTAGGTGGGGGTGAGAAAGCCCCATTTTACAGTATTAACCAAAGCATTAAAGGAATTTAAGTGAGCATTTTATTTGGACTAATGTATTTTGTGTTTGTGGTTTAACTTATTTTATTCACAAGCATACCTTATTGAAGGTAAATTGTTATTGAAGTGGATCATATTTTTTGTTTTCGGGTTAAACAAGTTTTTGCCATCACTGTTATGTCTTTTATCAGGAAAAAAAATCAACATTGTGTGTATCCTATTAGTTTCTGGTTTGGTCGCAGTGTTGTGTCTCGAGAATTACCTACACAATGCAGCTGTGATCCCATTGGATTAAAGCGTTATTTCTTTCCATGGAGGATATTTGTTAAGCTGGATTCTTGATGGGGATATGTTTTGTCTTTAAGATTTTACTATTGATCGAGTATGATATAATTTAAAAAGGAGTTGTCTTTGATAGTTATCAATATAATTTTAAAAGGTCTTCTTATAATTGAGGATGCTGGATAATGATCTAGTGTGAGAATTTTGCTTGCCTGCCATGTTAAATATCCAGAGACAAAAACTTACAATTCCGATTTGTTTTTCAAGAGTTATAGATTTAAATGCATGAGAGTGAGAGCAATACTGACACACCTAACTCAACCATTCCATACTTCATTTTGATCATCTTCCCCATCAAATTTTGAGCTCCATATTTCATTTATCATTCTACCTGCTAAATCATTTATATGTGTATATAGCCTTATATGTGTTCATCAACTTGGATTTTCTACTGTAAGCTCAACTATTTCTTATATGTATGTGTGGGCTTATATGTATGTGTGTGCTTTATCTCTGTCATAGTTCTTCTGTATTTATGCTTCTATACTGATCAAGCTTTATAATTGTTGTTGTGAACTTGTTATTATGGTCTTGTTATGAAAATATTCAAAAACTTCTTCTCTTTTTGTATAGGTACACTTGCAGTTATTGAAACTATTACGGTACAAGTTCCGAGCAGAATATTAAGCAGAATATTCATTATTCATTACGGTTTCTGGCTGAGTGTTCTTCCCACACCCAGTAAGCTTTCTCCTCTCCATTTTTCTCGTTTGGTTTTTGTTTGCATTGTACTTGGGGATTGGAGTGTGTTATTATTTTTCTTAATGTTAATTAGTTAGTAAAGCCTTAGTTTCCCGTTTGAGATGAAATACTAATGAGCACACGTGTACGTGCTTAAGGTACCGCTCATTGTATTGGATCTTGAATTGTCCAAAGTTGGACAGTTTGGTAAGAAACTTTTTCTTCATTCGTTCTCTGGGTGCATACTTTATTGTGGTGGATGTCATCGCGTTAAGTCGTGTACGTCGGAGACCGAAGGGAAATGCTGTCGAAATTTCGTCGAGTATGAGCATGAGAGTTAAGGACTAACTGTTAACCGAATGTTGAAAAAGTTTCTTCTTGAATGGGAGAAGGCCATACCCTGTCATAAGAAGTAGTTGATGAAGATCTTGGGCTAAGTACGAAGTTATTGGTTTTAGTCATGGATCGAGGTTGGATGAATGCTAGACGGACAAGTGATGAGTATGAGAATGGAGTGGAAGATTTTCTACAATTTGCAAAAACAAATGCTCCTGATAGTGGTAACGGAAGGTTTTATTGTGAGGGGATTTGCAAGAGTTATACAATATGGATATGTCATGGTGAATCGTTAGACGGGTCAAGGGTATCGTATAGATAGGAAGTTGATGACGTGGATATGGACGATGGACTAGAGGACATGATCCGTGATGTTGGGCAAGAGTCTTTTCGGAGACCACATGTGTATGATACTTTGTACAGTGATGCGGAAGTGGCTTTGTATCCGGGGTGAACTAATTTCACACGGTTGTCAGCGATGTTAAGATTGTTCAATGTGAAGGCGAGAAATGGGTGGAGCGATAAAAGCTTTGATAAATTGCTTGAGTTGTTGAAAGACATGCTTCCAGAAGGTAACACATTACCGTCCCGAAACTATGAGGCGAAGAAGATATTGTGTCCGATGGGTATGGAGTATAAGAAAATACACGCTTGCCCCAATGATTGCATATTGTACAGGAAAGAGTTTGAAGAGTGCCCTAGGTGTGGGGTATCGCGCTACAAAGTGAAGGATGGAGATTCTAGTTGTGATGCGGTCACCAAGGGTCCTCCTGCGAAGGTGTTACGGTATCTTCCAGTAATTCTGTGGTTTAAGAGATTGTTTTCTAATGAAAAGGATGCAAAGAATATTAGATGGCATGCAGATGAGAGGAAATGCGATGGACAGCTTCGTCATTCGGCTGATTCTTTGCAATGGAAGAGAATTGATAGTTTGTTTCTGGAGTTTGACAATGAGCCAAGAAACCTCAGGCTTGGACTTTCTACTGATGGAATGAATCCATATGGAAACTTAAGTAGTATTCATAGTTTATGGCATGTTCTCCTGGTAATTTACAACCTGTCTCCTTGGTTGTGCATGAAGCGTAAATACATTATGTTAAGTATGATGATTTCGGGTCAAAAACAGCCAGGAAATGATATTGATGTTTATCTGAGTCCCTTGATTGAAGACTTGAGAATGTTGTGGGATGAAGGCATTGATGTGATCAACGGGTATTGTCATGAGACTTTTAGATTGCATGCCATGTTATTTAGCACCATCAATGACTTTCCAGCATACGGGAACCTGTGCGGGTATAGTGTTAAGGGGCATAAAGCATGTCCAATATGTGAAGAAGGTACATGTCACCATCAACTGTAACATGGAAGGAAGACAGTTTACCTTGGGCATCAGAGATTTCTCCAGCGTAATCATCCTTATCGTAGATTGAGGAAAGCTTTCAATGGACTTCTGGAGAATGAAATTGCTCCGGTGGCCTTGACTGGAGACCAAGTTTATGAACGGGTGAAGAACACTAATGTTTTCTATGGGAAGACCCAGAAGAAGGCTACTGAGAAGAATATATGGAAGAAGAGGTCGATCTTCTTTGATCTTCCATACTGGTGCAAGCTTCATGTAAGACATTGTATTGATGTGATGCATGTGGAGAAGAATGTGTGTGACAGTTTAATCGGAACGCTTCTCAACATTCAAGGCAAAACAAAGGATGGTGTGAATGCTCGTCTGGATCTAGTTGCGATGGGTATACGAAAGCAGTTAGCTCCATATAAAGTGGGGGATAAGAAGACTTATTTGCCCCCAGCATGTCATACTTTATCAAAAAAAAAAAGAAGAAGTTTTTGTGAATGTCTATGGGGAGCCAAAGTGCCATAGGGTTACTCTTCAAATATCAAGAGACTTGTCTCAATGAAATATATCAAATTAGTTGGCTTAAAGTCTCATGATTACCATGTCTTGATGCAACAACTACTACCGGTGGCCATTCGTGACATCTTGCATAAAAAAGTCAGACATGCCATTACTAGGTTATTCTTATTCTTCAATGCTATATATAGCAAGGTCATTGACACTAAAAAGTTGGATGACTTGGAAAATGAGGCAGCCATTATCTTGTGCCAATTGGAGATGTATTTTCCACCTTCATTTTTTGACATCATGGTTCATTTGATTGTTCATCTAGAGAGGGAGATTAGATTGTGTAGCCCCGTTTATTTAAGGTGGATGTACACGGTTAAGCGATACATGAAGATCTTGAAAGGATATATGATGAATCCACACCGTCCCGAAGCATCTATTGTTGAAAGGTATGTTGCAGAAGAAGCTATTGAGTTTTGTACAGACTACATGTCATAAGCGGAACCTGTAGGGCTTCCAAAGTCTCGTCATGAAGGAAGATATGATGGTAAGGGTACACGAGGTATCACTGTTAAGATCATGGATCGGGAGAAAATGCTTCAAGCACATTTTTATATATTGAATAATACTGATGAGGTTGAACCATACTTATGTGAGCACAAAAGCATCATCAATGAAACTTACCCTATAATGAATGAAAAATGGTGTTTGAACAAGCATAACAAGACTTTCTTGAACTGGTTTAAAGAAAAATTGCAAAGGATGGTATCGCTTCGATACATTAAAATGGCTAGCATAGGGCCCTAACTTTGATGTCATATGCTGGAGTGGGTACGATATCAATAAGTTTTCCTTCTATACAAAGTCCCAGGATGACAAAAGTACTATGCAAAACAGTGGGGTTATGGTCGTCGCTGAGTCCATGCATTTCTCTAGTTCGAAAGATAAAAACCTGTTATGGCATCCATTTTATACTTTGGAATCATTGAAGAGATCTGGGAGGTTGATTACATGAAGTTTAGAGTGCCTATTTTAAATGTCAGTGAGTCGACAATAACAATGGTGTGCAAACCGATGAGTTAGGATTCAAATTGGTGGACCTTAATAAGGTAGGTAATAAAGAAGGGCCTTTCATCATGGCATCCCAAGCAAAACAAGTGTTTTATATCCATGATCCTTCTAACAAAAGGTGGTCAGTGGTTCTCCAGGGAAAAAACATGTATAATGGTAGTGAGGGAAATCAAGATTCAACTCTTGATATTTCTGATACTCCTTCTTTCTTAACACGGGTGCCTAATTTCAATGAGGAAAATGAAGTGGAGGATGTACATGCTACTTGTAATGATCACCAAGAAGGGTTATGGGAGAACTTTACTACTTGACCACAGTGTAAGTTTAGTTTGAGTTATGTTTAAAGTCATATTATATGTTTACTTTGATATTTATAAGTTATGCTTACGTTGATCGATATTTATAAGTTATGTTTGATATTTATCCAAACATACTGGCAATTGTTTTTTGTCTAAACAAGTATACATGGCTAATCCTGAGGATATCCCTCCTTCATGCAGTGGGTCAAAGACCCAGTCTACGGGTAGAAAGGGTAGACGTGCCACACGAATGATGAATTTGACTGCCAACCGTGGTTCAAATCAAATGATAAGAATTGACTTTGATGCTAATCTTAATCCTATTGGGCCAATGCCAGAGCAGTTTATCAGTTTTGTGGGGACCCTTGCTCGAAGCAAGCTTAGTATACCTATTGAGGGTTGGAAAGATGTACCGCAGGGCGTGAAGGATCAGATATGGGAGAGTATTCTGGTATCTATACTTTTACGTCCTGTGTTTGTATCTACTTTATTTTAATCTTATTAATATCATACAGTAATTCGTTGATTCTTTTGGTGTTAACGTAGCTCACCCTTGACCTGCCGGATACGACGGATATGAAGAAGCGTTTGATAAGGTATGCTGGTGAGCGTTGGAGGGATTTTAAGTGGACCTGGGCAGATATTATGTATTCAAGCCAAGCTGTGAAAAGAACCCACTTGAGGTGTACATGTTTCTTGACCAAGCTACGTGGGATCACTTTGTTCGGAGCCGACATGATCACAGCTTTCAGGTTAACTTATTTGAGTTGTCTCTAAAGTTATGTAATTTCATTAATTTTATTAATTTACTTATGAAATTTAATTGTCTTCTATTTATAACAGGAGAAGAGGAAAAAGGGGGTAGGAAAATCAAAGCAAGAATGTCTACCCCCATATACTGTCTCGTACCCGACAATGTTGGAAGAGGAAAAGAAAAGACTTCAGCAAGAAGCATCTCAGGCAGATCCTACAGTTGATAATCGTCCAGAAGTTGTTGATCCACTTCCACCCCCACGCCATCGTAAATGGAAAAGGACCCGATAAAAGAAGTCCAGGACAATATATATCTGAGAAGGCCCGCCAAGTAGCTGAGAAGATTATAAGTATAGTTTGAATTGTAATTGTGATTTTAACAATGTTACCGAATTATAATGTGACCTAATATTTTATATGTTGTAGGATGCCTTGGACGAGCAGGTCACTCAAGGAACCTTTGTTCCTAGAGGACACGAGGATATCTTAGCTCCTGCCATCGGTAAACCAGACCACCCGAGCCGTGTCATCGGTGTTGGATGGGGCGTTAGCATTCGCCAATACCATGGCTCATCTTCACACCAACGCCACAGGGATGTTAATGCTGATAGAGAACGGCTAAAACGGGAGATTGCATATGAACTTAGACAGGAGATGGCCCAGCAGTTTTCCCAGTAGCTGGTAATAATGGCTGCTATGTCCCAGCAAAACACAGGTGTCCAACCCTTTGTCCAACCCTCTGGCCATGTGAGCACTAAGGGCTCATGTGATCCTCCTCATCAGCCTGAAAATGATGATGATGATGATGATGATGACGACGATGATGATAATGATGACGACCCTGATAGGTGTGAGCTGTATGTTGATGATCATCATGATGGCTGCTTAGTGGCATTGGGGAGGGCACATAACTTAGGTAATACCATACACCACCGTTTATTACCGGATGATCAGATGAGGGTCGTGGTTGAGATTATTCGAGATGCTGATGCTCGAGTCCCTGTGCCCACTGAGGAGGTTCAAACAGTGGGCCAGGCCACTGGTAACTTCATCCCCTGGCCAAGAAGACTGGTCAGGTTTCTTGTTGTATCTGAGGTATTCAATTAGTTGTGTTTTTCTATATTTATGGTTGAAATTATTTATTATTCTTTAAAGATAATGCTTTTTTTTAGGTTGTTGGAAATGATATTCTGCCTAAAAGGTCGAATCCAGGAAGACCAGAGAAGTCTGCTCCTACCAAGGTATTCATTTGACCATTCAATTAGTTACAAATGAAATAACTTAACTGTGATTACTAATGTATATCTTTGTTGTTTAGGGGATTGACAAAGTGGATCCTGGTGATGTTTTTAAACGTCTGGCTATACAGGTTATGACAATGGGGGCTGATACAGCTTTGGTAAGGTTGGAACATGATGCCAGGCCAGGTGACGATATGTATATCCCAAAGAAGAAAATTATGGAGATGGTGCTCGATCATGAAATGGCTAGTGCTGCACACATCTCGTTATGGTGCACGTAAGTACATTTTATTTGTAAGTTAAGTATTTAATTTTAGATACTATGATAATTAACATGTTTTATCAATATATTAGGTATCTGCATCGCATGTTAGTTGATCAGGGCAACCTCACCCTTTATGGGTTCATTGACCCCATACTCATTCAAGGTGATGTTCTCCTAACATCAGAAGACCCGATCGCCACCATACGTGATATACTTGCCCGTGATGATCATCAGTTCTACTTTGCGCCTTATCTCAATAAGTACCGATTATTTAATTATAACGTACTATATATGACTTAGTTACTAATTGTTTCGCAAATGCAGTAAACATTGGCAATTGTTGATCTTGTGCCCTCGGTTGAATATCGTGGTCTTCTTCTGCTCGATGGGAAATAAGCCGGCGAAGAAACTGAAGATCATCATGGAAACGTAAGCATTAAAATAATTAATAATAAGAAATGAAGTTGTTTTAATCATCTGAAATCTATAAGATATACTTTAATTAATGTTTATTTTCTTATGATAGTTCTATTGATGTAATCCACATGCTGCGTGGTGAAAGGCATCGGGCTATTGGATGGATTGTTCCTAACGTATGATATTTATTACAAATGCTTCAAGCGCAGTGGATATAATTATTGATTTCTATTTAATTCCTTATATTCTAATTGGGTTTCATTTGTACGTAGTCCTGTAGACAATGTGAATCATGGGAATGTGGATATTATGTGATGAAGTGGATGGTCGAAATTATCTTCTCCGGTATCACTGAAAGATGGCAGGAGGTAAATGCTAATTGGTAACACGTGCAATTAGTTGTAACAGTTATAGATTCGTTATATGTTTTATTTTAGTTTATTACTTAAAAGATATAATCTTATGTCCAATTAAACTTGCAGATATTCAACAATCCGACTCCACTCTCTGATGCCGACATCAATAACATAAGGATGCGTTGGGCAACTTTCTTTCTTGAAGTGTACCAACCATAGTTTGTATGTAGTTAGTTTATAATAAATGCATCATGTACTAGCTATAGTGTACTTTTGACTGATATATGTTTTGACAGGAAATCTATAATATATCATATGTAGCTTTTTGGTTTCTAATTATCTTTATTGTCTGAATGTAATTGAATATATTTATTGTTTGTAATCTTTTAATTTAGTGTGTTTTGGTTGTACAAAAGTGATTGTATTGAGAATATTTAGATTCTGTATTGATCTGGATTACTGGATTACTGAAACAGGGGAAAGGACTGTCACTACTTTAAAATAGGGGTCTTTTAAATAATAAAAAAAACTTTCACATTGGTTTCTAAAAAAACCGATGTGATAACCCAAAATTTCACATCGGTTTCTTAAAAAACTGATGTGGTAACCCCACTTTACACATCGGTTGTTTATAAAACTGATGTGAAATGTTGGTTTCCACATTGGTTTTTAAAACAACCGATGTGGAAAGTGGGGTTACCACATCAGTTTTTCAGAAAACGATGTGAAAAGTGCTAAATAGGATTTATTGTCTTGCTGAAATAGAATTTTTGACATTGGTTTTAAAACCGATGTGAAAAGTGGCAATAAACCACATCGGCCGTTTCAACATCAGTTTGAATACCGATGTGAAAGGCCAAAAATAACCAATGTGAAATCCCTTTTCTGCACTAGTGTCATAATGTGTTGATAATTTATGAAAAATATGAATGTCATGTATATATGTTGAAGTTGTTGTATATGTGGTGATGATTTATGAGAAATATGAATGTTGCTCATATATGTTGAAACTGTTGTATATGTGCTGCGATTGTTGCATGGAAAGCCTAACTTTGGTTAGAGCTCAATTAAATCATTAAGATAAAAGTCTTAAGAAAAACTATATGAAAATCAATGTAAATAAATATTTATTTTGAAGAAATGTTTTGGAAGAAGGAAAAGTGTGTTATACTTTCAAAACTTTATCAGAATATTTGAAATAAAATAGAACTTTCATGAAGTAAATTTACTTGAAAAAGTAAGTGATTCTACACTAAGAAAAGGTAAACTTTGAAAAGACTTCATGGTAAGAAACTCTGAAGAAAAAAAGAACAAATTTATTTTGAAGTTTTGAAAAGATTTCTTTTAGTAACGTTTTAATGAAAGAGAAAATTTGTAGAATTCAAAACAATTTTATAAAGGAAAATTATTTAAACTGAAATATCTTATTTTGAAGAAAAACATAATTTTGAGAATACTTGTAGTAAAGTACCATAGAAAATGGGATTTTAGTTTCCAATGTTCTTAGGAAGAATTTTTCTTCAAAAAAGTTTACAATATTTTTGAAAGGAAATAGACTTTTCCAAAACAAAGGAGATTTTTAGAAAAAGAAATGGAGTTCCTAAAGTTTAAAGTTTAAAAATGAATTTCAAAAGAAAATGTTGTTGAAAAGAATTTATTTAAGTAAAAACATCCGGTAACTTGGATGAGTTACGGAAGTTTTGATTTTGTATTTGTCTTTCACTGAACAAAATAAATAACGCTGAAAAGTGAAGCTAGTAATCGAGACGTCGGATACTAGAGTTAAAGCACGTGGATCCATGATCCATATCACAATGTTGTGGACTGCGTGTCCTATATATAAAGATGTGGACTGTGTGTCCTATATACGTTGTTCTAGACTGTGTGTCCTATACACGTTGTTGTGGACTGTGTGTCCTAGATTCATTCTTGTGGACTGCGTGTCCTACATACGTTGTGATAAAACGTGGTGAAAGTAGTAAAAAGGTGAAAGTTGTTTTCTTTGACCACAAGTCTAAGACTAGTACACAGGTCTAGGACTGTTATGATTGGACACTCGGACTAAGACGTCCTATGTTGAAAATGAAAGTTTTAAAACGTTGAAAATTTATGGATGGTCGTGAGCCTTGAGCCTCGACGAAGGAAAGAATGAAGCACAAAGAAAAGCTGCGAAAATAGAATGATTTTTTTTACATGCATTTGGCAGACGTGCCTAAAAGTTTTGTGTGAATTCCTTGAAGGGAAAGGTATCTCATGCGATGGTGTATCATTGGTGCCTTGATGGACCATGATTTCCATGAGCCTTGTTCACTGTGCCTTGTGTAGGACAGTGTGTTCTGGAACCCACATGCGTTGAGTACTGTGCCATGAGTTGGACAGTTGTTGTGGGAATTAAGTTGAGCCATATACATGTGTTGGCAATTTGTGCCTGAGTGGCAATTGAGCCTGATCAGCTCACTGCTTTTCAAAAACTGCATGGAGTTGGGGTCTCCGGAGACTAGGACAGAATGTTGGAATATAGAAGTGCCATGTTTTCAAAAATGACGACGATTTTCGATTTATATGATTATTTGTGAGCATTTATATGTTTATTATGAATATTTATCTGTATCTGTTGCCCTGTGTTTGGACATGTAGTCGTCATAATTCATCCATATATTGGTATCTCACCCTTACAATATATCAGGTTTTTCCCTGGTCTTTTGTTGCAATACGAGGGTAAGTGGTGCTGAGAAGTTCCTAACCTCACTTAAGGATATTACTCCCAATCCTTGAAGAGTTTGGTGAAAATTCTATGGTGAGAACTATGGAATTCTTCCTGGTAGTTGTCTTTTAGTATGACCAGCTTGGGATGTTTCCTTTGGGATGGATGTTTTAAAGAAGTTATTATAGGTGGTCTTGAAAAGCCTTGTAATGATTTTATAAATTTTAGTATGAAAGATTATTCCAAGAAAGTTCATATGTTGAAGTGTTTTGGATTTATAAATAAATCTAGTTGTTGTGGATTATTAAACTTGGTATGATTATACTGTTTGTGTTGTGTGCACTATTTTAAGTACTCCGCAAAACTTTTACCCTCATATTTTCAGACTTATGAAAATTATAGAAGTTTTTCCGAAAGCAACCAGCCTTGTTTTTAATTTTTTTCTGCATGTGATTAGGACATAATGCCCAAGGGGGTGTTACAGAACAAGACCTTATGTCATAAAGTATGGATAATTCATTGTCCATACCTCCATAAGAATTAATGGATTAAGAGTTATTTGTTTCCCCTTCGAAGCCAAGAGAAAGGATAAACTAGAAAAGTGTAGAGAAATAAATAATTGGACTTGTTAGGATTTGTAATCAAGTGCTTTAAGATATCTTTGCACAAAGATGAAAGGTTACTTGAGAACTTTAGCTCGATGTTAAGTACCGGTGATTCGGACTTAAGAACATCTACCATCTGTGTAACACCCCCTTGGGCATTACTTCCCTAATCACATGCGGAAATAAATTAAAAGAAAGTTTAATGGTTGCTTTCGGGGAAAAAAAACTTCTATTATCTTCATAGGTCTGAAAATATGGGGGTAAAATTTTTCTTTTCTAGGATTCACCTCAGAAAATGATTCACGCATCACTTAAAATGAAATCACACCATATTTTACTAACATACAAAGACTAAGTTTATTTATAAATCATACCACCTCAGCATATACATTTCATGAAATAATCTTTCATCTTGAAGTTCCAAAATTACACAAGGGTTCTCAGAACTGCCTATATCGACTTCTCTAAAACGCACACAACCCAAAGGAAACATCCTAAGCTGGTCGTTCTAATAGATACCTGTTGAAAAGAACTCAGTAGTTCTTACCATTGGAATAATCACCCACCTCTTCAAAGATCAGGATTAATATCCCCGAGTGAGGTTAGGAGCTTCTCAAGATCGTTGTCCTAGTGTACCAAGGTACAACAGCAAAGAACTAGGAAAACCTGATATATTATAAGGGTGAGATACCAATATATGGATAATTATGATAAACTACATACTTGCAACACAAACAGCATACACAACAGATATCATCATATTTACAACACGTGAAATAATAAACTAAATATAATATCACACCAATTCATCAATCAACTTTGAAAAACAATGATGTTCATGAAAAATTCAACTTTGATGCAAGACTCCGGAGTTTTCAACTTTCTTTAAAAATGAGATGATCAGGCTCAGTTGCCATAAAGGCACAACACGAATTTCCACTACAATGTCCAAACTCCTGGCACAGTGTACAACATGCGTGGAATGTCCATAGCATACTGTCCAACACAAGGCACAGTAGTCCTGGCTAATGGACTTTATTGTCCATCAAGGCACAATGAAACACCGTAGCATGAAATACCTGGCCCTTCCAGATATTCACACAAAACAACATAGCATGAAATACCTGATCTTTACAGATATTTATACAAAAACAACGTGGGCACGTCTGCCAAAATAAATGCATGAGAAAATCATTTTATTTTCAGCTTTTCTTTGTGCTTGATATTTTTCCTTTTGTCAAGGCTCAAAGCTCACAACTTTTCAATGTTTTTAATATCTTGCAACTTTTATCATCAACACAGGACTTTCACGTCCGAGTGTCTCATCACAACAGTCTCGGACTTATGCATCAGTCCTTAGACTTTGTGGTCGTAGTAAACAATTTTCACCTTTTTATTATTTTTACCAAGTTTCAACTCAACGTATATGGAGTACCAGTTCATAGCAACGTACATTGAAACATAGTTCATAACAACGTAACACAGATCATGGATCAACGTGCTTTTAAAATACTAGTATCCCGATGTCTCGGTTACTAGGTCCAACTTTTCTTCTTTTTCGCTCGGTGAAAATACAAAACCCAAAATCAAAACTTTTGTAACTTATCTAAGTTATTGGATACTTTATTCTAATAAAACCTTCTTTTGAAAAACATTTTTCCTTTGAAATTCATTTTTTTTAAAAAAACTTATAATAAAACTCCAACAGCCCATCTTTAAAAAAGAAAGTCCCCTTGTAAGAATAGAGATTTTTTTTTTAGAAGAAACTTAGTGTAATATATGAGAACTAAAATGTTTTTGGCAAAGAACCAATAATTTAATTTGTTTTTAAATAATTTCTTTATCATAAATGGTCTCCAAAAATTTAAGACTTTTATAGAAAATATCCTTCAAATCTTCTAAAATGATCTCTTTTCACCTTCTGTGAATAAAATCTTTATCTTCAATCTCTTGAATTTTTCACCTAGAGAAATATTTGCCTTCTCTAAAAATATGTTTCAACTTAAAACATTTATTTTTCAACTTGTGTAAAGTTTTCTTAAGGCTTTTATCTTTCCTTAAGAGTTGGGCTCTAACCAATGGTTAGGCCACTATGCAACAATCAATACAACTTCAAGCACTTACAACATAATTAACATAATTCGTTTTAAGCACATATTTAAATTAAACATGTCATCATATAAATTCATCTAATTCTAAAACATCCATATTAACAACAACTTCATAAACTAGCACATAAACAATATATATATATATATATATATATATATATATATATATATATATATATATATATATATATAGCGAATCCACCTTTCACATATTAAACAACAACATCAATAAAATCAAACAATACAAGTACATAGTTACCATAATTTTAATATCCCTCAGGGTTTCTCCGCTTACCTAATTCGATGGATAGACAAAGTCTTTGTTTCCGCGTTGCCCAGAGCAAACTTCTTTTGTCTGCGGCGTGCTGCAAGTCTAATAATCAAGTGAACGACTAAAATTAAAAAAACAAAGCCACCTTAAATTCCTATGTTTAGATTTTTTTGGCCATGTCTGGAAAAATGATGCTAGAGATTTTAAAATCGCCTAATTCTTGGATTTACATTTGATACAAGACTTACATATGCATACATAACATACACATATATATACTTTAATCCCATATTCTTATACCTTTATATTAACCCTTGTTTATAGTCCATTTTATATCAAAAATCTTTAATTGATCATTTTAAAAGACATTATTTTCAATATCATATTTTCCATTCACAAGTGGAAAATATACATTAGACGGTAAAGGTTTACGTCAGTTAACCAAAAGCTAGACGTTAAAAAGGAGGCGGTGGCAGTTTTGTAAATATTAGACTTCATTAATTCAATTTTAACGTCAGTTGTTTTAATGACTGACGTTAAAAGTGAAGTGACTCACTTTTAACGTCAGTTCAATAAAAAACTGACGTTAATAGTGAACATTTTAACGTCAGTTCTATAAAGAACTGACGTTAAAAGTAAGTCACTTCACTTTTAACGTCAGTCCTTACATCAACAGACGTTAAAGGTTATTTTAATAATTTTTTTATCTAGTATACGATCCCTTCCGCATTGCCTTCCTCAAAGTTTCAGTTTCACATGAATTGCTTTGATGTTTTGTGTTTCTGTTTTGAAAACTATAAGTTGAATCAATAACCCAAACCAGATCTCATTCATGAAGTGTAATACAGACTGATACAAAAGATTGAAAGGGTTTAAAATCCTATAAAAAGTTACATTGAAAGGGTTTAAAATCCTATAAAAAGTTACATTGAAAGGGTTTAAAATCCTAAACATTAAAGCTACATCCCATCAGAGAGTTTTATGAAATATGCCAAAGGGAAAACTATACTCCGAAGACCTCAGAAAACTGGGGGGCATGAGAGAGCTCAAGAGAGAGGCAAAAACAGGTGCACTAGATCTGTTTCAAGCAAAGGCAGTGGTTCCAGAGACTTCCAAGATGGTCATTTGCTGCCAAAGCTGAGGTTTTGGAACTGTGACCCCCGAGCACCTGATTAGCCCTCCAGCAGTTGATTCTCCGGAAGGTGATAAGGTGAGCAACTCACATAATGTAGTTTACTCAAACTTATCACCCATGTAATGTAATTTACTCAAACTCAGAAGTTGTTTGACCATTAAGACAAAGACCTTTGAGTCTAGGAATAGGAAGAAAGATTGATGAAGTTAATCTCCACGGCAGAGCCATATTGTGAAGAATAAAATTAAAAGGATGGAAGGAAGCTAGTTATAGGAGCAGGGGATGAAGTTACTAAGCTATTCTGATTTTCTTGAAAACTTACCTATAAACTTAATGCTCATTAAGAGGATTGAGTTACAAGGTGTATGGGTAAGTAGCACAGTACAGTCAAAGGAATGAATGTTTTTGCAGATATCTATACACTTTTAACGTCAGTTTTTTAAAAAAACTGACGTTAAAAGTGTTTTTAAAATAAAAAATATTTATTGTTAACGTCAGTTTTTTATACAACTGACGTTAAAAGTTTGATTTTGACTTCAGTTAAATAAATAAGTGACGTAAATAATCCTATATATTATAAACGTGCAGAATGAATATTGGAAATAATGTAATTAATATACGGGAACTTGGCAGTCATAAATTAAGTTGACGTTAAAAATGAGGTGGTAGCAGTTTGTAAATATTAAATCACTATTTGTGTCGGTTCTATAAATAACTGACGTAAATAATTATGAAACTCATTTCATTGGTTGTCATGTCCCTGTTGCCCCTCTTAACGCAGATCACTCCATATAGTACTGCAGTTTATTTCTAAACCTTTTTTTATACAAGTTTATTTTTAATTTTTATTAATTAGCTTGAATTAGTAAACAAATTCTTGTGCAAATTAAAATAAATAAACACTTAACATAAAACAAGTTATATGTATAATCAAATTGTATGACATTGAAGTGATTCATAAGTTAAAATTACATGATTAAAAGATAAAAAATTTCTGCAACATAGCCCTAAAATATAAAAAAGTTTCTGCATCAACATCATTTTCTTCTCAGTCCTGTCATCAGAAACTCCAATGGATGCATCACCTCCCTCACTTGAATTCCATGATGCAAAGTAAATCCTCAGTCACTAGCAGCGAAAGCAAAGTGAAATGGATCTTTGCATCTTTCTTCTTCAGTGGAGTTCCTTGATGCATCATCTTGAATCCACAATCACTTGCTTCCAAAGCAAAGTGAAACGGATGACTGGGATGAAATAAAGTGAGAGAATCACATTACGTGATTCACCCAACCTTAATATCCATCTAATGTGATTTACTCAAACTCAGAAGTTGTTTGACCATTAAGACAAAGATCTTTGAGTCTAGGAATAGGAAGAAAGAGTGATGAAGTTAGTCTCCATTGCAGAGCCATATTGTGAAGCAGAAAAATTAAAAGGATGGAAGGAAGCTATTTATAGGAGCAGTGGATGAAGTTACTAAGCTATTCTGATTTTCTGGAAAACTTATCTATAAACTTAATGCTCATTAAGAGGATTAGGTACAAGGTGAATGGGTAGGTAGCACAGTAGTCAAAGGAATGAATGTTTTTGCAGAAACTAATAAACTTTTAACGTCCGTTGTGTAATACAACTGACGTAAGAAGTTGTGAGTGTTTTTAACGTCAGTTTCTTAATACAACTTACGTTAAATATATAACCTTTAACGTCAGTTTTTACTAACAACTGGCGTAATAAGTGTGAGAGTTTTTAACGTCAGTTTATTAAGACAAATGACGTTAAATATATGATCTTCAACGTCAGGTTTTACCAAAAACTGACGTAAAATGTTGTTTTATTTTAATTATAACGTTTACCCCCGCGCGCCTTCTCCACTTCTCTGTACGTACGTGTCTTTTCTCTTTTCATCACGCTCAACCCTCACTCTTAACCCTCACTCTTTCTCTCACTCTGCCCTAATCGCGAGCTCATCTCCACCGTAACCATCGCGAGGGCTTCTTTGCCACCACCGTGAGGTACACTCTTAACCCCTAACTCTGTCTTTCCCGCTCATTCTTTGCAATAACTTGACATCTCTCTTTCCCCTTCCCGCGCACTAACTCTCCTTGTCCCTCTGCTCTCAGTAACCACATCGAACCTTGGCCACCACTCGAGCTTCCCCCCACCACCACGCAAGCGTCTATTTCTGGTGAGTCTTTAATTAGGGCACATTTTTTATTTTTGGTTTTGAGTGCATGCATGTTGCTCTGCTGGTTTGAAAATGTAGTCTCAGTAGTTGAAACTTGAAACTGTGAGTTTGAGTTGTTTGGAATGTCTCTATTTTTGGTTTTGAGTGTATGTTGAAACTGTAGTCTCAGTAGTTGTAACTTTAAACCGTGAGTTTGAGTTGTTTGGAATGTCTCTATTTTTGGTTTTGAGTGCATGTTGCTCTGCTGGTTGATCTGTCACGGCCGTGATGCTCATCACGGCTAGGCCATGATCAGTTCTGCCTATGAGGGTCTGTTTCAGTTGGCACGTTAAAGTAGTGACCGGAGTGCTTGGCAATCTTCAAAAACTATAGTTTTCAATCTCCGTATTGTCCTTATATTGGATATATAGATGTTTTGTATATCTACAGGACCTATCTAGTTATTTTTATTTATACTTCTGTATTTATTTTGAGTTATAACCTATGTTAATACATGTATATTGTTTCTGAACAGGCATACATATGGATCAGTCAGATAGCCCACATGCACGGGAGGACATTGTGGGGGTTTCGCAGGACCCGATCACGCCTACGCCTGATTCTAGTGTAAGTTTACATGTTATATACTATCTTTAGTCCTTCTTTTTAATGTAAGTTTATAATGTTACAACCCTCTATTTTATCATTTTTTTGTCCATACGAGACATCACAAGCTCATAGGAAACGGGGTAGAGGAGCCACCTCGTTGAAGAAACTAGAGAAGGACAGGCAAAGCGGACAGAAGCTTGAGGTGTCCTTCGTTGCTAATCTAAATGCCCAGGGACCCTGTGCTAAAGAATTTAATAAGTGGGTGTTTCTACAAGCGAAGCAGCACGTAAGCATCAACTACAACCATCGGAATGACGTTCCACGTAACGTTAAGGATCGATTTGGGAGGCTATCACGGTATTTTACCTTTACATTCGTTTGATTTACATTATTAGATAATTATCCGAGTTATAATCCATCCAGTTGTTATATATGTATCTAATGTGTAGGTAGCTTGGACTGTGCCAAATGACGAGGATCATCGTCATAAATGCATGAAAATGGCATCAAAGCGTTGGAATGGGTTCAAGCATGATCTTACCAGGTACTATGTATCTGGGAAGAAGCGGCTTGATAAAATGTTCTCGGATTATCCCTGGATTGATCAGGATACTTGGGATATGTTTGCCAGGAGTCGACAGGATGGAGAATTTCAGGTTAGTTGATTAAGTTAATTTTGTATGCTTATTATAGATCATTTAACTGTATTTAATTATGTGTTTTTGTTTGAATAGGCTAAGGCAGATAAGGGTCGGCAGAATCAGACGAAGAACGTCCACCGCCACACCATGTCTCAGGGTGGGTACCAGACTCGGATCGAGCTGATGATGGCGGATAGGCTAAGGGCGAAGCAGGAAGAGCACTCTGCTAGGATTGAAAGAGGAGAGGTGCCTGAGGGCACACCATCAAGTCCTCCGTCGGACATCGACCGCGAGGATGTCTTGTTAGCCGGCCGCATGACAAAGACGGGATCTTTTAAAGTTGATGCCACTCGCGAAGTGGCAGATAAGATTGTAAGTAAATAATTAACTTGATTTCAATTGATATTTGTATAGATATTTGCAACACTTTTCACTTGGACGTTTTTTCATTTTTTTTCATTGTAGATGGATCTTAAAGCAAAATCCTCCCAGGGCACATTCGTCCCTTCCGGACGGCAGGACGTCTTGATGACTGCTCTAGGCAAGAAAGACCATCCTGGTCGGGTTCTCGGTGTTCCTGGGAACGTGACCATCAAACAATATTATGGCAAGTCTGCTTCACGAAATCGGGTGGTCAATGAAGCATCAATTTTGGCTGACATTACTCAGCACCTCATGTCCAACCCAGATATTACAACACATCTGATGCAAGGCTTAATATCCAACCCAGAATTCAAGCAGGCGCTTGCCAGAGAGCTTTCCTCCGTCGGTACATTCCAGGACACCGCAGGGCTTGCCAACCCTTCACATGTGATCACAAAAGAGAGTTTTAGTATGGCACATGTGGAGGACGATGAGTTGGCAGCTAGGGAGCGGGAGTTGGAAGTCCAGCGCCATGAGCATGAGTTGGAAATGAAAAGGCGTGAGCTTGAGTTGGACTCCAAACGACGTGATCTCGAAATGTTAGCAAAGGTATTTATTCATTATTAATGTCCAAATTAGTCAAATAATTACTTGTGTTTTTTTAATTATCAAAAACTTATCTATTTTATTTTTCCTAAACTGAAGGCCAAGTCGACGTCGGTGTCGTTGTCACCTATCACTCGTTTGTTCTCACTTGGTGAGGATTATGCGTTTGATATTTTTGAATGTCCATTGGATCACGATGGATAGGTGGCACGCCCAGATCAACAGAGGATATTTTCCTTCTGTGGTGACGATCTCGGGAACGCCTGCAGAAATAACGTCTGGATGAACAACAATGTCATCAGTCTCTGGTGCACGTAAGTTAATTTTAATTTTATAACTTATTTATTTTTGTTATTTTTCCATTTAATAATTTATTTTAATTTCAATATATATATTATGTAATTAACATCCACACCTTTTCATATCTTAGGTATCTCCATCGTCTTGACTTGATAAGGGCGTTGCATCGGTTACGGTTTCTTAGATCCGTCAATCCTTCGCACGATTTCTTTCTTTGGCGATGCATTGATTAAATACTTAGGGAACTTGTTGGGAGACAATCCGAAAGAATTATATCTGGCTCCCTACTGTATGGAACGCCATTGGCAGTTGTTCGTACTTCACCCGTCTAGGCATACTGTCATATTCTTCTGCTCTCTCCACCAAGATCCGCCACCAAAGGTGGTGGAAGTCATAAATATGTAAGTAATTAATCTTAAATTTAATTTAAGTTTTAATATCAATTGTTTTTAGTTTATTACACACATGATATATGAGTTTGTTAATTGATCGACATGATTATTTGTTTATGATAGCGCGCTGAAGGCGAGTAGCATAAGTTGCGCCAACGGGAGAAGTATGACTTCTAAGGCTAAAGCAAATCCTGTATGGAACATCCTCAAGGTTTGGTAGTTTATTTATCAAATAATTAATATTATAATTACTAATTTATATGTATATTCAACCGACGTTGAAATTAATTTTGTTGGTAGTCTCGATTTCAAATTGACGGGTGGTCGTGCGGCTATTATGTGATGCTTCATATGCTGAACATAGTCTCCGCATCTATTACGGATGGATGGAAGAAGGTAATATTTAAACAACTTGTTAAATTATATATTATAGTTTTGAAGATGACTTGCATTGATGTTATTGTTATTATTTGAACGTGTCTAGGCATTTATCGACCAATCGCCTATTGAAGAAGATGAGTTAAGAGACTTGAGGATGCGCTTTCATTGAATTCTTCTTCAAGTATGCGGCTGAAAAAGGAATTGACAACATACCTCCGCACTACTTAGATGAATAGTTTTTTTGTTAGACTTTAGAAACTAATTAATAACATGTATATATATATCCTTAGATAGTTTTGTTTTTTAGACATTGGAACTAAAATTTATTTATATATATACATGGGTTTTGGTTTTAAGTCCCCCCATTGTTCAATTTTCCTTTGCAATTCTGTAATGTGTGTGATATTCTGTGTTACTGGGACTGAATGCAGGGATAGCTGAGGGGAGTGATATTTTAAAACTGAATTTTAAAAAAAAACTATTAACGTCAGTTGTATCAAACAACTGACGTTAATAGTATTTTATAAAATATACAGTACACTATTAACGTCAGTTGTTTATTACAACTGACGTTAAAATTAAACATTTAACGTCAGTTCTTTATAACAACTGACGTTAGTTTTAACAAAATCAACGTCCGTTGTCTTAAAGAACTGACGTTAATAGTTTTATGTTTAACGTCAGTTGTTTAAAAAACTGACGTTAATTTTTACAAAATTAACGTCGATTTTGTTAAAGAAGCGGCGTTAATAGTTTTATATTTAACGTCGTTCTCAACCGACGTTAAAATATTAACTATTAAGGTCAGCTGTATTTACGCGTCAAGATTTCGACGTAAAAAATCAATTTTAACTGACGTAAAAAGCACTTATTGCACTAGTGATTCAAAAATTTGAGTGAATTCTTTCATAAAATCATTTTCTGAACAGAAGTGGGTTTAAATTATCAATGACCATTCAAATGACCTTCAAAATCCTTGAAAATTTAATTGAAGGTACCCACTCACATACAAACATATTGTAGTTGGTCCCATGTAAAAAGTCGAAGGAATTAATTTATTAAAAATACCACACTGCCTCTATTTGTATAGAATTTTCCAGAATTCCAAGTTCACCAACATGTAATTTTTTTTTTGAAATTGTTTCTCAATATATAATATATACATGTAAAAATATCAAAACTTCAACAAAACTTTAGTCATACTTTATTAATAACCCAGAAAATTTTATAAAAGTTTTTAACTTTCAAAATCATATTTAAAATCATCATGCAACCAACTATGTTCTTATTTTCAAAGTCAGAATTTGATTCTACTTTGAGAGGTGTTTCAACCCAGTAAATCTTATCCAAATATCTACATATTATATATCAAATTAAAGCCCCAGAAGTCTTATTTCTAACTATGTATTTAGATTTCATAATCACGTTTTTAATAAAAAGTTATGGTGTTACGAATACATATATGTCATGCTGCCAGATTTATATTTTACATATGTTCATCCACACCAAGTTATTATCTTTACTCTAGCATCATTTACAAGCCACAAAACCAACATACAAGGGTCCTAGACCCTTAAAGTCATACATGCAAGCATATATCAACTAAAATTAGTAACCATTATTATCAAATAATGGTTCAAACAAAGAGTTAAAAAAAATCTTTAAATCAAATATGAGAAATTTTGGATAAACGCCAACTTTCCTTTACATATGATTTTCAACCATCATCAAAAATTTGACTTGGAAGATTTCTTTTCCACATGAAATCCATAGAAATAAATGTAAAGATTGTTAGCACATGCACATTCAGTTTCACACTGATCCACTCTCTATGCACAAACACACACACTTTTACAAGTAATGGCACTCACACTCTCACTTAGAAGAAGAGAAAGAATAATGGAAGAAGATGAATATTAGTTGAATATACAGACTGATTTTATTCATCATCATTAGAGGTATTTATACAGGTCCCACATGGACTATATTACTTTTTTTCACCCTTAACAGAATTTGACTAAGTCACTAACTAACACATTAACTAACTTTCAACTGAAAAACTGAATTACAACTAACACTTCCCCTTAATTCGGATTTTCTAAAAACTCCATCCCAATCTTGCTCCTTAGAAGTTTGAATCTCTCTCGGCTTCAATGGCTTAGTCAATATATCTGCTAGCTGCTCTTCACTCTTGCAATATTCCAAAGCACTAAGTTGCCTTTGTTAACTTGATCTCTCAAGTAATGGAAACGAGTCTCAATGTATTTGCTTCTTCCATGAGCCACAGGATTTTTTGCTAGGTTGATTGCTGATCTGTTATCAACCTTTAACTTCATTGGATTAGTTTCAATAAGTTTCAACTCCCTCAAAAATATCTCGAGCCACATTGCTTGACAAGCTCCTAGTGCAGCTGCTACATATTCTGCTTCACATTAGGACAAAGCCACCACTTTTTGCTTCTTTGAGGACCAGGAAATAGGGCCACTGCAAAGCACATGAACAAGTAGCCTGAAGTGTTTTCATGTCCTCTCTATCCCCACACCAATCTGAATCAGTGAAGCCAACTACTTCAGCCTTGCTTCTGTCTTCATTAGGGAACATTAGTCCAAGTCCTATGGTTCCTTTCACATACCTCAGTAGTCTTTTAGCTGCTATAAAGTGAGATTGTAACACCCTGTATTTCACTGTTTTAAATAACAATAATACATATAAATAGGTTTATAAATTTAATTGAGTTTTAGAAAATTATTTTTAATAAACGGAGTCTACTACTCAATCCTACTTGAATGTAGGAAGCTACGATTAAAAGTTAGGTTGGAAAGTCAGGTGAAACCCGGCCCGCGAATTCCATTGACAGTATAATTATACTGCTCAAAAGACCTAATTTTAATTCGTGAACGAAAGACTTAAGATTATTATTTTATTTCCTACAATTCTGTATTTTTAGAATTATTTTGGAAAAAAAATAAATAATTTATGGTTTTCGGGCGAAACACGTAATCGGGTAGACGGCGGAAGAGATTTCGGAGTTTCTCAGAACCGATAGAGGGTTTATATTAGGATTTTGAGATGATTCAAGGGGATGAATCATATTTTTAAGTCTAGAAGGTTTTTCAGGGTTAAATAGAAATTTTATGAATTTTAGGCTCAAGTCCCTGAACTTTCTGTTAATTACCCTTTTGTCCCTGAGTTAGTTTCTATGTTTTTCCAAGTGAATTGGGCTAGAATCCTTGTTCCAAATCCATAGAAGACCGTGGATTTGAGGCCCAAATTCCTTACCCATGACTTAAGTTCCATAAAGCCTATTTGAAAGCCATATAAGTTTCCTATGTCATCATAAGCCTAAAATCTTTTTGGTGGGCCCCACAAAGATGAATTCACGCCCAAATTCCCTAGGCCCATGCGCAAGCCCAATATGGAGTGAAGGTTGCCCTCATCTTTGATGAGCAAAGAGCAAAGAACATTCTAGAATTTTCTACTACATTCCACACCATTCTACATTCTTCCACATTATCATACTATTTTCTCAAATCTTCTTCAACAAGCTAGGTTTTCCTAAGATATTTATGACAAAAATCAGCCAAAGTTAGTCAAGATAAGACCACATTAAATGTGGCAAGTGGTCATCATGACAATTTATTAGCAATTTTCAAAGTAGTCCTTATACTTTTGGAATCTTTGCAAAATGGTCCCTATGAGTTATTTGCACTTTAATCCTTTGAAAAGCCACCTCCTTTCTACTTGGTCCTCAAAAGTGGCGCAGCCCACATGCCTATAAATACCTTCTCTCACTTTTCACTTAGTTTCTATTGTCATTTGTTTAAAAACCCTAAAGTTATAAGTCTTCTAGTGTTAGATTTGTGAAGAAAGTTCTTGGATCTTCACTTGTTCTTGATATCCAAGAGGTGAATCCTATTCTTCTTATCTAATCATGTCTATGTTCTTCAATCAATTTCTTGATTCAAAGTTTATTTCATAGTTGTTCATCACATTTAAGTTTCTAGATCTAGAACTTTGAAAATTCATAACTAATTCTAGAAAAATCCTTTTGACATGAAACCAATTGCTATGATCTTATAATCAGCTCTATTTTCATCATATAGAAGCATAAGATCATGAGAAATTTCTTTCCTTGATTTCTGGTCATGGCCGAACCTAGGTCAATATCATGTTCATAGGTTTTGTTTCATTTTCATGTCTTGATTCATGATTCAATCTTCTAGTATCTTGATAGTTCTTGTATTTAAGTATATATAAGATCAAAAATCAAACTCTAACCTAGTGATTTCATCAAGGCCGAAACCCTAGTTCTTGGAACTAGATGAGTTTTGTTCAAAGTTTTCATTAATGATCTTGTTAATCAAGCTATTAGTATGTATGCTTAATAAATCCAAGTTGGTTTATTAAACTAAGAACCCTAACCATATAAACATGTTGAGGCCGAATCCTTGTATAAAAGAGTTAGGAAGTTTTGAGTTTCAACTTTTGTTGTTTAGTCACTAATCCATGATTTAGGTTAATCAAGGATCATTAATCTATGACTTAATCATGATTAGGAATTTTAAGGATTTTAAACCCTAAAAGTCAGCCCTTGGCCGAAACCCTAACCCTAAAGGTTAGAGGATTTTGTTTCAAATTTTAGTCTTGTAATAAGTAATCTATGTTAGTTAAGACTCTATTAACTAGGATCCAAAAGATGGCATTAAGAAGATAATCCTAAACCTATTTTCTAAGTCTTGGCCGAACCTAGCTCTAAAGTGTCATAGATGGGTGTTAGTTGATTAATTATAAGTATGTTGTTTGGTTGAAGGTGGTTGTGTTAACTCGTGGCGGGATAACGAGGATCGTCGTGTACGTGTTTCCGGTTCAAACTCAGGTAGGGAAAGAATCAACCTATCGTCGGAATCGATAAGTAGTAGATTATATGATAATTGTGTAGGGCGACCTAAACCCTACCAGTAGTTGAGTAATCGACAAGACCAAAATCTCATTGGAAACCTTTTCTGTAAAACCAATGTGATTCGGGGATTGTAGGTTTATCGACATTAAGTTGATTTTAAGTATTTGAGGATGTTTGAATTATTTACTTTTGATTGTTTGTGATACGTTGGTTGAGGTATTCCATCTGCATGTGACGTATTGTTTCGGTGTTTGAATAATTATGATTGTGAGGATGTTTGCTGTCTGTCACGGCCGTGATGGTTGTCATGACCAGACCGTGACAGGTTCTGTTTTGTGGAATTCTTGCCTTTGTTGTCTGTCACAGCCGTGATGGCTATCACGGCCAGGCCGTGACAGAGTCTGGCTTTGTTATTTAATTGGTTTGATTATTATGAGTTGGTTGTGATAAATTGCCTTATATGATATTGAGATGTTGGAATATTCTGTTGATTAATGTGTTATGCATGATCTGCCTGGTTTTTAATCCTATGCTTAGATGATTTTAAGCAAAGATATATGTTGTTCGGGAGATAAGTTTTGGGTGAGAGTTTTGAATATGAATTAGAAGTGACTCGCTATTATTTGTAGAAGTTATATGATTATTAATTAAGTTTTAATTTTTATGTATTTTCAACGATAAGCGAGCGATTAAGTAAATAAATATTAAGGTTTTAATGTAATAATACGATGGGGCACAACGGGGTGTCTCAGAGATGACTTAGGTTCCTCCATGAATCTACTCAGTAGACCTACTCCATAAGCCATGTCTGGTCTGGTATTACACAAGTATCTTAGAGAGCCTATCAACTGTCTAAATTTGGTTGCATCAACTGATTCCTCATTTCCACATTCCTTCTTTAATTGCAAACCAATCTCAACAGGAGTTAAAGATGGGTTACCATCAAGCATTTTAAATTTTTTAAGGATATCAGTTGCATACTTCTTCTGGTGCATGAATATCCCTTTCTTTGATTTGAGAAATTCAATTCCCAGGAAATATGCTAGCCCTCCCAAGTCAGTCATCTTAAACTCAGTCATCAATCTCTTCTTTAGCTTTTCAATCAGACTTTCATCACTTCCAGTTATCAACAAGTCATCAACATACAGACAAACAATTAAAGTATCACCTGTATTCAATGCTTGAGTATACACACCATGCTCACTGCTGCATTTCAGGAAACCTTGCTGAGTTAGACAATCATCAATCCTTCTGTTCCAGGCACTTGGTGCCTGTTTTAAGCCATACAAGGCTTTGTGAAGTCTCAGCTCTTTATGTTCCTTTCCTCTGATAGTGTGCAGATTAAAACTGTAAGAATCATCCGTCCAACATCAAGTAATAGAAACTCACGTCCAACACTTAAGTAATAGAAGCGCACATCCAATAAAAGTGATTGAAGCGCTCATCCAACATAAGTGATAAAAGCAGGCATCCACTAAAGTGATACAAGCGCTCGTCCACTAAAGTGACAAAAGAGCTCATCCACTAAATTAGTAGAAGCTCTTGTCCACCGGGAGTGACGAAGTGCTCGCCCACCGAAGTAACAGAGGTGCTCGTCCCACCGAAGTGATAGAGGCACTCGTCCACTAAAGTAACAGAGGCGCTCATCCACTTAAGTAACAGAGGCGCTCGTCCACTAAAGTAACAGAGATAAAAGTGCTCGTCCACTAAGGTGACAGAAGCGCTCGTCCACACAAGTCTTTGGACTTTCTAAGTCCTTAATGAGAAGCTTCGTCCAATGACGTGGCATATGGAGCTTGTCTACTAGGTTACGTTCAACCAGTTAAAGGGGTATCCGCCCAATGACGTGGTATATGGAGCTCGTCTACTAGCTCGTCCAAATGTAAAATCTTAAATAGCTAGATGGACGCGGTTATTTTCAAGATGGACGCGCTCATCTTATGAACGCGAATTCTATGAGAATTATCAAGATCTTATTTAAAGAACCCGAATCAAGAAAAGTCAGAAGTTACTCTCTCAAGAAACCTCAGTTATCAGAACCAAAGACCGGTTAAAGAATGCTTCCAACATGCTTTATTCCCTAGTACCTCTGGTCCTTACACGAAAAGGGAATTGTACTCAGCAAAGTACAAAAATCTCTCTGCACAACTCTGATATGGTTGTATCACGATGCATAAAGCCATGATCCTTCATGTTAGAGTACAAACAACGTTCCTAATGCATCAATGGCTGCCCAGAATGACTCTATTGCATTTAATGAAGTTCTGCTTGAAGTCAACATCTGAGGGAATGTCTCTAACGGATCCTAAATTCTTGAAGACTATAAATTCAGAAGTCATTGAAGATGAAGTATAGAGAATACACATAGCATTAAAGAGCCATTACTCTGTGCATTAATATCTTCATTCTTTCATTCTGTATTCTTCAATCATTTGAAGTTATTACGCAGACTTTCCTAAGCTTTACATTTAAATCACTCTGAGTGTTAGTGAAAGATCTGTTTATCTGAAGTTGTATTTATTACAAACCAAATCTCTCAAACAAACCTGAGTGAGCCTGAAGAGGCTAAGTGTGCAAAGAATACTTGTCTTGAGCCTAAAGAGGCTATGTGTGCAAAGAATACTTGTCTTGGAGCCTGAAGAGGCTAGGTGTGCAAACAATACTTGAGTCTGTAACCTGATCAGTTATAGTGGATAAATCTTGGTGCTGCCAAGGATCGGACGTAGCTCTTTGCTTTGAAGAGTGAACCAGGATAAATAATCGTGTCAATCTCTCTTTCCTTATAACCTCTTTAATTGCTTTAGTTTTCTTATTCGTTTATCAAAGTGGTGTGTTTGCCAAAGTCACTGTTAAAATTTCATCAGAAAGGTCACCCATTTGTCATGTATCTTTCCACTCTTCTGAACCTAGCTTCTGTATGGAAAAAGATTTCAACTTTGTTTAAATTCTGATAAACACAATTCAACCCCCCTTCTCGTGTTTATAGTTGCCTATTTCAGTTGGTATCAGAGCTTAGCCTCTAGGTTGAGCATCTAACGAGTGTAGAGGTAAAAGGTCCTCAAGAATAGACATGACTCGCTGGAGCTAGTTCAAGTGGAAGTCACCAGATTGAAGGAGCTTCCCTAACCAAACCTCCTTACTTCAATGGAGAAAACTACAACTATATATTGGAAAGATATATTTCAATGGTTCATTCTATCTAGAAACTCTTATCTTTGGGATGTCATTACAGATGGTCCATTCATTCCCAAGAATGATGATAACACTGACAAACCAAAATCTCAGTGGACTACTGCAGAAAAGACAAAATGGGAGCTGAACCACAAAGCTAGATATAACATCATTTGTGCTCTCAGTCCTGAGGAGTTTGAGAAGGTATGTGCTTGTGACTCTGCCAAAGAAATATGGAACACTTTAGCTGTCACACATGAAGGAACAACAAAGTCAAAGAGTCAAAGATTTCCATACTTGTCAGAAAGTATGAATTGTTTGTCATGGAGGAAGGAGAATGTTCAAATGATAGGAAGATTTCAAACTATAATCAAAAGTTTAAAATCTCTTGGCAAAGTCTATACCAATGCTGAGAAGGTTGAAAATATTCTGAGAAGTCTACCTAAACAGTGGAGACCTTTGGTCACTGCTATCTCTCAAGCCAAGGATCTCACTACCTTGACTATGGATGAACTTCTTGGAACACGCACTATTCATGAGCAAGAACTTGGAGACGAAGTTGAACAAAAGAAGGGCAAGTCAATTGCGTTGAAAGCTGATCAAAAGTCAGCAAAAGTTTGCAAGGCTCTAAAGGCAGACGAGTCATCCAGTAATGCTGACCAGTCTTAACACGAGGATTCTGAGAGTGATGAAGAATTGTCTCTCCTGACCAGGAAGATAAAGCTTCTCCTACAGAAAAAAGAAGTTCAAGAGGGATAATCCATTCAGAAGGTTCAACAAGGATAAGAACTTCAAAGAATCCACCTCAACAGACAAAAGTCCAATTGTTTGCTATGAGTGCAAGAAGCCTGGTCACATCAAGGCTGAATGTCCTCAACTCAAGAAGACCCCTTTTAATAAATTCTTCAAGAAGAAGAAGAAATGAACGATGGCTACTTGGGAGGATCTGGAGTCAATGTCTTCTGATGAAGAAACAGAGGAAGAAGCCAATCTCTGTTTGATGTCCAACACTGACTCAGACTCAGACCATAAGGTACATCATGACTATGAGGAATTACTTGATGCCTATGAGGAATTGCTGGAGGAATCCAACTACTTATCTAAGGCCTTCAAATACATCAAGAGAGAGTATGTAAAGCTCACCAGTGAGCATAAACAGAAATCTCAAGAGTGTGAGAAGCTAGCTAAAGAGAACAGTGAGGTGAAGACTGAAAAATCTAATGAAGCTAAGATCTCAAGTGAAATATCACCATCTGAAGAAGTTGAAAAACTTCAACAGAAAGTGGAAGAGCTCACTTCTGATTTTGCCAACTTTATTAATGGTAGAGATAATCTGACTAAGCTACTTGGCTGTCAGAGGCACTCTCTTAACAAAGAAGGTATTGGATATGTCCATCAGACACATCATAAAGTATCAACTAAAGCTTCTACAGTATCTGTTAAGTCAACTGTAACCAAATCTACACCTGTCTGTAACTTTTGTGGAAAAACTGGACATGTTATGTCTAAGTGTATCCATAAGAAGAGAAGGAAGTCTTCATAGACCCCTAGAACTAACAAAAGGACCCAGAAAAATATGGGTACCTAAAGATCAAATAATTTTTGTTGCAGATGTCCTCAACAGGACAAAGAAAACACCACCTTCTTTGGTACCGGACGGTGGCTGCTCGCGTCATATGACAGGAGAAAGGTCTATGTTCCTAGAACTCCAACTTAAGAAAGGAGGACACGTAGCCTTCTGAGGGAATCAGAAAGGGAAAGTTATAGGAATTGATACTATTGGTGGTAAACCCCATCTTCCCTCTATATCTAATGTTCTTATGGTTAAAGGATTAAGACACAATTTGCTTAGCATAAGTCAATTATGTGATAGTGGTTTTGATGTTTCCTTTACCAAGGATGTATGCATAGTTAAAGACTATTGTGGCAAAACCCTCTTTTCAGCTAAAAGGCAACAAAATCTTTATAAGATTGAACTGTTTGATCTCTCAGATCAAAGTGTAACCTATCTGATGTCTAAAGAGGATGAGAGATGGTTATGGCATAAGAAACTAGGACATGCAAGTATGAAACTAATTTCTGAATTAAAAAGGAATAATCTTGTGAGAGGATTGCCTGATATTAGTTTTAAGAAAGATGCCTTGTGTGATGCATGTCAGAGAGGTAAATAGATAAAATCAGGTTTCAAATATAAAAACCAAGTATCAACCTCTAGACCTCTTCGGTTGTTACACATGGATCTGTTTGGACCAGTTAGTGTTGCCAGTCTGGCTGGAAGAAAATATGGATTTGTCATAGTTGATGACTATTCTAGATACACATGGGTACTCTTCCTAACACACAAGGATGAGTCTTTTAAGGCTTTCTCAGTATTCTGCAAAAGAGTACAAAATGAGCAGGGTTTCTATATTTCTACCCTTAGAAGTGATCATGGGGGAGAATTTGAAAATGAGCAGTTTAGACAGTTCTGTGAGGAGAATGGAATATCTCACAATTTCTCTGCACCTAGAACTCCACAGCAAAATGGAGTGGTTGAGAGAAAGAACATATCTCTGCAAGAGATGGCTAGATCTATGCTCAATGAAAATAATCTCCCTAAGTACTTCTGGGCAGAAGCTGTAAACACTGCTTGTTATGTACAAAACAAAATACTTATTAGGCCTTTTCTAAAAAGGACTCCTTATGCCCCAACATAATTACTAATTTATATGTATATTTAACTGACATTGAAATTAATTTTGTTTGTAGTCTCGATTTCAACCTGACGGGTGGTCGTGCGGCTATTATGTGATGCTTCATATGCTGAACTTACTCTCCACATCTATTACAGATGGATGGAAGAAGGTAATATTTAAACAACTTGTTAAATTATATATTATAGTTTTGGTGATGACTTGCGTTAATGTTATTGTTATTATTTGAACGTGTGTAGGCATTTAACGACCAATAGCCTCTTCAAAAAGATGAGTTTAGAGACTTGAGAATGAGCTTAACAGAATTCTTCTTCAAGTATGCGGCTGAAAAAGGAATTGACATGATACCTCCGCAATACTTAGATGAATAGTTTTTTTGTTAGACTTTAGAAACTAATTAATAACATGTGTATATATATATATATATATATATATATATATATATATATATATATATATATATATATATATATATATATATATATACTTCGATTGGTAGTTTTGTTTTTAGACATTAGAGACTAAAATTTATATATATATATATATATATATATATATATATATATATATATATATAAATATATATACTTGTAGATAGTTATGTTTTTCCTATACAAAGGTTTTGGTTTTAAGTCCCCTCATTGTTCCTTTGTATATTTCTTTTCTTTTTGTTAATATTGAAATTTAAGGGTAGTGTTTGCAATTCTGTAATGTGTGTGATATTCTGTGTGTTACTGGGATATTTACTGAATGCAGGGATAGTTGAGGGGAGTCATATTTTAAAACTGAATTTAAAAAAAAAAATCTATTAACGTCAGTTGTATCAAACAACTGACGTTAATAGTATTTTATAAAATATACAGTACACTATTAACGTCAGTTTCAATAAACAACCGACGTTAAAATTAAAACCTTTAACGTCAGTTCTTTAACAGAACTGATGTTAGTTTGAACAACATTAACGTCAATTGTGTTAAAAAACTGACGTTAATATTTTTATTTTAACGTCAGTTGTTTAAACAACTAACGTTAAAATATTAACTATTAACGTTAGTTGTATTTACGTCAGACAATATTCTGACGTATAAAATCAATTTTAACTGACGTTAAAAGCACTTATTGCACTAGTGGTAAAGGTATTTTCGTAGGTTATTCTGAAATGTCTAAGTCTTTTAGAGTTTACAATTCAGGAACTTGTATTATTGAAGAATCTGTTCATGTTAAATTCAATGATGGATTAAAGACTGATAAAGAACTATCAGATCTAGAAGATGATCTTGCAGGTCTTGATATAAACAAGCCAGAAAGTCAACAACCCGATCTAACCAAAACAAAACATGTGCCTGAGGTTGACAGACAAGTGGAACAAACGAGTCAGCAGACAAGTCAAGATCTTCATGATGATCTCAAAAGGGATTAGAAGTTCAACACTCATCACCCTAAGGATCTTAGTATTGGAAATCCTTCTTAAGGAGTAAGAACCAGATCCACATTTAGAGAATCAAGCAATGTGGCCTTTATTTCAGATTTGGAGCCTAAACGCATTGAAGAAGCTCTTGAGGATGAAAGTTGGATTCTTGTTATGCAATAAGAACTTAACCAGTTCACCAGAAATGATGTCTGGACTCTTGTCTCTAAGCCTAAAAACAAGTCAGTTATTGGAACAAGATGGGCCTTCAGAAATAAATTGGATGAAGATAGTAAAGTTGTCAGAAATAAGGCAAGGTTAGTAGCTCAAGGCTATAACCAACAAGAAGGTATTGATTATACTGAAACCTTTGCAGCTGTAGCTAGAATAGAATAGAAGCCATACGCATTTTAATGTCATATGCTGCACAACACCGAATTACCATGTTTCAAATGGATGTAAAAAGTACTTTTCTAAATGGTATAATTGAAGAAGAAGTGTATGTTAAACAACCCCCTGGTTTTGAGGATACTAATAAACTAGATCACGTTTTCAAACTTAAAAAGACATTATATGGTTTGAAACAAGCACCTAGAGCATGGTATGATAGACTCAGTTCTTTTCTCATGCATAATGGTTTTACTATAGGACAAGTAGACACTACTCTGATCAAGAAATGCCCTAAAAAGGACTTTATTATAGTTCAAATATATGTTGATGATATTATTTTTGGAGCAACTAATGAAAAGCTGTGCAAAGAATTTTTCAAATCTAATGCAAGCTAAATTTGAGATGAGGATGATGGGAGAATTGAAGTTCTTCCTTGGATTACAAATCAAGCAGACAAGTGATGGAATTTACATTCATCAACAAAAATATACCAAGCAGATTGGTCGCGCTGTCGCGCACGCGCCAAAAAGGACGAGCGGGTTTTAAAACTGTAGTTTAGGGCGACAACTCGGATGTCGTTCTCAAGGACTCTTAAAGTGTTATTTTCCACAAAAATCAGTTTTTTGGGGGGGAGGGGGGTGGTTTGGATTGAGATGCAATCAAAGAAAACAAAATAATGAAAACAGAGCAATAAAACAAGATAGTTCAAAGAGGTTATCAAATGGCCAAAAACAGATTAATCTATTGATCTCGATTTCCCAACTATCATAGGTTCATGCAATTTCCAAGCCCTAAGCAGATTCTAATCCCCTCCCGGTTGTAGCAACAATTTACAAGCGAAACCACTACTACAGATACATGTCCCTATTCCCGAATTAAGCAAACGGGGTTAATCCCTTCGTGAACTAAGCGAACACGAAACGTACACACGCGAATTAAGCAGACCCGATTAATTATAGGAACATGATATCACCGGAAATAAATCAACACAATACAATATACTCCTGAATTAAGCAAACAGAAATATAAAGCATGGCATTGAAGAGGGAGAAGCATACAAAACAGGAAATACAAGAACCTCAAGTATAGTGGAAATCAATTACAATAGATTAATCCTAGAAACTTAGTTCTCCATAACAAAAACGAAAACACACAGAGAAAAATGTAAACAGAACAATGGAGAAGCAAAAGTCTTTTCAATCTGTTCAGAACAGCCTTTTATACTATTCAGAATTTTAGCCCACTCGCGAGGCGAAGCCTCTCTCGCGACGCGAATCTTGTGAACAGTCTGCAACCTTTGGTATTCTCTCAACTTCTTCTTAACCTGAAAACAAAGAAATAACTATAAGTGTATTATTTGACTCAAAACTGGGTAATTTAACCTAAAACTACTTTAGAGACTCAAAACCTTGCTTGAGGACAATCTAATCTAATTTGGGTGAAAATAGGATATAATTTGCACAAAACCCTGGTCATACTAGCCATAAAACTAGATGAGCCAGAGGCTTATCAAAATACCCCAAACTTAAACTTTGCTTGTCCCTAAGCAAACGAAGACTCAAAAATCAAAAAGACTCAAGACCTGGCAAGCTTAAAAGATTCAATCAACCTTGCGCAAATTCAAGCAATACATCAAAACAGTTTTCTTCAATGTCCCCCCTTTCAAACAAAGCAATCCCCACATTCATTTATTCTAAACATTTGAGAATTTCATCATTCAAACAATCAGAAATCTAAGCAGGGGGTCCAAGTTACACACAAAAGGGAGATCACCAATTCCAAACAACTGCCTTCCTCACAAGGGCAATTATTGTTCACTCAATCGCTCAGTTTGTGTCAGGTTATCAATAATTCACTCAATTTCACTTTCAAGAACACTTCCCATGAAATTGATTTTCATCTCAAAATGGTTCCCACAGAAAACATGCATACAACATCAAAAGGTCTTTTATGGGTTGTAATGGGGCCTAGCTAAGGGTAGGATATACAAAGGGAACTAGGCTGAAGACCCTAGGAACTAAGAGAGCATGAAACTTTTTACACTTTGAATTTCTACTCAAGTTCCTTTCTTTATTTTCCTTTATGCTTTGGGTGACTACAGCCTCTTTTATTTTTATCATTTTTTTTTCATCATTTTTTTTTTCTTTTCTACAAGCCTTTGGCTCCAACCTTTTTATTGTATTTTTCTCAATCCCAACAACATATTACACCTTGCAGCCACCCCAAACATAGTTTCTTGCACCCATTCTAAGATTACATGCTCTCCTAATCCTAAGATCGGGTTAACATGGTTTTCCAGATTTTTGGGCTTATAACATTAGGTTATCAAGAATTACAGGCTAATTAGGCTCAAAGGGGCTAACTAGGGAACATGCATTAGGAATTGGTTATTTTTAGGCTAAGTAGTTATTTACAAGGAAAATGCCTAAATCATCTGTAGCAAACACATGATCATGCAAACCATAAAGAGATTCAAGCAAATTCAGGAAAGTGCAACTTGAAAGTGATTTCACACAGTCAAAAAACATGTTGGAGGCTCAAAACCTCACCTGGACATTATTTGCAAATTGTTTGACAGAGATTCTATCCTAGTGTGTGCTTCCTATCACCCCAAACTTATCATAAATCATGCCATCATAATAAAATCCCAAAGTTCAGTTTTCAATTTCACATAGGAATCACTTTTCAAAAAAATAAAAATTTTCAGCCTAGGGGGAATCATCACATATCAATCATGCAAGCAATCTGTGCAAAATCAATCAAAATCCACCAAACTTGCCAACAAAAGACTCAACACACAAATACTCCTGAGCTTCTCAAATTATTCAGGAGCTTTATTCAAAGAAAAGGAAAAACTACAACTAGTTCCCTCCCCCACACTTAAAACATACATTGTCCCCAATGGAACATCACGACTATAAAATCAGAGTGAGGGAAAGGAAAGGAAACTCCCTGATCAAGTATCAGTGTAGGTGGGAGCTTCCAAGGAGAGCTCCTCAACGTTAACATCCACAGGAACACCAGCATCCACACCATGGAATGGCTTCAGCCTCTGCCCGTTAACCTTGAATGTCTTGTTGGTACCTGTACTTTGAATCTCTACTGCACCATAAGGAAACACATTAGTAACAACAAATGGTCCAATCCACTTGGACCTAAGTTTCCCAGCCATCAATCTCAGGCGGGAGTTAAACAATAAGACCTTCTGACCCACAAAAAATTCTTTCCTAACAATCATCCTATCATGAAAAAGTTTTGTTTTCTCTTTATAAATCCTGGAGCTTTCATAGGCTTCTAACCTAAGCTCCTCAAGTTGTTGCAACTGCAGTTTTCTTTCAACACCAGCTTCCTTCATGTCCATGTTACAACACTTTACTGCCCAATATGCACGGTGCTCAACTTCCACCGGGAGGTGACATGCCTTGCCAAATACAAGCCGGAAGGGGGACATTCCTATAGGTGTCTTGAAAGCAGTCCTCTGGGCCCACAGTGCGTCTTCCATACGGCGGCTCCATTCCTTCCTGTTCGGCTGCACCATCTTCTCTAGAATTTGCTTGATCTCCCTGTTGGATATTTCAGCCTGGCCATTGGTCTGGGGATGATAAGCAGTGGAAACTCTATGCACAACCCCATATTTCCTGAGTAAGGCCTCCATGGTTCTGTTGCAGAAGTGAGTGCCCTGGTCGCTGATGATGGCCTTAGGTATGCCAAACCTGCAAAAAATGTTGGACCTAACAAATTTGGAAACAATTTTAGCATCGTTAGTCCTAGTGGGGATTGCTTCCACCCACTTTGAAACATAATCTACAGCCAAAAGAATATATACAAAACCATAAGAAGGGGGAAAGGACCCATGAAATCAATCCCCCACACATCAAAAACCTCACAATAAAGCATGGGCAGCTGAGGCATCTCACTCCTACGAGTGATGGCAGGGCCTGCTGTTTGACATTCTTTGCAATTCCTGTATACCTCATAGGAATCTCTAAAAATTGTGGGCCAGTAGAACCCAGAATCCAGGACTTTTCTTGCTGTCCTCTGTGGTCCAAAATGTCCTCCAACTGGAGAGGCATGTGAGAAGTGCAAAATGGACTCTGTCTCATGATCGGGGACACACCTCCGAATCACCTGATCACTGCAAAACTTCCAAAGGTAGGGATCATCCCACACATAGTACTTTGCATCGCTCTTGAGCTTGTGGAACTTATGTCTACTTGTACTGCAGGGAACAACACCAAAGAACTGAAAGTTAACTATGTCAAAGAAACCAGGGGTTACCCCATACAGATGTAAAAGTCTCTCATCGGGAAATCATCTTGGATGGGAGAAGTATCCTCATCCCTTGCTATCCGGCTCAAGTGATTCGCTAGCAAATTTTCAGCTCCACTTTTATCCTTTATCTCCACATTGAATTCTTGGAGCAAAAGCATCCACCGGATCAGTCTTGGCTTAGCTTCTCGGCTTCTTTAATGAGATATTTCAGAGCTGCATGGTCAGTGAAAACAATAACCCTAGAACCTAGCAAATATGACCTAAACTTATCAAGTGCAAATACAACAGCTAGCAGTTCTTTCTCAGTGGTGGTGTAATTTGACTGTGCAGCATCTAATGTCCTAGAGGCATAATGAATTACATGGGCAGCCTTGCCCACCCTTTGTGCCAAAACCACTCCCACAGCAAAATTGGAAGCATCACACATTAGTTCAAAAGGGAGTGTCCAGTCTGGGGGCTGGATGATGGGGGTAGATGTTAATGCTTTTTTCAGATAGTCAAATGACTCCTTGCAATGGTCATCAAAATGGAACAGGGCATCATTCTTCAGCAGGTTTGACAATGGCAGTGCTATCTTGCTGAAGTCCTTTATAAAGCGCCTGTAGAAACCTGCATGTCCAAGAAAAGAACGGATCTCGCGTACGCAAGATGGGTAAGGCAATGAAGAAATCACATCAATTTTTGCAGGGTCTACTGAAATACCCTCTTTAGAAATTTCATGACCCAAAACTATCCCCTGTTCTACCATAAAGTGACATTTTTCATAATTCAAAATCAAATCAGTCTCAATGCACCTTTGTAGAACTAAACTCAGACTATGCAGACATGCATCAAATGAGGAGCCATATACAGTGAAGTCATCCATGAACACCTCTATGCAATTTTCAATAAATTCATAAAAAATGCTAAGCATGCATCTTTGGAAGGTGCCAGGAGCATTACAAAGGCCAAATGGCATCCTCCTATAGGCAAACGTACCGAAGGGGCACGTGAAAGTGGTCTTTCCCACGATCCTCGGGGGCAATATGGATCTGGAAATACCCGGAAAAGCCATCTAGAAAACAATAATGAGATTTACCAGCCAGCCGATCCAGCATCTGATCTATGAACGGCAAAGGAAAGTGATCCTTTCTGGTGGCCTAGTTCAACTTCCTATAATCTATGCACACTCGCCAGCTATTCTGGACTCTAGTAGGTACAAGCTCATTATTTTCATTCCTAACTACTGTTAGACCGGACTTCTTTGGTACAACTTGCACCGGACTTACCCAAGTACTATCAGAGATGGGGTATATAATACCTGCCTGTAGAAGCTTAGTCACCTCTTTCTTCACCACATCCAGAATCAGTGGATTAAGTCGCCTTTGGGCCTGTCTTACTGGTTTAGCTCCATCCTCCAATAGAATTCTGTGCATGCATCTGGAGGGGCTAATTCCTGGAATATCAGCTAAAGTCCACCCAATAGCCTTCTTGTGCTTCTTCAGAACCTCCAATAGTTTTGCTTCCTGGTCAGAATCAAGGCTGGAGGAAATGATGACTGGCAGTTTCTCATTTGTCTCCAGGTAGGCATACTTCAGGTTCCCAGGAAGTGGCTTGAGTTCTAGGGATGGTGGCTGCTCAACAGATGGGACATTGGGAGTAGCCATGATGTCACAGACTTCTGCAGAACAGACAGCTTCACTCTCACTATCACTATCACTATCACCCTGCAAGGTTGAATCCAGAAACTCAGCACAAACAGAACAAGGGTTAGTGTCAGTACAGTTAGTACAAGTATATACATCATCAAAACCAGAAATGAATGGAAAATCAGAAATAAAGTCCTCATGGGTATCCTCAATAAGCTCAGAAAGCAACTCTAAGTGGAAAACAGAGTGCTCCTCCAGTGGGTGTTTCATAGCATCAAAGATCTTGAACTTGGCCACAATACCACCAAACTCCATAGACATAGTCCCATCATACACATCAATCTTAGTCTTGGATGTCATCATGAATGGTCTGCCCAAGATTATTGGTGATCTACTAGAAGGTGTCTCTCCTACCATGTCTAGGATGTAGAAGTCCGCAGGGAAGATCAAATCATCAACTTGCATTAGCACATCTTCTACCATTCCCATGGGTCGGGCACTGGTCCTGTTAGCTAACTGGATGGTGAGACCTGTATACTGTAATGGCCCAAGATCAAGGTTGTTAAAGATGGAGGTAGGCATGACATTTATGGATGCTCCCAAGTCCAGCATGCAGTTTTCAAACTTCCTGTCCCCAATAGTGCATGGAATGGTGAATGTGCCCGGATCCTTGCACTTCTGTGGCAGTGCCTGAGTAGGGGTTAAAGCAGCAACTCTTTCTGGTGCAGGCCTAGACTGGATAAGCGCTGAGACATTTCTTCCCAAATCAACTCTCTCATTATTCTTCATCTTCCTCTTGTTGGTGCAAAGATCCTTAAGAAATTTGGCATACTTGGGCACCTGTTTGATCACATCTAGGAGAGGAATATTCACAGCTACCTTTCTGAACACATCTAAGATCTCCCTTTCCTTGTCTTCACCACCAATTTTCTTATTTTTCTGAATTCTGTGTGGGAATGGGATGGGTGGTCTGTATACTTTCTCAACTTCAACAATAGGCTCAGGAGTTGCTCAATAGTTTCTTCATCCTTTCCAGAGGTGGCCTCAACAACTTTTCCAGATCTCAGAGATATGGCACTCACATTAGGATTGGAGGCATTAGGATTTATCACTGGCTGTGCTGGTAGCTGACTGGATCTTTGACCTTACTGTATGTTATTCATGTCTGTGGCCATCTGTCCAATCTGTGTCCTCAAATCTTGAATGCTGGCATCTGTTCGCTGCTGATACTGTGCCTGTGAAGCTTGGAACTGTCCCATTTGCTGCTGGAAAAGTGTAGTCATTTGTGCATTCAATTGTGAAGTTATTTGCTTGCACATGTCTTCCAGTGAAGGTTCGGAAGGTGCAGCTCTGAAGGCAGGATAGTATCTAAACAGGAAGGCTTCCTTCAAATCAAACCAGCTTGAGATGGAATTCTCATCAAGACAATACAGCCAATCCCTTGCAGCGCCTTCAAGTGAGAACTGGAAAGCTTCCATCTTGATGTGGTCTTCTGTTATTCCTGCAGGTCTCAGCATTATAGAACAAACAGCCTGGAATTCCCTAAGATGCTCCTGCGGATTCTCACCTGCAAGACCACTAAACCTTGGCAACCAGTGCGATAAACCATAAAAATCAGGAAAATATATGCATGGTGGTGGTTCATAGTAAACATTAGGCATGTAACCTTGCATATAATTATCCATGGGAAGGAACTTGGATTTGTAACCAGACAAAACAACCAAAACTAATTCAGTAATACAAAAAAGTTTTTTTTTTTATAGTGGAAATCAATTACAATAGATTAATCCTAGAAACTTAGTTCTCCATAACAAAAACGAAAACACACAGAGAAAAATGTAAACAGAACAATGGAGAAGCAAAAGTCTTTTCAATTTGTTCAGAACAGCCTTTTATACTATTCATAATTTTTGCCACTCGCGAGGCGAAGCCTCTCTCGCGACGCGATTCTTGTGAACAGTCTGCAACCTTTGGTATTCTCGTGAGGCGAACAAACCTTCCGCGAGGCGAGAATTGGAAGGGTCTTCTTATTACGCCCGTTACGAACATCAGGGGCCAACCGTGATGCTTTCTGACTTCCAGGCTCGCGAGGCGAATGGATGCTCGCGAGGCGAGACTCTTCAACTTCGAAACTGCCACAGCCGTGACCTTTAACATGCATAAACCGTGCTGACTTTTGGTCTTCAGGGATGGATTACTCGCGACGCGAGTCAAGTCTTCGCGAGGCGACATAGAAACCTTGCATTTTCCTGGAACAGTCAGCCTTCTGGGTCGCGAAGCGAGAAGAGTAGTCGCGGGGCGAACCAGAGAGGATGTCAATTTCACTGTTGTGCTGGCTTTCAGGTTCGCGTGGCGAGGGAAACTCTCGCGAGGCGAATCCCCTGTTTCTTTATTCTCTCAACTTCTACTTAACCTGAAAACAAAGGAATAACTATAAGTGTATTATTTGACTCAAAACTGGCTAAATTAACCTAAAACTACTTTATAGACTCAAAACCTTGCTTGAGGACAATCTAATCTAATTTGGGTGAAAATAGGATATAATTTGCACAAAACCCTGGTCATACTAGCCATAAAACTAGATGAGCCAGAGGCTTATCAAAATACCCCAAACTTAAACTTTGCTTGTCCCCAAGCAAACTAGGACTCAAAAATCAAAAAGACTCAAGACCTGGCAAGCTTAAAAGATTCAATCAACCTTGCACACATTCAAGCAATACATCAAAACAGTTTTCTTCAATGTCCCCCCTTTCAAACAAAGCAATCTCCACATTCGTTTATTCTAAACAATTGAGAATTTCATCAATCAAACAATCATTAATCTAAGAAGGGGATCCAAGTTACATACAAGAGGGAGATCACCAATTCCAAACAACTGCCTTCCTCACAAGGGCAATTTTTGTTCACTCAATCACTCAGTTTGTGTCAGGCTAACAACTTTGCACTCAGTTTCACTTTTCAAGAACACTTCCCATAAACTTGATTTTCATCTCAAAATGATTCCCACAGAAAACATGCATACAACATCAAAAGGTCTTTTATGGGTTGTAATGGGGCCTGGCTAAGGGTAGGATATACACAGGAACTAGGCTAAAGACCCTAGGAACTAAGAGAGCATGAAACATTTTTACACATTGAATTTATACTCAAGTTCCTTTTCTCATTCATCTTTTCAATTGCCTTGGGTGACTACAGCCATTTTTTTTCTAATACTTTTATTTTTTTCAACATTTATACAAATTTTTTTTTTTAACCTTTGGCTCCAACCTTTTTATTGTATTTTTTTCTCAATCCCAACAACATATTACACCTTGCAGCCACCCCAAACTTAGTTTCTTGCACCCTTTTTCTTTCTAAGATTCCATGCTCTCCTAATCCTAAGATCGGGTTAACATGGTTTTTTCCAGATTTTAGCTTGTAACATAAGGTTAACAAGAATTAACAATAGGCTAATAGGCTCAATGGGGCTAACTAAGGAACATGCATTAGGGATGGTTATTTTAGGCTAAGTAGCTATTTACAAAGAAAATGCCTAAATCATCTGAAGCAAACACATGATCATGCAAACCATAAAGAGATTCAAGCAAATTCAGGAAAGTGCAACTTGAAAGTGATTTCACACAGACAAAAAACATGTTGGAGGCTCAAAACCTCACCTGGACATTATTTGCAAATTGTTTGACAGAGATTCTATCCCTAGTGTGTGCTTCCTATCACCCCAAACTTATCATAAATCATGCCATCATAACAAAATCTCAAAGTTCAGTTTTTAATCACATGGGGATCATTTTTCAAAAAAATTTCAGCCTAGGGGGAATCATCACATATCAATCATGCAAGCAATTTGTGCAAAGTCAATCAAGATCCATCAAACTTGCCAACAAAAGACTCAATACAACTCCTGAGCTTCTCAAATTATTCAGGAGCTTTATTCAAAGAAAAGGAAAAACTACAACTAATTCCCTCCCCCACACTTAAAATATACATTGTCCCCAATTATAAAAACATAGTGAGGGAAAGGAAAGGGAACTCCCTGATCAAGTATCAGTGTAGGTGGGAGCTTCCAAGGAGAGCTCCTCAACATTAGCATCCGCAGGGTCACCAGCATCCACACCGTGGAATGGCCTCAGCCTTTGCCCATTAACCTTGAAGGTTTTGTTGGTACCTGTTTGATCACATCTAGGAGAGGAATATTCACAGCTACCTTTCTGAACACATCTAAGATCTCCCTTTCCTTGTCTTCACCACCAATTTTCTTATTTTTCTGAATTCTGTGTGGGAATGGGATGGGTGGTCTGTACACTTTCTCAACTTCAACTTCAACAATAGGCTCAGGAGTTGCCTCAACAACTTTTCCAGATCTCAGAGATATGGCACTCACATTAGGATTGGAGGCATTAGGATTTATCACCGGGTTTGTCTTTGGTAGCCGATTTGGATCTTTGACCTTGCTTGTATGTTATTCATGTCCGTGGCCATCTGTCCAATCTGTGTCCTCAAATCTTGAATGCTTGGCATCATTCGCTGCTGATCTCGTGCTGTGAAGCTTGGAACTGTCCCATTTCTTTGTTGGAAAAGTGTAGTCATTTGTGCATTCAATTGTGAAGTTATTTGCTTGCACATGTCTTCCAGTGAAGGTCCAGAAGGTGCAGAAGTGGTCACTTGAGGAGGATTCTGAGGTGCCATCGGATGTTGTTGGGATGAGTTCCCATACCGCAGATTAGGATGATTCCTCCAATTGGGATGGTACCTATTGGTAGAGAGGTCTGGAGTGCTGTACCGATTCTGACTGTTTCCTTGATTGAATGGATTTACTGCATAAGCTTGAGACACTTCACTGACAAACTCTTCTCTCTGGATGGGGCATGGATCATATGGGTGCTCAGGAGAGTTGCACATGCTACATAACTTTGCAGGCTGACCTCTGTCTATTGCCAATTGCCTTACAAAAGAAGTCAGCTCATCCAATCTATTCTCAAGGGCGGCCTGGTTGGAAGATGAACTATGGACCTCATGCACACCTCTCGTCTCAACTGAATTTCTTCTTGTAGTAAACTGCTGGGAATTCAGTGACATATTCTCAATGAGTTGCTTGGCAGCAGCAGGTGGGTCTTATCAACAAGCGCCCCCACTAGAAGATCCAAAAGATTCCTATCCATCGACAAGTAATCCTTCATAAAAGAATCTTGGATCGGGAGCTGTTCGTAAATCGATGTCGGGGCAACTGGATACCAAATGCTTGAACCTCTCCCAATATTCAGCTAGCGACTCATTCCCTTGCCTGATGCCACATATTTCTTTTCTTATTGAAGCAGCTCTTGAAGCAGGAAAATATCTTTCTAGAAAAACCCTCTTCAAATCATTCCAAGTGGTGATAGAGTTGGGCTCAAGATACAATAACCAATCCTTTGCAGCTCCCTGGAGTGAGAACGGAAAAGCCTTCAACTTGATGCTATCCTCAGTGACTCCCTCTGATCTTGAGGTTGTGGAGCATACAACTTGGAATTCCTTCAAGTGCTTGTGTGGATCCTCACCTGCAAGACCATTAAACTTTGGAAACAAGTGAATGAAACCAGATTTTAGTTCAAAAGGAGTATCAACACCAGGATATGAAATACACAATCCATTATAGTTGACATCAGGGGCAGCAAGCTGTCTTAATGTCCTTTGGTCTCCCATGTTTTCAAAAACAGTTTTGGAATTAGAATCACTACTAGTGCTAGCCCGAAATTCTCTACTAAGTGTGTGCAGTGTTCTTTCAATTTCCGGGTCAAAATCACACAATTCAGGGCAATTAGACCTAGTAGCCAGACCAATTCAAAACAAAAACAGTAAATAAAAGGAAGAAAAGAAAGGGGAAAAAATGGAAAAATAACAAATAAGAGTCCCCGGCAACGGCGCCAATTTTTGGTCGCGCTGTCGCGCACGCGCCAAAAAGAACGAGCGGGTTTTAAAAACTGTAGTTTAGGGCGACAACTCGGATGTCGTCTCACAAGGACTCTTAAAGTGTTATTTCTCACAAAAATCAGTTTTGGGGGGGGTTTGGATTGGGATGCAAATAAAGAAATTAAAACAATGCAAACAGAGCAATAAAACAAGGCAGTTCAAAGAGGTTATCAAATGGCCAAAAACGATTAATCTGTTGTTCTTGATTTCACAACTATCATCCGTTCATGCAATCCCAATCCCTAAGCAGATTCTATTCCCCTTCCAGTTGTAGCAACAATTAGCAAACGAAATTGCTACTACGGATACAAGTTCCTATTCCCGAATTAAACAAACGGGGTTAAGCCCTCATGAACTAAACGAACATGAATGAACACACGCGAATTAAACAAACGCGATTAAGTATAGGAACCTAGCATCACTGAAATGAATCAACACAACACTATACACTCCTGAATTAAACAAACAGAAATGTATAATATGGCATTGAAAAGGGAAAAACATACAAAACAGAGATTACAGAACCTCAAGTATGGTAGAAATCAATTACAATAGATTAATCTATGAAATTTAGTTCTCCATGAAAAAAACGAAAACACACAGAAACAAAATGTAAACAGAACAATGGAGAAGCAAAAGTTGTTCATAATCTGCCCAGACAGCTATTATTAACAGAAAATCAAAAGTTAGTTTTGGGGGTTTTGGATAATTGAAATAAAGAAAACAAAATAAAAACAGAGTAAGAAAACAAAGCAGTTGAAATATTATCAAATAAACTAAAGAACGATTAACCTACTGTTCTCGGTTTCCCATTATCATTGGTTCATATAAATCCAAGCCCTAAGCAGAATCTAATCCCCTCCCGGTTGTAGCAACAATTTACAAGCGAAACCACTACTACAGATATATGTTCCTATTCCCGAATTAAGCAAACGGGAATATAAAGCATGGCATTGAAGAGGGAGAAGCATACAAAACAGGAAATACAAGAACCTCAAGTATAGTGGAAATCAATTACAATAGATTAATCCTAGAAACTTAGTTCTCCATAACAAAAACAAAAACACACAGAAAAATGTAAACAGAACAATGGAGAAGCAAAAGTCTTTTCAATCTGTTCAGAACAGCCTTTTATATTATTTAGAATTTTAGCCCACTCGCGAGGCGAAGCCTCTCTCGCGACGCGAATCTTGTGAAAAGTCTGCAACCTTTGGTATTCTCGCGAGGCGAACAAACCTTCCGCGAGGCGAGAATTGGAAGGGTCTTCTTATTACGCCCGTTACGAACATCAGGGGTCAACCGTGATGCTTTCTGACTTCCAGGCTCGTGAGGCGAATGGATGCTCGCGAGGTGAGACTCTTCAACTTCGAAATTGCCACAACCGTGACCTTTAACATGCATAAGCTGTGCTGACTTTTGGTCTTCAGGGATGGATTACTCGCGACGCGAGTCAAGTCTTCGCGAGGCGACACAGAAACCTTGCATTTTCCTGGAACAGTCAGCCTTCTGGGCCGCGAGGCGAGAAGATTAGTCGCGGGGCGAACCAGAGAGGATGACATTTTCACATTCTCTTGGCTTTCAGGTTCGCGAGGCGAGTAAAACTCTCGCGAGGCGAATCCCCTGCTTCTTTATTCTCTCAACTTCTTCTTAACCTGAAAACAAAGAAATAACTATAAGTGTATTATTTGACTCAAAACTGGGTAATTTAACCTAAAACTACTTTAGAGACTCAAAACCTTGCTTGAGGACAATCTAATCTAATTTGGGTGAAAATAGGATATAATTTGCACAAAACCCTGGTCATACTAGCCATAAAACTAGATGAGCCAGAGGCTTATCAAAATACCCCAAACTTAAACTTTGCTTGTCCCTAAGCAAACTAAGACTCAAAAATCAAAAAGACTCAAGACCTGGCAAGCTTAAAAGATTCAATCAACCTTGCGCAAATTCAAGCAATACATCAAAACAGTTTTCTTCAATGTCCCCCCTTTCAAACAAAGCAATCCCCACATTCATTTATTCTAAACATTTGAGAATTTCATCATTCAAACAATCAGAAATCTAAGCAGGGGATCCAAGTTACACACAAAAGGGAGATCACCAATTCCAAACAACTGCCTTCCTCACAAGGGCAATTATTGTTCACTCAATCACTCACTTTGTGTTAGGCTAACAACTTTGCACTCAGTTTCACTTTTCAAGAACACTTCCCATAAACTTGATTTTCATCTCAAAATGAATCCCACAGAAAACATGCATACAACATCAAAAGGTCTTTTATGGGTTGTAATGGGGCCTGGCTAAGGGTAGGATATACAAAGGGAACTAGGCTGAAGACCCTAGGAACTAAGAGAGCATGAAACTTTTTACACTTTGAATTTCTACTCAAGTTCCTTTCTTCATTTTCCTTTATGCTTTGGGTGACTACAGCCTCTTTTATTTTTATCATTTTTTTTCCATCATTTTTTTTTCTTTTCTACAAGCCTTTGGCTCCAACCTTTTTATTGTATTTTTTCTCAATCGCAACAACATATTACACCTTGCAGCCACCCCAAACTTAGTTTCTTGCACCCATTCTAAGATTACATGCTCTCCTAATCCTAAGATCGGGTTAACATGGTTTTCCAGATTTTTGGGCATATAACATTAGGTTATCAAGAATTACAGGCTAATTAGGCTCAAAGGGGCTAACTAGGGAACATGCATTAGGAATTGGTTATTTTTAGGCTAATTAGTTATTTACAAGGAAAATGCCTAAATCATCTGAAGCAAACACATGATCATGCAAACCATAAAGAGATTCAAGCAAATTCAAGAAAGTGCAACTTGAAAGTGATTTCACACAGTCAAAAAAACATGTTGGAGGCTGAAAACCTCACCAGGACATTATTTGCAAATTGTTTGACAGAGATTCTATCCTAGTGTGTGCTTCCTATCACCCCAAACTTATCATAAATCATGCCATCATAACAAAATCTCAAAGTTCAGTTTTCAATCACATGGGGATCATTTTTCAAAAAAAATTCAGGCTAGGGGGAATCATCACATATCAATCATGCAAGCAATTTGTACAAAGTCAATCAAGATCCATCAAACTTGCCAACAAAAGACTCAATACAACTCCTGAGCTTCTCAAATTAATCAGGAGCTTTATTCAAAGAAAAGGAAAAACTACAACTAGTTCCCTCCCCCACACTTAAAACATGCATTGTCCCCAATGGAACATCACGACTATAAAATCAGAGTGAGGGAAAGGAAAGGAAACTCCCTGATCAAGTATCAGTGTAGGTGGGAGCTTCCAAGGAGAGCTCCTCAACATTAACATCCACAGGAACACCAGCATCCACACCATGGAATGGCTTCAGCCTCTGCCCGTTAACCTTTAATGTCTTGTTGGTACCTGTACTTTGAATCTCTACTGCACCATAAGGAAACACATTAGTAACAACAAATGGTCCAATCCACTTGGACCTAAGTTTCCTAGCCATCAATCTCAGGCGGGAGTTAAACAATAAGACCTTCTGACCCACAAAAAATTCTTTCCTAACAATCATCCTATCATGAAAAAGTTTTGTTTTCTCTTTATAAATCCTGGAGCTTTCATAGGCTTCTCGCCTAAGCTCCTCAAGTTGCTGCAACTGCAGTTTTCTTTCAACACCAGCTTCCTTCATGTCCATGTTACAACACTTTACTGCCCAATATGCACGGTGCTCAACTTCCACCGGGAGGTGACATGCCTTGCCAAATACAAGCCGGAAGGGGGACATTCCTATAGGTGTCTTGAAAGCAGTCCTCTGGGCCCACAGTGCGTCTTCCAGACGGCGGCTCCATTCCTTCCTGTTCGGCTGCACCATCTCCTCTAGAATTTGCTTGATCTCCCTGTTGGATATTTTAGCCTGGCCATTGGTCTGGGGATGATAAGCAGTGGAAACTCTATGTACAACCCCATATTTCCTGAGTAAGGCCTCCATGGTTCTGTTGCAGAAGTGAGTGCCCTGGTCACTGATGATGGCCTTAGGTATGCCAAACCTGCAAAAAATGTTGGACCTAACAAATTTGGAAACAATTTTAGCATCGTTAGTCCTAGTGGGGATTGCTTCCACCCACTTTGAAACATAATCTACAGCCAAAAGAATATATACAAAACCATAAGAAGGGGGAAAGGACCCATGAAATCAATCCCCCACACATCAAAAACCTCACAATAAAGCATGGGCAGCTGAGGCATCTCACTCCTACGAGTGATGGCAGGGCCTGCTGTTTGACATTCTTTGCAATTCCTGTATACCTCATAGGAATCTCTAAAAATTGTGGGCCAGTAGAACCCAGAATCCAGGACTTTTCTTGCTGTCCTCTATGGTCCAAAATGTCCTCCAACTGGAGAGGCATTTGAGAAGTGCAAAATGGACTATGTCTCATGATCGGGGACACACCTCCGAATCACCTGATCACTGCAAAACTTCCAAAGGTAGGGATCATCCCACACATAGTACTTTGCATCGCTCTTGAGCTTGTGGAACTTATGTCTACTTGTACCTGCAGGAACAACACCAGCAACCAGAAAGTTAACTATGTCAGCAAACCAGGGGGTTACCCCATACAGATGTAAAAGTCTCTCATCAGGGAAATCATCTTGGATGGGAGAAGTATCCTCATCCCTTGCTATCCGGCTCAAGTGATCTGCTACCAAATTTTTAGCTCCACTTTTATCCTTTATCTCCACATTGAATTCTTGGAGCAAAAGCATCCACCGGATCAGTCTTGGATTAGCTTCTGGCTTCTTTAACAGATATTTCAGAGCTGCATGGTCAGTGAAAACAATAACCCTAGAACCTAGCAAATATAACCTAAACTTATCAAGTGCAAATACAACAGCTAGCAGTTCTTTCTCAGTGGTGGTGTAATTTTGTACTGCAAAGCATCTAATGTCCTAGAAGCATAATGAATTACATGGGCAGCCTTGCCCACCCTTTGTGCCAAAACCGCTCCCACAGCAAAATTGGAAGCATCACACATTAGTTCAAAAGGGAGTGTCCAGTCTGGGGGCTGGATGATGGGGGTAGATGTTAATGCTTTTTTCAGATAGTCAAATGACTCCTTGCAATGGTCATCAAAATGGAACAGGGCATCATTCTTCAGCAGGTTTGACAATGGCAGTGCTATCTTGCTGAAGTCCTTTATAAAGCGCCTGTAGAAACCCGCATGTCCAAGAAAAGAACGGATCTCGCGTACGCAAGATGGGTAAGGCAATGAAGAAATCACATCAATTTTTGCAGGGTCTACTGAAATACCCTCTTTAGAAATTACATGACCCAAAACTATCCCCTGTTCTACCATAAAGTGACATTTTTCATAATTCAAAATCAAATCAGTCTCAATCCACCTTTGTAGAACTAAACTCAGACTATGCAGACATGAATCAAATGAGGAGCCATATACAGTGAAGTCATCCATGAGCACCTCTATGCAATTTTCAATAAATTCAGAAAAAATGCTAAGCATGAATCTTTGGAAGGTGCCAGGAGCATTACAAAGGCCAAATGGCATCCTCCTATAGGCAAACGTACCGAAGGGGCACGTGAAAGTGGTCTTTTCCTGATCCTCAGGGGCAATATGGATCTGGAAATACCCGGAAAAGCCATCTAGAAAACAATAATGAGATTTACCAGCCAGTAGATCCAAAGATCTCGATCTATGAACGGCAAAGGAAAGTGATCCTTTCTGGTGGCCTGGTTCAACTTCCTATAATCTATACACACTCGCCAGCTATTCTGGACTCTAGTAGGTACAAGCTCATTATTTTCATTCCTAACTACTGTTAGACCGGACTTCTTTGGTACAACTTGCACCGGACTTACCCAAGTACTATCAGAGATGGGGTATATAATACCTGCCTGTAGAAGCTTAGTCACCTCTTTCTTCACCACATCCGAGAATCGTGGATTAAGTCGCCTTTGGGCCTGTCTTCTTTGGTTTAGCTCCATCCTCCAATAGAATTCTCGTGCATGCATCCGGAGGGGCTAATTCCCTGGAATATAAGCTAAAGTCCACCCAATAGCCTTCTTGTGCTTCTTCGTAACCTCCAATAGTTTTGCTTCCTGGTGGAATCAAGGGTGGAGGAAATGATGACTCGCGTTTCTCATTTGTCTCCGTGTAGGCATACTTCAGGTTCCCGTGAAGTGGCTTGAGTTCTAGGGATGGTGGCTGCTCAACGAGATGGGACATTGGGAGTAGCCATGATGTCACGAACTTCGCAATGCATGCCTTCACTCTCACTATCACTATCACTATCACCCCGCAAGGTTGAATCCGTAAACTCAAGACAAAAGCAGAACAAGGGTTAGTGTCGATGACAGTTAGTACAAGTATATACATCATCAAAACCAGAAATGAATGGAAAATCAGAAATAAAGTCCTCATGGGTATCCTCAATAAGCTCGAAAGCAACTCTAAGTGGAAAACAGAGTGCTCCTCCAAGTGGGTGTTTCATAGCATCAAAGATCTTGAACTTGGCCACAATACCACCAAACTCCATAGACATAGTCCCATCATACACATCAATCTTAGTCTTGGATGTCATCATGAATGGTCTGCCCAAGATTATTGGTGATCTACTGGAAGGTGTCTCTCCTGCCATGTCTAGGATGTAGAAGCCCGCAGGGAAGATCAAATCATCAACTTGCACTAGCTCATCTTCTACCATTCCCATGGGTCGGGCACTGGTCCTGTTAGCTAACTGGATGGTGAGACCTGTATACTGCAATGGCCCAAGATCAAGGTTGTTAAAGATGGAGGTAGGCATGACATTTATGGATGCTCCCAAGTCCAGCATGCAGTTTTCAAACTTCCTGTCCCCAATAGTGCATGGAATGGTGAATGTACCCGGATCCTTGCACTTCTGTGGCAGTGCGTGAGTAGGGGTTAAAGCAGCAACTCTTTCTGGTGCAGGCCTAGACTGGATAAGCGCTAAGACATTTCTTCCCAAATCAACTCTCTCATTATTCTTCATCTTCCTCTTGTTGGTGCAAAGATCCTTAAGAAATTTGGCATACTTGGGCACCTGTTTGATCACATCTAGGAGAGGAATATTCCAGGCTACCTTCTCGAACACATCTAAGATCTCCTTTTCCTTGTCTTCACCACCAATTTTCTTATTTTTCTGAATTCTGTGTGGGAATGGGATGGGTGGTCTGTATACTTTCTCAACTTCAACTTCAACAATAGGCTCAGGAGTTGCCTCAATAGTTTCTTCATCCTTTCCAGAGGTGGCCTCAACAACTTTTCCAGATCTCAGAGATATGGCACTCACATTAGGATTGGAGGCATTAGGATTTATCATCGGTCGTGTCTGGTAGCCGATGGATCTTTGACCTTGCTGTATGTTATTCATGTCTGTGGCCATCTGTCCAATCTGTGTCCTCAAATCTTGAATGCTGGCATCTGTTCGCTGCTGATACTGTGCCTGTGAAGCTTGGAACTGTCCCATTTGCTGCTGGAAAAGTGTAGTCATTTGTGCATTCAATTGTGAAGTTATTTGCTTGCACATGTCTTCCAGTGAAGGTCCAGAAGGTGCAGAAGTGGTCACTTGAGGAGGATTCTGAGGTGCCATCGGTTGTTGTTGGGATGAGTTCCCATACCGCAGATTAGGATGATTCCTCCAATTGGGATGGTACCTATTGGTAGAGAGGTCTGGAGTGCTGTACCGATTCTGACTGTTTCCTTGATTAAATGGATTTACTGCATAAGCTTGAGACACTTCACTGACAAACTCTTCTCTCTGGATGGGGCATGGATCATATGGGTGCTCAGGAGAGTTGCACATGCTACATAACTTTGCAGGCTGACCTCTGTCTATTGCCAATTGCCTTACAAAAGAAGTCAGCTCATCCAATCTATTCTCAAGGGCGGCCTGGTTGGAAGATGAACTATGGACCTCATGCACACCTCTTGTCTCAACTGAATTTCTTCTTGTAGTAAACTGCTGGGAATTCAGTGACATATTCTCAATGAGTTGCTTGGCAGCAGCTGGGGTCTTATCAACAAGCTCCCCCCCACTAGCAGCATCCAAAAGATTCCTATCCATCGACAGTAATCCTTCATAAAAGAATCTTGGATCGTGAGCTGTTCGAAAACGATCTTTCGGGGCAACTGGATACCAAATGCTTGAACCTCTCCCAATATTCAGCTAGCGACTCATTCCCTTGCCTGATGCCACATATTTCTTTTCTTATTGAAGCAGGAAAATATCTTTCTAGAAAAACCCTCTTCAAATCATTCCAAGTGGTGATAGAGTTGGGCTCAAGAAACAATAACCAATCCTTTGCAGCTCCCTAGAGTGAGAACGGAAAAGCCTTCAACTTGATGCTATCCTCAGTGACTCCCTCTGATCTTGAGGTTGTGGAGCATACAACTTGGAATTCCTTCAAGTGCTTGTGTGGATCCTCACCTGCAAGACCATTAAACTTTGGCAACAAGTGAATGAAACCAGATTTTAGTTCAAAAGGAGTATCAGCACCAGGATATGAAATACACAATCCATTATAGTTGACATCAGGGGCAGCAAGCTGTCTTAATATCCTTTGGTCTCCCATGTTTTCAAAAACAGTTTTGGAATTAGAATCACTACTAGTGCTAGCCCGAAATTCTCTACGGAGTGTGTGCAGTGTTCTTTCAATTTCCGGGTCAAAATCACACAATTCAGGGCAATTAGACCTAGTAGCCAGACCAATTCAAAACAAAAACAGAAAATAAAAGGAAGAAAAGAAAGGGAAAAAAATGGAAAAATAACAAATAAGAGTCCCCGGCAACGGCGCCAATTTTTGGTCGCGCTGTCGCGCACGCGCCAAAAAGGACGAGCGGGTTTTAAAACTGTAGTTTAGGGCGACAACTCGGATGTCGTTCTCAAGGACTCTTAAAGTGTTATTTTCCACAAAAATCAGTTTTGGGGGGGTTTGGATTGAGATGCAATCAAAGAAAACAAAATAATGAAAACAGAGCAATAAAACAAGACAGTTCAAAGAGGTTATCAAATGGCCAAAAACAGATTAATCTATTGTTCTCGATTTCCCAACTATCATAGGTTCATGCAATTTCCAAGCCCTAAGCAGATTCTAATCCCCTCCCGGTTGTAGCAACAATTTACAAGCGAAACCACTACTACAGATACATGTCCCTATTCCCGAATTAAGCAAACGGGGTTAAGCCCTTCGTGAACTAAGCGAACACGAAACGTACACACGCGAATTAAGCAGACGCGATTAATTATAGAAACATGATATCACCGGAAATAAATCAACACAATACAATATACTCCTAAATTAAGCAAACAGAAATATAAAGCATGGCATTGAAGAGGGAGAAGCATACAAAACAGGAAATACAAGAACCTCAAGTATAGTGGAAATCAATTACAATAGATTAATCCTAGAAACTTAGTTCTCCATAACAAAAACGAAAACACACAAAGAAAAATGTAAACAGAACAATGGAGAAGCAAAAGTCTTTTCAATCTGTTCAGAACAGCCTTTTATACTATTCAGAATTTTAGCCCACTCGTGAGGCGAAGCCTCTCTCGCGACGCGAATCTTGTGATCAGTCTGCAACCTTTGGTATTCTCGCGAGGCGAACAAACCTTCCGCGAGGCGAGAATTGGAAGGGTCTTCTTATTACGCCCGTTACGAACATCAGGGGCCAACCGTGATGCTCTCTGACTTCCAGGCTCGCGAGGCGAATGGATGCTCGCGAGGCGAGACTCTTCAACTTCGAAACTGCCACAGCCGTGACCTTTAACATGCATAAATCGTGCTGACTTTTGGTCTTCAGGGATGGATTACTCGCGACGCGAGTCAAGTCTTCGCGAGGCGACACAGAAACCTTGCATTTTCCTAGAACAGTCAGCCTTCTGGGTCGCGAGGCGAATCCCCTGCTTCTTTATTCTCTCAACTTCTTCTTAACCTGAACACAAAGAAATAACTATAAGTGTATTATTTGACTCAAAACTGGGTAATTTAACCTAAAACTACTTTAGAGACTCAAAACCTTGCTTGAGGACAATCTAATCTAATTTGGGTGAAAATAGGATATAATTTGCACAAAACCCTGGTCATACTAGCCATAAAACTAGATGAGCCAGAGGCTTATCACAGATACTCAAGAAATATAAAATGGAAAATACAAACCTCATGAAAACCCCTATGCAACCCAATGCAAAACTAAGCAAAGATGATGAAGGTAAAAAGGTAGATCAAACTGTCTACAGAGGTATGATTGGCTCTCTACTGTACTTAACTTCATGCAAACCTGACATTCAATTTAGTGTCTGTATGTGTGCTAGATTCCAATCTGATCCTAGAGAATCTCATCTTAAGGCTGTTAAAAGAATATTTAGATATTTGCTTGGAACTACTAATCTTGGTTTGCTGTATTTAAGATCAAAAGAATACAGATTAGTGAGATATTGTGATGCTGATTTTGCTGGAGACAGAATACAAAGAAAAAGCACCAGTGGAGGATGTCACTTCATTAGAGCAAGTTTAGTCTCATGGTCAAGCAAGAGGCAGACAACCATTGCTCTGTCTACTGCTGAAGCAGAATACATCTCTGCTGCTAGTTGCTGCTCTCAACTCTTATGGGTAAAACATCAACTCGAGGATTACTCTATTTATGAACATAACATATCTGTATGGTGTGATAATCCCAGTGCTATATGCTTAACTAAAAATCCAATTCAGCATTCTAAGGCTAAGCATATTGAAATCAAACATCATTTTATTAGGGATTATGTTCAGAAAGGCATCTTTGATATTAAGTTTGTTAAAACTGAAAATCAATGGGCTGATATTTCCACTAAACCCCTCTCTTATTAGTGATAAAAGCAGGCGTCCACTAAAGTGATAAAAGCTCTCGTCCACTAAAGTGACAAAAGAGCTCGTCCACTAAAGTAGTAGAAGAGCTCGTCCACTGGAGTGACAGAAGCGCTCGTCCATTGAAGTAACAGAGGCACTCATCCACTAAAGTGACAGAAGAGTGTTAAACTCAATGAGTTAGAGATTTTGATATATGACAAAACAACTTAATGTTTATGCAAGTGTTTTTAGTGTCAAATTGTAAAGACATGTATCAAGCAATATTCAACAAGTTCAGTGAGCATTTAAAGGAGAATATTCAAGGAAGAACTTGGAGGAATCAAAGATCAAGGACGAAGATCAAGGAATCATCAAGACAAGAGCTTAAACGAAGAAATTAGTGTGAAGTCTTAGATGATTTGTAAGAGATAAAATCTCTTATTCATAAATAAGCTCAATTTAAAAGATGCATGAAGAAAATCAATTTTCATAACCTGCATTAAAAGGAATAAGTTTTCGTTAATGAAAATGATTTTTGGAAATAATATTTCAGAAGTGCTCGTCCAACACTTGAATAATATAAGCGCTCGTTCAACACTGGAATAATATAAGCACTCGTCCAACACTGGAATAATATAAGCGCTCGTCTAACATTGGGAATAATAGAAGCGCTCGTCCAACAGTGGTAAAAGCTGGCGTCCAAGAAAGTGGTAAAAGCCGGCGTCCAATAACGTGACAGAAGCTCTTGTCTACTAAAGTGACAGACGCTCACGTCCAAAAAAGTGACAGAAGCTCACGTCTTCTAAAGTGACAGAATCACACGTCTACTAAATGACACAAGCGCACGTCTACTAAAGTGACAGAAGTGCTCATCCACTAAAGTGATACAAGCGCTCGTCTACTAAAGTAATAGAAGCGCTCATCTACTGGTAATGCAGCGTAGCTAAAAAGCAGGGTGTTACATTACTACCCCACTGAGAACAAAATTTCGTCCTCGGAATTTACGTACCTCAGAAAAGATGTGGATACTGCGGCTCATATGACGTTAACCAATAGAATCTGTCTACCGCGAAGCTCCTTAATCCGTCTATCTGCAATCCTAACAGGTAAAGCTTCATACTCTAGATTCTCTCGCAGTTCTATAGAGTCCGACTCAAGAACATGTGAAGAATCAGGATAATATATTCTCAACTGAGAAACGTGAAAGACGTCATGAAGGTTAGCAAGGTTAGGTGGTAAATCAATATGGTATGCTACGGGACCAATCTGTCTAAGAATATGGAAAGGTTCAATGAATCTAGGAGTAAGTTTTCTAGACTTGATAGCCCTACCAATTCCGGTCTTCGGAGTGACTCTCAAAAACATGTGATTGCCTCCTGGAATTCTAAAGGTCTCCTTCTCTTGTTACTGTAGCCCATCTGCCTATCATGTGCTTCCTTCATCTTTTCCCTTATCTTCCTAACTTGTTCCGTAGTCTGTTGCACCACATCTGGACCCAAAACTTGGTTTTTGCCAATCTCATACCAACATAACGGGGTCCTGCACTTCCTGTCATACAAAGCCTCATATGGTGCCATTCCAATACTACTATGAAAACTATTGTTATAAGTAAACTCAATCAATGGAAAGAACGCATCCCAACTGCCAGTGTGTTCCAAAACACAAGCTCTCAAAAGATCCTCCAATGATTGAATCGTCCTCTCTGACTGTCCATCTGCTTAGGGATGATAAGCAGAACTCATCCTCAACTTTGTCCCCAAGGCACTGTGCAAATGTCTTCGAAATCTAGATGTGAATCTAGGATCTCGGTCTGAGACAATGCTTGACGGCATGCCATGAAACCTAACAACTTCTTTGATATAAATATGGGTCAACTTCTCTAAACTATAACTCTCTCCAATAGGTAAGAAGTGTGCGCACTTCATCAACCTATCAATGATAACCCAAATCGCATCATGCTTCTTAGGAGTTCGTGGAAATCCAACCACAAAATTCATAGCTATGCTATCCCATTTCCACTCTTGGATATCTAACAATTGCAATAAACATGCCGGCTTCTAATGCTCAATCTTAGCCTTCTAACATACCAGGCAAGATAAAAGATACCTCGCTACCTCTTTCTTCATCCTCGGTCACCAAAACATTTTCCTCAGATCCTGATACATCTTAGTGGATCCAGGATGAAAACTCAACTTACTCTTATGTGCTTCTTCCAAGATCATCTTCCTAAGTTTTAAATCCTCTAGCACACATATCCTATCTCTAAACCTCAACGCACCATCTGTTCCCCGGCTAAACTCAGAAATCTTACCCTCATCTATGCCTCTACTCACCTCTTGCAGAATTAATCATGAACATGTTTATCCTTAAGCTCTCTCATAAAATCACTACTAATAGTGATCATTCCTAAGCAAATTTTATCTTCAACCAACTCCATCCCTAAGTTCAGATCTCTGAACTGTTCCAGCAATTCCAACTCTTTAACCATCATCGCAGACACATGCAATGACTTCCTACTCAAGGCATCCGCTACAACATTCGCCTTCCCAAGATGGTACAGTAGATCAAACTCATAATCCTTGATAAACTTCATCCATCTTCGTTGTCTCATATTCAACTCTTTCTGATCAAACAGATACTTCAGACTCTTATGGTCACTATAAACATTAAACTTCACTCCATACAGAAAGTGTCGCCATATCTTTAATGCGAATACCATGGCTGCCAACTCCAAATCATGAGTCGGATAGTTCCTCTCATGAACTCTCGATTGTCGGGAAGCATAAACCCCAACTCTTCCCTCTTGCATCAGAACACAACCTAAACCTTGGTATGGTGCATCACAGTATACGTCAAACTGTCTTAAAGGATCGGGTAAAGTCAACACATCTTTTGAAAACTCTGCTCACACTTGTCTATCCATACAAAAGTTGTATCTTTCCTCATCAACTGTGTCATAGGCAACGTAATCTTCGAGAAACCCACTATAAACATCCGACAATATCCAGACAACCCTAGAAAACTTCGCACCTCACTTACTGACTTAGGTCGTTCCCAATTAAGAACCGTCTCAACCTTAGCTGGATCTATTGCTATTCCTTCCTTGTTGATCACATGTCCTAAAAACTGAACTTCCTCCATCCAAAACTCACATTTGGAAAGCTTAGCATAAAGTTGCCTATCTTTCAAAACCTGCAACACTACTCTCAAATGTTCCTCATGATCTTCCCGCATACGGGAATAGATAAGGATGTCGTCGATGAACACAACAACAAACTTATCGAGGAACAGTCTAAAAATTATGTTCATGTAATCTATGAACATTGCTGGAGAATTAGTCACACCGAAAGACATAACTAAATACTCGTAATGCCAGCACCTCGTTCTAAAAGCTGTTTTAAGTATATCGTCATTCCTTACCCTAATCTGATGGTATCCTGACCTCAAATCAATCTTAGAAAACATTGTTGCTCCTTTTAGCTGATCCATCAGACCATCTATCCTAGGCAATGGATACTTGTTCTTGATTGTCACCTTGTTCAACTGTCTGTAATCCGTGCACAACCTAGCACTTCCATATTTTTTTCTTGACAAACAACACCGGAGCTCCCCACGGTGAAACACACTTGGCCCCGATGAACTCTTTCCCCAACATGTCATCCAATTGTTTCTTTAACTCCTCCAGCTCTACGGGTGACATCAGATAGGGCGCTATAGATATAGGTCCTCTCCCTGGTACGAGATCTATGGTGAATTCCACCTCTCTCTCAGGTGGCAAACCTAGAACGTCTGGAGGGAAAACCTCAGGAAACTCTCTCACAATAGGCATAGAATCTATACTAGGAGTCTCATTAGCTTCCACTGTGAACATCACCACGTACTACCAAGAATCATCACTCCTCGTGGATACTCCTTCATTGGCAGACACTATACTAGAAGACTCAAGAAATGATAAGGTCTTACTAGAACAATCTATCATTACATGGATAGCCGAAAGCCAATCCATGCCAAGAATAACATCTATCTGTTGTATAGGAAAACATACAATGTCTACAATAAATGTCCTATTCTCAACAACTACAGGACACTGTAGACAAACAAACATAGTAGTCAAAGAATCACTAGTTGGAGTAGCTATTGTAAGGGTATAAGGTAATTGAGAAACAAGTAATTGCAAATGATCCACACACTCATACGAAATAATGGAATGTGTAGTACCCGAGTCAAAGAATACTGACGAGAGTCTACCAACTATCAAACACATACCTTATATAAGATCCGCAAATTAAGAGGATTCAGCTCCCCTCACGGTATACACTCTTCCAGTGGCCTGAGGTCTAGCCCCCTTTTGTCCTACTATTGGGACTCCTCTCCCAACTCCACCTCTATAACCTCCAACTCCTCTACCAGTAGCTACCGGCTGCTGCATAGCCCGCTGTCTGCATTCTCGAGCCATATGACCTGGTTTCCCATAGTGGAAACAACTAGGTCTCTGCAAGAAATCTTTAACATAATGCGGTCCACCACATCTGAAACAAACTAAGCCTTGATGTTGCTGGCCCATTCCAACCACTTGTGCTGTAGCAACTGGTGCTAATGCAACTGTCTACACTGTTCTGGTATATGGTCCCCATCTCCACTAAGAACCACTACCTATTCTCCTCTGAAAGCCTGATTGAACAGGGCTTCCACTCCTTTGTTGACTCTGTTCAGGAGCCTACCTTTGATTTATGCTTTCGATGGCACTGCATCTCTCAACCAGCTCCGGGAAACTCTGGATATCGAGAGACATTATTTTTCTCTGTAGATCATGTCGCAATCCTTCCTTGAACCTTCTACACTGCCAATCATCATATAGAAATCTATGGTAGAACTCTGAAAATTGAATTAGAGCCTCAAAGCACGACGCATAATCTCCGATAGTCATGTTGCCCTGTTTCAGATTCATGAACTCCCTCTCTTTCTCGCATCGGACTAATCGCGTAAAATACTTCTCGAGGAAATAGTCACGAAGTAACTACCAGCTGATCAGTCTGCCCTCTGCTTCTAGTAATCTTCTCTTGCCTCTCCACCAAGACTCTGCTCCTCATGTCAGCATGAAGACTGCATAAGTTACCTTCCTACCCTATCGGCACCACATGGTACTAAAAATCTTCTCTATCTCCTGTACCCACCACTCTGCCTTTTGTGGGTCATAATCTCCTCGAAACTGTGGTGGTTTACCCTTTAAGAAAGTATTCATTCCTGCATCCTCAGCTTCTACAGCTTTCCTCTGATTCTGCAGTTCTTGCTACTCTTTGGTCATTTGCAGCATCTCTGCGATCTGTTGTGTCTGCTGTAGCATAGCAGTAGCTAAATCCCTGATGGTTTTGAGAGTCTCGGTTGACTCTTCTCCACCTCCGGTATGGTTTGTTTCACCATTGCTACATCCAGCAATTCTCTCGGGTGATCCATCACCGCCACTTGTACCATGCCCCAACCTCGAGCCGTGATCCTGTAAAAGAAATCGTCAGCTCCCATCCGTATGGCATATAATACCACATAAATAAGTATATAAATACTATATGCCATACCAATGTTAGTTATCATTATTCGGACTGATTACCCAACTTCTAAGCATAATCAATATCCGATGTGGATTCAACTAGACACGACCAGTAACAACATCCCAAACCTCATAGTCTGAACATAATCAAACTGCTCTGATACCACCAAATAAGACACCCCATTGTGCCCCGTTGTGCCATTAATTATTTATTTAACTTACTCGCGTCCTTAACGTTAAACGTAACCCGAAAATATGAAAATATTAAAAAAAACTTAATTATAAACACAACCAACTTCGGAAAGTAACACACCACACCATAATTATATTATACAAATACAAATATCTCTAACTATCATAATACAAAACACTGTTTAGGGTAACCTATCAACAGGATCCCTTACAGGTACATATTTATACAAACTATTATAATTAGCGGAAAATAAAACGTCTTACAAGACGCACTGACCTTATACACTAAACTCTATTACTAGAATCCACAGCTCTTCCTCCCGCACCAGGTTCATACGGAGTTCCGTCCAACTCCTCAGCAACAGGTTCCTCCATAGAATCTTCTCATGGAATAAAGTAAACATACACAATATACAAACATAGGGAGATAAGAAACAATTATATCATCATAAGCGGAAGAGAATAAATAGCATATAATATAATAACAGTCGAAGACAAGCATCACCCATAACTAACAATCATCCTTAAATCACGATACCTTCATCTGCCCTCAATCTCATGCAACTAAACTGTTATGCTGACGTGACCACCACCAATCCTGTCACACAGCCCTCGTTAGGGATGTCGGTCAGTCATCCAAGTGACTCGTCCCTAAATCCGGTGCACACCCTCGTTCGATCCCGAGGATGCTCATGAATATCAATGACACTATAGTTGCACAATTCATCCGGTGCACACCTTCGTTCGTTCTCGAAGGTGCTCATGTAAAGCAATGACACTCTAGCTGCACAGCCTAAATCTAAGTTGGGATGGTCTTGCGAGAACTTCGGACCTCATGTGTTTCCAATACACGGTTATGAACATCAATGCATATTTATGAATCTCACTGACTCACCTCGATTACAACCTAGTGCCTCAACCTTCCATCAAAGTCTCAACACACATTCCGTGTCACATCTCATCTATAAAATAATTAATTTAGGCTAGGCACCTCTAAGTCAAAATCATTCTCTCACCCACATGCATATCTCCCGAACAACACATTTCCTTGCCTAAATGCCAACTAAGCATGTTATTGTAACATCCCTGGCTGCTCTATGGATAGATGACTGTCCCCTCAAACCAACACGGGTCTTTTCAACGTGCTTGGTCCTCACTCACACGCTTCCTATGAATACTTCTCAGGAGGTCACCCATCCCATAATTGCTCCAAGTTAAGCACGCTTAACTGTGGAGTTCTTAAGTGATGGGCTCCCAAAAAGAAGATGCATCTTGTTAGTATGGGTAGTACTAATCAATTCATTTAAGCCTTCTTAACTGTACAGTCCCATACATGTACAGTCTCAATCCCTCAACTATGCAGTCCCATACCTACACAGTGTCAGGACCCCTCTTATTTTGGTGTGTTATCATTTCATTCATGTGTCCCTCCGCCTAGAAACCTTTCAGGAGCCGCTCCTTGTCCGTGCTCTCTTTGCACCGATGACCACTCCCCGTCCTTGTCAGCACCTGTTGAGTCACCGGCAAGTGTACCGGGTCGTCGCAAGTAATAAAATAAACACGATAAGAATTTACCGAGGTCGAACACAAGGATTGGGCTACCAATTCGACTAATTCGCGAGAAGTTCGATACGTTGGTCAAGTAACAGAGAATGGTTGAGATTGGAGAGAAAATAGGATCGAAATTCAATTAACAAATCTAATAAAACTACGGTATTAAAATCAGAAATTAAAATATCTAAGGTCTCAAATCCACCTACCCAATCATGCATAGTACCCAAGTGATGATGATTCTTTCCTAAGTTCAATTACAATGTCAACCAGGACCCCCAAACTCTCCTATATCCACTGTCGTGCTCAATAGGACGTATTCGATGATTGAGTTAATTACTTACTAGGTCTCATAACCCTAATCATCAAACTCTATTAATTCTTGTTCCCTATAAGGTTGCACTGATCTCCTACTCACTCTCACTAGTGGAAAATATACATTAGACGGTAAAGGTTTACGTCAGTTAACCAAAAGCTAGACGTTAAAAAGGAGGCGGTGGCAGTTTTGTAAATATCAGAGTTCATTAATTCAATTTTAATGTCAGTTGTTTTAATGACTGACGTTAAAAGTGAAGTGACTCACTTTTAACGTCAGTTCAATAAAAAATCGACGTTAACATCGAAGATTTTAACGCCGAGTTCTATAAAGAATCGGCGTTAAAAGTAAGTCACTTCACTTTTAACGCTCGGTCCTTACATCACAGAGGCGTTAAAGGTTATTTTAATAATTTTTTTTATCTAGTATACGATCCCTTCCGCATTGCCTTCCTCAAAGTTTCAGTTTCACATGAATTGCTTTGATGTTTTGTGTTTCTGTTTTGAAAACTATAAGTTGAATCAATAACCCAAACCGGATCTCATTCATGAAGTGTAATACTGATCGACTGTAAGATTGAATGGGTTTAAAATCCTATAAAAAGTTACATTGAAAGGGTTTAAAATCCTAAACATTAAAGCTACATCCCATCGAGAGAGTTTTATGAAGTATGCCAAAGGGAAAACTATACTCCAAGACCTCGTAAAACGGGGGCATGAGAGAGCTCAAGAGAGAGGCAAAAACAGGTGCACTAGATCTGTTTCAAGCAAAGGCAAGTGGTTCCAGAGACTTCCAAGACGGTCACTTGCTGCCAAAGCCGAGGTTTTGGAACTGTGACCCCGAGCACCCGATTAGACCTCCAAAGAAGTGATTCTCGGAAGGTGATAAGGTGAGCAACTCACATAATGTAATTTACTCGGACTTATCACCCATGTAATGTAATTTACTCAAACTCGAAGTTGTTTGACCATTAAGACAAAGACCTTTGAGTCTAGGAATAGGAAGAAAGAGTGATGAAGTTAATCTCCACGGCAGAGCCATATTGTGAAGCGTAAAAATAGAAGGATGGAAGGAAGCTATTTATAGGAGCAGGGGATGAAGTTACTAAGCTATTCTCGATTTTCTTGAAAACTTACCTATAAACTTAATGCTCATTAAGAGGATTGAGTTACAAGGTGCATGGGTAAGTAGCACAAGATAGTCAAAGGAATGAATGTTTTTGCAGATATCTATACACTTTTAACGCCGCTTTTTTTTAAAAAACCGGCGTTAAAAGTGTTTTTCAAATAAAAATATTAATTGTTAACGCCGCTTTTTTATACAACCGACGTTAAAAGTTTGATTTTTACTTGATTAAATAAATAGTCGACGTAAATAATCCTATATATTATAAACGCGAGAATGAATATTGGAAATAATGTAATTAATATACGGAACTTGGCAGTCATAAATTAAGTTGACGTTAAAAATGAGGTGGTGGGTAAACTATTTGCATCGGTTCTATAAATAATCGACGTAAATAATTATGAAACTCATTTCATTAGTTGTCATGTCCCTGTTGTCCCTCTTAACGCAGATCACTCCATATAGTACTGCAGTTTATTTCTAAACCTTTTTTTATACAAGTTTATTTTTAATTTTTATTAATTAGCTTGAATTAGTAAACAAATTATTGTGCAAATTAAAATAAATAAACACTTAACATAAAACAAGTTATATGTATAATCAAATCGTATGACATTGAAGCGATTCATAAGTTAAAATTACATGATTAAAAGATAAAAAATTTCTGCAACATAGCCCTAAAATATAAAAAAAGTTTCTGCATCAACATCATTTTCTTCTCAGTCATGTCATCAGAAACTCCAATGGATGCATCACCTCCCTCACTTGAATTCCATGATGCAAAGTAAATCCTCAGTCACTAGCAGCGAAAGCAAAGTGAAATGGATCTTTGCATCTTTCTTCTTCAACGGAGTTCCTTGATGCATCATCTTGAATCCACAATCACTTGCTTCCAAAGCAAAGTGAAAGGGATGACGGGGATGAAATAAAGTGAGAGAATCACATTACGTGATTCACCCAACCTTAATATCCATGTAATGTGATTTACTCAAACTCCGAGGGTGTTTGACCATTAAGACAAAGACCTTTGAGTCTAGGAATAGGAAGAAAGAGTGATGAAGTTAATCTCTACACGGCAGAGCCATATTGTGAAGCAGAAAATTAATTAAAAGGATGGAAGGAAGCTATTTATAGGAGCAGTGGATGAAGTTACTAAGTTATTCTGATTTTCTTGAAAACTTATCTATAAACTTAATGCTCATTAAGAGGATTAGGTACAAAGGTGAATGCGTAAGTAGCACAGTAGTCAAGGGAATGAATGTTTTTGCAGAAACTAATAAACCTTTAACGACCATTGTGTAATACAACTGACGTAAGAAGTTGTGGAGTGTTTTTAACGCCGTTTCTTAATACAACTTACGTTAAATATATGACCTTTAACACCGCTTATTACTAACAATCGACGTAATAAGTGTGAGAGTTTTTAACGTCCGTTTATTAAGACAATCGGCGTTAAATATATGATCTTCAACGCCAGGTTTTACCAAAATCGACGTAAAATGTTGTTTTATTTTAATTATAACGTTTACCCCGCGCGCCTTCTCCACTTCTCAGACGTCTTTTCTCTTTTCATCACGCTCAACCCTCACTCTCGCTCTCACTCTGCCCTAATCGAGAGCTCATATCCACCGCAACCACCGCGAGGGCTTCTTCGCCACCACCGTGAGGTACACTCTTAACCCCTAACTCTGTCTTTCCCGCTCATTCTTTGCAATAACTTGACATCTCTCTTTCCTCTTCCCGCGCATTAACTCTCCTTGTCCCTCTGCTCTCAGTAACCACATCGAACGTTGGCCACCACTCGAGCTTCCCCCCCACCACCACGCGAGCGCCTATTTCTGGTGAGTCTTTAATTAGGGCACATTTTTTTATTTTTGGTTTTGAGTGCATGCATGTTGCTCTGCTGGTTTGAAACTGTAGTCTCAGCAGTTGAAACTTGAAACTGTGAGTTTGAGTTGTTTGGAATGTCTCTATTTTTAGTTTTGAGTGTATGTTGACACTTTAGTCTTAGTAGTTGTAACTTTAAACCGTGAGTTTGAGTTGTTTGGAATGTCTCTATTTTTGGTTTTGAGTGCATGTTGCTCTGCTGGTTGATCTGTCACAGCCGTGATGCTCATCACGGCTAGGCCGTGATCAGTTCTGCCTATGAGGGTCTGGTTCAGTTGGCACGTTACGGCCGTGATGGACATCACGGCCAGGCCGTGACCAGTGCTTGGCAATCTTCAAAAACTATAGTTTTCAATCTCCCGTATTGTCCTTATATTGGATATATAGATGTATTGTATATCTACATGACCTATCTAGTTATTTTTATTTATACTTCTATATTTATTTTGAGTTATAACCTATGTTAATACGTATATATTGTTTCTGAACAGGCATACATATGGATCAGTCGGATAGCCCACATGCACGGGAGGACACTGTGAGGGTTTCGCAGGACCCGATCACGCCTACGCCTGATTCTAGTGTAAGTTTACATGTTATATACTATCTTTAGACCTTCTTTTTAATGTAAGTTTATAATGTTACAACCCTCTATTTTATCATTTTTTTGTCCATACAGACATCACAGGCTCATAGGAAACGGGGTAGAGGAGCCACCTCGTTGAAGAAACTAGAGAAGGACAGGCAAAGCGGACAGAAGCTTGAGGTGTCCTTCGATGCTAATCTAAATGCCCAGGGACCCCGTTCTAAAGAATTTAATAAGTGGGTGTTTCTACAAGCGAAGCAAAGACGTAAGCATCAACTACAACCATCGGAATGACGTTCCACATAACGTTAAGGATCAGATTTGGGAGGCTATCACGGTATTTTACCTTTACATTCGTTTGATTTACATTATTAGATAATTATCCGAGTTATAATCCATCCAGTTGTTATATATGTATCTAATGTGTAGGTAGCTTGGATTGTGCCAAATGACGAGGATCATCGCCATAAATGCATGAAAATGGCATCAAAGCGTTGGAATGGGTTCAAGCATGATCTTACCAGGTACTATGTATCTGGGAAGAAGCGGCTTGATAAAATGTTCTCGGATTATCCCTGGATTGATCAGGATACTTGGGATATGTTTGCCAGGAGTCGACAGGATGGAGAATTTCAGGTTGGTTGATTAAGTTAATTTTGTATGCTTATTATAGATCATTTAACTGTATTTAATTATGTGTTTTTGTTTGAATAGGCTAAGGCAAATAAGGGTCGGCAGAATCAGGCAAAGAACGTCCACCGCCACACCATTTCTCAGGGTGGGTACCATACTCGGATCCAGCAAATGATGGCGGATAGGCTGAGGGCGAAGCAGGAAGAGCACTCTGCTAGGATTGAAAGAGGAGAGGTGCCTGAGGGAACACCATCAAGTCCTCCGTCGGACATCGACCGCGAGGATGTCTGGTTAGCCGGCCGCATGACAAAGGCGGGATCTTTTAAAGTTGATGCCACTCGCGAAGTGGCAGATAAGATTGTAAGTAAATAATTAACTTGATCTCAATTGATATTTGTATAGATATTTGCAACACTTTTCACTTGCACGTTTTTTCATTTTTTTTCATTGTAGATGGATCTTAAAGCAAAATCCTCCCAGGGCGCATTCGTCCCCTTCTGGACGGCAGGACGTCTTGATGATCGCTCTAGGCAAGAAAGACCATCCCGGTCGGGTTCTCTCGGTGTTCCCGGGAACGTGACCGTCAAACAATATTATGGCAAGTCTGCTTCACAAAAGCGGGTGGTCAATGAAGCATCAATTTTGACTAACATTACTCAAGCACCTCATGTCCAACCCGGATATTACAACACATCTCGATGCAAGGCTTAAAAGCCAACCTGTAATTCAAGCCGGGCGCTTGCCGAGAGCTTTCCTCCGTCGGTACATCCCAGGACACCGCAAGGCTTGCCAACGCTTCACATGTGAGCACAAAAGAGAGTTTTAGTATGGCACATGTGGAGGACGATGAGTTGGCAGCTAGGGAGCGGGAGTTGGAAGTCCAGTGCCATGAGCATGAGTTGAAAATGAAAAGGCGTGAGCTTGAGTTGGACTCCAAACGACGTGAGCTCGAAATGTTAGCGAATGTATTTATTCATTATTAATGTCCAAATTAGTCAAATAATTACTTGTGTATTTTTTAATTATCAAAAACTTATATATTTTATTTTTCCTAAACTGAAGGCCAAGTCAACGCTCTTGTCATTGTCACCTATCACTCGTTTGTTCTCACTTGGTGAGGATTATGCGTTTGAGATTTTTGAATGTCCATTGGATCACGATGGATGGGTGGCACGCCCAGATCAACAGAGGATATTTTCCTTCGTTGGTGACAATCTCGGGAACGCCTGCAGAAATAACGTCTGGATGAACAGCAATGTCGTCGGTCTACCGTGCACGTAAGTTAATTTTAATTTTATAACTTATTTATTTTTGGTATTTTTCCATTTAATAATTTATTTTAATTTCAATATATATATTATGTAATTAACATCCACACCTTTTCATATCTTAGGTATCTCCATCGTCTTCAGCTTGATAAGGGCGTTGCATCGGTTTACGCTTTCTTAGATCCGTCAATCCTTTCGCCCGAGTTCTTTTCTTTGGCGATGCATTGAGTAAATACTTAGGGAACTTGTTGGGAGACAATCCGAAAGAATTATATCTGGCTCCCTACTGTATGGAACGCCATTGGCAGTTGTTCGTACTTCACCCGCTCTAGGCATACTTGTCATATTCTTTTGCTCTCTCCACTAAGATCCGCCACCGAAGGTGGTGGAAGTCGTAAATATGTAAGTAACTAATCTTAAATTTAATTTAAGTTTTAATATCAGTTGTTTTTAGTTTATTACACACATGATATATGAGTTTGTTAATTGATCGACATGATTATTTGTTTATGATAGCGCGCTGAAGGCGAGTAGCATAAGTTGCGCCAACGGGAGAAGTAGGACTTCTAAGGCTAAAGCAAATCCTGTATGGAACATCCTCAAGGTTTGGTAGTTTATTTATCAAATAATTAATATTATAATTACTAATTTATGTGTATATTCAACTGACGTTGAAATTAATTTTGTTGGTAGTCTCGATTTCAAACTGACAGTTGGTCGTGCGGCTATTATGTGATGCTTCATATGCTGAACATAGTCTCCGCATCTATTACAGATGGATGGAAGAAGGTAATATTTAAACAACTTTTTAAATTATATATTATAGTTTTGAAGATGACTTGCATTGATGTTATTGTTATTATTTGAACGTGTCTAGGCATTTATCGACCAATCGCCTATTGAAAAAGATGAGTTAAGAGACTTGAGGATGCGCTTCGCTGAATTCTTCTTCAAGTATGCAGCTGAAAAAGGAATTGACAACATACCTCCGCACTATTTAGATAAATAGTTTTTTTGTTAGACTTTAGAAACTAATTAATAACATGTATATATATATATATATCCTTAGATAGTTTTGTTTTTTAGACATTGGAACTAAAATTTATTTTTATATATACATGGGTTTTGGTTTTAAGTCCCCCCATTGTTCAATTTTCCTTTGCAATTCTGTAATGTGTGTGATATTCTGTGTTACTGGGACTGAATGCAGGGATAGCTCAGGGGAGTGATATTTTAAAACTGAATTTAAAAAAAAAACATAATAACGTCAGTTGTATCAAACAACTGACGTTAATAGTATTTTATAAAATATACAGTACACTATTAACGCCAGTTGTTTATTACAACTGATGTTAAAATTAAACCTTTAACGTCAGTTCTTTATAACAACTGACGTTAGTTTTAACAAAATCAACGTCCGTTGTATTAAAGAACTGACGTTAATAGTTTTAGTTTAACGTCAGTTGTTTAAAAAACCGACGTTAATTTTTACAAAATTAACGTCGGTTTTGTTAAGGAACTGACGTTAATAGTTTTATATTTAACGTCAGTTCTCAACTGACGTTAAAATATTAACTATTAACGTCAACTGTATTTACGTCAGTCAGTATTCTGACGTAAAAAATCAATTTTAACTAACGTAAAAAGCACTTATTGCACTAGTGTCTCGTGCAATATTCGATCGATGATCCCAATTCAAGTTCTAAAATGCGAATTGCCTCCTAAGCCTCATCACGTTTAACTAGTCAATCACGCATGCATATGATCAACGCAATCAAATCAGAATTGGAAAACATTAATTGAAAGAAGGGAGAAAGACATACATCACATTGAATCCTACACCGCCATAGGTGGTTTCATTGATCCCCCAGACGAGGGGATTAGTTCCTCATGCCCGTAAAGACAGACAAGCAATCGGACCTAATGACCATAGTAAAATAAGAAAAAGAAAAGAGGAGACGCAGCTCCAAAGAGACAAGAATTCGGCACAAAACGCTCCAAACAGTGGAGTATCAAAAGCTTTAAGCCCTCTCTCAATCTGCCCTAAAACAGAAATATATAGAGTTCTGATTCTGCGCGCGCTCGCGAGGCGAACAGCCTCTCGCGAGGTGAATATTAAAAATGGCGCGCTTTCAAATTGGACTCTCGCGAGGCGAGAGTATGTTCGCGAGGCGAGTCTTCAAACTTTAATCTGTCACAGCCGTGACCTTCATCACGGCCAGGCCGTGATGGTCTCTGTCTTCCAGGGTCTTCAGGCTCTCGCGAGGCGAGCAGCCTCTCGCTTGGCGAGACAGAATTGATGACTGTTGCTGCTTTGCTGATCTTCAGGCTCGGGAGGCGAGCATCCACTCGCGGGGCGAGTATCTCCAGAATGGCAATTTCCACTGTTTCTTGACTTTCCTTGACTCTCGGAGCTTCACTTCTAACCTGAAACAATAAAGAGAAACAAAAAGCATAATTATATTCAAAATAGACTAAAAACTACGAAAATTTCCTAGAACGAGTCAAAGTCTAACTTAGGAACCAAATTTGGGCGAAAACGAGATTGAACTCGAATAATTAGCACAGAAACCACAGTCCATCTAGTTATAAAACTAGATAAGCCAGAGGCTTATCAAAACACCCCAAACTTAAACCTTGCTTGTCCCCAAGCAAGCTAAAACTCAAAAAGAACTCAAGACTTGGCAAGCCTAAAGGAATCAATCAATCTTCGCACAAATTTCATGCAATCTTAACAAACAGTTTTTCCTTCAATGAATTCCCCCCTTGTATCAATGTAATCCCCACATTCATTTACTTTAAACAATTGAGAACTTCATCATTCATGCATTCATTAATCTAGATTGAGGATCAAGGTTACACACAAAAGGAAGATCACCAATTTCAAACAATTGCCTTCCTCACAAGGGTATGTAAAATTTCACTCATTCGCTCAAATTCGTCTAGGCTATCAACTTTTCACTCAATTTCACATATCAAGAGCACTTCCCATGGATTTGATTTTCATCTCAAAAATGGTTCCCACGAAAACATGCATGCAACATCAGAAGGTCATATAAAGGTTGTAATGGGGCCTGGCTGAGGGTAGGATATTCAAGGATACTAGGCTTAAGTCCCTAGGAACTAAGAGAGCATGAGCATTTGACATATCTTCCACTCAAATTCCTTTTTCCATTTTTCTTTTTGCCTCGGGTGACTACAGCCTTTTCCTTGCTAATTTTTTTTGTTTTGCCCTTTTTATTTTGGCAAATTTTTTTTTTGCCTTGGGTTTCAACATCTATTTTTCTTTTTCTCACCCCAATATGACACATCACCCTGTAGCCACCCCAAACTTAGTTTCTCACAACCCTTCTCTTGCTAAGTGTCCATGCTCTCCTAATCCTAAGATTGGGTTAACATGGTTTTTTCCAGATTTTGGCTTATAGTATAGGGTCATCAAGAAACAATAGACTAATTAGGCTCAATGTGGCTAACTAGGGAACATGCATTAGGGATGGTTCTTTTTAGGCCAAGTAGTTATTTCAAAGAAAATTGCCTAAATCATTTGATGCAACACATAAACATGCAAACCATGAAGAGATTCAAGCAAATCCGGGAAAGTGCAACTTGAAAGTGATCCACACAATCAAAAACAAAGTTGGAGGCTCAAATTCCTCACGTGGACATTTTTTTTGCAAATTGTTTGACCGAGATACAATTCCTAGTGTGTGCAACCCCTCACCCCAAAACTTGTCATAAATCAAGCAATCACAATAAAGTTCCTCAAAGTTCAATTTTCAATTTTTCCCATGGGGATCAACTTTTCTATTTTCAGAACCTAGGGGGAAATCATCAATGGTCAAAATAATTCATGCAATCAATCTATGCTAAATTTAATTAAAATCCAACAAGCTTGCCGACACACATTCATACACAAACTCTTGATCTTCTCAAATTATTCAAGAGCGACAAACAAAAACAAAAACAAAAACAAAGAGTGAGGAAAGGAGAGGGTGCTCCCTGATCAAGTTTCTATGGTTGCATCCTCATCCAATTGGTCTCACGGGCTCCCTTCTGTTGCATAGCATCCTGGAAGAACTCCTGCAAATTAAAACCTTAATTGCATATTCGCGAGGCGAGAGATCACTCGCAAGGCGAATCTGGAAAAATTGTTTTCACAACTTCCAGAATCCCGAGGCGAGTAGTATCTCGTGAGGCGAATATGGAATTCCAAGATGACAGAAACTAAAAATAAAGGATACCTAGCTTGGGTTGCCTCCCAATAAGCGTTTCTTTAACGTCACTAGCTTGACTTATTAAGAAGCATCCACCTGGATCCCATAGCCTGTAGCGTAAAGGCCAAGAGATGCTCATCATGTGAGATCCTCCACCCGGATCCCATGGTTTGTGAAGTGGCAATTGCAGAAGCAATACGACTCTATCCACAATTCCACCTAGCCTGAGTGTGAAAACTCCATTGACCTATGCAATTATGAACTCACTTCCTCTCGGGTTAAATGGTGTTTTCACGAGGAAGTGTGTCAGACAAGTGGGAGGGACTAACTTACCAGTGTCCACACATGCATGCAAGCCAACATATTTATTTAATGCAGCAAAATCAGATTGCTCAGCAAGCATGGTGGAGTCCACTACCACTTTATCTTCATTTTGAACTCTACCCCCTTGCTCCGGTGCCTTGTCACTTGTCAACTCCTCTTTCTCCGGTTCCTCTTCCTCAACATGTGGTAGTTCTTCCTCAACTTCCTGAGAACTAGTTGCATCCCTGTTAGATCCCAACACCCCACTGCTTCTAGTTGTTATGGCATCGCATTGGTTCTTAGGGTTGTTCTCGGTATCACCTGGGAAAGTGCCTGGGAGACGCTCATTTAGTTGCTTTGCGAGCTGAGCAACCTGTGTCTCTAGATTCTGAATTGTCGCCCCTGTATGAGCTGCCAACTTATCAATGGATGTGCTTGTATAGATTGCCAACTTCTCAATTGCCGCATTCGCCTTCTAAAGTCTCAAATCCCAAGGTTGTCTTCCACCATCCTGTTGAGGTTGTTGTTGCCAATTCTGTTGAGGTTGTGGTTGCCCGGCTAGATCACCGCCAGCATTACTCCAAGCGAAACCCGGATGGTCTCTCCTCACATAACCCCTATACTGATTCTGACTCTGATAGTTGTTCTGGGGCACGCTGTCATAGAAATTATGGCATGAGTCCACATATTCTTGAGAGAAGTAGAACGGACATCTCTGAGTGTCATGGTCTCCATTACAATTTTCGCAACCCGGAAGCATTCCCTCGTGTACCTCGCATACAAAACAAGGCAAGACCAAGTGGAATCAAAGAAGTAGAGAGTGAATAAAAGAAAATAAAAATAAAAATAAAAATAACTTAACCAAATAATCAAACTTCCCTAAAAATTAGGAAATTTGGTTGTGCCAATCCCCGGCAACGGCGCCAAAAACTTGTTGAGTCATCGGCAAGTGTACCGGGTCGTCGCAAGTAATAAAATAAACACGGTAAGAATTTACCGAGGTAGAACACAAGGATTGGGCTACCAATTCGACTAATTCGCGAGAAGTTCGATACGTTGGTCAAGTAACAGAGAGTGGTTGAGATTGGAGAGAAAATAGGATCGAAATTTAATTAACAAATCTAATAAAACTACGGTATTAAAATCAGAATTTAAAATATCTAAGGTCTCAAATCCACCTACCCAATCATGCATAGTACCCAAGTGATGATGATTCTTTCCTAAGTTCAATTACAATGTCAACTAGGACCCCCAAACTCTCCTATATCCATTGTCGTGCTCAATAGGACGTATTTGATGATTAAGTTAATTACTTACTAGGTCTCATAACCCTAATCATCAAACTCTATTAATACTTGTTCCCTATAAGGTTGCACCGATCTCCTACTCACTCTCGTGCAATATTCGATCGATGATCCCAATTCAAGTTCTAAAACGCGAATTGCCTCCTAAGCCTCATCACGTTTAACTAGTCAATCACGCATGCATATGATCAACGCAATCAAATCAGAATTGGAAAACATTAATTGAAATAAGGGAGAAAGACATACATCACATCGAATCCTACACCGCCATGGGTGGTTTCATTGATCCCCCAAACGAGGGGATTAGTTCCTCATGCCCGTAAAGACAGACAATCAATCGGACCTAACGACCATAGTAAAATAAGAAAAAGAAAAGAGGAGACGCAGCTCCAAAGAGATAAGAATTCGGCACAAAACGCTCCAAACAGTGGAGTATCAAAAGCTTTAAGCCCTCTCTCAATCTGCCCTAAAACAGCAATATATAGAGTTCTGATTCTGCCCGCGCTCGTGAGGCGAACAGCCTCTCGCGAGGCGAATATTAAAAATGGCACGCTTTCAAATTGGACTCTCGTGAGGCGAGAGTATGTTCGCGAGGCGAGTCTTCAAACTTTAATCTGTCACAGTCGTGACATTCATCACGGCTAGGCCGTGATGGTCTCTGTCTTCCAGGGTCTTCAGGCTCTCGCGAGGCGAGCAGCCTCTCGCGTGGCGAGACAGAATTGATGACTGTTGCTGCTTTGCTGATCTTCAGGCTCCCGAGGCGAGCATCCACTCGCGGGGCGAGTATCTCCAGAATGGCAATTTCCACTGTTTCTTGACTTTCCTTGACTCTCGGAGCTTCACTTCTAACTTGAAACAATAAAAAGAAACAAAAAGCGTAATTCTATTCAAAATAGACTAAAAACTACGAAAATTTCCTAGACCGAGTCAAAGTCTAACTTAGGAACAAAACAAGGACAAATTTGGGCGAAAACGAGATTGAACTCGAATAATTAGCACAGAAACCACAGTCCATCTAGTTATAAAACTAGATAAGCCAGAGGCTTACCAGCACCCGCGTGTTACAGTTATCAAACCAGGCAGATCATACACCATACAATAATGATTACTCGACCACTAGTAGGGTTTGGGTCGCCCTACACTATTATTATAATATATACTACTTATCCATTCTGACGACAAGTTGATTCTTTCTCCCACCTGAGCTTATCACCAGAATCACGAAAATGAAACTCCTCGATACCACACCATAAGTTATCAGTAAACCTTGGACTGAAGAAAAATGAAAGAGAAATGATCAAATTTGCAAGAACAACAGTGGAGGTTTTAGTGTTTTTGTGAGTAAAATAGCTTAGAATGAAAATGGATATTTTTGCTAAGTGTGGGGGAAAGGGGAAGCCGTGCATGTTGAGGGAGTGAGGGGGTAGTTTGGTCCAAAACACTTAAGGGCAAACTTGGAATTACATAGAAAGTCCAAGGGCGAATAAGTCTTTTCACTTATAATAAATATCTAGATATTATTTTTGTCATGATTACCTATGACATCAAGCATGACCACATCCGCCATGAGTCATCATGTATGACTCGTTGTCCCTATCTCTTGGCAGTTCTCTGCAGTTCCGTATTCGGCTCCGTCGTTTTCCCGACTTAGGTTTTACGCATTTTCTTTAAAAGTTCGCCGGTAAACATTTTTACTACCGGTAATACAGTGTAGCTAAAAAGCAGGGTGTTACTGTGGTCCTGCTGATTGTGTGCCCTCAGTAACACACACCGAGCCAGTATACGTGGCGTTGCGGGCTCTCGGATTAATAACCCACGCGCTTCCATCATCCGTATTATCAAACATCAGGGATAAAATCCCCGAATATGATAGGTCCCCCAATGGTTCATCTATACTCGAATATAAAATACCACAGTAGAAACCCAACAGGAATAATACAAGGGTGAGATACCGAAAAATGACTTTTATCATGATAACTACATACGCGACACACAAATAACAGCATATACATATTTATACAGCACATAAATTCTCAAAATTATCATAATATTTTAAACAATGGGATTCATACCTGACATTCATCGCAATTTGTAAATAATGCATGACACGTCAATGTCCACCATCTATTTTTGATATTTATTCTTCGAAGATCCTAACTTCCCTTGTCGAGCAGAATAGACCGCAATAGTCCCCATACCACAATTGCTTCGTGTTAGGTCGGCCTCTCAAATTAGGTCTGATCCCTAATTGTTCAAGGGTATCACGCCTCACCTAAATAATATTAAATAATTCCCTACTAAGTACATCTGTGAGGGGTAACCAAGTTCCACATCCCAAGATTGCAAAGCCCCGGGTATTCTGCGGATTTCGAGCCCGGATGTCCCTAAAGACCCAAAGACACCTCTTTGGTTTGTAACTATCCAATTTGTCAATCCACCCTTTGTGGATTGTAGCTCGATAACATAATGGCACGTCTGCCACAACGGCACATCTACCAGACTATGCATGTAAACCAGTTGTTTTTCGTCGCTTTTCTTTTTCGTTCGTTCTTTCCTTGTCAAGGCTCAAAGCTCACGACTACCTTTACTCAGGTATTAAACCCATTATATTACCAACATAGGATTTTTAAATCCGCTACCACAATTTCTTTCTCATAGGAACACTAACCCGACATCTCGGTCATCCAGGTCCTTACCTTTTTCCTCAATTTTCAACAGGAACACTAGCCCGATGTCTCGGTCATCTAGGTCCTTATCTCTTTCCACATCTTTTCAAAATAGTTTTCGATCTATGAAATAACAAATACCAAAAACAAAACTTCGAAACTTATCCAAGTTTATTAGACATATTTTCGCTGATTTAAAACCTTTTTGCAGAAAATTGTTTTCCGTCGAAATTCGTTTATAAAACGTCAAATCGCAAAAAAAATCATTTTCTTTAGAAATCCATTTTCTTTTGAAATTACTTTTGTGAAAAACATCAAATCCTTGAAAATCATTTCTAATACATTTCTATCCAAAATAATAAAACTAATTCTCATAGTTTCACCGTAAAACAATTTTCTAAATTATTTTTCATTTATAATAAAATCATTTATAAATCAAATGGCCTTTTCTTTTCCAAAAACTTTTTCACCATCACATTAAGATATTTTTGAAATTTAATTTCTTTTAATTAATTTTTATTTTCTTTTTGAGTTCATTTTAGAAAAATTATCGTAACTGAAAATTTTGCACAATTTCGTCCTCACTATCACTCATTGATTTATTGTTTAACCGAAAAATCATTAAATATTTTTATTTTAAGAATTTCCTTCCACTTACATAAATCCAAATATTTAATTTTCTCCTCAAGTTTTTTAAAGCGTTATGCTTAATGATAATTGAGCATTGATCACTGTCAGGCTTTCAGTCAATCAATCATCCAACAATTTATTCATACATACAGATACCCATATATCACAGTTATAACATGCTTTCACAGATAAAGTTAAAATCAGATAAACAATTATATAACAATTAAATTTAATATCACATATTACTACGAATAATTTACACACGATAGACAAATAGCATATAGCTATCAAAACTCCTCAGGTAAGCTCCCCTTACCTTAGAAATTTCGAATTTCTTCTTGAAAGTAACCTCTTGGATTTTTGTTTCCCTCTTACTAATCAACACACCAAACTATCAACCAATCATTCACAACAAATTAGAATACAAGTTAAAAAAATGAAACAAAACTTATCTAACCCTCTTGGTTAGGGTTCCACCAAATTGAAAAAAAAATGGCTAGGGATCTTTAAAATTTTCAAGCTCTTGGATCTAAGATCCTAGAGTATTAGAGAGTTAAGACAAATTTTCATACTTCAAAAATTCTCATGCTATGATTTTCTAGGATTATTTGAAGAAAATCCATGAAAAAGGAAATATGATGAACTTGACATGAATGAATGGAAATAATTGATGAGAAGTGTAACCATGATCATAAGTAATGAGGATTTACCTCTAGATGATGAAAGAAATGAAGAAATTTGATCAAAGCTTCAAGTTTTTCAACAATGGAAATCTAGAGTTTTTGTGAGAGAAATGGATATGAAGAAACTTGATGAAGTGAAAAGGAAATGACTAAGTGCTTGTATGGAGAGGGTGCCATGTAGTATGGGGGTATTTTGGTCACAAATTGTTGGGACAAAGTTGGAAACACAAGGAAAGTTCAAGGGCAATTTAGACATTTCCCATAATGTCATCATTACATGGTGAATCATAACCATGACTCACCATGGTGACTCATTTTACATGAGTCATCCAGCTCCGTCGTTTTCCCGATTTAGGTTTTTTCTCTGTTTTCTTCGAAAATTTACCCGAATAAAATATAACATTTTATTTTTGAGCGACAATTTTCAAAATAGCCTATATCGTTGAAAATGTGATATAAATCTAATTTGTTTCGTTCTCAGGTCAAAATTTGGTTTTCTGATCAATAAAATTTTAGTGTTAGTGAAAACGCAGATTGAGTCTCGTCTGAATTTTAAACCCAAATTTTAACCGTAACCTTCTACAATAAAGTAGAGTCTAAATATGATTTTGTTTTAAACAAAATCATTTTCTAGGTGTCGGATAAAAATATAAACAGATATAATCCTACCGATATTGAAAAACAATAAAAACGGGGTGTTACAATGTTCTTTAGAAAAGGGAAGATCCTTCCACACATACCTGCTTCAAGTACACTCTCATGAAAACATTACTCAGGTAAGAAAGGTAAGGTTTGTCATCATAAAAAAGGGGAGTGTGTAATTATATATATTTGATTATGTTTTGATGATTGTCAAATACTAAACATGAGCATGCAGGACAAAAAGAAAAAATATAATTTACAAGAATGCAGGTACTCAAAGGATAGCAAAGCAAGACACAAATAAGCTTGTAGTATCAAGTTTCAAGCATCAAGACCTCAAGCAAGATTGGGTAAATATATTAGGTCTTAGATGTATTGTAAGGGTATGATGACTAAACTCAATTTGGCTCATTTAATGATTTTATCTAAAATACTACACTTTTGGGTAAAATGTTTTTTAATCAATTATAATTGAATTGAAAAATGTTTTTCTAAATTGATTTCAAATTAAAAATAAAAACTTATATAAATTATTATAATAATATTTTTTTAAAAAAAGTATATTAAATTAAATTTTGATCTATTAAGATATACTTTTAAAACGTTGCACCGTATTCTTCAATTATCATTCCAACAATGTTTTTTAACACAAAATGGGTACATCATATGGTGTTCTCATTGATTTTTTATGTATTTTGAAAATACGTGTATTTAAAGATGATAAAAAATAAGTAAGAAATAAAAATAAATATATACGATATCACATACGATATCTATACTTATGTGTATCATTAAGTTGGATTATACTATATACATTGCAAATCTCAACTCATTAATTTTCAAAGCTTTTCACGATGCATACTTTTTGAATTCAAATCATTGACTATTTATATATATTTTGGAAATTACTTTTTTCAATTACACCGATTGACAAATCAATGTTTATGGAATTCAATTTTAAATCATTACACCAATTAACACAAAGTATTTATATCAATTGATTGACTTAAAATCTATTTATCTACTTATTAAACGAGCCGTGCTATTTGAACACGGTTTTCGCGACATCGTATCGACACTTTTACAGTGGCATATATGTTGCGAGCCGTTGGATCTATAAATCACGTTGATCTGTCCATGAATTTAATTTATTAATTATGATTTTTATTAAATCTATTTTTCTATCATATTCCTCACAGTCACAATACTCACAGTGATATTCCATGTGTTTATTACATGTATCAGTGGCTTCATCTTTTAATTCTTGTATTAGTCTTTTTAATACATCTTGATTTGTTAAATCAAGCATACTTAATTTGTGAACAAATTTTTCTATAGTTTGGGGATTCATTAGTACTTATCTCTGATATCAGTTTGGTACCACTCTATAAAAATATATTTTATTTTTATATTCAGAGTAGTATTTATACATAATTTGGGTAGTTTTCGTGCATAATTTGAGTTACTAATAATTCATACCCGTAATTAATTATATCTTCATCTATTTCTGTTAATTCTTTAATTATTTGTCTTCGTTCTTCTTTGCAAAATGCTAACTGTACTCTTTGTACTACTTGTTTTAAATAAAGTTCTTCTTGCCAGTGTTGGTGTTTTAATTTGTTAATTATTATTTGTTTACAATCTTTGGGTATATTCATAGACAATATACTTAATATTTCCCTATCCATTTAATCATCTAATAAGTCCCAATCTTCATATATGTCAGAATCAGATAATCTATCATATTTAAAAGTCAAACCTATTTCTTCCATGTAATTCCATTCTAGTTCTAATGAAATATGTGCTAAGTAATAATCTTCTTGTCTATACTGGGCTTTTATTTTTTCAATTATTAGTTGCTTACAATCAATAGGCAAATCCATTACTAAAACATTTATTATTTGTTTTTCGATTTGTTCATCAAATTCAGAATATATTTCCATTGTTTTATTCGATATCTTCAAAAGGTGGTGCTGTTATTTTAAAATAACTAGATGATATATGAGTTCTTGTTGATATCATTTTTTTCTATTTTTTCTAATTTTTCTATTATTTGTTTTTTATGTTCTTCTCTTTTATTTCTTATATTAATAAGTTCTTTCTCTTTCTCTATAATATATCTTTCTATTTGTTTTCGATTTTTATCTTCTTTATCCTTTTTAAGATGATTATCATAGATATTCATGAATTCTTTTATATTTCTTTTATCTTGATTTATTTTATTATAAGAGTTTTCATAAATATTTCTTAATTCCTTTTCTTTATTCATATCCTATTCCTTAAATATTGTGCTAAATCTCTTACTTGGTTTGACAATTTATTTATATTTTCGTCTTCCTTATTATTTTCTGTTTTAGGGAAAGTAATTGGTTTAGGGATCTGTCTAAAACTTAGTGATTTTGGATTTCTTATTGAAATTCCTAGTTCAGTTAATTCATTTCTTTTAGGATAGTAGATTTTTCCTATTTCTTCAAAAAGTCTTGGTATATCTATTCTATTATTATTTCTGAAAGTAATACTATGATGACAATTTGTTAGTGCATAATTAACACAATAAGTAATTGAGAAGATTTTGTCTCCTGGTCTCATCAAATTATTTCTTAAAAATCTATGTTCCATAGTTAAAGATTGATCTAATCTTTGAGTATCTAATGGTATTCCAATATTTGGATGTATTTCGAATTTTAGCTTAACATAAGTCAAATTTTCTTCGATTACTCCTAGTATTTTATCTTTGGCATCTGTTATTCTATCATCTTTTAAAATTAATTCTGTTGGTGAATCTATTACTTCTTGAAAAGTTGCTTTAATTAGAACTTGTATAGCTCCTATATGAATATAACCGATCTTCTTTCTATGTGCTTCTTTCTTTAAACTTCTTTTTAGATCTATTAATTTCTTTTTGTTTAATAGTTGGATACAAGTGTTACCTTGTGTTTCAGATATATCTATTGGAGTTTCATTAATTATCTTTCCATAGTATATTATATTTTCTTTCTGATTAAATCGTTTCATTATTCCTCCTAGTTTCTTCATGTTTGCATCCTTAGTCAGATTTAAATCTTCTTTCTGGATTTTTTGAAATAGTTTTGGATCTATTAAAATACTTCCTTCATAATTTCCATCTTCTTCAGTAATTTGTATATGTTCGACATCAGTATTATCAATCTTTTCTCTTTCTATTTCAGACATGATTAATTTCTAGTAAGAACTGAATGAAATAGGTGATGAGTCATACCTGATTTAGTGTTCTTTGAAATTGTTTATGGGTTCCTTGGTCCACCGCTGCTTCCGTTTAGTTTAGTTGATTACAACGAGTAATTGAAAGTAATGAAATTAATGAAGTAGAGAAATATATGAAAGTAGTGTTTATTTATGATCAGTAGTGAAGTACATAGAACTTGTTTGAATCCACTCTCAAGGATTCGGACTAGCAAAGCTAGAAAACTCTTCAAAGAGAAGAGAGGTGAGAATTGAAATTCTTTTTCATGTTCTGATTTGCCTCAGTATAAGAGGGCTTATTTATACACTCGAGAGGGCTAGGTAATTTACAAGAAAGTCCCTACATTATTACAATCTATCAGACTCTTAATAATTCATGCTGGCGTCAGTGCTTACGTCATTCTTCAATAATTGCTTCATCCGAGTCTTTATCTTCTTGCCGACAGTCTTTTTTCTCCACGCATCTTTCACACGCGTGATTCCCGTTTTCTTTAATCATTGAGCACAGCGAGTTGAGGACAGCTGGCTGATAATTCATTGACAATCCTTGGAGTGTGTAGAAAGGTAGTTCAAAGTTCGTTAGTAGTGCCAAGTCCCTTTCTCTAATCAATCTTCCGCTAGTCTTGCTAAGAAGCAAAGTATGTGGTCCTTTGTACATTGCTTTGATAAAGGAATCTTTCCCAATAATTTGACATTGAGTAAAAATACTCACCAGTTGGTTAGCTAGAATTGTGACAATCTTTTCTTCAACATAATCTTCTCCAGTCGGTTCGTCTCTCATGGAAAAGCTATTATTTCTTACTCCAATGAAGATTAAGTTCTTTGATGGTTGCTTGGTCCAAGTCTCTTGTCTTTCTTTCCCTATTTTTAGCAAGCCTATAAATAGATTTCTCACCATCTTTGGTGCCTAAGGATTGGTACAACCCGTCAAAAGCTTTAGTTCTAGCTTCGCTCACTGCCTTTTTGGTCTCTTTTTTGGCCACCTTATAATTTTCCCAATTTTCAGCATTTCTACATAAAGACCAAGCTTTAAAACATTCCCTTTTAACCCGAACCTTAGCTTGCACACTTTCATCCCACCACCAGGATTCTTTACCCTTAGGTCCGAATCCTCTTGATTCACCAAGCGTCTCTATAGCTACCTTCCTAATCCCTTTGGCCATCTTGTCCCACATATCATTTGCACTTCCGTTTGCCTCCCAAAACCCTCCCTCCAAAACATTGTGTTGGAAGATCCTTTGTTTTTCACCCTTCAGTTGCCACCACTTGATCCTTGAAACCTTTTCGTGGCCTCTTCTCTTCACACTCCTTTTAACTCTTACATCCATGACCAAGACTCTATGTTGGGTAGTCAAGCTCTCTCCAGGTATGACTTTACAGTCCAAACAAATCTTTCTATCCGATCTCCTAATAAGAAAGAAATCTATTTGAGAGCTTGTCACCCCACTTTTGCACGTGATAAGATGCTCCTCACGTTTCCTAAAACACGTGATGATTCGTTGATACTGCAACAGGATGGGATTCAAGGTGCTATCATGCACTACAAGAGGTCCTTCAATGAAAGAGGCACCATCTTGAATATGTACATCTAATGCATTTTTTATTTTTTGGAAATAATGAAACTATTTACCTATATAGTGTAAGAGACTGTAAAAGGGAACAATTTTGTTCCATTGGATTCTCCAACAAAAGTATCATATCATCTACTTCAAGACAAGGCATTTCAAATCAATTTTTTTTTACAATAAACAACTCATTTGATAATGTTAATATACACTCTACAACTGATGGTGAACAGACATGAAAAGAAGGAGAACAAGAGGTCAGGCTTAACAAGTACTCTTACTGCTGTCTACATTATGACCAGGTCCATCTCTTCTTATTGATGTATTTCCATTCCATATAATATTTGGGGATCTGAGTTATTTTAGATACAATGCTTTTCAGGCATTGGATGCAGCACTTTCAAACTAATTTTAGATACTATGCACAACTTGGCAAGCTCCATCTATTGATGAAAAAGTCATGCCTAATAAAGCTAGGAATAAGATTCCACCAAGAGTAACATTTAGAGGTCACTCCATAAGCAGCAAGTTTATCAGCACAGTGATTTCCTTCTCGGAAGACATGTGAGATCCTAAAGTTCACGTTCTTAGTCAGCATTAGGCAGTTCTTCCATTTAGTTATAGCTTTCCATGGAACAATGTCTAGACGGAAAAGGCTTGAACCTCAAGTAATGAATCACATTCTAGTCGGAGACTCAACCAACCCCTTCTCCAAGTGTTTAAATTGCGGCTACAGAAGACATGAAAAGCATAAAAAATGCCATAGTAATCCCAGAAGCATCCTAGGACAGCACCACTCTTGTCCTTGAATATTGCACCTCCACTGAAGGACCCGGGCTCCCTAAAGCTGAGCCATCTGTATGGGCCTTGATCCAGCCACACGAGAGGAGGAATCCAAGAAACTGGAATAACTTTTGGAACTTTACCAAGATGAGCAGAGACCTTAAAAGAGCCAAGAATTTGACTTTCAATACTTGAGGAGAATGAGTGACTCTTTGACAACTTTCGATCAGAGAGAAGCTGAGGCAATAACCATGTTGATAGTTGCACGAATGGAGATCTTTTTATTATCAAACTTGATCTGTTTCTACCGAACCGGATGGTCCAGATGATGTTAATTATGGCTGCTGCTATAACATCTTTCACCTGCTTACTCCAATTCATTTCACAGATGCCTAGAATTCAGGATCAGGTGATTGAATTCATATTGCAGTTGATTACTGAACCAAGCCAGCTCCAGAGGCTTCTAGCATAGCTGCAATGAAAGAAAATATGCTCCATGGATTCCTGATTTTGGTAGCAGAAACAACATACTGAGACAGTTGTACACCCTCTCTTTTGGAGCTCATCCTCAGTAGGCAGCCTCCCATATAGTAATCTCCAAGCAACCAAAGACTTGGATGGGGGAATAAACTTGTTCCAAATGATATTGTGCCTATCTAAATGAGGTTTAGGAGGATTGAAATATAGGTAAGCATCTTTGAAGGATAGATTACCCGAATTGGACTCCCTCCATATCAGTTTATATTTTTCTGAGTAAGTTGGAACAGGGACTTGAGCTAAATCAATTCCTGTGATCTCGAGAGCTTTTGCAGCAAGTCCTCGGGCATATTCCACTTTCCATCTTTAATAAAGTCAAGAATCTGAAGTAGCTAGAGAATTATGCATAAAATCTGGAATGTTCAAGATATCAACAATAGGTTTAGAGAGCCAATTATGCAAACAGAAGTTCACATCCTTGCCATCTCCAATTAACCAGATTGAGTTAGAGAGTGCGGTGGTTACAAGACTCTTGATTCCTGGCCAGATCAAGACTTTATATATCCGGTAGAAGGTTAACCATGCTGCAAGAATCTACCCCTTAAGAAAATGGCCCTGTCCTTGTCTGCAGTGATCATATTCCAAGACAATGTCAACAAGGCAGCCTTGTTCAGGCATCCGAGGGACTTGATGCCAACTCCTCCTTCTTTAACAGGACAACTCATCTTACTCCAGGCCACAATAACCATTTTTCTGGTTAAGATGTCCCCGGACCAAATGAAGTTCCTAAGGCACCTGTCAAGATGTTTTAAAAGTTTGACAGGCCATGCATATACTTGAAAGTCAGAAAGCGACATACTATGGACTACGAGACTTTGTTAGCTCTACTCTCCCCATGATTGTGAAGCATTCCTTTCCATGAAGCAAGCTTGGATAAAATTCTGTCTCGCAATAGGTTGCAATTGAGCTCTAGAGGGTTTTCCTTTAAAAATAGGAACCCCTAGATAGTTGAAGGGGAAAGCGCCAGAGAGAAACCAAGAGAGGCTGAGATTTGAGCTCTTCTCCTAGGAGTGCGGTGAGAACCCATGTAGAACTTGCATTTGCCTAAGTTGATATGCTTTGTCCTGAAACTTTTCTATAATCACTTAGCAAACTCATCAATGCTTGCAAATTTCTTTTTGAGCCATTACGAGAAAACTAACATATCATCAGCATACATCACATGACTTGGAGATGAGAAGTTGTTAGGACCAGAGGCTGTCTTAAGTAAACCAGAATTGACGAATTGGGAAATGGCCCTGCTTAATACATCCTCTGCCAAACAAAAGAGGAGAGGGGAGAGGGGATCTCCTTGTCGACTCCCCTCTTGCAATTAAAGTAACCAACGACTCTACCATTAACAAGGAAGGAGAGCTTAGCTTAGCCGAGAATGATCTTTATCCAAGAACAAAATTTACTGCAGAAGCCAAAAGATTCTAGCACCTTGATAATAAAGCTCCAATCTAATGTATCAAATACTTTCTTGATGTCTAGTTTCAGAGCAAGATTGCCCCCAAAACACTTTGTGATCCAGGCATGTTAATAACCTCGAGGCAGGTGCGTATGCACTCCTGAATGTGTCTTTCCCCGACAAAACCTCTTTGCTTGAGTTGAAATGATCATTGGAGCAACAAGGGCAAGTCATGTCTGCTAGGACCTTTGTGATAATTTTGAACTGAAAATTAGCTAGGGCTATAGGCCTGAAATCCTCTATTCTATCTGCTCCTTTGAATTTGGGGATGAGAACCACAACATTAGCATTCAGGTTTGGCAACATCCAGCCTTGAGCAAAGAACTCGAGAGACTACTTTACAAACATAAGGGCCAATGATCTCCCAAAAGCTTTGGTAGAAGCATCCACCCAAAGGGCCTGGAGCCCCATCACCATTCATGTCAAAAACTGCATCCTTGATTTCCAAGTCTCAAGGCATTCTTGTCAAGTTGACATTATCTTCCCGAGAGATGGAGTTTGGAATCGCAGAGAGAGATCAGATCATTATCTTCACATTCATTCTCACGAAGCATACAATGAAGACTAGTAATCAAGCACATGATGCTCTATATCTGTTTGATCAATGAGAAGAGTATCATCCTTTCTAAGCATGGTCATTGATTTAGAAGCTTGATTGATTTTGGTCGATCTATGGAAATAGCTGGTGTTTTTGTCACCACTGCAATGCCAATTTATCCTAGCCTTTCCCTCCAAAATTCCTCCTCAAAACTCAAAGCCTGATGCAGTTCCACTTGGGCCAAAGCTTCTTGTTGGATGAGACTTTCCGAGGCACCTTGGATGTTGATGTCTTGCTGGATTCATCCCCTTTGCATCAATGGCATTTTTAACTCTCAGATCGATGTTCCCAAAAACATTAATATTCCAATCCTTCAAGGCAGCTTTAACATTTTCGAGCTTTGGAGAAAGTACATACATTGGGCAACCAAACACAGGATTGCTCCAAACTTCTTGGACTAGCCTTTTGCAATCATTATGACCAAGCCACATTTTATGAAACTTAAAAGAGGAAGGAAAGGTGCTGGAACCTTTGGTAAAATTGTGTATCTTATCTAAAAGTTTTTTCGCTGTATTTCTTTTATCAGTAATGTTTTCTAACAATATTCTCTCTTGGTCTGAAAATTGTTTCACTTGTTTCAACATTCTTCTTTTCATTGATCTCCAAGTTGGTTCCCTCCCTTTAATTCTTGGACAACAATAGCTATCACATATTATTTGTCTGTTGTCTAACATTAACTCTTTTCAATGGTCCAATATTAACAAAGCCGCGAAGTATGATGATAAGGTAAATGAAGCCACTAAGTTGAGAGGTTCAGTTAAATTGGATGAGCTACATGCTCATCATTCCCTATCTCTCAGAAATACCAAAGAGAAAATAAGTAGAACTCAAAGAGAGCGTAAAGCCATCCAATATCTCGAAAGTTCCAGCTAATTCCGCAGTGTACGAGACTTAGAGCTATTTCTACAATATTTTCAACCAGGAAAGTTCAAGCATATGCAAGGAGCAGTGTGTCATCCAGCGCAAGCAAAGCCTAAAATAATAAAGGTATTCAAGAGGCCTTTGCAGTTGTCAAGTCCTCACTTGATCCACATAGATTTGAAGGGGACAACGGTGGAGATAATTATGGACATCAATATTTGGCGATCAAAAGATTTGGAGAACCTACTTGCCTTCTATCTTTTAATGAATTTAAGAGGATACCATGATTTCTTTTCTCCTTTTTCTTTTTAATGGGAAAGAATGCCATGGATCTCATTGTCAAAGCATTTGAGCAAATTTGGTACGCCATGGCTCAACTCATTGTAAACATGTTAGATTATCCAATGCACATGTATAGTCTTGTAAGTACGCAACCCCCCTCTGGATCAACTTCATTTCTGAACTCTCAAGTTTCTAAATTGGTTATCTTCATATAATGTACACACCGAATCATTGACAAACTAAGATATGTTGTGACACAATGGAATCTGGTGTCAATAACTTGCTTCAGAGTTAAGCTATGGACTTTGGTAATAGTCTCCAGTTTATGAGCTATTCTCTAGCTAGATAGCCTGATGAGCAAGGACTGGGGACATTTGTCCGTACATTCCAATGCTTATGGTGTCAAGAAAAAACTGCAATATTCACCCAAAAAAAAAAAAGAGAAAAAGTGCAAAGAATAAAATTAAAAAACAAAAAAAAAAAGATAAAATCAAAATCAATAAGCATCATTGAATTCAACCATTTAAATTGACAATAGTAAAATAAAGCTCCTATTACCTTTCACTATTTCACAAATATTAATTTTTATTATCATTTCATTTATTGTTAATTTATTTCTAATTTAACAGTATAAAAAATTAAAGTAAAAAATGCCATCGCGCAACGCGCGGGTTACAATCTAGTTATATACTTAATTCTCTAACTGTAAAATATTTCTTTCTCACAGGTGGTCAATTGGTTGAGCTTAATTTGCTTGTCCCACTTTATGATACAACTTCTGGTGTTCTAAATAATATAAAATGGGTTGTGTTCACACGAAAATGAAGGAAGAACATTGAACAAAAATTGTCTTACACTCTGAAATAATTTGAGCCAATTTTTATGAGAATATCATCATACTTATAGGATTTCAATTTGTATTATCTGCACTATCTAGAGTGCTTTAAATTCTTCTACTCTGTGTGTCAACTCAGAAATAGGGTGTGGTATCCCTAGGTCGAGGGTGAGGTATCCTCTGATTAAAAGGTGAGGTATCCTTCTATCGTAAAGGGTGTGACATTCCTTTGGTGTGCGACTTTAGGCTCATAAGCGCGGGTGAGTTATCCCGGAGGCGCGAGGGAGAGTGCCAGAGGTCGTTGAGGCTCTTACACGTGGTGGGTGAGGTATCCCGGTAGGCGTGATTAGAGTGCTCTGTTTTGTACAAATGTTGCAAGCACCAGTTTATAAGCTTGTTTATTAGTGGAAGAAAATCCCACAGGTGGAGTGGGGACTGGACATAGGTCATCAGCGGTGGGTGACTGAACCATGATAAAATCCGGTTTGCAAGCTTTTCTTCCCTATCTCGTTTATATTATTCATCATTCATTAACTATTTTCATTGTACACGTTAAGTTTTAATTGAGGAAAACAATTTTGATAAATTAATTTAGAAAAATTTACAAACCCAATTCACCCCCTTCTTGCGTTATGGTTGCCACGACCGATACATTCTCTCTCTTTTTATGATGACAAATATTTTTTCTGATTTTATTGAACCAAAATAAATATAGACAATTGATACTTTTAGAGAAGTCTCAAATAATGTATATTCTTATTTTCAAACATAGACATATTATAATTATGGCTCCCCCTCATTTAATTCATCAGAGCAATTAAATCTATTAAGTCAATAATGTCTTAGGTTTATTTTTACTTCCTCCCCTTTTTGGCATCAATCAAAAAGATCAAACATATAAAACTATTTAGACAAAAAGATAAACACAAATAGCCAAAAGAGAATCACTTTCCATATCATAAAGAGTCATAAACATACAGTTACAAAATTGATAAATGATGTAAAGACATCATGGGCAGTACATTGCATGACTCTTGACACAAAAGAAACTAACTCCTAATATCTAAGAACTATGTCCTCCTTGGCTCTTGAAGAAGGCTTCCATCAATTTCTACATTGCAGCTTGTTGGGCTAACATAGTTGCTTGAAAAGAAGCTTGTTGTTCCAAGGCTTGATCTTGTTTCTGCATAACTGATTGTAGACAAGTAGCCATTTCATCTAGCCTTTGATGAGCAGTTGGGTTATGAGAAACAACAGGAGTGGTGGAGTCTGTTGTAGCTAGAGAAGTTGCAGGATTTGTTGGTGCAGATGGAGGAGGACTAGGAGGAGGGGTAGGAGGCATCTCTTCAACAACAATGTCATCCTCAGGTTGAGGATCCATAAAAACATTGGTTGAGAGCGTAGAGACAAAGTCAATATTGGGAAAGAAATTATCCAGAAACCACTGAATCCTTTCATGATGCAATGGAGACTCTATCTGAATTAACATGAACTTATAGGATTTCCTGATGAGGTTTATGGGGGTTACTGGTGTAGACTTGGGAAAATTTAAAATAAATAAGGGTAAGACAACAAAGAAAGGATGAAAGGTATAGATAGAGGGTGAGAAAGGGTAGAGAGCATAAGCAGGTCTACCATCTGTTGGAATTTCCTTCTTTTCTTCAACAAGAGCCCTGACCAAGAGCCACATCTAGGATAAGTATCTCCAACTTTCAGGTACTTAGAGGAGGTTGCAGTTGTAACTATCCTCTTTCTGAATTTTAGTTTCCTATCATTCAGCTTGATCAAACAATCTATCTACTCGCCATAGATGTAAACAACTTTCTGTTTCCCCTTCAATACCATTGAATCTGGCATGATCTTGATCACAGTAGAGGGCTTCATTATCAAAGGAGGGTTAGGCTTCCATTTTACAGAGAATTTCTTCTTCTCAGCCAATTGAACCATTTACCTTTCAACTTCCAGAGAGGCAATAATTGCCAGATCCTTGCTAAAAAGCATGAAAGATCTGCATTCACCAGTGACTTCAAAAGGAGTTGATCTTGAGGAAAGATGATAGCGAGGTAAGGAGAATTTTGTAAGGGAGTTGTGTCTGGTTTCAAAGAAGAGACCAAGGAAGATCTTTCTCAGAGGGATTTGACACTGATTTTTAACATAATCAGGCGTGGGTGATCTAGATGGTGGTGAGGTGGGTGAGTCAAAGATGTCAAAGTCATTTTGATGATCATCTTGGTAAGATTTAGAAGAGTGGGATGAGTGTGGTGTTGATGGTTCAGACATGTGAGTGTCAGGTTCAAACATGTGAGTTTCTGGTTCAAAAACAGGTGATGTTGGCGGTGTGAGAGCTTTTTGTGGTGAGGGAGATGTAGTTTCAGGTGGAGGTGAAGGTGTTTTGTTTTTAGGTGGTGGTGATGGTGTTCTGATTTTGGTAGGTGGAGGGGTTGGCAGTTTGGTTTGAGAGGGTGATGAGGGTGGTGTTTCCTGCAATACCAATTTTCTCTTGATCCTATATGATTGTCTAAGAGGCTTAGCAGCCTTCCTCTTAGTTGTTGTTGTTCTCTTCTTCTTGGGGATCACAGTCTCATCACTTTGAGACTCCCCCTCAGCCTGACCAACATTCTCAGATACTCTCTTCCTTTTGGTAGGTAGTTTATGAGGACTGGTAAAAGTGGTAGCAGAGGCAGTAGCAGTAGCAGTAGTAGTACCATCATCAGCTTGTTGAGGTTCTTCCACAACAGGTTCCTCAAAAGGTGTCAACTGCACCTTCATTAGTGACAGTCTTGGTAGTGATCTCTGTGCAGAGATTCACACTAAAGGCAGTTTGCAAATCCATTAAAGTATTTGCCCTAAATACTCTAGTCACTAACATACCATAGGGATAGCCCTTCCTTTTCCCTTTAGCGGCTTTCTCCATATGCCTAAAAATGAGATCAATGATATCTATCTTAATCTTTTGGACAAGATGATAGATAGCAAATTTCTCGATTTTACTCACATGGTCTCTAGACCCAGTCCTAGGAATTACACAGTTAATAATGTGGACATGAAGAAACCTTGCCTTAGCAGTCAGATACTTGGAGTCTAGGTCTTCTGGTTGAGGGACTCCATAAATGGCAATGTTGACCGTTTCTTCACCTATGGAGTTCATCTAGTCAACAGCAAATCCATCACCTTCCATTGGGAATTTGATCACTTCAGCAAGCGACTCGTGGGTAATGATGACATGGTCATCCCCAACATCCCCATATATCATTGCAGTGAGGTTGTCCTTGGTGATCTTAGCACTTCTCCAGAAAGCCCTAACCAGAGAAGGATAAACAACTTCTCTTAGTTTGAAGAACGATGTCCATCCAACAGCTTCAATCTCAGCAGAGACATCCATTCCTTTGATTTTGAGTTCCTCGAAGTTCAGAACTCTCCCTGGGTGAACCTTCTTCATTTCAGTCACAGACATGCATGCTTGTGCAGCAATGGTCTCGAGAAAACTCTTGGGTGCCATTGTTGTTCAGAAAAGAGGAAACTTTAGGGTTTGAAAAGAGAGATTTATGAGGTTGAAGACAAGGGGTTTTCAGAGAGAGAGAGAAAGCAAAGATTTCAGAATGCATAAGGTTTATGAATTGTTTTGGGTAGCTTTTAAGAGAAGAAAAGGGAATAATGAGTGCTTTTGCATTGGGAACAAGGAGAGAGGTTATGTCATAAAAGGCAATAAATTGGAAATGACAGTTGTGAAAAGACATAATGTTTTTGAGAAAAAGGAGGGAACTCTTGCAATGTACATGTGTCTCAGTCAGGGTTAGCGCCTTGTAAGTGCTTTTAGCCATGTCATTAAATGCTTGGCTAAAGTAGACGAGTGAAGCAGAAAATTTAGACAAGTAAATTTTCAGACGGATAAGCATACAATTATTCAGGCACGTTATGCACGTTAAGATTCCTTCTAATAAAAACAAATCTATCTTCACTTAAAGGTTTAGTAAAGATGTCAGCCTACTGATTTTCAGTGTTGACAAACTTAATTTCAAAAACTCCTTTTTGCACATAACCTCTAATAAAATGATGCTTTATCTCTATATGCTTTGCTCTAGAATGCTGAATGGGATTTTTAGACAAGTTAATAGCACTGGTATTATCACACCAAATAGGTATGTTATGCTCAAACATGGAATAACCCTCAAGTTGATATTTTACCCAAAGCAATTGTGAACAACAACTTGCTGCATATATATATTCAGCTTCAGCAGTTGAGAGAGCAATTGTGCTTTGCCTTTTGCTTGGCCAAGAGATCATGTTTGCTCCAATGAAGTGACACCCTCCACTGGTACTTTTTCTGTCAATTCTATCTCCAGCAAAATCAGCATCACAGAATCCAGCTGACCTAAAATCTTCATATTTCTTATACAACAGATCAAGGTTAGTGGTTCCAATAAGGTATCTAAAAATTATTTTAACAGCCCTACAATGCGATTCTTTAGGATCTAATTAAAATCTAGCGCATAGGCAAACACTGAACTGAATGTCAAGCCTGCTAGTAGTTAGATATAGTAGAGATCCAATAATACCTCGGTAGATAGTTTGATCTACCTTTTTACCTTCATCATCCTTATTTAGAACAACTGATGGATGCATAGGAGTACTCATAGGCTTTGAATTTTCTATCTTATATTTCTTTAGAAGTTCCTTAGTGTATTTTTGCTGATGGATGTAGATTTCATCACTCGTCTGTTTTATTTGCAGACCAAGAAAGAATCGGTGTCCCCTCCCTAGGTTTGATGATCTCATGGACCAGTTGATGGGCGCTTGCGTCTTTTCTAAGATAGATTTGAGGTCAGGGTACCATCAGATTTGGGTTAAGTCTGAGGACATCCCGAAGACAGTGTTCAGGACGCGATATGGTCACTATGAGTACTTGGTAATGCCCTTTGGCGTGACCAATGCTCCTGTGGTGTTCATGGATTACATGAATAAGACCTTTCACCCTTACTTGGATAAGTTTGTGGTAGTGTTCATAGATGACATCTTAGTGTACTCCAAGAGCAAGGAGGAACATGAGGAACACTTGAAGGTTGTCTTGTATACCCTTAAGGAAAAACAGTTGTACGCTAAGTTGTCTAAGTTTGAGTTCTGGTTAGAGGAAATGAGCTTCTTAGGACATGTCATCTCTAAGGGTGACATAGTAGTGGACCCAGCTAAAGTAGAGACGGTGCTCCACTGGGAAGCGCCAAAGTCTGTAACCGAGATTAGGAGTTTCTTGGGGTTAGCGGGGTATTATAGGCGGTTCATAGAAGGTTTATCTAAGATAACTCTACCCTTAACCCATCTCACCAAGAAGGGACAATTGTTTGTGTTGGACTCTAAGTGTGAAGAGAGTTTCCAAACCCTTAAGGATAGGTTGACATCAGCACCAGTGTTAGTTTTGCTAGATCCTAGTGAACCCTTCGTAGTTTACTGCGATGCTTCTAAGCAAGGGTTAGGTGGTGTGTTGATGCAGAATGGTAAGGTATTTGGTTATGATTCTAGGCAATTGAAAATCCATGAGAAGCACTACCCTACCCATGACCTAGAGCTAGGAGCTGTGGTATTTGCCTTAAAGATCTGGAGGCATTACCTTTATGGAGCGAGGTTTGAGGTTTTTAGTGATCACAAGAGTTTGAGGTATCTATTTGATCAGAAGGAGTTGAATATGAGGCATCATAGGTGGATGGAGTTCTTAAAGGATTATGACTTCGAGCTGACCTATCACCCAGGAAAGGCCAATGTGGTGGCCGATCCCTAGAATAGGAAAACCTTGAATATCTCCTTTTTTGGGTTAGGGAGATGGATCTGATTGAGGAGTTTAGAGACCTTAGTCTAGCTTGTGAGTTTTCCCCTAAGTGTATTAGGCTTGGTACCTTGAAGGTTACCAACAGCTTGATGGATCAGATTAGAGAGGGTCAGAAGTTAGATAAGTTTATCTTGGACCAGCGATAGTTGCTTACTCAGGGTAGAGACCTTAGTTTTAAGGATGGTAGTGATTGTGCCTTGAGGTTTAAAGATAGAGTGTGCATACTGGATGCTCCTGAGCTTAGGAAGTTCATCCTTAAAGAAGGACAGAGGAGTGGGTTGAGTGTGCACCCAGGTGCCACCAAGATGCATCAGGATCTTAAGAGCATGTTTTGGTGGTCTAGGATGAAAAAGGATGTGGTTGACTTTGTGCATGCGTGTCTCGTTTGTCAGAAGGCCAAGATAGAACACAAAAAGTCTTTAGGTAAGTTGCAACCTTTGAGTGTCTCGGAATGGAAATGGGATAATATGTCCATGGATTTTGTGTTTGGACTCCCTAGGACTTCAGCTGGTTTTGAGGCTATATGGGTTGTTGTGGATAGATTGATTAAGTCTGTTCATTTCATCCCTATGAACATGGAGTATCCTTTGGAGAAGTTAGCTAAGCTGTACATCAAGGAGATAGTTAGGCTTCATGGTGTACCCTCTAGCATAGTATCGAATAAAGACCCGAGGATTACCTTCAGGTTCTGGGAGAGTTTGCAGCATGCTTTAGGGACAAATCTTAGGCTTAGTTCAGCTTACCACCCACAGACTGATGGGCAGTCTGAGAGGACCATCCAGTCCTTAGAGGACTTGTTGAGAGCTTGTGTACTAGAGCAGTCTGGTAGTTGGGACAAGTTTTTACCCCTAATAGAGTTCACCTACAACAACAACTTCCATTCCAGCATTGGGATTACACCTTATGAGGTTCTTTATGGGAGGAGATATAGGACACCCTTGTGTTGGAGTGAACCTAGTGATAATGTGGTGCTAGGACCAGAGATAGTCCAGGAAACAACTTAAAAGATTCGAATAGTTCAGGGAAAGATGAGAGTTGCACAGAGTAGGCAAAAGAGCTACCATGACAAAAGGAGGAAGGCGCTCGAATTCCAGGAAGGCGATCATGTATTCTTGAAAGTTACTCCAACGACTGGGGTTGGTAGAGTGATGAAGGCGAGGAAACTTACTCCGAGGTTCATTGGTCCTTACCAGATCCTTAAAAGATTCGGAGAAGTCGCCTACCAGATAGCCTTACCACCTTTCTTGTCCAATCTCCATAATCTTTTTCATGTGTCTCAACTCAAAGTATATCCATGACCTTAGTCACGTGATAGTACCCGACACAATACAGTTGAAAGAGAACTTGACGTTTGAGGTGTTGCCCCTTCGAGTCGAGGATAGGCGGGTGAAGCAGCTAAGAGGTAAGGAGATTCCTTTGGTCAAAGTGGTTTGGAGTGGGGCGACTGAGGAAAGTGCTACCAGGGAGCTGGAGAGCAAGATGATGGAAGCATACCCGCATCTTTTCGCTTGAGGTACGTAGAAATTTCGAGGAGGAAATTTTTATAAGGGGGTGGAATTGTAACACCCTGCTTTCGTTAAGTGCTTTTATAAAGCTTGTTTGGTTGTTTGAGTTAGTTTTGTTAAGTTTAAGTTGTTGGCTACGGGCTTAGTGGGATTTTGGCTTAAAAATCCCTCTCTGGTATATGAGCACGTCTATGCTCATTAGCCAGCACGCCCGTGCTTAAAGCCAGGCGCGCATTCCAATTTTAAGTTGAGCATGCCCGTGCTCAATAGTGATGACGACCGTGCTCAAGTGTGGACCACGTTTCGTAGACTCTAAGTCCAGCACACCCGTGCTTATTGAGGAGCAAAACCGTGCTTAATTATAGCCTATTTATAGGTGGCACAGAAACTGAGGGTTACGTTTTAACCCTAATTTCTGACGTCAGTTAACCCTAATTTCCGACGTCAGCCGTCACCTAGTGCGTCCAGAACAATGTCTCTTTCTGTTTCCACCAAACTCAACCAGTTCTTGGAGTTTTGAGACCTTTGGGAGACCCTTCCTTGTCAGTACCGATCTATTTAGGTAATGGTTTCTTCCCCTTCTGTTTCTTTTTCATGTTTATGAATTGGGAACTGATTAGTTTGTGTTTCTGTTTAACCAAGGCTTGGTTGTGGACTGAGTGGCTCAAAGGGACGGAATCGGTTTGCTATTGGGAGCTTACGTTGGAACCTTCAATCCAGGTATGGGGAGAAGGGTAGTGTAACCATAGGCAATGGGGGTAACGTAAGGTAAAGGGGTTCCCCATAACCACGGCGTCGTTGTATGTTTATGTGTTAATATGTTGTTGTTGATAACATGATTTGTTTGGTTTGGTTATGTTCTTGATATATGTCCCATTGCTATTATTGGTTGTTTTATGAGGTTAATGCCATGATTATCACTGTTGATATGATGTTGTTTGATGATTGAGATATGCCGTTTGGATGTTGGTTTTGTGGTTAAATATCAATTGGCTAATTAGGATCTAAAATGACTAACGATTAAAGGAATAATTTCCCCAAAATTGGTTAAAATCTGTGTTGAATTCTGCCCAAAAAAGTAATGTCGTGCGCTGAGCACGACCGTGCTGAACAAGGAGCACGCCTGTGCTCCTAGTTTGAATTCTGGAAAATGGCCGCATATTAAGCATGGTTGTGCAGCAGAGGAGCACGACCGTGCAGCTGAGCACGGCCGTGCCTAAAAGGAAGCACGACCGTGCTCCACTTAAGTGGCAGCACGCCCATGCTGGGGTTAAGCACACTCGTGCTCACCCATCTGGACAGAAACTGAGATTAAAGGTTTAAAGGGGTTTTAACCCCAATCATCCCCAATAACGTTATGATAACACCATAAACCATTGATAAAGATTAGATAACTTAGTTAATGGTAAATGAAGACAATTAAGATGATAAGATGTTTAAGTCGGTAGCCGTTGGGTTATCGTACATTGAAAACTTTGGTGGTTATTGGCCAAAGTGGCCTCGATGCTCATTGGTCGAGGTGTTGACGATGTTAAGTCTTGGGTGCTTATTGGCCCAAGCACGATGATGTTGATGATGAAGTCTTAGTAGTTTTTTGGCCTGAGCAAAGGAGGTTGTTGTTGTTGTTTGTTGTTGTGCCATCCATAGAGCATTGGAGCTGATGGTTGAGGGGGAGGTTCGACATAGGGGAGATCACCCGTGAGGCCAGTGATCTGTCCATCCACGGTAGGTCACCCGAGGTTTGGTGACCGCCGCCCCCCGTGATGAGGCATCCACGGTTTGATGCGTTGGCTATCCATGGGGTTCACCCGAGGTTCAGTGAACTGCCAGTGTTGGTGCTTCTATGGCCAATACGGATATGTAACTCCAAAGTCGTTCATCCTGAGTTAGTTTGGATCCACATGCATAATCGAGTAGCGGAGTTGTGTTGCATTGCACCGCATATCATACTTGTTTTTTATGATGTTGATGTTTGATGATATATATATGCTGATATATGCTATGATGTCGCCATGCTTGTTGTTTACCTTGCTTGCTATCTCCATGTCGTATATCTTTACATGATTCTTACTCCCCATTTTCTGTTTGTTTGTTTGGCATATTTGGCTTCATGTAGAGGATGGCGAGCGGTTCGGAGAAGAGTGACTCTGAGGAGCCACCGCTCATAGTTAGGATTTCCCATTTGTCTAGTTAGTTTCAGTTGTATTCTGATATGTACGGAACGGTTATACCAGCTCTGTTGTGTCATCGGGTTGGGACGTTTGTTATTGTTTTATTTGTTTTGAATTTGGTTTTTATTTTTATTTCCGCATTTTGAAAACTCATTCATCTGGGACCTTTCTACCCATGGACAAATGGTTTATGTATTTTAGTAAATGCATGTTTTGTTTTATATCTTTATCTTTTAATGCTTTATAACATGCGGGGTAGCAGGGTGTCACAAAAAAACGCTTTACTTATATTGTAAAGCAACTTAGTGCTCTTGGTAAAGTGTTTGATATGAAGATCTTACTAACAAAGCTCTAAGGTGTTTGAATAATTCATGGCAACCTAAAGTTACGGCTATTGTAGAATCAAGGAATCTTTCAACAATGACACTTGCTACACTCTTTGGAAACCTTCAAGAGCATGAGCTAGAATTATCAAGATTAAATGAGAGTGAAGAGCAAGACAAGAAGAAGAAAGGAATATCTTTGGTTGCATCCTCAAAGAAAGAAGGCCTAAGTGATTGTGATGATTCAAGTGAAGATTTCCAAGAGGAGCACCTCAACTTGTTGGTGAGGATATTTGGAAAATTCATCAATAGGAGAGGAAACTTCAACAAGAAGTTCACAAAGAAGGAGAGTACTTCTAACCCAACTTTCTATGAATGTGGAAAACCCGGTCACATGAAATATGATTGCCCTTACTACAAGAAGAAGAATGATAAAGATGAGAAGAAGGGCAAAAAAGTAAAGAAGGGAAAGAAAGCATACATAGCTTGGGATGAATATGAGATGTCATCATCAAGTGATGAAGATAGTCAAAGTGAAGAGGTAAACCTATGCTTAATGACTTCACATCAAAGTGAAGATGATGTAACGGATGATAACTCTCTCTCTCTTTCACTTATGATGAATTACATGATGCTTTTGAAGATTTGCATAAAGTGTCTCTTGATTTAGAAAAACTTGTTTTGAAACAAAAAATTTGATGGCTCAACTTGAAAAAGAAAAAATTATTTTAAAGAAGCAAGTTGAGGATCAAAAGCTAGAGATTGAGACTATGCAAAAGATTAGTAAAAATTCTTCAAAAGGAAAAGAATGTTGCACCATTTGTGAAAATTGCAAGAATTTGGAAAGTGAAAACATTGATTTGAAAAAAGTCACTTGCAAGATTCACAAATGGAAGTAACAATCTTAATGTCTTACTTGGTAAACTATGAGTTTTGTTAAGGCCGGATTGGGATACAATCCCTTTGATGCTAAAGCCTCTAACAAGACTCAAATTGTTCCATCAAGTAAACAAAAGAAATCAACAATAAAATGCTATTTTTGTTGCAAGCATGGACACCATATTTCAAAATGTTATATCAAAATAAAAGGTGTTGAGAATTGTAACTTGATGTGGGTCCCTAAAGGGATTAAACCCAAGACTAACATACAAGGACCCAATCCAAATTGGGTACCTAAGATTTGATCTCTTTTGTATAGATATGCTTGAAAACACTATGCAAGGAGTGGTACTTGGATAGTAGATGCTCTAAGCATATGACTGGAGACATCTCCAAGTTTTCTCATCTATCTCCAAGGAAAAGTGGTCATGTCCCATATGGAGATAATCAAAAGGGTAAAATTATTGGAGTGGGTAAGGTTGGTAAGAATTCTAATACCACAATTGATAATGTGCTATTGGTTGAAGGTCTAAAGCATAACTTGTTAAGCATTAGTCAACTATGTGATAAGGGCTTTAAAGTTGTCTTTAATGAAAAATGTTGCTTAGTTGAAAGTATGCATGATAAACAAGTTAGGTTTGTAGCAAAGAGAATCAATAACATATATCTGCTTGATTTGAATGAAATTTCATCTTCCATACAATGCTTGATTAGTAAAGATGATGATGCATGGCTATGGCATAGAAGCATTGCACACATTCATATGGGTCACCTTAACAAACTTATCTCTAAGGATTTAGTGATTGGTTTGCCTAAGATAAAATTTAATAAAGAAGGTTTATGTGATGCATGCCAAAAGGGTAAACAAAATAGAGTTAGTTTTAAACCCAAGAATGTTGTTTCTACTACTAGACCTTTGCAATTGCTTCATATGGATTTATTTGGTCCTTCAAGGACAATGAGTTTTGGTGGAAACTATTATGCTTTAGTGATTGTTGATGATTTCTCAAGATTTACATGGACATTGTTCTTAGTTCATAAAAGTGATGCATTCCATGCTTTCAATAAACTTGCTAAAATGATTTAAAATGAAAAATATTTGAAAATAGAATGCATTAGAAGTGATCATGGTGGGGAATTTGAAAACCATGAATTTGAATGTTTTTGTGATAAACATGGAATTGAACATAACTTTTCAGCTCCAAGGACCCCTCAACAAAATGGAGTTGTTGAGAGGAAAAATAGGTTCTTAGAGGAGTTGGCAAGAACTATGTTAAATGAATCTAGTTTACCTAAATATTTTTGGGCGGATGCGGTTAACACCGCTTGCTCTGTGTCTACTAGAGTGCTTATTAGACCCATCTTGTTGAAAACTCCTTATGAGTTGTATAAAGGTAGAAAACCAAATATATCACATTTACATGTCTTTCGATGCAAATGCTATGTTTTAAATAATGGAAAAGATAATCTTGGAAAGTTTGATGCTAAAGCGGATCAAGCAATCTTTCTTGGCTATTCATCATCAAGTAAAGCATATAGAGTTTTCAACAAAAGAACTAAAACTATAGAAGAATCTATTCATGTATCATTTGATGAGACTAACCCCCAAGGAATTGGGAAAGTGCATATTGTTGATATTGTAGATACTAAAATGGATTCTCAAGAAGGCCAAGCAAAGGACAATGAACACGAACCAATCATGGAGCCTCAAGATCAACAACAAAGAGATGAAGAACTTCCTAAGGAGTGGAGAATGACTAAATACTATCCAATTGATAAGGTGATAGGTGACATCACCAAAGCGGTAACAACTCGTTCTTCTCTTAGGAATGTATGTAATTTTATGTCTTTTGTGTCTCAAGTTGAACCTAAGACAATTGATGAGGCTATCATAGATGAACATCGGGTAATTGCTATTCAAGATGAGTTAAATCAATTTACAAGAAATGATGTATGAGAACTTGTACCTAAACCCAATAATAAACAAGTAATTGGAACTAAGTGGGTATTTAGGAATAAGTTAGATGAAAATGACATAATTGTTAGAAATAAAGCAATATTAGTAGTCAAAGGTTATATCAATAAGAAGGCATAGACTATGAGGAAACTTATGCACCCTGTTAGACTCAATGACTTAGATATTTTGATATATGACAAATACAACTTAATGTGTATGCAAGTGTTTTTAGTGTCAAATTGTAAAGACATGTATCAAGCAATATTCAACAAGTTCAGTGAGCAATCAAAGGAGAGTATTCAAGGAAGAACTTGGAGGAATCAAAGAGCAAGGACGGAGATCAAGGAATCATCAAGACAAGAGCTTAAACAAAGAAATTAGTGTTAAGTCTTAGATGATTTGTAAGAGATGAAATATCTTATTCACAAATAGCTCAATTAAGAAAGATGCATGAAGAAAATCAATTTTCATAACCTGCATTAAAAGGAATAAGTTTTCGTTAATGAAAATGATTTTTGGAAATAAGATTTCAGAAGCGCTTGTCCAACACTGGAATAATATAAGCGCTTGTCCAATGAGACGCCCCGATGTCCCATTAAAGAGAACCAAAAATATTAAGACCTAATTTCGTTATCATCGTTAAGCTGATATATTAAAACAACGGAAAAAGTAAAAATTTAAAATATACACAACATATATACATACATACATAACATATACACCTCAAGACCTGATACAGTACAGTAGAGGGGATCCCATCAGTCGGATCCCAAAATGTACAAACTGATAATCAAACCGGAAATAAAAACATCCTAAAGAGACAAGACGCACTGGCCATAGACTCTGTACTCAACTATGAGGATCCACTGCTCGTACTCCAACGTCTGGCTCATACGAGGTTCCATCAAGCTCCTCCATAGCCGGCTCCCCCGTAGGATCTTCTCATCACGATCACAAAAAAAAAATGCAATATAGAGAAGACAGGGATAAGAAACCATATAACATCAAACGTGGAAAGGGTTTAGCCACATTTAATTAAATAACATCACACTAAACATACGTCTCCAAAGTATGGGTATATATATATATATATATATATATATATATATATATATATATATATATATATATATATATATATATATATATATATATATATATATATATATATATACATGATCATCCTCAATCCACATCTAGGATATTTCCTCTATCCTTCATCATGATGCAATGCAAATACTATATGAATAATCTCCTAAGGTATCGACATATCCGAATATCATAACAATATAATCGACACGACCTAGAGTCCCCGGCGCACACCCTCGTCCGTGGATAGAGGGTGCCAACGCAAAGCAATGGCACTATAGCTACACAATCCGGTGCACACCTCTGAACCCTGGTCAGGGTGCTCATGCAACGCATGAACTATAGCTGCGACTAAAATGAAATCATCTATGGACGGTCCGCCGTTAGCCTATCCCTGAGAATTCTCCATCCGAGACATAGACCCCACTCGACCATGTTTCAGGTCCACTGACCATGTTTCAGGTCCGTCATATCACAGACCATGTTTCAGGTCACCCCCTAGTGCCCCAACCGCTCATCATAATCTCATAGATAACCTCAAAATAATCTCATCTCATCAATCTCATCCTCATGTCACGATAATCATCTCGGTTAGGCACTGCTATCACATATCATATGCAATCCCCAATACATTCTCATGTCTCAACATAACTTGTAACTTACTCAACCTCTTAGCGCAATCATAACACTCATCATATCATCACAATCATCATAACGTCATCCAAAATCATCATCATTTATCATCATGTCATAATATCATTTTCAAATAATAAATACCAAAATATCATAATAATAATAATAATAATAAAAATATAAACACTTTCAAAAATAATTACAACACTCATGATTTCATACATCGAGTACCAAGTTCAAATCAACCAGTCAAACAGGCAATCATCACATAATAAAAATAATATATATATATATATAGCGTAACGACGATAAACACACAATTTCTATTTCATCATCGGTACCACTGAGTAGTCCCCAATGTGGTATAGACATTGTCTGTTACTTGCTCTCGTGTAGGGTTTGGGTCGCCCTATGCCATTATCTAATTAAATGTAACCGCACCGTTTCCGATGTTAAATAGTTTCTTTCCCCCACCTGGAGAGTCGTATGATGCCCGATACAAAGCAAAACGAGACGTTCTCTAACCTCCTCGATTATACCGTGTGTGATTCTAGGGCCTCAGAGCTTCCTAAATTTCAGCTAAGCATCACATTGTGAAGCACACGTTACCACGAGTTCATATTCGAAAACGAAATCGAATTCCGACAATGAAACGAAAGATATTACGAGAAACATAACGAAACGAGGTTCGACATGAGGAGAGGATGATTTTACCTTCAGTTCTTGAAGAAAATAAGAAGAAAGCAAGGTAGAGAACGTTGCCACGAACACAACGGTGTACTCCAATTTTCCACGGGACGATTGAAACTCTCACACTCTTGCTATATCTCTCTAGATTTTCCTTCCTTCTGACTCTAGAACCTCTCTAATCTGCTCTGTGTTCCTCTCACGTTTCTGCCTTCAGCTCTTTATGTTTTTGGATTAAGTGACTTATGTCACTTAAGCCTTTTTATTTTTTTGAAAAACACGCTAGCGCTCGAGTGTTGGAAACCTAGCGCTCGAGCGTTCCAACGCTTGAGCGTTGGCTTTTCCACGCTCGAGCGTTGGAGGGTTGGTTGACCACCGTGCCATGCAACCAATCAGGAGCTGCCACGTAAGCCTTGATTAACATGTGGCAAGTCAAAGCATGGCCCTTGTTTGTTGACTTGGACGCTGGAGCGTGGATACTCCCACGTTCGAGTGTTGACTTCTGACAAAAAGTCAACTCTTTGCATTCAGGGTCCGTTCGACGTCCGATTGCGCTCAAATTTGAGATATAGGTTCATTAGGACGTAATAAACAACCTAAAACCATCCAAAAGGCCTAATCTCATCTCTAACTCCAAAATTCTTATTTCACACTCAGACGTCTCAAGGACGCTCACCGGGAAAACCCTAATTAGTCTCTATGCCTCAAACTTACCTGAGAAAGTCGCGTACTTAACATTCAAGGGTTTCTAAACCTCAAACAACATATCAACTATGTATTTCAAGTCCTAACCCTAAGCCTCATGCGTATACCTCACATAAAATCACGAATGTTACATTCTCCCCCCTTAAAAGAAATTCCGTCCTCGGAATTTACATACCTGAAAACAGATGGGGGTACTGCAGCAGAATGTCCGCCTCACGCTCCCAAGTAGCATCTCCGATAACACTATCCCATATGGCCTTGACCAGGGGAATTTTTTTACCACGGAGTTCTTTAATCCTTCTATCTGTAATCTTAGACGGTAAAGCCTCATATTCCATATTCTCCCGGAGTTGGGTTGACTCAGGCTCAATGACATGAGAAGGATTATGGTAATATTTTCTCAACTGGGATACATGGAAGACATCGTGAAGGTTGGAAAGGTTAGGCGGTAAGGCTATCTGGTAAGCCACTGGACCAATTCGTCGAAGAATCTGAAATGGTCCAATGAATCGGGGAGTGAGCTTTCTAGACTTTATAGCTCTGCCAATTCCGGTCTTCGGAGTGACTCTCAAGAACATGTGATCACCTTCTTGGAACTCCAAGGGCCTCCTCCTCTTGCTACTGTAGCTTATCTGCCTATCATGCGCTTCCTTCATTCTCTCTTTGATTTTCCTGACTTGCTTCGTAGTTTGCTGTACCACATCAGGACCCAACACTTGGTTCTCGCCAGTCTCATACCACACAACGGAGTCCTGCACTTTCTCCCATACAGAGCCTCATACGGTGCCATCCCAATACTGTTGTGGAAACTATTATTGTACCTGAACTCAATCAAAGGTAGGAACTCATCCCAACTGCCAACATGTTCCAACACACAGGCTCTTAAAAGATCCTCCAATGACTGAATTGTTCTCTCCGACTGTCCATCCGTGATGATAAGCAGAACTCATCCTCAACTTTGTTCCCAAAGCATCGTGTAATTGTCTCCAAAATCTAGATGTAAATCTGGGATCTTGGTCTGAGGCAATACTTGACGGCACACCATGCAACCTCACTACTTCCTTGATGTAGATCTGGGTCAACCTTTCAAGACTATAACTCTCACCAATAGGTAAGAAGTGAACAAACTTCGCCAACCTATCAATGATAACCCAAATCGCATCAAACCTCTTCGGAGTTCGTGGTAATCCAACCACAAAGTCCATGGCTATGCTATCCCACTTCCACTCTGGGATATCCAAGGACTGCAACAACCCGGCGGGCTTTTGATGCTCTATCTTAGCTTTCTGACATACCAAACTTGATAGAACATACTCCGCCACCTCTTTCTTCATCCTTGGCCACCAAAACATCTTCTGCAAGTCTTGGTACATCTTGGTGGCTCTAGGGTGGAAACTCAGCTTACTTTTATGTGCCTCCTCTAAGATCATCTTCCTAATCTCTAAGTCCTATGGCACACATATCCGATCCTTAAACCTTAACACTCCCTCTGATCCTCTCCTAAACTCTGAAACCTTACCCTCATCTATACCTCGATTCACATCCACCAAATATTCATCCCGACTCTGCTTAACCTTAAGGTCTCTCAAAAACTCACTACTGATGGTGATCATACCTAAGCATATTCTATCCTCAATCAAATCCATACCTAGGTTTAAATCTCTAAACTGTTCAAGCAACTCCATCTCTTTCACCATCAGTGCGGATACGTGCAAGGATTTCTGACTTAGTGCATCCGCCACAACATTAGCCTTCCCTGGATGGTATTGAAGATCAAACTCATAGTCCTTAATGAATTCCATCCATCTACGTTGCCTCATGTTCATCTCCTTTTGATCAAACAAATACTTTAAATTCTTGTGATCACTGAACACATTAAATTTAGCTCCATAGAGATAGTGTCGCCATATCTTCAATGCGAACACTATGGCTGCTAACTCCTGATAATGGGTCGGGAAATTCCTTTCATGAACGCGCAACTGTCGGGAAGCATAAGCCACAACTCTTCCTTCTTGCATCAAAACACAACCCAATCCTTGATATGACGCATTACAGTACACGTCAAACTGTCCTAATGGATCTGGTAATGTCAGCACAGGAGATGTAGTCAACTTCTCCTTTAGCTTCTGAAAGCTCTCTTCACACATCTCTGTCCAAACAAACGCCATACCTTTTCTCGTTAACTGTGTCATAGGTAACACAATCTTCGAGAAACCCTCGATGAACCTCCTGCAATACCCGGCTAATCCTAGGAAACTCCTTACCTCACTCACTGACTTAGGCCTCTCCCACTTAATCACGGCCTCTACCTTAACTGGATCAACAACTATCCCTTTCTTGTTGATTACATGCCCTAGAAACTGTATTTCCTCTAACCAAAATTCACACTTGGATAGCTTAGCATACAACTGCCTATCTCTCAACACCTGTAACACCACTCTCAGATGTTCCTCGTGTTCTTCCCGACTACGGGAGTAGATAAGAATATCATCTATAAACACCACAACAAACTTGTCGAGGAACGGTCTAAAGATCCTGTTCATGTAATTCATGAATACCGCTGCAGCATTAGTTACACCAAAAGGCATAACTAGGTACTCGTAGTGTCCATACCTAGTCCTGAAAGCAGTCTTAGGTATATCTTCCTTCTTCACCTTAATCTGATGATATCCTGATCTTAAATCTATCTTGGAAAACACCGAAGCTCCCTTCAACTGATCCATCAGATCATCTATCCTAGGCAACATATATTTGTTCTTGATTGTAACTTTCTTCAGCTTCCTATAATCCATGCACAACCTAGAACTTCCGTCCTTTTTCTTGACAAACAATACCGGTGCTCCCAAGGCGAAACACTCGGTCTGATGAATTCCTTCTTCATCATGTCATCCAGCTGTTTCTTCAACTCTGCTAACTCCACTGGTGACATCCGATAAGGAGCTACTGTTTGAGATACGAAATCTAGGCAAGTATACCTAGTCGTACAAGTAATACGGTGATGAGACCGATATCGTTCCCACGAGGACTGAGACAATTACTAGCACGTACCAAATCAACTACTATCTAAGAAAACCTTTGGATGGAAGGGAGCTCAATACTAAATACCAAGCCCAAGAGTTAAAATAACAAATAAAAGGAAAAAGTTCTTTTGGGATTTTCAGCGAACACTTGGAATGCAGAAAAAGAGATTCTTCAAATATGAAAGATGTTGGGATTAGATTTCACTAAACCCTAGCCTCATGCAATACCAAGAACACCAATCCAGTTTACACTTCAAATATTAAAATCAACCCACAAGATTACTCAAGTCCTAATTCCTTAGATGACAAGAGCCTAAATCCCCTAATTAGAACCTAATTCCTTAGGTGACCTAATTAATGAATTTGCGTTAAGAGTAGGGATTACATGATTACTAATAAACCAAAATCCATTACTATATGCAAGGTTTACTAGGTGATTAATTCCAGATCAAGAATTGATAAGAACATCCCCATTGCAAATCAAATCTCAAAATCAAATCATGGATGATCAGACCACAATAGGCATTAAGCATAGGAATCAAACACTAATACGAAAGCATAAACATAGATTAATAGATCATGGCAAATACATGATATTTGGTTTAGCTACATCTAATCCCAACAAAAAGGGGATTTAGCTACTCATAGTGATAGAGAAAGCCAAAATACAAGCAATAGAGATAAGGGGAAGAAGGAACTCCATGGAAGCTTTCCACATGAAGTCCCAGCAGCTCCTTGGCTCCAAGAGAACATGTTTTCTTTCTAGGGTAAAAGTCTGCTCCAGAGATCTCTTTTTTTGTTCTGCCCAGATGCCTATTTATAGATTAGGCGCGCGTCACGACCGTGATGACCATCACGGCCAGGCCGTGATGGCCATCACGGCCAGGCCGTGACGGGGTCTGCCTTGGGCGCGCTTTCAATTTTGATTCATCACGGCCGTGATTCTCATCACGGATAGGCCGTGATCGCTTCTGCCTTGAACGTATCTTCACCAAATGGTCTGTCACGGCCGTGATGGGCATCACGACTAGGCCGTGACAGCTTCTGACTTTTGCCTTCTTTCTTCCCAGTTATTGCTCGATCATGGCCGTGATGGTCATCACGACTAGGTCGTGATGTGCTCTGTTTGGTACATTTTCTTCACTTTTCAAGATCTATCTTCATCCGAGCTCCATCATGGTCAATCTTGAGCATTTTACCCTTAATTCTTGCAAAACAACACCATGAAACCGCCTCACCCGTTCCAAGGGAAAAACTAACAAAAATCAAAGTAAAATTGCCTAAACTATATGAAAATGCATGCAAAAATGTACATGAAATATGAGGTGGAATCACACTCATCAAATCACCCCAAGCTTGTTCATTTGCTTGTCCTAAAGCAATCACCAAGGCCAGAAGATATACATAATCAGAGCATAGATAGTGAACCAAGAACCCGAGTAACTAATCCAAGTAACAGGCATTTTCAAATAATTCACCAAGAGACGATCAATTTCAATTTCAATTAGAAGCTTAGGTTTCCTAGACTCATATTCTCACTGATTCGGGCACTCTTTCTCACCTCACTCAAGTGTTTAACGATATATGACAATTCGCTCAATTTCCTCAAGAAATGAATTCTACCACAAGCTTGACTATTAACCAAATCTCTACTTTATTGATGAAAACACCTAAGAATCAAGAGGTCTTTTACTTTGGTTGTAACGGGGCCATGGGATTAATCGTTGGTGGGGAAATCAAGAAAAGGGAATTTCAAGAAGGCTAAACAAAATATCAAGCATTGTGAAGCATGACACCTAAAATACCTTTTTGGGTTTTGATTCATTTTTCCATCCTTTTTTTTTCTTTCTTTTCATTTTATTTCTCACTTCTTTTGTCATCCCCTTCTCTCTCTCTCTCTCTCTCTCTCTCTCTCTCTATATATATATATATATATATATATATATATATATATATATATATATATATATTGATTTGGAGAAGGGGAGATTTTACGTTCAAGAGAAATATTTTTCTAACTTTCTCATCCCATACTTTTTCAACTACCTTTTTACCCTTTTTGTAATACTTTAGAATGTCTCCTACCAAACATCATTCATCAAAATATTTCAGGGTACCAAGAAAAGTATTTTATTCTTTTAGGCTCAAAATTGGGCAACTAAGGGGTAGCATTTAGTCAATCAAAGCTAAGAAGGCCGGAAAAATACCTAGTGCCTCAATCATTTTCAAAAATGTTTTCAAAAATTTTTAAGCTTCAAAACGGTTTCAAGTCAAGTTCTAGAGAAGTACAATCCAAGAGGAATTAAAACACTCTATCACAAAGAATGGGGTAGATTTAGTGAGTACCCCTTTGGCTCAAAAATCTCACATTTTAGTAGTTCAAAAATGAATGAGAAACACAAATATACGGAACCACATGCTAATTATCGACTATCAAAGATCATCTCAAGAATTTTTATTTGTAGCCTTATCACAAAAAAAAAGGGTTCAAAAATTCACTATCTCAAGTTAATTGGCACTCAGTTCTCACAATTGGATGCATAATCTAAGCAAGGGGCAATCTTATCATGTGATCATGCAAAACTATGCCTATATGAATGCAATCATGAAAAATGCAAAAATACCCCCCTACCCCAAGCTTAAAAACTTACATTGTCCCCAATGTAAATAATCAAGTCGGAGAGAGGAGAAAGATGGAACAACTTTCCGAGGTGGTAGCGGGTGTTGGCTCACATGCCTAGGCAAAGGGAGGCTGAAAAGTGTGTTACGGCCGTGATGCTCATCACGGGCAGGCCGTGATCAATTCTGTCCATAGGAGCTAGCCTGTCACGGCCGTGACCTCCATCACGGCTAGGCCGTGATGCTCTCTGATCTTCAGGGTCCTCTCATCACGCCCGTGATGGGTATCACGGCTGGGCCGTGATCCTTTCTGATCTTCATGGCTTGCTCATCACAGCCGTGACCAGTGTCACGACCTGGGCGTGATGATTTCTGACTATGTTTGTCCTTGCCCTTTTTGCTTATCCTTCCTTCTTGCCCCGAAAACAATTAACAAATCTATTAATTTATGCTCTTTTTCCTCTTGATCTTCTCAAATTATTCAAGAGTTAAATTCAAAAACAAATGAAAAAGGAAACGAAAACTTGGGTTGCCTCCCAATAAGCGCTTCTTTAACATCACTAGCTTGACGTGTCGGTGATCTCAAGGATCACGAAGGCGCACAACTGTGGTCAATCGCTCGATGTCACCACCCAAGTAGGCCTTGATCCTTTGGCCATTGACCTTGAAGATCCTTTTTGAAGTAGGATCCTCCACTTCTATAGCTCCATGAGGTGAGACTTCTTTGACAATGAATGGTCCAGACCACTTAGACTTCAACTTACCCGGAAACAATCTCAGCCAGGAATTGAATAGTAAAACTTGTTGTCCCGGCTGAAATGCTTTCATCACGATCTTCTTGTCATGATAAGTCTTGACTCGCTGCTTGTAAATAACTGCATTCTCATATGCATTAAGGCGCATCTCTTCTAATTCATGTAGCTGATTGACTTTTTTCTCACCCGCCAAAGTGGCATCGAAATTCAAGAACTTCAATGCCCAATAGGCTCGATGCTCCAACTCTAAGGGTAGATGTCATGCCTTCCCATAGACCATCTGAAACGTAGATAACCCCACAAAAGTTTTTAATGCAGTCCGGTAAGCCCACAAGGCATCGTCAAGCTTCTTTGCCCAATCTCTTCTTGAAGCGGCCACAGTTTTTTCCAGAATTCGCTTAATCTCCCGGTTAGAGACCTCCGCTTGCCCGTTTGTTTGTGGATGATATGGAGATGCCACTTTATGCCTCACATCATACTTGGTCAACACATTTATCAGTTGTGAGTTGCAAAAGTGAGATCCCTCATCACTTATAAGGACCCTTGGGACACCGAACCGGGCAAAATGTTCTTCTTGATGAACTTAATCACTGTCTGTGCATCATTCTTCGGTGTTGCAATGGCCTCCACCCATTTAGAAACATAGTCCACTGCCACCAAGATATATTGATTGGAGAATGAAGGTGGAAGTGGACCCATAAAATATATGCCCCAATAATCAAATACTTCAACCTCCAATATGTTTTGTAGTGGCATCTCATCCCTTTTAGATATGTTACCGGTCCTTTGGCACTTGTCACAACTCTTCACATGATTGTAAGAGTCCTTGAAGATTGAGGGCAAAAAGAGCCCAGATTGGAGGACCTTTGCAGCTGTCCTATCCCCATTGTAATGTCCACCATATGGAGAGTTATGGCAATGCCACAAAATACTTCTCACTTCCTCTTGACTAACACACCTCCTCCATAAGCCATCCGGTCCAACCTTGAACAGAAATGGATCATCCCACATGAAATGGTTGGCATCCCGGAAGAATTTCTTCTTTTGTTGCCAAGTGAAGTGCTCTGGAACAATGTTGGCTGCCTTGAAATTTGCCATGTCGACAAACCATGGTCTTTCATGCACTAGATATAAGGCCTCATATGGGAACTCGTCCCGAATGTCCTTTTCTTTTGCAGTAACCTCTTCATTCACCAACCGAGATAAGTGGTCAGCCACCACATTTTCGCTGCCCCTTTTGTCCTTAATGACTAAGTCAAATTCCTGCAACAATAGAATCCACCTTATGAGTCTTGGTTTTGAATCTAACTTAGTCAACAAATATTTAATTGCAGCATGGTCAGTAAAAACAGTGACTTGTGACCCAATCAAGTATGAACGAAATTTTTCCAATGCAAACACTATGGCTAGCAACTCTTTTTCAATTGTTGCATAATTTATTTGGTTCTCATTGAGAACCTTGCTAGCATAGTGAATGGCATGGAAAAACTTTTCCCTTCGCTGTCCCAAAACTGCCCCAACTGCGTAGTCACTGGCATCACACATTAATTTAAATGGTGACTCCCAGTTGGGTGCAGCAAGAATGGGAGCGGTGATCAATTTTTCTTTCAAAATCTGAAAAGAGGTAAGGCAAGCAGTATCAAACACAAATGGTGTGTCCTTGTTCAAAAGGCTACACAACGGCTTGGCTATCTTTGAAAAGTCTTTGATGAACCGCCGGTAAAAGCCTTCATGCCCAAGAAAACTCCTCACACCCTTGACATTCACTGGTGGAGGTAGTTTCTCAATTACATCAACCTTGGATTTATCCACTTCGATCCCCTTAGCTGAAATCTTGTGCCCAAGCACAATGCCCTCCTGCACCATAAAATGACACTTCTCCCAATTTAAGACTAAATTGGTGTCCATGCACCTCTTTAACACGGCAGCAAGGTTAGACAAGCAATTATCATAAGAGGAGCTGAAAACAGAAAAATCATCCATAAAAACTTCAATGTATTTTTCTACCATATCAGAGAAAATGGAAAGCATGCACCTTTGAAATGTTGCAGGCGCATTACAAAGACCGAAAGGCATCTTCCGATAGGCAAAAACTCCAAAAGGACATGTGAAGGCAGTTTTCTCTTGGTCTTCCGGGTTAACCGCAATTTGGTTATAACCCGAATAACCATCCAAGAAACAATAATAAGCTTGCCCAGCCAACCTCTCCAACATTTGGTCCATGAATGGAAGTGGGAAGTGATCTTTCCTAGTAGCTTGATTTAGCTTCCGATAATCTATACACATTCGCCAACCAGTGACTATTCTAGTTGGGATCAACTCATTCTTCTTGTTGTTCACGACGATCATGCCACCTTTCTTGGGAACCACTTGTAACGAACTCACCCAAGCACTATCGGAAATCGGATAGATCATTCCAGCTTCAAGGAGTTTCAGCACCTCCTTCCTTACCACTTCTTTCATTGTAGGATTGAGCCTCCTTTGCGGTTGGACCATCGGCTTAAATTCAGCCTCCATCATGATCTTGTGCATACAAAATGTAGGGCTAATACCTTTCAAATCTAAGATGGACCATCCAATAGTTGTTTTATGCTCTCTAAGCACCCTTACAAGTTTCTCCTCTTCCAATTTGGACAATACATTACTCGCTATGATAGGATTTTCATCATTCTCACCAAGAAACACATATTTCAAGTGGGGAGGTAGAGGTTTAAGCTCTAACTTGAGCTTCTCTTGGACTTCATCCTTCTTGAGCTCTTCTTTCTTAGTGTTGACAGAAAGTTGTTTGGGTTGAGCTTCCAAATCACATAGACACTCCTCTATTTCCTTCTCCTCTCTCTCATCAAGATTTTCAATAGAGTTCACAATTACCTTCTCAAGAGTGGAGGAATGGTGCTGATGTACAAAGACTTCTTTAGCCACTACTTCCACAAGGTCCATGCGGAAACAATTCTCTTCATCACTCGGGCGATGAATAGCTTCAAATACATTGAAAGTAACCTCTTCATCTTGCACTTTGAGTCGAAGTTGGCCTTTTTGTACATCTATCAAAGCACGACCAGTTGCTAGAAAAGGTCTCCCTAATATAAGTGGAACTTCTGCATCCTCCTCCATGTCTAATATCACAAAATCCGCTGGGAAGATAAACTTATCCACTTTGACCAAGACATCTTCCATAATACCAAGAGGATGCTTGATTGATCTATCTGCTAGTTGCAATGCCATCCTTGTTGGTTTCACTTCACCACCTCCAAGCTTGTTCAAGATTGAAACCGGCATCAAATTGATACTTGCCCCCAAGTCACACAAGGCCTTCCCAATAGCAACACTCCCAATTGTGCAGGGAATTGTAAAACTACCAGGATCTTTAAGCTTTGGAGGTAGCTTCCTTTGAAGTATCGCACTACACTCTTCAGTCAAGGCAACAGTCTCACCTTCTTTAAACCTTCTTTTCTTCGTGAGTAACTCCTTCATGAACTTCGCATAAGTTGGCATTTGATATAGTGCTTCAGCAAAGGGTATGTTGATTTGTAACCTCTTGAAGATGTCAAGAAATTTGGCAAACTGCTCTTCCTTCTCCTTCTTCTTGCTTAAGTGAGGATATGACAACTTTACATAAGAAGGGATCTCTTGAGGCTTGTCTCCATCTTTCAAAATCTGACTTTTACTCCTCCTCAAAATTGAATTTTCATCCACAAATTTTTCTCTCTTGTCTTTTTCTTCTTCCTCTATTACAACCTCTTTGCCTCTTTCTTCATTTCTCTCTCTTTTTTCAGCACTCAACTCTATTTTTTCTGCATCTCTCTCACTTTTCAGCAAAGGCTCCCCGCTCACTTTCTCAAGACTTTTACCACTCCTCAAAACAAAAGCCTTACAATGCTCTTTAGGATTTGTTTGAGTATTACCAGAAAAACTGCCGCTAGATTGTTCCGCTAGGTGCTTTGCAACTTGTCCAACTTGAACCTCCAAGTTCTTTATGGTAGCATCGGTGTTTTTCTGGTTTGACATGGACATTTGCATGAATTGATTGAGGGTGTTCTCCAAGATAGAAGTCCGGTCTTGAGGCGGTTGTGTGGGAAGAGGCTTGCTTGCTTGTCCGGCATCTTGTTTCCAACCAAAACTTGGTTGATTCCTCCACCCTTGGTTGTAATTGTTGGAAAATTGGTTGTTACCTTGCCGCCCATAGTTCCCCATATAATTAGCTTCCTCAAGGGAACTAGGTGTGGCCTCACAATTTCCATTATCATGATCTCGTCCACAAAAATCACATCTCATTACCTGTTGAGGTGGCATGGTTGTCCCTTGAATGGTCTGGTGTTGTTGTGGGAGTTGAGCAAGTTGCTTGGTAATGGACTCAAGTTGTTGTGTCATAAGCTTGTTTTGAGCCAACAGTGCAGTTTGTGAATCTAACTCCAACACTCCCTTTCTTGATGTGGTACCTCTATCATGATACATCAAATAGTCATTAGATGCCATAGATTCTATCAAAATCAATGCTTCCTCCGGTGTCTTTGTGTTCATGGAACCTCCAGCTGAGGCATCCAACATAAACTTGGTTGACGGCCTTAATCCATTGAAAAATGTTTGCATTTGGATTAGATCATCAAACCCATGATTTGGACATCTTCGGAGCAAATCTTTGAACCTTTCCCATGTGTCATGAAGAGTCTCACCCTCTTGTTGAGCATAGCTTGTGATATCACCCCGTGTCTTCACAAATCTTGAGGCGGGAAAGAATCTTGCAATAAATTTAGACATCTAAGTCAACCCATGTAGTGATGCTCCCTCTTGGTTGAGATTGGAGCCAAGCCTTGGCTCTATCTCTTAGAGAGAATGGGAACAACCTTAGGCGAATTGCATCATCGCTAGCACCATTTAGCTTCACCATATCACATAACTCAATGAAGTTGGAGATATGATTATTAGGATCCTCCTTCTCCATACCGGCAAATTGATTTTGTGCAATCATATTCAAGAGAGTCGGCTTGATCTCAAAATTGTTGGAATTCACTGGAGGCCTCACTATGCTAGTGACATGCCGATTGACATTTGTGTTGGCATAATCACCAAGTGTCCTCCGTGGAGCACCCTCACCATTGCCTGCCATCTCAATTGGTTCTTGATGAACTTGTGCAGTGGAAGTCTCTTGTTCTCTTTCTTGTTGCTCTAACAACTTCCGCTGTCTTGCTTGACTTCGATTCTCCCTAGCTGTTTTCTCTATTTCAGGATCATAGAGCAGTTGGTCAGCTGGGATAGTACCTCGCATGCACAAAAGCCTGGACACCAAAACTGTTAGAACTCAATGACAACAAAGAGAAACAGATTAGTAAAACAGAAAAATAAAATTGTGCTTAAATTAGTAATCGAAATGGGTATGCTAATATTGAAACACAGTCCCCGGCAACGGTGCCAAAAACTTGTTTGAGAGACAAAATCTAGGCAAATATACCTAGTCGTACAAGTAACTTTATTCAACTTCCTATAATCCGTGCACAACCTAGAACTTCCGTCATTTTTCTTGACAAACAATATCGGTGCTCCCAAGGCGAAACACTCGGTATGATGAATTCCTTCTCCATCATGTCAACCAGCTGTTTCTTCAACTCTGCCAACTCCACTGGTGACATCCGATAAGGAGCTACTGTTTGAGAGACGAAATCTAGGCAAGTATACCTAGTCGTACAAGTAATACGGTGATGAGACCGATATCGTTCCCACGAGGACTGAGACAATTACTAGCACGTACCAAATCAACTACTATCTAAGCGAACCTTTGGATGGAAAGGAGCTCAATACTAAATACCAAGCCCAAGAGTTAAAATAACAAATAAAAGGAAAAAGTTCTTTTGGGATTTTCAGCGAACACTTGGAATGCAGAAAAAGAGATTCTTCAAATATGAAAGATGTTGGGATTAGATTTCACTAAACCCTAGCCTCGTGCAATACCAAGAACACCAATCCAGTTTATGCTTCAAATATTAAAATCAACCCACAAGATTACTCAAGTCCTAATTCCTTAGATGACAAGAGCCTAAATCCCCTAATTAGACCCTAATTCCTTAGGTGGCCTAATTAATGAATTTGCGTTAAGAGTAGGGATTACACGATTACTAATAAACCAAAATCCATTCCTAGATGCAAGGTTTACTAGGTGATTAATTCCAGATCAATAATTGATAAGAACGTCCCCATTGCAAATCAAATCTCAAAATCAAATAATGGATGATCATACCACAATAGGAATTAAGCATAGGAATCAAACACTAATACGAAAGCATAAACATTGATTAATAGATCATGGCAAATACATGATATTTGGTTTAGCTACATCTAATCCAAACAAAAAGGGGATTTAGCTACTCATAGTGATAGAGAAAGCCAAAATACAAGCAATAGAGGTAAGGGGAAGAAGGAACTCCATGGAAGCTTTCCACATGCAGTCCCAGCAACTCCTTGGCTCCAAGAGAAATTGTTTTCTTTCTAGGGTAAAAGTCTGCTCCAGAGATCTCTTTTTTTGTTCTGCCCAGATGCCTATTTAAAGATTAGGCGCGCGTCACGGCCGTGATGGCCATCACGGCCAGGCCGTGACGGGTTCTGCCTTGGGCGCGCTTTCAATTTTGATTCATCACGGCCGTGATGCTCATCACGGCTAGGCCGTGATCGCTTCTGCCTTGAAAGTATCTTCACCAAATGGTCTGTCACGGCCGTGATGGGCATCACGGCTAGGCCGTGACAGCTTCTGTTTGCCTTCTTTCTTCCCAGTTATTGCTCGATCTTGGCCGTGATGGTCATCACGGCTGGGCCATGATGGGCTCTGTTTGGTACATTTTCTTCACTTTTCAAGCTCTATCTTAATCCGAGCTCCATCATGGTCAATCTTGAGCATTTTACCCTTAATTCCTGCAAAACAACACCACGAAACCACCTCACCCGTTCCAAGGGAAAAAATAACAAAAATCAAAATAAAATTGCCTAAACTATATGAAAATGCATGCAAAAATGTACATGAAATATGAGGTGGAATCACACTCATCAGCTACTGATATAGGTCCAGTTCCTGGTATGAGATCTATAGCGAACTCCACCTCCTTCTCTGGTGGAAAACCTGGAACATCAGGAGGGAAAACCTCAGGAAACTCTCTCACGATAGGCAAAGAATCCATACTCGGAGTCTCCAAAGCTTCCAGATAGAAAAGCATCGCATACTGTTGAGACTCGTCACTCCTCATAGCCGTTCCTTGATTGGCAAATACTATGCTAGAAGGCTCAAGAAAAGATAAGGTCTTTCGGGCACAGTCTAACACTACATGGTTAGCCGTAAGCCAATCCATGCCAAGGATACTGTCTATCTGCTGCATAGGCAAATAGATGAGATCTACCATAAATGTCCTATTTTCAACAACTATAGGACACTGTAAGCAAATAGACATAGTGATCAAAGGATCACTAGTAGGGGTAGATACCGTCAAAGTATATGGTAGTTGGGAAACGGGCAAGTGTAAATGATCCACACACTCATGGGACACAAAAGAATGTGTAACGCCTGAATCAAACAACACAGACGAGAGTCTGTCGGATATTAAACACATACCTTGAATAAGATCTGCAGATTGAGAAGACTCAGATCCTCTCACTGTAAACACCCTCCCCGTGACCTGGGGTAGAGCCGTCTGTCGTCCCGCTGCTGGAACTCCTCTCCCGGCTCCTCCTCTGGAACCACTAGCTCCTCTACCGGCAGCTGGTTGCTGCTGTACCGCTCTCTATCGGTAATCCCTAGCAAAATGACCTGGTTTGCCACAGACGTAGCAACCAGACCCATCTATGCAATCTCTGACGTAATGCGGACCTCCACTTCTGAAACAAACTGGGCCCCTCTGCTGCTGACCCTCTCTGGTAACTGGTGCTGGTGGTGCAGATGTCTGAGCGTTCTGCCCAGGTCTAGTATATGGTCCTCTCCTCCACTGAGAACCTCTATCACCTCATCTCTGATGACCTGCTTCGGTAGGACCTCCACTACGGTGCTGTCTCTGCTCTGCAGCCTGCCTCTGGTCCATACTCTCAATGGTATTGGACCTCTCCACAAGTTCTAGGAAACTCAGGATATCCAAGTGCACTATAGCCCTCCTCAACTCATGACGTAAACCCTCCTCGAATCTCCGACACATCCAGTCCTCATATGGAAACCTCTGGTAGAACTCAGAAAACTGAATCAGGGCCTCGAATCTGACCGCGTAATCACCAACAGACCTGCCTCCCTGCTAGAGACTCATGAACACTCTCTCCTTCCCGCGTCTGACTAACCTCGGGAAGTACTTCTCAAAGAAACACTCTCTGAACAGCTCCCAACTGAACAGTCTGCCCTCAACCTCTAGTAATCTCCTCTTGCCTCTCCACCATGACTCAGCCCCTTCGATAATCATGAAGGCGGCATAAGTCACCTTCCTATCATCTCTGCATCTCATGGTATCAAAGATCTTCTCGAGCTCCTGAATCCACCACTATGCTCGCTCTGGATCATACTCTCCACTGAACTGTGGTGGCTTACCTTTGAGAAAGGTAGCCAATCTCGCATCCTCGGCCTCGGCGGCTCTCCTCCTATCTTTGCCGCTCCTGTAACTCTGCGCTCTCTCTGTACCCTCCGAGCATTCATTTGCACATGCTGCAGGAGAATGGATGCTAACTCACGGATAGTCCGAAGAGTCTCGACGGACTCTCCTCAACGCAAAGCAATGGCACTATAGTTACACAATCCGGTGCACACCTCTCGAACCCGGTCAGGTGCTCATGCAATGCATGAACTATAGCTGCGACTAAAAATGAAATCATCACGGGCGGTCCACCGTTAGCCTATCCCCGGTAATTCTCTATCCGAGACATAGACCCCAATCGACCATGTTTCAGGTCCACTCGACCATGTTTCAGGTCCCTCATATCACAAACCATGTTTCAGGTCACCCCCTAGTGCCCTAACCGTTCATCATAATCTCATAGATAACCTCAAATTAATCTCATCTCATCAATCTCATCCTCATGTCACGATAATCATCTCGGTTAGGCACTGCTATCACATATCATATGCAATCCCCAATACATCCTCATGTCTCAACATAATTTGTAACTTACTCAGCCTCATAGCACAATCATAACACTCGTCATATCATCACAATCATCATCACGTCATCCAAAATCACCATCATTTATCATCATGTCATAATATCATTTTCAAATAATAAATACCAAGATAACATAATAATAATAATATAAACACTTTCAAAAATAATTACAACACTCATGATATCATACATCAAGTACCAAGTTCAAATCAACCAGTCAAACAGCAATCATCACATAATAAAAATTATATATATATATAGCGTAATGACGATAAACGCACAATTGCGATTCTAGGGCCTCGAGCTTCCAAAATTTCACCTAAGCATCACATTGCTAAGCACACGTTACCAAGAGTTCATATTCAAAACGAAATCGAATTCGACAAACAAAACAAAAGATATTACGAGAAACATAACCAAACGATGTTCGACATGAGGAGAGGATGATTTTTCCACGCTCGAGATTTGGAGGGTTGGTTGACCACCGTACCATGCAACCAATCGGGAGTTGCCACATAAGCCCCGATTGACACGGGACAAGTGAAAGCTTGGCACTTGTGCGTTGAACTCAGAAAAATGAATCGGGTCCTCGAACGATCAGCGTAATCACCAATGAGACTGTCTCCTCGCTAGAGACTCATGAACTCTCTCTCCTTCTCGCGTCGACTAACCGCGGGAAGTACTTCTCAAAGAAACACTCTCTCGAACAGCTCCCAATCGATCGGTCATCCCTCAACCTATAGTAATCTCCTCTTGCCTCTCCACCATGACTCGGCCCCTTCGATAATCATGAAGGCGGCATAAGTCACCTTCCTATCATCTCTCGCATCTCATGGTATCAAAGATCTTCTCGAGCTCCTGAATCCACCACCTGCTCGCTCTGGATCATACTCTCCACTGAATCTGTGGTGGCTTACCTTTGAGAAAGGTAGCCAATCTCGCATCCTCGGCCTCGGCGGCTCTCCTCCTATCTGCCGCGCTCTCGTAACTCCGCCTCTCTCTGTACCCTCTCGAGGCATTTCATTTGCACATGCTGCAGAGAATGGATGCTAACTCACGGATAGTCCAAGAGTCTCGACGGACTCTCCTCAACGCAAAGCAATGGCACTATAGTTACACAATCCGGTGCACACCTCTGAACCCCGGTCAGGGTGCTCATGCAATGCATGAACTATAGCTGCGACTAAAATGAAATCATCACAGGGCGGTCCACCGTTAGCCTATCCCCGGTAATTCTCTATCCGAGACATAGACCCCAATCGACCATGTTTCAGGTCCACTCGACCATGTTTCAGGTCCCTCATATCACAAACCATGTTTCAGGTCACCCCCTAGTGCCCTAACCGTTCATCATAATCTCATAGATAACCTCAAATTAATCTCATCTCATCAATCTCATCCTCATGTCACGATAATCATCTCGGTTAGGCACTGCTATCACATATCATATGCAATCCCCAATACATCCTCATGTCTCAACATAATTTGTAACTTACTCAGCCTCATAGCACAATCATAACACTCGTCATATCATCACAATCATCATCACGTCATCCAAAATCACCATCATTTATCATCATGTCATAATATCATTTTCAAATAATAAATACCAAGATAACATAATAATAATAATATAAACACTTTCAAAAATAATTACAACACTCATGATATCATACATCAAGTACCAAGTTCAAATCAACCAGTCAAACAGGCAATCATCACATAATAAAAATTATATATATATATAGCGTAATGACGATAAACACACAATTGCGATTCTAGGGCCTCAGAGCTTCCAAAATTTCACCTAAGCATCACATTGCTAAGCACACGTTACCAAGAGTTCATATTCGAAAACGAAATCGAATTCCGACAAACAAAACAAAAGATATTACGAGAAACATAACCAAACGATGTTCGACACGAGGAGAGGATGATTTTTCCACGCTCGAGATTTGGAGGGTTGGTTGACCACCGTACCATGCAACCAATCAGGAGTTGCCACATAAGCCCTGATTGACACGGGACAAGTGAAAGCTTGGCACTTGTCTGTTGAACTCAGAAAACTGAATCAGGTCCTCGAATCGATTGCGTAATCACCAACAGACCTGTCTCCCTGCTAGAGACTCATGAACTCTCTCTCCTTCTCGCGTCTGACTAACCGCGGGAAGTACTTCTCAAAGAAACACTCTCTGAACAGCTCCCAACTGATCAGTCATCCCTCAACCTATAGTAATCTCCTCTTGCCTCTCCACCATGACTCAGCCCCTTCGATAATCATGAAGGCGGCATAAGTCACCTTCCTATCATCTCGCATCTCATGGGATCAAAGATCTTCTCGAGCGCCTCACTCCCCACCACTGCTCGCTCTGGATCATACTCTCCACTGAACTGTGGTGGCTTACCTTTGAGAAAGGAAGCCAATCCCGCATCCTCGGCCTCGGCGGCTCTCCTCCTATCTTTGCGCTCCTGTAACTCTGCCTCTCTCTGTACCCTCGAGCATTCATTTGCACATGCTGCAGCGAGAATGGATGCTAACTCACGGATAGTCCGAAGAGTCTCGACGGACTCTCCTCAACGCAAAGCAATGGCACTATAGTTACACAATCCGGTGCACACCTCTGAACCCCGGTCAGGGTGCTCATACAATTCATGAACTATAGCTGCGACTAAAATGAAATCATCACAGGGCGGTCCACCGTTAGCCTATCCCCGGTAATTCTCTATCCGAGACATAGACCCCAATCGACCATGTTTCGAGTCCACTCGACCATGTTTCGGTCCCTCATATCACAAACCATGTTTGAGTCACCCCTAGTGCCCTAACCGTTCATCATAATCTCATAGATAACCTCAAATTAATCTCATCTCATCAATCTCATCCTCATGTCACGATAATCATCTCGGTTAGGCATCGCTATCACATATCATATGCAATCCCCAATACATCCTCATGTCTCAACATAATTTGTAACTTACTCAGCCTCATAGCACAATCATAACACTCGTCATATCATCACAATCATCATCACGTCATCCAAAATCACCATCATTTATCATCATGTCATAATATCATTTTCAAATAATAAATACCAAGATAACATAATAATAATAATATAAACACTTTCAAAAATAATTACAACACTCATGATATCATACATCAAGTACCAAGTTCAAATCAACCAGTCAAACAGGCAATCATCACATAATAAAAATTATATATATATATATAGCGTAATGACGATAAACGCACAATTGCGATTCTAGGGCCTCAGAGCTTCCAAAATTTCACCTAAGCATCACATTGCTAAGCACACGTTACCAAGAGTTCATATTCGAAAACGAAATCGAATTCCGACAAACAAAACAAAAGATATTACGAGAAACATAACCAAACGATGTTCGACATGAGGAGAGGATGATTTTTCCACGCTCGAGATTTGGAGGGTTGGTTGACCACCGTACCATGCAACCAATCAGGAGTTGCCACATAAGCCCCGATTGACACGGGACAAGTGAAAGCTTGGCACTTGTCTCGTTGAACTCAGAAAACTGAATCAGGTCCTCGAATCTGACTGCGTAATCACCAACAGACCTGTCTCCCTGCTAGAGACTCATGAACTCTCTCTCCTTCTCGCGTCTGACTAACCGCGGGAAGTACTTCTCAAAGAAACACTCTCTGAACAGCTCCCAACTGATCAGTCATCCCTCAACCTATAGTAATCTCCTCTTGCCTCTCCACCATGACTCAGCCCCTTCGATAATCATGAAGGCGGCATAAGTCACCTTCCTATCATCTCTGCATCTCATGGTATCAAAGATCTTCTCGAGCTCCCTGAATCCACCACTCTGCTCGCTCCGGATCATACTCTCCATCAACTGTGGTGGCTTACCTTTGAGAAAGGTAGCCAATCTCGCATCCTCGGCCTCGGCGGCTCTCCTCCTATCCGCCTTCTCTGTAACTCTGCCCTCTCTCTGTACCCTCTCGAGGCATTCATTTGCACATGCTGCAGCGAGAATGGATGCTAACTCACGGATAGTCCGAAGAGTCTCGACGGACTCTCCTCAACGCAAAGCAATGGCACTATAGTTACACAATCCGGTGCACACCTCTGAACCCCGGTCAGGGTGCTCATGCAATGCATGAACTATAGCTGCGACTAAAATGAAATCATCACAGGGCGGTCCACCGTTAGCCTATCCCCGGTAATTCTCTATCCGAGACATAGACCCCAATCGACCATGTTTCAGGTCCACTCGACCATGTTTCAGGTCCCTCATATCACAAACCATGTTTCAGGTCACCCCCTAGTGCCCTAACCGTTCATCATAATCTCATAGATAACCTCAAATTAATCTCATCTCATCAATCTCATCCTCATGTCACGATAATCATCTCGGTTAGGCACTGCTATCACATATCATATGCAATCCCCAATACATCCTCATGTCTCAACATAATTTGTAACTTACTCAGCCTCATAGCACAATCATAACACTCGTCATATCATCACAATCATCATCACGTCATCCAAAATCACCATCATTTATCATCATGTCATAATATCATTTTCAAATAATAAATACCAAGATAACATAATAATAATAATATAAACACTTTCAAAAATAATTACAACACTCATGATATCATACATCAAGTACCAAGTTCAAATCAACCAGTCAAACAGGCAATCATCACATAATAAAAATTATATATATATATATAGCGTAATGACGATAAACACACAATTGCGATTCTAGGGCCTCAGAGCTTCCAAAATTTCACCTAAGCATCACATTGCTAAGCACACGTTACCAAGAGTTCATATTCGAAAACGAAATCGAATTCCGACAAACAAAACAAAAGATATTACGAGAAACATAACCAAACGATGTTCGACACGAGGAGAGGATGATTTTTCCACGCTCGAGATTTGGAGGGTTGGTTGACCACCGTACCATGCAACCAATCAGGAGTTGCCACATAAGCCCTGATTGACACGGGACAAGTGAAAGCTTGGCACTTGTCTGTTGAACTCGAGAAAACTGAATCAGGTCCTCGAATCTGACTGCGTAATCACCAACAGACCTGTCTCCCTGCTAGAGACTCATGAACTCTCTCTCCTTCTCGCGTCTGACTAACCGCGGGAAGTACTTCTCAAAGAAACACTCTCTGAACAGCTCCCAACTGATCAGTCATCCCTCAACCTATAGTAATCTCCTCTTGCCTCTCCACCATGACTCAGCCCCTTCGATAATCATGAAGGCGGCATAAGTCACCTTCCTATCATCTCTGCATCTCATGGTATCAAAGATCTTCTCGAGCTCCTGAATCCACCACTCTGCTCGCTCTGGATCATACTCTCCACTGAACTGTGGTGGCTTACCTTTGAGAAAGGTAGCCAATCCTGCATCCTCAGCCTCAGCGGCTCTCCTCCTATGCTGCCGCTCCTGTAACTCTGCCTCTCTCTGTACCCTCCCGAGGCATTACATTTGCACATGCTGCAGCTGAATGGATGCTAACTCACGGATAGTCCGAAGAGTCTCGACGGACTCTCCTCAACGCAAAGCAATGGCACTATAGTTACACAATCCGGTGCACACCTCTGAACCCCGGTCAGGGTGCTCATGCAATGCATGAACTATAGCTGCGACTAAAATGAAATCATCACAGGGCGGTCCACCGTTAGCCTATCCCCGGTAATTCTCTATCCGAGACATAGACCCCAATCGACCATGTTTGAGTCCACTCGACCATGTTTCGGTCCTCATATCACAAACCATGTTTCAGGTCACCCCCTAGTGCCCTAACCGTTCATCATAATCTCATAGATAACCTCAAATTAATCTCATCTCATCAATCTCATCCTCATGTCACGATAATCATCTCGGTTAGGCACTGCTATCACATATCATATGCAATCCCCAATACATCCTCATGTCTCAACATAATTTGTAACTTACTCAGCCTCATAGCACAATCATAACACTCGTCATATCATCACAATCATCATCACGTCATCCAAAATCACCATCATTTATCATCATGTCATAATATCATTTTCAAATAATAAATACCAAGATAACATAATAATAATAATATAAACACTTTCAAAAATAATTACAACACTCATGATATCATACATCAAGTACCAAGTTCAAATCAACCAGTCAAACAGGCAATCATCACATAATAAAAATTATATATATATATATATAGCGTAATGACGATAAACACACAATTGCGATTCTAGGGCCTCAGAGCTTCCAAAATTTCACCTAAGCATCACATTGCTAAGCACACGTTACCAAGAGTTCATATTCGAAAACGAAATCGAATTCCGACAAACAAAACAAAAGATATTACGAGAAACATAACCAAACGATGTTCGACACGAGGAGAGGATGATTTTTCCACGCTCGAGATTTGGAGGGTTGGTTGACCACCGTACCATGCAACCAATCAGGAGTTGCCACATAAGCCCTGATTGACACGGGACAAGTGAAAGCTTGGCACTTGTGCATTGAACTCGGAAAACTGAATCGGGTCCTCGAATCATTGCGTAATCACCAACAGACCTGTCTCCCTGCTAGAGACTCATGAACTCTCTCTCCTTCTCGCGTCTGACTAACCGCGGGAAGTACTTCTCAAAGAAACACTCTCTGAACAGCTCCCAACTGATCAGTCATCCCTCAACCTATAGTAATCTCCTCTTGCCTCTCCACCATGACTCAGCCCCTTCGATAATCATGAAGGCGGCATAAGTCACCTTCCTATCATCTCTGCATCTCATGGTATCAAAGATCTTCTCGAGCTCCTGAATCCACCACTCTGCTCGCTCTGGATCATACTCTCCACTGAACTGTGGTGGCTTACCTTTGAGAAAGGTAGCCAATCCTGCATCCTCAGCCTCAGCGGCTCTCCTCCTATGCTGCCGCTCCTGTAACTCTGCCTCTCTCTGTACCCTCTGAGCATTCTGTTGCACATGCTGCAGCAGAATGGATGCTAACTCACGGATAGTCCGAAGAGTCTCGACGGACTCTCCTCAACGCAAAGCAATGGCACTATAGTTACACAATCCGGTGCACACCTCTGAACCCCGGTCAGGGTGCTCATGCAATGCATGAACTATAGCTGCGACTAAAATGAAATCATCACAGGGCGGTCCACCGTTAGCCTATCCCCGGTAATTCTCTATCCGAGACATAGACCCCAATCGACCATGTTTCAGGTCCACTCGACCATGTTTCAGGTCCCTCATATCACAAACCATGTTTCAGGTCACCCCCTAGTGCCCTAACCGTTCATCATAATCTCATAGATAACCTCAAATTAATCTCATCTCATCAATCTCATCCTCATGTCACGATAATCATCTCGGTTAGGCACTGCTATCACATATCATATGCAATCCCCAATACATCCTCATGTCTCAACATAATTTGTAACTTACTCAGCCCTCATAGCACAATCATAACACTCGTCATATCATCACAATCATCATCACGTCATCCAAAATCACCATCATTTATCATCATGTCATAATATCATTTTCAAATAATAAATACCAAGATAACATAATAATAATAATATAAACACTTTCAAAAATAATTACAACACTCATGATATCATACATCAAGTACCAAGTTCAAATCAACCAGATCAAACAGCAATCATCACATAATAAAAATTATATATATATATATAGCGTAATGACGATAAACGCACAATTGCGATTCTAGGGCCTCGAGCTTCCAAAATTTCACCTAAGCATCACATTGCTAAGCACACGTTACCAAGAGTTCATATTCGAAAACGAAATCGAATTCGACAAACAAAACAAAAGATATTACGAGAAACATAACCAAACGATGTTCGACACGAGGAGAGGATGATTTTTCCACGCTCGAGATTTGGAGGGTTGGTTGACCACCCGTACCATGCAACCAATCGGGAGTTGCCACATAAGCCCTGATTGACACGGGACAAGTGAAAGCTTGGCACTTGTGCGTTGAACTCGGAAAACTGAATCAGGTCCTCGAATCCGACTGCGTAATCACCCAACGGACTGTCTCCCCTGCTAGAGACTCATGAACTCTCTCTCCTTCTCGCGTCGACTAACAGCGGGAAGTACTTCTCAAAGAAACACTCTCTGAACAGCTCCCAACTGATCAGTCATCCCTCAACCTATAGTAATCTCCTCTTGCCTCTCCACCATGACTCAGCCCCTTCGATAATCATGAAGGCGGCATAAGTCACCTTCCTATCATCTCTGCATCTCATGGTATCAAAGATCTTCTCGAGCTCCCCGAATCCACCACTCTGCTCGCTCTGGATCATACTCTCCATCAACTGTGGTGGCTTACCTTTGAGAAAGGTAGCCAATCCGCATCCTCGGCCTCGGCGGCTCTCCTCCTATCTTTGCGCTCTCCCGTAACTCTGCCTCTCTCTGTACCTCTCGAGCATTCATTTGCACATGCTGCAGCAGAATGGATGCTAACTCACGGATAGTCCGAAGAGTCTCGACGGACTCTCCTCAACGCAAAGCAATGGCACTATAGTTACACAATCCGGTGCACACCTCTGAACCCCGGTCAGGGTGCTCATGCAATGCATGAACTATAGCTGCGACTAAAATGAAATCATCACAGGGCGGTCCACCGTTAGCCTATCCCCGGTAATTCTCTATCCGAGACATAGACCCCAATCGACCATGTTTTCAGTCCACTCGACCATGTTTCAGTCCCTCATATCACAAACCATGTTTCGGTCACCCCTAGTGCCCTAACCGTTCATCATAATCTCATAGATAACCTCAAATTAATCTCATCTCATCAATCTCATCCTCATGTCACGATAATCATCTCGGTTAGGCACTGCTATCACATATCATATGCAATCCCCAATACATCCTCATGTCTCAACATAATTTGTAACTTACTCAGCCTCATAGCACAATCATAACACTCGTCATATCATCACAATCATCATCACGTCATCCAAAATCACCATCATTTATCATCATGTCATAATATCATTTTCAAATAATAAATACCAAGATAACATAATAATAATAATATAAACACTTTCAAAAATAATTACAACACTCATGATATCATACATCAAGTACCAAGTTCAAATCAACCAGTCAAACAGGCAATCATCACATAATAAAAATTATATATATATATATAGCGTAATGACGATAAACGCACAATTGCGATTCTAGGGCCTCAGAGCTTCCAAAATTTCACCTAAGCATCACATTGCTAAGCACACGTTACCAAGAGTTCATATTCGAAAACGAAATCGAATTCCGACAAACAAAACAAAAGATATTACGAGAAACATAACCAAACGATGTTCGACATGAGGAGAGGATGATTTTTCCACGCTCGAGATTTGGAGGGTTGGTTGACCACCGTACCATGCAACCAATCAGGAGTTGCCACATAAGCCCTGATTGACACGGGACAAGTGAAAGCTTGGCACTTGTCTGTTGAACTCAGAAAACTGAATCAGGTCCTCGAATCTGACTGCGTAATCACCAACAGACCTGTCTCCCTGCTAGAGACTCATGAACTCTCTCTCCTTCTCGCGTCTGACTAACCGCGGGAAGTACTTCTCAAAGAAACACTCTCTGAACAGCTCCCAACTGATCAGTCATCCCTCAACCTATAGTAATCTCCTCTTGCCTCTCCACCATGACTCAGCCCCTTCGATAATCATGAAGGCGGCATAAGTCACCTTCCTATCATCTCTGCATCTCATGGTATCAAAGATCTTCTCGAGCTCCTGAATCCACCACTCTGCTCGCTCTGGATCATACTCTCCACTGAACTGTGGTGGCTTACCTTTGAGAAAGGTAGCCAATCCTGCATCCTCAGCCTCAGCGGCTCTCCTCCTATGCTGCCGCTCCTGTAACTCTGCCTCTCTCTGTACCCTCTGAGCATTCTGTTGCACATGCTGCAGCAGAATGGATGCTAACTCACGGATAGTCCGAAGAGTCTCGACGGACTCTCCTCAACGCAAAGCAATGGCACTATAGTTACACAATCCGGTGCACACCTCTGAACCCCGGTCAGGGTGCTCATGCAATGCATGAACTATAGCTGCGACTAAAATGAAATCATCACAGGGCGGTCCACCGTTAGCCTATCCCCGGTAATTCTCTATCCGAGACATAGACCCCAATCGACCATGTTTCAGGTCCACTCGACCATGTTTCAGGTCCCTCATATCACAAACCATGTTTCAGGTCACCCCCTAGTGCCCTAACCGTTCATCATAATCTCATAGATAACCTCAAATTAATCTCATCTCATCAATCTCATCCTCATGTCACGATAATCATCTCGGTTAGGCACTGCTATCACATATCATATGCAATCCCCAATACATCCTCATGTCTCAACATAATTTGTAACTTACTCAGCCTCATAGCACAATCATAACACTCGTCATATCATCACAATCATCATCACGTCATCCAAAATCACCATCATTTATCATCATGTCATAATATCATTTTCAAATAATAAATACCAAGATAACATAATAATAATAATATAAACACTTTCAAAAATAATTACAACACTCATGATATCATACATCAAGTACCAAGTTCAAATCAACCAGTCAAACAGGCAATCATCACATAATAAAAATTATATATATATATAGCGTAATGACGATAAACGCACAATTGCGATTCTAGGGCCTCAGAGCTTCCAAAATTTCACCTAAGCATCACATTGCTAAGCACACGTTACCAAGAGTTCATATTCGAAAACGAAATCGAATTCCGACAAACAAAACAAAAGATATTACGAGAAACATAACCAAACGATGTTCGACACGAGGAGAGGATGATTTTTCCACGCTCGAGCGTTGGAGGGTTGGTTGACCACCGTACCATGCAACCAATCAGGAGCTGCCACATAAGCCCTGATTGACACGGGACAAGTGAAAGCATGGCACTTGTCTGTTGAACTCAGAAAACTGAATCAGGTCCTCGAACTCGATTGCGTAATCACCAATGCACTGTCTCCCTGCTAGAGACTCATGAACTCTCTCTCCTTCTCGCGTCTGACTAACCGCGGGAAGTACTTCTCAAAGAAACACTCTCTGAACAGCTCCCAACTGATCAGTCATCCCTCAACCTATAGTAATCTCCTCTTGCCTCTCCACCATGACTCAGCCCCTCCGGTCATCATGAAGGCGGCATAAGTCACCTTCTTATCATCTCGGCATCTCATGGTATCAAAGACCTTCTCGAGTTCCTGAATCCACCACTCTGCTCGCTCTGGATCATACTCTCCACTGAACTATGGTGGCTTACCTTTGAGAAAGGTAGCCAATCCTGCATCCTCAGCCTCAGCGGCTATCCTCCTATCCTGCCGCTCCTGTAACTCTACCTCCCTCTGTACCCTCTGAGCATTCTGTTGCGCCTGCTGCAACAAAATGGATGCTAACTCGCGGATAGTCCGAAGAGTCTCGTCGGACTCTCCTCCACCTCCAATCCCTGCCTCTGGCTGATGAGGCTCATCGTCAATACCCTCTATAGCTCTACCGCCACCACGACTACCACGTCCTCGACCTCTGCATCGAGCCATGATCCTCTTACAAGAAATCATTAGCCCACATCAATATGACATATAATACTACATAAAATTGGAATATAAATACTATATGTCATAGAAATGTTGCATTCAGACTCACTACTCAACTTCTAAGCATAGTCGTTATCCGATGTGGATTCAACTAAATTGCCAGTTCACCCTAATCACAATGCTCACAGTCTGTTTCAGAACCGAACTACTCTGATACCACCAAATGAGATGCCCCGACGTCCCATTAAAGAGAACAAAAAATATTAAGACCTGTTTTCGTTATCATCGTTAAGCTGATATATTAAAACAACGGAAAAAATAAAAATTTAAAATATACACAACATATATACATACATAACATACACACCTCAAGACCTGATACAGTAAAGTAGAGGGGATCCCATCAGTCGGATCCCAAAATGTACAAACTGATAATCAAACCGAAAATAAAAACAACATCCTAAAGAGACAAGACGCACTGGCCATAGACTCTATACTTAACTATGAGGATCCACTGCTCGTCCTCCAACGCCTGGCTCATACGAGGTCCCATCAAGCTCCTCCATAGATGGCTCCCCCGTAGGATCTCCTCATCACGATCACAAAAAGAAAATGCAATATAAAGAAGACAGGGATAAGAAACCATATAACATCAAACGTGGAAAGGGTTTAGCCACATTTAATTAAATAACAGCACACTAAACATATGTCTCCAAAGTACGGGTATATATATATATATATATATATATATATATATATATATATATATATATATATATATATATATAACACAGTCATCCTCAATCCACATCTAGGATCTTTCCTCTACCCTTCATCATGATGCAATGCAAATACTGTATGAATAATCTCCTCAGGTATCGGCCATATCTGGATATCACAACAATATAATCGACATGTCCCAGAGTCCCAGTGCACCCCCTCGTCCACGGATGGAGGGTGCCAACGCAAAGCAATGGCACTATAGCTACACAAGCCGGTGCACACCTATGAACCCCGGTCAGGGTGCTCATGCAACGCATGAACTATAGCTGCGACTAAAATGAAATCATCACTGGGCGGTCCACCGTTAGCCTATCCCCGGGAATTCTCTATCCGAGACATAGACCCCAGTCGACTATGTTTCAGGTCCACTCGACCATGTTTCAGGTCCCTCATATCACAAACCATGTTTCAGGTCACCCCCTAGTGCCCTAACCGTTCATCATAATCTCATAGATAACCTCAAATTAATCTCATCTCATCAATCTCATCCTCATGTCACAATAATCATCTCGGTTAGGCACTGCTATCACATATCATATGCAATCCCCAATACATCCTCATGTCTCAACATAATTTGTAACTTACTCAGCCTCTTAGCGCAATCATAACACTCGTCATATCATCACAATCATCATCACGTCATCCAAAATCATCATCATTTATCATCATGTCATAATATCATTTTCAAATAATAAATACCAAGATATCATAATAATAATAATATAAACACTTTCAAAAATAATTACAACACTCATGATATCATACATCAAGTACCAAGTTCAAATCAACCAGTCAAACAGGCAATCATCACATAATAAAATTATATATATATATATATATATATATATATATATATATATATATATATATATATATAGCATCTCGACGATAAACGCACAATTGTGATACTAGGGCCTCAGAGCTTCCAAAATTTCACCTAAGCATCACATTGCGAAGCACACGTTACCCCGAGTTCATATTCGAAAACGAAATCGAATTTCGACAAACGAAACAAAAGATATTACGAGAAACATAACGAAACGAGGTTCGACAAGAGGAGAGGATGATTTTTCCACGCTCGAGCGTTGGAGGGTTGGTTGACCACCGCACCATGCAACCAATCAGGAGCTGCCACGTAAGCCCTGATTGACACGTGACAAGTGAAAGCATGGCACTTGTTTGTTGAACTCAAAAATGAATCAGGTCCTCGAATCTGACTGCGTAATTACCAACAAACCTGTCTCCCAGCTGGAGACTCATGAACTCTCTCTCCTTCTCGTGTCTGACTAACCGCGGGAAGTACTTCTCAAAGAAACACTCTCTGAACAGCTCCCAACTGATCAATCAGCCCTCAACCTCTAGTAATCTCTTCTTGCCTCTCCACCATGACTCAGCCCCTCCGGTCATCATGAAGGCGGCATAAGTCACCTTCCTATCATCTCTGCATCTCATGGTATCAAAGATCTTCTCGAGCTCCTGAATCCACCACTCTGCTCGCTCTGGATCATACTCTCCACTGAACTATGGTGGCTTACCTTTGAGAAAGGTAGCCAATCCTGCATCCTCAGCCTCAGCGGCTATCCTCCTATCCTGCCGCTCCTGTAACTCTACCTCCCTCTGTACCCTCTGAGCATTCTGTTGCGCCTGCTGCAACAAAATGGATGCTAACTCGCGGATAGTCCGAAGAGTCTCGCCGGACTCTCCTCCACCTCCAATCCCTACCTCTGGCTGATGAGGCTCATCCTCAATACCCTCTATAGCTCTACCGCCACCACGACTACCACGTCCTCGACCTCTGCATCGAGCCATGATCCTCTTACAAGAAATCATTAGCCCACATCAATATGACATATAATACTACATAAAATTGGAATATAAATACTATATGTCATAGAAATGTTGCATTCAGACTCACTACCCAACTTCTAAGCATAGTCGTTATCCGATGTGGATTCAACTAAATGGCCAGTTCACCCTAATCACAATGCTCACAGTCCGTTTCAGAACCGAACTGCTCTGATACCACCAAATGAGACGCCCCGACGTCCCATTAAAGAGAACAAAAAATATTAAGACCTGTTTTCGTTATCATCGTTAAGCTGATATATTAAAACAACGGAAAAAATAAAAATTTAAAATATACACAACATATATACATACATAACATATACACCTCAAGACCTGATACAGTACAGTAGAGGGGATCCCATCAGTCGGATCCCAAAATGTACAAACTGATAATCAAACCGAAAATAAAAACAACATCCTAAAGAGACAAGACACACTTGCCATAGACTCTATACTTAACTATGAGGATCCACTGCTCGTCCTCCAACGCCTGGCTCATACGAGGTCCCATCAAGCTCCTCCATAGATGGCTCCCCCGTAGGATCTCCTCATCACGATCACAAAAAGAAAATGCAATATAGAGAAGACAGGGATAAGAAACCATATAACATCAAACGTGGAAAGGGTTTAGCCACATTTAATTAAATAATAGCACACTAAACATACGTCTCCAAAGTACGGGTATATACATACATACATATATATATATATATATATATATATATATATATATATATATATATATATATATATATATATATATATATATATATATATATATATATATATATATATATATATATATATATATATATATATATATATAGATCATCCTCAATCCACATCTAGGATCTTTCCTCTACCCTTCATCATGATGCAATGCAAATGCTGTATGAATAATCTCCTCAGGTATCGGCCATATCCGGATATCACAACAATATAATCGACACGTCCCAGAATCCCCAGTGCACACCCTCGTCCGCGGATGGAGGGTGCCAACGCAAAGCAATGGCACTATAGCTACACAATCCGGTGCACACCTCTGAACCCTGGCCAGGATGCTCATGCAACGCATGAACTATAGCTGCGACTAAAATGAAATCATCTCTGGGCGGTTCACCGTTAGCCTATCCCCGGGAATTCTCCATCCGAGACATAGACCCCAGTCGACCATGTTTCAGGTCCACTCGACCATGTTTCATGTCCCTTATATCACAGACCATGTTTCAGGTCACCCCCTAGTGCCCTAACCGCTCGTCATAATCTCATAGATAACCTCAAATTAATCTCATCTCATCAATCTCATCCTCATGTCACGATAATCATCTCGGTTAGGCACTGCTATCACATATCATATGCAATCCCCAATACATCCTCATGTCTCAACATAATTTGTAACTTACTCAGCCTCTTAGCGCAATCATAACACTCGTCATATCATCACAATCATCATCACGTCATCCAAAATCATCATCATTTATCATCATGTCATAATATCATTTTCAAATAATAAATACCAAGATATCATAATAATAATTACAACACTCGTGATATCATACATCAAGTACCAAGTTCAAATCAACTAGTCAAACAGGCAATCATCACATAATAAAAATTATATATATATATATAGCATAACAACGATAAACGCATAATTGCGATTATAGGGCCTTAGAGCTTCCAAAATTTCACCTAAGCATCACATTGCGAAGCACACGTTACCACGAGTTCATATTCGAAAACGAAATCGAATTCCTACAAACGAAACAAAAGATATTACGAGAAACATAACGAAATGATGTTCGACATGAGGAGAGGATGATTTTTCCACGCTCGAGCGTTGGAGGGTTGGTTGACCACCGCACCATGCAACCAGTCAGGAGTTGCCACGTAAGCCCTGATTGACACGTGACAAGTGAAAGCATGGAACTTGTCTATTGACTTGGGTGCTTGAGAGTGGATACTCCCACACTCGAGCGTTGACTTCTGACAAAAAGTCTACTCTTTGCGTTCAGGGTCCGTTCGACGTTCGATTGCGCTCAAATTTGAGATATAGGCTCATTAGGACCTAATAAACAACCTAAAATCATCAAAAAGGCCTAATCTCATCTCTAACTCCAAAATTATTATTTCACACTCAGACGTCTCAAGGACGCTCACCGGGAAAACCCTAATTAGTATCTATGCCTCAAACTTACCCGAAAAAGCCGCGTACTTAACATGCAAGGGTTTATAAAACTCAAACAACATCTCAACTATGTATTTCAAGTCCTAACCCTAAGCTTCATACGTAAACCTCACATAAAATCACGGATGTTACATCCAACACTGGTAAAAGCTGGCGTCCAAGAAAGTGGTAAAAGCCGGTGTCTGCTAAAGTGATAGAAGCTCACGTCTACTAAAGTGACGGAAGCTCTCATCTACTAAAGTGACAGAAGCTCTCATCCACTAAAGTAACAGAAACTCACGTCTACTAAAGTGACAGAAGCTCTCGTCCACTAAAGTGACAGATACTAAAGTGACAGAAGCTCACGTCCACTAAAGTGACAGAAGCTCATGTCTACTAAAGTGACAGAAGCTCTCGTCTACTAAAGTGACAGAAGCTCACATCTACTAGTTGGAGCACGTCCAATTACTGTGTTAGTACTCGCGTCTACTGATGTGGTAAATGGACGCGGCTATTTTTCAAAATCGAAGCAGCTATTTTTCCAAATGGACTCGTTATTTTATGGATGCAAATTCAACAAGAACTATCAGAATCTTATTTCAAGAACCAGAATCAAGAAAAAAGATTATGTTAAATCAGATCCAAATCTGTTTTGATTGATCCCAACGACTATAACTTGTTTTCTATATAAAGAGGGATCAAAGGAACACTTTTACAACATATACAAATATCATAACATATCACAGTTTTACGAAATCAATTTAAGAAATCAATTGTGAAAGTCATTCATCATCTTCCTTGAGCTTACTGTGAAAAGAGTGTTTCAATACTCAAAGTGCTTCAATTTGTTTATCTGACTATTGAGAGTTAGGAATCAACTTTTGTTTTACATTTCGATTGTAAAGAGAGAGGGAGTCTCTCTGAGTGATTAGGGTGAGGTATCCCTAAGGTTGAACATTGAGGCTCTTCACAAGAGTGTGGTATCTTGAGGTGAAGGAGTGCTCTGTGGTGTGAAGGTTTTTCAAGCTACCTGGCAAAGCTTGTGTGTTAGTGTGTGAAATCCCACAGGTGGAGTGGGGACTGGATGTAGGTCACAGTGGAGGTGACTGAACCAGGATAAATCTGGTTGTGTGGTATCTCTAAATTCAAACTCCTTCCTTTTTGTTTATGATCAAGAACCTGCGATTTTGATGTTTACAATTCAAATATAATTTTTGTTCTTGATGTGCATAAACTGTATTTTGTTATTACTGAGTTATTGAAGCTGAACCTATTCGTTATTAATCTTTCTTATCCTCATCACCTTCTTTTCAAGATTTTGTAAAAACCCTTCATCGATTTTATAAAAAAAAGATCCTGAGAACACTAATCCGCAACTCTGATTTATAAAGCTTTTGTGAAAAAGTTTTAAGAGGGAAATAATTTTTGAAAACTCAATTCATCCCCCCCTCCCCTTGAGTTGTTGAAGCCAAAACAACACACCCGTTGCTGGGTTAGAAGTTATTAGATTGCTTCTTGCTTTTTCATGTCTTATGGATTTTAAGCTCTATCAAATGGATGTCAAAAGTGCTTTTCTTAATGGCTTAATTCAAGACGAAATTTATATAGATCAACCACCCGGTTTTGAAAACTTTGAAAAACCAAATTTTGTTTTTAAACTTAAAAAGGCTCTCTATGGTTTAATCTATGGTTTAAAACAAGATCCAAGAGCTTGGTATGAGAGACATAGCTTATTTCTTTTGTAAAAAGATTTTCAAAGAGGGAAGGTTGACACTACTCTTTTCATTAAAAAGAAAAGGCATGATGTTTTGATTGTACAAGTATATGTTGATGACATTATATTTGGAGCTACTAACGAATATATGTGCAAGGAATTCTCTAAGCAAATGCAAGGTAAATTCGAGATTTTTATGATGGGTGAATTCACTTCCTTCTTGGGGCTACAAATCAAACAAGTGCCTAGTGGAACTTTCATCAACCAAGCCAAGTATTGCAAAGAACTACTCAAACGATTTGGTATGGACAAGGCAAAAGAAGCTTCCACACCAATGGGCACATCCTCCTATCTTGACAAAGATGAACATGGTAATCCGGTGGATGTAACTAATTATAGAGGTATAATTGGCTCTACACTTTATCTTATCGCTACTAGACCGGGTATAATGTGTAGTGTATGCATGTGTGCTCGTTATCAATCATGTCCTAAAGAATCTCACCTAACCGCCGTAAAAAGAATAATGAAGTATTTGTTAGGTACAACTAATGTAGGACTTTGGTATCCTAAAGGATCCAGTTGTAGTCTAGTTGGATATTCGGATTAGGACTTTGCCGGATGCAAACTTGATAGGAAAAGTACAAGTGGCACATGTCATAAATTTTGTAATTTTTTAATTTCTTGGTTTAGTAAAAAGTAAGTAAGTGTTGCTTTATCAACCGCCGAAGTGGAATACGTTGCAGACGGTAGTTGTTGTGCCCAAATTATTTGGATGAAACAACAATTAATTGACTATGGAATACAATTGGACCAAGTTCCAATTAGTTGTGATAACACAAGTGCCATCAATCTATCCAAGAATACTATCCAACACTCTATGACTAAACATATTGAGATAAGGCACCATTTCTTAAAAGATCATGTTCAAAAAGGAGGTATTGTTCTAGACTTTGTTGAATCAAATAAACAATTAGCCGATATATTTACCAAACCTTTTGAGACACCCCGTTGTGCCCCGGTGTTTTATTAGATTAAAGCCTTCTTAATTAATTTCTTAATCGCGCACTTAGCATGAAAAATACGTAAAATTAAAACTTAAGTTAAAAAACATACAACTTTAGTTAATAAAAAACAACACACCATATTTAGGTTATACATACATACATAAGTCTTATAGACATATTACAAAACAATGTTGATGATATCCTCTCAGTAGGATCCCTCACAGACATATACTTAACAAAAGTCATACTTAGCGAAAAATATAAAAATCCTTCTTAGACACACTGGCCATACTGTCTATACTCTAATCACCATGGGTCACAGCTCGACCTCCCACCTCTGGTTAGTAAGGAGTTCCATCCAACTCCTCAGCAACCTCCGTTTCATACAGAGTTCCATCCATCTCCTCGGTAACATAATCCTCCATCGAGTTTTCTAACGTACATAAAGTAGACACACAAAAATACAGAAATATAGGGGATAAGAAGTAATTCTATCATCAAAAAGTAGAAAAGAGTCATAGTATATGATACAACAAATGTCACAGACATAACATCACTCAAAATTAATCCTCATCCCTAATTCACTATGTCAACCTCTACCCTCACTCATGCAATCTAAAACTTTATACTGATGTGGCCATAAATCCCCCATTACCATTAGGGATATTAGTCAGTCGTCCAAGTGACGCGTCCCCAAAACCGATGCACATTCTCATCCATGGTGAGAATGCTCATGCAATGCAATGACATTATAGCTACACAGCATAGTCGGTGCACACCCTGTCTCTCTCTCTCTCGAGGGTGCTCAAGCAAAGCATTGACACTATAGTTGCACCAATTAAATCTAACATAGGATGGTCCCACGAGGACTTCGGACCTCGTATGTGTCAAACATACGGTTATAAACTCAATGCTCTTATGAACCTCACTGAATTTTATCAATAACAATCTAGTGCCTCAAGCTTCCATCATACCCTCGACTCACATTCTATGACACATTTTATCTTTAAAATAACCAATTTAAGCTAGGCACTTCTAATTCACAGATACTTTCACACTAAACCAAATCTTCTGAATCAACATATATCCTCGCTTAAAATCAACTAAGCATAGTACTAATTCAGGCAGATCATGCATAACACATTATCAGGAAATATTCAAACACCAAAAATAATACGTCACATGTAGTGGAATACCTCAACCAGTGTATCACAATCAATTCTATAAACATAAAGTTAGACATCATTAAAATACTTAAAATCAACCTAATGTCGATGAACCTACAATCCCCGAATCACCATTGGTTTTACATAAAAGGTTTCCAATGTGATTTTGGTCTTGTTGATTACTCGACTACTAGTAGGGTTTAGATTGCCCTACACAATTATTATATAATATACTACTTATCGATTCCGACGACAGAGTGATCCTTTCCCCCACCTGAGTTATCACCGGAATTCCGACTTCGACGATCCTCGTTATCACACCACAGTTTCTCCTTCAACCAAACAACATAACTATAATTAATTAACAAAATCACCCTTAATCCTAGAATATCTAGGTTCGGCCATTCAATTTAAGTTAGGGCTAGGATCATTTTCTCATTCTAATCTTTTGGATGCTAGTTCCTAAGGTATTAGCTATCATAGATAAATTGCTATAATTCAAAAATATGAAACAAAATCCTCTAACCAAATAGGTTAGGGTTTCGGCCACATATAATGAAATTGGCTAAGATTTCCAAATCAGCTTAATATCTTAGATAAATGATCGTAGAGTGTTAAGTATACATGATAAATTGTCATAAGTTTCAGATTGAACAAAAATCATCCATTTCTCTTTCCCTAGGGTTTCAGCCTTTATGAAAAAGTTAGGCTAGAAAATTTAGTTGGACTTAAGCTCTTGGATTTAAATCATACAAGTACTAGTGAGCTTTAATAAAGTATTAGACTTTAAAAATTGAACAAAATCATCAAACTCATTTTTGAGAGGGTTTCGGTCATCTATAGAACATAGGGAAGGAAACTGTTTTTGATTACATGCTCTTGGATAATGAAAGTAGGGATCATAACTAGATCATAGAAATTGGTTTCACATTTTTATGATTTTTCTACAATTTTCTAGAATTAATTAAAGTTCTAGATCTATAAATGGAAACTCATGAAATATGTAGAACAAAAGCTTAAGAATGGAAGGAGATGATCAAGGATTATCCTATTACCTTAAGAGTGTTAATAAGATGAAGAAATGTTGATGATCTTGACAAGATTTTCCTAAAGCATGAACTTGAGCTCTTGAAGATGATAATGGAGTTTATGTGAAATAAGTGAAGAAAATGAAAGAGATGAAGCGTGAAATGGGGAGGGGAGGCTGCGGCCTTGGGGTTTAAATAGGGGGAGTCTTAGGTTTTGTTTGGTTCTTTAGCTTTTAGATTAATGCGTTTTGTGATTATTTAATTAATATATGATTAACCATAGTTAATAATTAACTTAACTAAGGTTACTTTGCTAACGATGGTTAATGTTTTTGTGGCTCACATTAATTGAATGGTGTTGCTGCTCCTAGTCCACACAAACTAACCATGGTTCCTTAACCATGGTTAAAATTGAACTCAACGTCGGTTAGGTTAAGCTTAGGGGTATTTTGGTCATTTCACTTGAAAATTCCCGATCACTAAAATTTAAGGCCGGACTCATTGTCCTCTCTGCTACATTAATTTCTCCTAATACCTCAGCTTCATAATCGACTCCGTTGTTGACCCGACTTATCCCCGGACTTAGGTTTTATGCGTTTTCTTAACTATTACGCCCGAATAAAATAATATTAATTTCATTCCTAACGATTTTTTTGAAACTTGGAAAATACTTCGGAATAAAATATAAAACCTAATGGTTTTGTTCAAGAGTCGGAATTAGGGTTTCTACTTAGTAAAATCTTACTGTCAGTGAAAACGCAGACCGGGCTCCGTCTGAATTTTCAACCCAAAATTTGACCATAACCCTCTACCATAAGATAGATTATGAATATGATTTTATTTTATTTAAAATCATTTTATTGTTCTCAGATTAAAATATAAATAATTATATTTTAACCGGTTAAACAGCGTAATTAAAATCAAGCTGTTACACCTTTGTCTAGAGAAAACTTCTTTTATATAAGAAGAGAACTAGGGATCATAGATGAAACATGTATTGATTGATCTTATATGCTATGATTGTTTGGATACATGTTTGTTTGATTCATATGATGTATATATTGATCTTTAATCTTATAAGTATGTGATTTGATCTTTGGATGAGCAATATGTATGAATATATGTGAAATCTATGTGAATTTTGCTCTCTGTCCAGGTAGTATTCGACTACCTCTTCAGTGTATTTGAATACACTGCAAATTTTCCTTATTTTCTATGAAGTATTCGAAAACCATTTGCTGTATTAGAATACCAGGCAAAAATCTGGTCCTGATGTTGAGATTTCAGTATATGGAGGATACATTTCCAGTTTAATGATGATGAGGATAGTGATAATGATGATATTTGATTTCTTTAGTTCCTCTTCTCAATGCTTTAATGTTTTATTATGCGGGATGGTTGTATAACTGTCATATGTCTCTGATTTATGTTAGATCTACGTATGACCCCTGCTTTATTACTACTATATGGATGAGCAATATATATGAATATAGTAATCCAAACAGTAGATCATGTGCCTTTAAATTTACATGAAATGAAATCCATCACACATAACCTTTATGAAATGCAATTGATATGAAAATCAAAGATGATGATGAGAAATGATTTCTCAATTTTCTCTAATACATCTTGGACCTCTGTGATGTTATTTTTTTACCCATGTTTTATACATTTCAAATGACTGTATTTGGTACACCAACTGAGGATGAGTATACGTGTGTACATTATACTCTGATAGACTGATGTGTGATAGATGTTTTTATGCATGCCTTGAACATATCTGATGTTTTGATTATGCATGTATGGCATCTATTATATTTATTTGTGAATATTGTGTCTTTGCTCTCCAAATATTATATGCTTTTTGATAATGCCAAAGGGGGAGAAAATGTGTGCTTTTGTGTTTATTTTGCAAGACTCACTACTCTACTCAGAAGGAGTGTCATATATTCGGGGGAGTTCGGCAAAAATCATGATACACTTTATTTACAAGTCAAAGTCAATCAAAACCTCATGATACAAAAGAAAAGCAAGATTCAGGTTTGAACAAACCATCAAAAGAGTTGTCATTGTCAAAAAGGGGGAGATTGTAAATGATGATGTGATTGAGTCTCAAATATGCTTCCGTGAAGAAGCTCTCCAACTATTTTCAAGAGAGAAGAAATGAAAGTGTTTTGATGATGATGTTTAAATGGCACAAAACAACATTAGATGGGGGGGGTTGAATAGTGTTTTCAAAAATCAGAGTTTAAGAAGCACAAAACAAAATCAGTAAATGTGAGATGCTTGAAGACAAATGCCTTTCTCAACAAACTGACCAACAACTATTTAACACATCCGAGTTAGTTACTTAAAACAGTTAAACAACCTGAATATTAAAGTAAAGGTTACAAAGAAATTCAAACAATCTTTAACACTACAGAGAGTGAATATGAACTTCAAACTTGGTGAGTTGCAGATGAGTTCTTCTTCAAATGATTTTCAGAGAGAGAAGAAGTTTAGAGAGTGATTGTTGCTATCAGCTATTGATTTCTAAGATGAATGCTATTCTTGAGTAATATAGGTTTTCACAGATGAGTAAATATTGGCTTTTCTCTTAGTTGCTTATCACTGTATCACTCACTATGTTCAGTCTTCAATTTCTTCTATTTATACATGATCACGGAGATCCGATGAGATGAATATGAGAATATTTAGCTTTGTTCTTCAGAAAATGGCCGTTCTGACATGATAATAAATGATTTGAAGAACGTTGGAGATTCCTTGTTGACATCTGAGTATAGCAGTCATGCTTTTCCATCTTTGGGCAGCGTTCTTTCCTTATTTGTGTAAACTTAGAAAAGCTCAGATAAAGTAGCTTTTCTCTTACTTACATAAGGAATGCTTTTCTGTAGCCTTGCCCTTTTGTCTTTTTCTCCTTTCTCTGATCTTGATTAAAGATAAGAAATATATTAATAAACTTCTTTCATGTTTAATTAACTATATTTCAAAATGCATTTGATTTTGAATCAGAGATTAAGTGATTTCCTCTTAGAGGGCTTTTCTCCTTGGCGCATTCTTCAATGACATAGAAAGTGACTTAGCATTTCACGTCTTCTAAGCTTATGGATGTTTGAATATTTTTTAAATCAAACAAGTTATACTGACAGAAGAGTGGTTCTAACTTTGTCAGAAGCTCAAACATATACTGAGAGGGATAGACGCTTCTTGAAGTGTGACTTCTCGATCATGTTCTATTCTTTAATCTTGATCCTTCTTCTTTCAACTTCCTTTAGAAGATAGTGTTTGTATTCTTCGAATATTTGATCACGAATTTGACTGTGAACTGCTTCAGGCTTCTTGGTCTCCTATAAGAACAAGCAGTCTTCTAACAGAGTTTTGCTTGATGTTTTCTTCCTTCCATAAACTTGTTGGATGGAAAAATCATTTTTCTTTAGTTTCCAGTGAAGATGATAATTGTTAAATACTTTGCTTTCGTACTGATAGCTGGTCTTCTTCACAGTTGATAAGTCTGAGAGATGTTAATGTAGGTTTCTCTGTGAGTCAGACTTCAGACGCATTGTACTTAGTCAAATTTGAATCAGACACTTGTATTTATGCTTTTGATCCTTTCATAATCTTTTGTTGACTTGATATGCTAGGGTAGAATTCTTTGGCTACAAAACTCAAGTAGATGATTAGCAATATTCAGATGGTTCAATGCAAAATCGATTGCTTAATGTTTGGGTTCATCAAAACACACAAGGGCCCCAAGAGTGTGAGTCAGACTTATGATGAGTCAAACGCTTTGTGACTTAACATTCTCCCTCTTTTTGATGATGACAAACATTCCATATGATTTTATTTTGAACAAGCAAAAGATACAAGGATGATAAAATATTAGCATAAAGATTGTTAAATCATTTTGTTACCAATAAAGTTTAGAGACTCCCCCTAAACTTATGTTATGCTTATGACAGCGAAGAGTTTCATCCTAACATAAACTTGTATAAATTACTTGCCATGCATCCTTTCATTCATACTATTTCACTTCTAATCTTTCTTTCTCGTTCTCCCCCTTTTGGTATTATCAAAAAGGAAAGTACTTTGGTACTTTGGGGAGGCATTTTGGTAGAAAAATAGACAAGTTGATAAATAACAATGCTGTCTATACTACCAAATAGATATGAGATAAACTTAACCATCAGATAGATAAATATGAGTCCAAACAAAAGCTTAACCAAACAACATTTAATCAACAGTTCAAAAATATACCAATAGATATAAATTATTTAACAAGCATCATTGAAAGATTAATTAATCAATTCATTTTCTGGAGGATCTTGTGGAGAAGATTCACTACTAGCTTCATTTCATGTCTCATACCACACAACTCAGCTCTAGCTACAGGATCACTGACATGCGCATGATTCTGTTCAGCTCTTAGATCAACTTGTTGAGGGACTTGTTGTGGAATCTCGGATTCTTAATAGTTTCCTTCTTTTGAGTGCATGGAGACCGGAGGGATAGGAGCAGCTTCAACCATTACTTGATCAGAAATCATTGGCTCATGGTAATTATCATACCATGGCAGAAGTAAAGCACTTGCAGAAGGTGGAGACACAGTTTAAGGAGCAGAGAAAGATTCATTTGCACTTCTGGCCAGACTAGTTTCAGCTTAAGGAATAACAATATCTCTTACTGCTTCTATGACAGCTTTCTCTGCAACAGGTTGAAGGGGTTCTTCAACCATAGTTTCCTCATCTTCCTCAGAAGATTCATCCAAATTCAACACATTTATTGTTTCATCAACTTCTTCACCAGAGTCCAGGAAGAAGTGATTTGAGATAGGTACCTTGGTTCTTTCTGTAACACCCTTCTCGGCGCTACATTGTAAGTGACATTTTAAGGTCGAAAAGTAGGTTAATTAAAATTGGCTATAAAAGAATGGGGTGATTTTTTTTTCTTTTTCTTAAGTCATAAATATAACTACTTTGATTTAAAGGAATGGACAATAAAATATTGAATTATCATAATTAAGGTCACGAGTTCGAAAATCATTTACATAATACCCAACCCGACTCATAAACATAAATAATAGAAATGTATAGACTCAACATAAAGATATGGAGACGCAGCTCCTAAAATACAAGATACTTGGAATCGCAGCTTCATAAACGTTAACATTAACTCCCAAACATACCCATCTGGCCAAAATAAAATATAAAAGACAATCCTTTCTCATACATCGTGATAAGGACAAACCCAACTGACGAGATCCAATGGAAGCTCTATTCGAGTCCACCGCCGGTGTCGTCACAAAAGACACTTGAAATATTAGTCTTGAAGACTAAACTCCTCTTTTGTCTTAAAACCAAATCCTTCGGTTAAAACCAACTCATTTTGAAATAAGATTCCATCAAAGTACATAAGTACTAAATTCCTCAAAACAGTTTCTTGAAAAAACGTCGAAACTCTTAAAATACCGTTTTACCGCTTTTTATTGTATTTCAACTTAAATTCCATATTTTCACAAATGTAATCATTTTTCTCAAATTCTTCACTTCCCTAAGTTACCATACTTATGTTAAAGTATTATAATACTGATTTCAAACTTTACATCATTGTTTTATCAAAATGTAACACCCCGATTTTCACTGTTTCAAAATAATCGAAATGCGAACGATTATTTGTATATATATTTATATGAGTATTAGAAAATTATTTTAATAAATGGAGTTCATCACTCCATCCTACTTGAATGTAGGAAGCTACGATTAAAATTTAGGTTGAAACGACGGTCGAATCTTAACCCGCTATTTTCACTGACAGTATATTTATACTGCTCAAAAGACCTAATTTTAATTCGTGAAAGAAAGACTTAAGGTTTTTATTTTATTTCCTTAGATTCTGTATTTTTAGAATTATTTTAGAAAAAAATAAAATAATTTAAGTTTTTCGGGCGGAATACGTAATCGGGTGACCGGCAGAGTGGATTTCGGAGTTTCCAATAGCGGATAAAGAGGTTATCCTAGGATTTTGAGATGATTCATGGGTAGGAATCATACTTTTAGGTCTAGAAGGTTCTACAAGGTTAAAGTGAAAATTTATGAATTTTACGCTTAAGTCCCTGAACTTTCTATCAATTACCCTTTTGTCCCTAAGTTAGTTTCTAAGATTTTTTCAAGTGAATTGGGCTAGAATCCTTGTTCCCAATCTCTTAATGGACGTGGCTATGAAGCCCAAATTTCCTAGTTCATGGATTGATTCCATAAAGCCAATTTGAAACTATACAAGTTTCCTATGTTATACTTAAGCTTAAATCTTTAAGTGGGCCCCACAAAAATGAATTCAAGCCCAAATTGAGTAGGCCCATGCACAAGCCCATGAGGGAGAAGGGGCTGCCCTCATAATTTTTAGATGAGCCAAGAATTTTCTAGAATGTTCAACAATCTTCTACTTTATTCTACAACATTCTCTAATGTTCTCAAATCTTCTTCAACATTCTAGGGTTTTCCTAAAATATCTATGACAAAAATCAGCCCAAAGTTAGTCAAGATAAGCTCACATTAAATGTGGAAAATAGTCATAATGACAATCTATTGGCAATTTGTAAACTAGTCCTTACACTTTTGGAATCTTTGCAAAATGGTCCCTAGGAAGTATTTGCATTTCAATCCTTTGAACAAGACAACTCATCCTCTCTAGATCCTTCCAAGATGGCGCCACCCATATATATATATAAATACCTTCTCTCACTTTTCACTTAGTTTCTATTGCCTTTGTGTTGAAAAACCCTAAAGTTCATAAGTCCTTTAATGTTAGATTTGTGAAGCAAGTTCTTGGATTTCCTTTGTCATTGATCTTCAAGCGGTAAATCCTAATCTTCTTCCTTAATCATGCCTATGTTATTTAGAAAGTTTCTTGATTCAAAGTTTGTTTCATATGTGTTCATCATTTTCAAGTTTCTAAGCCTTGAACTTTGAAAAGTCATAATAAATTCTAGAAAAATCTTATGATGATGAAACTACTTTCTATCTTCTTGATATCATGCATATTATCTAAATCTAAGATCATGATGTAATCAAAAATTTCTTTCCTAAAAACCTAGCCTTGGCCGAATCTATCAAAGTAGGTTTGGTAGAGTTTTGTTCATGTGTTGTCATGTATGATCATGTATTCTATATGGCATGTATGTCTACACACTCTAATCCATGTTATTTTCTTAAAAGGAAAATCTTTACTAAAAAATCTCTATGTTGGCCGAACCCTAGATGGGTGAGATTTGATGAGTTTTTGTTCATAGTTTTCATTAATGATCTTGTAATCAAGCTATTAGTATGTATGCTTAATAAATCCAAGTTGGTTTATTAAACTAAGAACCCTAATCCTACGAACATGTTGAGGCCGAATTCTTGTATAAAAGAGTCAGGAAGTTTTGAGTTTCAACTTTAGTTGTTTAGTCGCCAATCCATGATTTAGGTTAATCAAGGATCATAAATCCATGACTTAATCATGATTAGAAGTTGTAGTCACCCAAAACCCTAGAAGCCGTAACCTTGTAGTAGGATTCTGGATTTTTTTAGTTCTTGATTTGTTTTATTGTTGATTTGGTTGAAGGTGGTTGTGTTAACTCATGGCGGGATAACGAGGATCGTCGTGTACGTGTTTCCGGTGATAAATCAGGTGGGGGAAAGAATCATCCTATCGTCGGAATCGATAAGTAGCATATTATATAATAATTGTGTAGGGCGACCTAAACCCTACTAGTAGTTGAGTAATCGACAAGACCAAAATCATATTTGAAACCTTTTCTGTAAAACCAATGGTGATTTGGGGATTGTAGGTTTATCGACATTAGGTTAATTTTTCATATTTGAGGATGTCTGAATTATTTACTTTTGACTGTTTGTGATCCGCTGGTTGAGGTATTCCATCTGCATGTGACATATTATTTCGGTGTTTGAATATTTAGGATATTGAGGATGTTCAGTGTCTGTCACGGTCGTGATGGCTATCGCGGCCAGGCCGTGACAGAATCTGACTTGCCTTTGTTGTCTGTCACGACTGTGATGGCTATCACGGCCAGGCCGTGACAGAGTCTGACTTTGTTACTTATTTGGTTTGATTATTATGAGTTGGTTGTGATAAATTGCCTTATATGATATTGATATATTTAAATATTATGTTGATTAATGTGTTATGCATGATCTGTCTGGGTTTAATACTAAGCTTAGATGATTTTAAGGAAAGATATATATTGCTCGGAGGTATTTTGTTTGGGTGAGAGTTTTGAATATGAATTAGAAGTGCCTCGCTATTATTTTATAGAAGTGATGTGATATAGAATGTAAGTGGAGGTTATGAGGAAAAGCTTGAGGTACTAGGTTGTTATTGATAAAAGTCAGTGAGGATCATATGTTGCATTGATGTTCATAACCGTGTATTTGAGATACACGAGGTCCGAAGTTCTCGTGGACCGTTCCAAATTAGAATTTAAGTTGTGCAACTATAGTGTCATTGCTATGCATGAGCACCCTTGATAGAGTTGAGAGTGAGAACCAGGGTGTGCACAGGTGGTACTGTGTAGCTATAGTGTCATTGCTTTGCATGAGCATTCTCACCATGGATGTACACCATGGATGTGAATGTGCACCGGCGTTGGGAACGTGTCACTTGGACGACTGACTGACATTCCTAACGAGGGATATGTGACAGGATTAGCAGTGGCCACGTCAGCATAAAGGTTTAGTTGCATGAGTTGGAGGGTAGAGGATGATATAGTGAATTGAGGATGATTGTTGATTTTGAGTGATGCGTGTCTGTGACTATTATTGTATTATATGCTATGAATCTTTTCCACTTTTGATGATAGAACTGTTTCTTATCTCCCTATTTCTATATTTTTGGTGTATGTCTACTTCGCTACGTTAGAAGACCAGATGGATGACTATGTTACTGAGGAGATGGATGGAACCCCATACGAGACGGAGATTGTTGAAGAGTTGAACGACATTCCGGATGAAGTTGACACTAAAGAACAACCTACTGATCCTAATAATATAGCGTAGTAAGTTTAGGGCCAGTGAGTCATATAAGACGTTTTTGTTTTCCGTTAGTTATGAGTAGTTTGTTTAAATAAGTACCTGTGTGGGATCATAATGAGAGGATACCCTAAACAGTGTTGTGTAAAATAAAGGATACTTTTGTGTGTATTTATATAATATAGTTTTGGTGTGTTTTGTATTTGTAGAAGTTATATGATTATTATTTAAGTTTTAATTTTTACATATTTTCAACGATAAGTGCGCGATTAAGTAAATAAATATTAAGGTTTTAATTTAATAATACAATGGGGCACGACGGGGTATCTCACAAAATTATTTCAAAACGCTTAACGACGGTTTCGCCGCTTTTTAATGGTTTTAGGCCCAAAAGCCATACTTTTGAAAATATCATTCTTCACCTCAAATCTATTACTCGCCTAGGTTATAATACTCATATTAAGATGTTCAAAACACTGATTTTACAATTTCCTTTCCATGTATACAAAATTCCTAAAAATTTTACTGAACGTCGTTAAATTTGTAAATCGCATAAATCCTTTTTCAACGATTTTAAACTATAATAGTTCAAAACTCATTTTGGAGTTTTAGAACAGTTAGATAGGGATGAGCAACAATCTCTAACTGTCCAATTACATTTATTTTCTAAAATTGCAGTTTAGTCCTTGAACTTTCATTAATTGCAAAAAGATCCTTATTCACTTAAAACCTTATAACTTTTTATTTATAACTTCAAATAATACCAAACGAACTTCTATAGAAATATTTTTCAGTTACCATCAAATTTACAGAAACTATATTTCTGCCCAAATATTTTACAACAATTGCAAAAAGGTCCTTGTTTACAAAAAAACTTATAACTTTTTATGTATTAATCCAATTAACACCAAACCAATTTATATGGTTTTGTCTCATCAAGGACTACAATATTAACACACAAGAGTTTGAATTTCAGTGCTGCCACTGAAATTCTCAGAATTTGCATTTTTGTCCCTAAGAACTCATAAATTCATATCTTTCAATATAAAGATCTAAATCAATCCAAACCAATTTCTATACTCTTATATGTTCATTCAATCCTTATAAAAATTATTCAAACAAATTAACTCAACTTGAAACCCCATTAACCAGTTATGACTGAATAGCCTAAAATAATTATATTAGGTATTTTTCTTAACAAATCAAGTAAACAACAATCATGGTTCCAACTTAAGGTCATTGGAACCAAAACAACCATATGACATATCATACCACAACCAAGCATCAAATCAAATTCTCCAAGAGGATCACACACATATAAATCAATATTATACACTTATGATTTACAAAACCATATACACTAAATAAACCGTCAACATCTCTACATTAAGGTAGGATAGTAGAAATATCCCCCCTTACCTCTTGTAGATCACTTGAAACTCAAGTAGGAGAAGGATGTTGTTCACCTAAATCACAAGGTTTTGAACCCACAAAACCTAGCCATGAACAACCAACAAGAAATCAAGTTAAAGAATGAAGAAAATCATCCTAAACCCATTTGATATAGGTTCGGCCAACTCAAAATAAAAGGGCTAGGGATCTCTAAATTTTTCAAGCTCTTGGATGATGAATATAGAAGTCATATGGAGATCATAGAAATTGATCCCACATTAAAATGTTTTTTTCTATGATTTTCAAGAATTATTTGAAAAAACTAGATCTAGGAATTTGATCTTGAAGGAAAAATGGATTTAAGAATAAAACTTGTGATGAAAAGTGAAGGTATGATCATGGATCATAAGGCTATATCTTTGGAATCTCAATAATTGATCAAGATCTAAGACTTCTTTTGCAAATCAAGTGTAAGAACTTAAGTGTTTTTGTGAGAAATTTGAAGAACATGAACCAAATGAAGTGAAAAGGAATGACCAAGTGTGGTCTTAAGGAGTGTGGCCGTGAGCTTCTTAGGGAGAAAATGGTCCAAAGAGTAAAATGTTGTCATGGCACACTTGAAGTTACAATGAAGGATTAAGGGTAATTTGGACATTTCACACATAACCACCATTACCTCCATTTAATGCACGATGACTAACCCTATGACTCACCACCATAGACGACTCATTGTCTTCATCCACCCGGCGTCGGGTTTTGTCTCTGCACATCCATTCTCGATTCTGTCGATCCTCGATCGTCAAGTACTCGCCTGACTAATGTATAATAACTTATTTATTTTGAAAAATTGTCAAAATAACCACTATCGTTGGAAAAAAATATAAGAATCTAAACTGTTTCATTCTCGAGTCAAAATTAGGTTTTCTGATCAGTAAAATCTTATTGTCAATTAAAACGCAGACCGGGTTTCGTCTGAATTTTAAACCTAAATTTTTACCGTAACCTTCTAACATAAGGTAGAGTATAATTATGATTTTATTTTATCCAAAATCATTTTCCAGATCTCGGATAAAATATAAAAATATTAAAAATTCTACTGATAATGAAAAATAGTAAAAACGGGGTGTTACACTTTCAACAATTTCAGATGCATGGGTTGTTTCATAAAGATTAATCAAGGATGGGACACCAAAAGATACACTTACAGAAGATTGATGAATAGGAGCATAATATTCATCATCAATGTCAGACAGATTTGGCTCAGATGAGATATCAAGGTTTGAGAAACAATTTTCAATCATAATATATTAACAGAGTTTCTTGACACATGAAAGGTGTCAGAAATAGAGTATATGGAGTGGTGCAGAGAGTTCAGACATAAGAATTGATGTAAAGTATTTCAGAGACTATTTCTTCATGAAATGGATTTCTACACCAGAAACTTAATCCGTTGACTAGAGAGTGAGTGATTGTGGTGTAAAACAGACTTTCAGTTGACCTACGAGGGGGAAGAGGTTCTTCTTCATCCTCATAGATGATAGAATATTCTAGCCAGGTAATGAACTGTCTTGGTCCAACACAACAGAAATAAAAGGTGTTTCTAAAGAGATGAACTCTTGGACCAGACATGACCATGAAAAGATAGCTTCTGAAAAAGGGGTACAGAGGTAAGGGTTATGAAGGTCCAACATACTCGAAATGTTACAGAGAAACAAATCCAATCCTTCCAGTTTGTATTGGAATCTTCCATTTATGTTATTTTGTTAAACCATAGCTTGATGATTCAGCATCCCATTGACCTTTCTCATCCTCAAGGTAAACAGCTACATCTCTTAGAGTACAATGTTCTTTTTAATCTTCCTTAAGACATCTTCCCTCTGATAATCTTCCAAATGAAATCTTGGAATAGGGGCATGAGTATCATTGGCAATGAATTTTCTTTCTTTCACAGGTTTCCTTAAAGCTTCAAGAGCTTGCAGAGCTTCGAAGGGTATTCCTTCAACAGTCTTGATGGGTTGGGGAGAGGTGTCTTGGTCAGGTCTATACTTGACACACCAACCAAACTTGTACTTGTTCCAATTTTCTTCAAATTCTTCCATCCTTTTTTTTTCTTTCTTCTTCAGTTTCTTCTCTTTCAACAAAGATTTCTTGTTGTTCTTCTTCTTCTACTACCAGCCTTTCCTGAACTATTTCTTCATCCTGCCTTGGTTCATTAATTCTTATACCTTTGCTTAATCTGCCTTCTTCCTGATCATTCTTCCTTTCTTTTCTCTTTCTTTTCACTCATTTACTTTTATTAAAACTCTGAGATAGTCCAGTAATTAACTCAGTTATAGAACTGGTCAAAAGAACCGGGGTTTCTCCAGTCTTTGATTTCCTTAATATTTTTTTCTTGCTTTCCACAACAAATTCTTCTTTAATTTTTCTTTTCAAAATACGAGCAATGGGCTTGTCGTCATCTGAATCCTCATGGATCCTTTCAGCATTAGTTTCAACAACAGGGTTCACAGAATTCCCAGGGTTAGTAATGAAATCACTTCCTGCTTCAGTTTTCATTCCTAACTCCCTAAGAGTTGATATAAACACAACAGGGATTTGGTTTAAGACTTCAGAATTCAAGACGATTCCTTTGTTTCTGATCAACCTAGTTAACAACATAGCATGTGGATAGCATGTTTTATTTCCTCCTACTATCCTAAGCATGTGGTTAAAGATTAGGTCATTTATATCAACCTTCTTAAACTGTAGAAGATAATATAAAGCAAACTTATCTGTTATAGAAATAATGTTCACAGAACCTTTTATGGGGGTGACACATCTAGTTAGAAGCAAATGTAGAAATCTTGCTTTAGGTGTCAGATAGCGAACAAACTTGCTGTCTATGAGGCGATCTCCAAATAGAGTTAGATTAACATCTTCCTTGTTTTCCTGTTCTTCCCAATCATCTGACAAACCGAGTCCTTCTCCGGCACAACCAGTTGCTTTAACGATATCAAAAATATCGAACCGGTGCCTTACAACGTTCTCATTTCTAACAACACTAAACAAGTGTGCATGTCTTGACGAAGTGGAGTTCTTCCAAAGGTTTGTAGTTCTTATGGAGGCCATTTGAGAGCGGAGATTGAGAGAGTTTAGGTTTTGAAGATGAAAAATTAAGAACTTTAGAGAGAGAGATGAGTCCGATGGTGAAAGGTTGTGTGAGGGAGATGTTTACGAAAAACACTCAGCCTTTATGACGTTGACATGTGGAGAGAGAAACTAGCTGAAGGAGCGAAAAATTTTCTTGTTAACTTCCCACTCAATCATTCAAGAATTTGAAATTAATTATGTCTTTCCCAGTCTTTAAAGAGGGTCCAAGTCATAACAGACGGGTCTTAAACTATTAGACACATCATACAAATATTCACACAGAAAAATCTTAACATAAGACTTTAAAGACTTACTTGTAAGTGATTTGTCTCCATAAATCACTGACCTATTTTGTTGTCTCTATTTTTCTTTGTGATGTCCTTGCTTATATTGGAGGCTTTGGAATATATACTCTTTTGTGAGTGTGGGTAGTGAGAGTCTATTTTCCAACTTCTATCATGGGAGTCCTATTTGTTCTACTCAATAAATCTGTAAGAGAAATTATAAGGTGTTTTGGTACCCATACCTTTTTGGGTCCTTTCCCATTAGCTGTTTTAGTTTGTGAAGACTTGGATTTTCTCTTGTGAAAGCACATGGACGTGATATGTCCAGATTTACCACAAAATGTACATGATATTACATAAGAAGATTTAATAGAAACTTTCAAGCTGCCTGATAGTTTATTAGATACTTTATCAGGATTCTCTTCAATGTATCCTCTAACGAGAAGTTTGACTTCCGAGAAGTTTCATCAGGTTGTTCTTGCCATTGACAAATCTAGCAAAATCATTAGTGAGCTCTTTCGCTTTATGTTGAAGTTTTAAAACTTCTTTAGATGGTGATGTTTCGGTAATGATCTTAGCATTAAGCATCTATGCCTTAAGCTTTCTGTTTTCTTTGATTAGTTCATCCACCTCAAGATTTTTGTTTATGCTCCTTAGTGAGCTTCACATACTTTTTCTTAAGTTCTTTGAACTTATGAAGAATGCAGTTAGATTCACTGAGAAGTTCATGATAGGCATCTTGTAAATCCTCAAATTTAGAATTTACCTCATAATCTGAGTCAGTGTCTCCAAGTAGACATTTAAACTCATCATCTAATTCTTTGTCCAGATCTTACCAAGTGATCGTCTTTTTGAGTGGAGTCATCTTATCACCAGTTGTTCTAATTGCTGCTTTCTTATCCCTTATTTTGTTCCAGAATTTTCTCATTCTTCTGGTGGCTTCAGAAATTTCATCATCTTCATCATCATTTTGAGAATGTTGATTTTTTGGTGTATTTGATGATGGAAGCTTGTCAACATTATTGACTGATCTTTTTTCAGATGTTTCTTTGACAACAGCATCTACATCATATAGTTCTTCATGTCTGTTCCAAATGTCTTTGGCTGTTTCACAGCTACTGACTTTATCATATTCAGACCTGCTAAGAGAACATACAAGAAGATTATTTGCTTTGGCATTAAGCTGAACCATATTTTTGTGATATAATGTCCATCTGCTTCTTGGAATAGCATTTCCACTTTCATCGGTTGGACTGTATGGTCCTTGAGATATGATTTCCCATAGATCCAAGTCGGTTGACTCAATGAACATTTTCATATTATTTTTCCAATAATTGTAATCCTTTCCACTGAACTTGGGTGGTTTGATGAGGTATGTACCCTGATTGTACATATTGTTGCTTGAGCCTGCTTCACTTGCCATTCTTCATAATCTTTTCCTCAACACTATGAGTTGCTCGACCCAGAGGCTGAGCATTTATACTAGCTGAAATGACACAAAACAACACTAGAAGGTGGGGTTGAATAGTGTTTTCGAAAATCAGAGTTTAAGAAGCACCAAACAAAATCAGTAAATATGATATGCTTGAAGACGTCTTTCTCAACAAACTGATCAACAACTATTTAACACACCCGAGTTAGTTACTTAAAATAGTTAAACAAACTGAATAATAAAGTAAAGGTTAGGTAAAGAGTATACTCAGAGATTTATCCTGGTTCACCCACAAACTTTGGGCTACATCCAGTCCTTGGTTTCACCAAGCTTTAACGCTATAACTGATCAAGGTTATAGACGAGTATTATTTGCACACCTAGCCTCTCCAGGCTCAACCACGAGTATTGTTTGCACACCTAGCCTCTTCAGGCTCAATAAGTATTCTTGAAACAAGCCTCTTCAGGCTCAGAGAGTTTTGAAGCACAGCTTCAAGGTTACAGAGCAGTTCAACTAATCTTTAACACTATAGAGAGTGAAGAAGTTTAGCGAGTGATTGTCCCTATCAGCTATTGATTTCTAAGATGAATGTTGTTCTTGAGTAATATAGGTTTTCACTGATGAGTAAATATTGGTTTTTCTCTTAGTTGCTTATCACTGTATCACTCTCTATGTTCAGTCTTCAACTTCTTCTATTTATACTTGATCATAGAGATCCGTTGAGATGCATACGAGAGTCTTTAGCTTTGATCTTCAGAAAATAGCCGTTCTGACTTGATAATAAATGCTTTGAAGAACGTTGGAGATTCCTTGTTGACATCCGAGTATAGCAGTCATGCTTTTCCAGCTTTGGGCAGTGTTTTTTCCTTATTTGTGCAACACTTAGAAAAGCTCAGATAAAGTAGTTTTTCTCTTACTTACATAAGGAATGCTTTTATGTAGCCTTGCCATTTTGTCTTTTTCTCCTTTCTATGATCTTGATTACAGATAAGAAATATATTAATAAACTTCTTTCAAGTTCAATTAACTATATTTCAAAATGCATTTGCTTTTGAATCAGAGATTAAGTGATTTCCTCATAGAGGGCTTTTCTCCTTGGCACGTGCTTCTCTCCTTGGCACGTGCTTCAATGATACAGAAAGTGACTTAGCATTTCACATCTTCTAAGCTTGTGAATGTTTGAATATTTTTGAAATCAAACAAGTTATTATGACAGAAGAGTGGTTCTGACTTTGTCAGAAGCTCAGACGTATGCTGAGAGAGATAGAACCTCTTCCTGAAGTGTGACTTCTTGATCATGTTCTATTCTTTAATCTTGATCCTTCTTCTTTCAACTTCCTTTAGAAGATAGCGTTTGTATTATTCGAATACTTGATCACGAATTTGACTGGGAACTGCTTCAGGCTTCTTGGCCTTCTATAAGAACAAACAGTCTTCTAACAGAGTTTTGCTTGATGTTTTCTTCCTTCCATAAACTTGTTGGATGGGTCATTTGTGTGACTTCACGCTTGAATTTAAGCTTTTGATCCTTTCATTATCTTTTGTTGACTTGATCTGGTAAGGTAGAATTCTTTGTCTACACAACTCAAGTAGATGATTAGCAATATGCAGATGGTTCAATGTAAAATCGATTGCTTAATGTTTGGGTTCGTCAAAACACATAAGGGCCACATGAGTGTGAGTCAGACGCATGACGAGTCAAACGCTTTGTGACTTAACAGATGTAACCATTTTGATGTTTTATGTTTGCTTTAGTAGGTTTTGATGTAAATCATTATGTAACTTAGTTTGATTAGATGACTTAACAAATTAAAAAGGTTATAATGCTTAACCTAAAAATAGAAATCAATTAGAGCTATTATAAAATGCCAAATGATGGAAAATGTTTTAAAAGTATATAAGTAATCACATACATAGTTGTTTATTGGTCTACTTTAGGGAAAACTCGAAATTCCTTCAAGAGTATTCAAATACCAACTAATGTATGCCATTACTCAAGCATTTTGGCAATTTTAGGGAGAGTATTCAAATACCCCTGTTTGGTATTTGAATACCCTCTGTTCTGTTGAGTTTGTTGGCTTCTGTTACAGGGAGTATTCGAATACCCTGACAGTGTATTCGAATACTCACCTAAAAAATAAGCACACTTCAACTTTTTTTCAGCTCCAATTGAAGTATATATAAAGGGGATATGCTTAAGAGTTTTAACAACAAAATCATATGCAAAAATATACTGTTCTAATGCCAAAATAGAAAGCCATCTATTCATCCTTTATTACAAGTGACCTTAGAAGCTTTTCAAGCTTTGTTGCACAAGTGTTGTGCTAGGAATTTCTCTTCTACTCATTGTATTTCTGAGTTTGTATTGGGAGTGTGAATCCCATAGTGACTCAAGAGTGTGGTATCTCTTGAGGGGTATAATCTTTGTTGGTGTGGTATCCATCAAAGTGACCATTGGAGAAAAATCTTTGTTGGTGTGGTATCCAATCAAAGTAAGGGTGAGGCATCCCTTTCTTTACAAGAGTGGGGTATCTCTGGTGGTGAATTGTTGGTGAGGTATCCAACAAGGTGTAAGGGTGAGGCATCCCTTTGTGAGTTGTTGGTGAGGTATCCAACAAGATTCAAGAGTGAGGTATCTCTTGAGAGTGTGGTACTTGTGGGTGAGGCATCCTACAAGGGAGAGTGACTTTTGTAAGGAGTGTGGTGTCTCTTGTACAAACTTTGTCATAGTGAATTTCTCCAAGAGGATTCTTGGAGACTGGACGTAGGCCACTAAGGTTGTGGGCCGAACCAGTAAAATACTTGTGTCACTTTCTATATCCCTACTCTCTTTACTTTCTTGCAAATTTTAATATCGTATGCATGATTCTTTAGGTTCTATGCTTATGATACCATGTTGCATTATTGTTGTATAATACTTTCTCTTAGCTTATGCAATTGAATATCTTTCTTTAATTAAAGTGCATTGTTGAATTGATATTACAATTGTTCTTGATTAAACTTCAAAGAAAATTACACTCTTGCTACTCCATTTGAAAAAGGGAAGTTCAATTTGTTTTTCGAATTTTTTTTCTAAAAAAAAGGTCAATTCACCCTCCTTCTTGACTTAGAACCGTTTCCACATCCTTCAATTCCTTACTATGATACCATTTTCATCAAGCTTATTCTTAAACACCCATTTTGTACCAATTATTTGTTTATCCTTGGGTTTTGGAATAAGTTCCCAAACTTTATTTCTTTCAAACTGATTAAGTTCTTCTAGCATTGCCATAATCCAATTTTCATCAATAATAGCATCATCTAGGCAAAATTACACTTTTGGTCCCTTAAGTTATTTGTTTTGTTGAAATTGGTCCCTTAATTTTATTTCGTGACAAATAGGTCACATAAGTTAGGTTCGGGTAACAACATATTCTTTTTGCTCCATTCCTTCAATTCCTCTCCTACATGGTATTTCCGAACCTAGTTGGCTTGCTGACTAGACATCCAAACTAGAGAAAAAAATAAATTTTAAAAAGACATAATTAATAAATAAAAAATAAATTAATAAGTAACCAAAAAAATTAATTAATTAATAAACTAAAAAATGTTCATCTTCTTCCTTACCCAATATGGGATTTCATGTTCTTCTTTACCCAGAGCAAATCTGAAACATGAATTGAGGATGGTAAGAATAGAAAAGAGGCGAAAGTGAAGGAACCCATATGCTAGGTCATCCACCACAGTTGTTCCAAAGCAGGTAGCACCTCCTTCGACAAGAGCAGAAACATCAGGAGAGGTGGAAGAAGTAGGTTCGTGCGTCCTTTCCCATTCAGTTTTCATGTGATGAGTAGAATTCCAGAGAAACCCAATCAAAGCAAAACTCATATATTCATTTTTTTTATAATCCATAGATTCGTTTATTTAGAACCCATTTGAAAAGTTGAAATCTACAAATAAGTTGAACAAGATAGATAGTTAGAACCTCTAAGCTTACCTGCTAGTGCTTTGGTGAATGAAATAGGATAACAAACAGAGGAAGAGAAACTAAAACCAGACCCAATCCAATAACAAAGGAACAAAGATAGATCAAAGTGTGAAGGAGAGGGGCAGTAACTACTGGGCCACGACGACACCAAGCATATTGGAGGCGACGACTTTGAAATGAATCTCAGACTTGATCCCAGATCTGGGGTAAGGAAGAAGATGAACCACTTTTAATTTTTTTTATTTTGTAATTTATTTTTTATTTATCAGTTATATGTTTTTTAAAACAAAATTGTTTGGATGTCTAGTCAGCAAGTAAACTAGGTTTGGGAATGCCAAGTAGGAGAGGAATTGAAGGAATGGAGCGAAAAGGAAAATATTGTTACCCGAACCTAACTTATGAGACCTATTTGTCACAAATTAAGGAATCAATTTGCAATTTTTCCCATCATCTATAGTTTTAGGTTCGATTTGAGATGCAAAGGCCATATTGTTACTTGCATTTCTTAAGGAATGTCTAGTAGTTACCCCTTTGGTTATTTCACCAATAGTGTTGTCCAGAGGTTGATTCCTTGCAGTTCTCCATTACTTAGGTAGTTCTTCATATTGTTCCTCTGTTGGAATTTCTACTACTTCTTCCACTTTTGTATTGTCTTGCTTTTCTTCAAGTTGAGTCTCTTCCAAAGTTTATGCAACATCATCAAAAACATCCTTTCTCAACCTTTTGTGGTTAGATTCATCAAATGTAACATGTACAGATTCTTCTATTGTTTGAGTTCTTCTATTGAAGATTCTAAAAGCTTTACTAGATAATGAATAGCCTAGGAAAATACCTTCATCAACTTTAGGATCAAATTTACCTAGATTGTCCATGCCATTATTTAGCACAAAACACTTACAACCAAAGACATGAAAGTGAGCAATATTTGTTTTCCTTCCCTTATACAACTCATATGGAGTTTTCTTCAATATTGGTCTAATTAAGACTCTATTTAATACATAGCATGTTGTGCTTACAGCATCTGCCCAAAAGTATTTTGGCACACTAGAGTCATTCAACATGGTTCTGGCAATCTCTTCAAGAGATCTAATTTTCCTTTCAACTACTCCATTTTGTTGTGGAGTTCTAGGTGCTGAAAAATTGTGGTTTATACCATGTTCATCACAGAAATTGTCAAATTCCTCATTTTGGAATTCACCTTCATGATCACTCCTAATAGACATGTCTTTCTCATTTTGTAAAAGCTTAGCCATTTTCTTAAAAGCACAAAAGGCTTCATTTTTATGTGCTAAAAAGTATGTCCAAGTAAATCTAGAGAAATCATCAACAATTACAAGAGCATAAAGATTTCCACAAAAACTTTTTGTTCTAGAAGGACCAAAAAGATCCATATGCAGCAATTGTAAAGGTCTACTAGTTGAAACAATGTTTTTATATTTGAAAGAAGTTTTCACTTGTTTACCCTTTTGACAAGCATCACATAAACCATCTTTTATAAACTTCTTCTTAGGTAAACCAATTACAAGTTGTTTGGAAATCAATTTGTTCAAATGATCCATGTGAATGTGAGCTATTCTCCTATGCCAAAGCCAATTTTCTTCTTCTTTTGAAATTAAGCAACATGTATCATTGGAAGATAAATTGTCTAAATCTAGCATATATATGTTATTAACTCTGTTTCCAATCAACTTCATGTTACTATCATGTCTAGATTCAATCATACACATGTTTGATTTAAAGTCTACCGTATACCCTTTGTCACAAAGTTGACTTATGCTCAATAGGTTATGCTTTAGCCCTTCAACAAAGAGAACTCCTTCAATCTTATTTACTGGACATTTTCCAATTGTGCCAACACCAAGAATTCTTCCTTTGTTGTTGTCACTATATGTTACATTTCCACCTTGTTTGGAAGTGAAGGAAGAAAATTTTGTGATATCTCCAGTCGTGTGTTTGGAGCAGCCACTATCTAAGTACCAACTTAAGCTTTTGGCCTTCAAACACACCTACAAAACAGATTTTAAACATTTGTCTTAGGTACCCAAATTTTGTTGGGTCCTTTGTTGTTGGTCATGACATATGTTCCCTTAGGAACCCATATTTACTTCACACTCATCCTTGAAGGATTTCTAAGATAGCATGTAGAAGTTGTGTGTCCTTTTCTTGCACAATAAAAACATTTTACAAAAGGACTAGTTGAAGATTTAGGTGCAACAAAGAGTTTCTTAAAATCTTTTTCATGCATTGCTGGTTTGTAACATATTCCAGCTTTATCATATACTCCTTTTTGTTGTCCTAATATAGCATTTATATTATCTCTTCCCATTGTAAATTTTGATAGAATACTTTTCAGTGTTTCTACCTCTTTTTCCAGAATATTGCAATTAGAGCATGTAGAACTAGATGCATTTAGCCTCTGTTTTTAGCTTCTAATTCCTTATTCTTAATTTGAAGAGATGCATAATCACTACATTGTTTAGTAATAACTTTTCTAGATGACATTAATTGCTTAGTAATTTTCAGATATTCACTATGCAATTCATCAAAAGCATCTTCTAATTCATCATAAGTAGGGGGGAAGATCATTTACCTCATCTTAATTTTCATTGTCACTTTGATGGTGAGTCATAAGGCAGAGATTTGCCTCTTCTTCCTCAGAATCTTCAGAGGAATCCATGTCATTTTACTCCCATGCTATGTATGCTCTTCTTGGCTTTTTATTCTTCTTGTCGTTGGACTCATAGTTATCATGCTTGTCCTTCTTTTGAAGTTTAGGAAACTCATTCTTGTAATGTCCAGGTTTGCCACATTCATAGCACTTCACATTTGATTATGAACTTTCAGCTTTTGAAGTGTTCTTCATAGGAAAGAAGCTTGAGGGATTTTTGTTGAAGGATTTATTATTTTTGAGAAACCTTTTGAATTTTATGACCAGCAGTCCCATATGTTCTTCAGAATCTTTATCCTCCTCAAGTTCTTCATCTTCATCACTATCAAGGACTTCTTTGGAGATATGTGCTTTAAGTGATAAGCCTTTCTTCTTTTTCTCCTTCTCCTCATCATCATTCAACCTATGAAGCTCCATCTCATTTTCTTGGAGCTTTCCAAACAGTGTAGCAATGTTCATGGTTTCTAAGTCTCTTGATTCAGCTATAACAGTGATCTTTGGTTGTCATTCTCTTGTCAAACATCTCATAACCTAGTTGATTTGTTGTTCATCTGAAATACTCTTTCCAAGTCCATTGAGTTGATTCACAATATGAGTGAATCTCCTTTTCATATCATTGATGTCTTCATCTTTCTTCATCTGAAAGAGTTCATACTCGTGCATGAGTGAGTTCATTCTTGCTCTCTTCACATCACTTATTCCTTCATGAGTAATTTGCAGCGTATCCCACATTCGCTTGAATGTCTTACAATTAGAGACCCTGAAAAATTCATCATAACTCAAGGCATCAGTTATAATATTCTTAGCTTTAGTATTATAACCTATTCTCTTCTTGTCATCATCATCCCATTCACTTCTAGGCTTATTTGTCTTGGTGCCATTAGCATCAAGAGTGAAAGGGATGTATGGACCATTCTCAACAGCATCTAATACATCAATACCACTAGCCTCAAGGAATATTAACCTCCTTTCTTTCCAATACATATAGGCAGTGCCATTGAATGCAGGGGGTCTCGGTAGAGAAGCCCCTTCTCCCAATATGTCATTTGAAGCCATCATCTTAAGTTGTTAAGATTTACACAAGAGTGAAAGCTCTGATGCCACTAGTTGGTTGTGGCTTCTAAATATAGAAGAAGGAGGGGGGTTGAATTGAGTATGGATAATTTTGAAAACTTTTTCCCCTTTTTGTAAAAACAGAAAATTTTCTTTATCTTTGAAAAGATTTTTGTCAACCATCAAACCAAAAGTGTTTTTTCAGGAGTGATTAACACAATGATTAAACTAAACAAGAAAGATTAACAAAGGGATTGATTTCAGATATGAACAAACAGATTATCTCATTCAGGTTTCCTTAACAATTGGTTAAACACACATTTATCAATAAAACAAATAAAGAGTAAAAGGATAGAGAGAAAATGCAGACCGAGATTTTATCCTACTTCAGCTACCTCATCTGGTAAGCTACGTCCAGTCCCCACTTCACAGTGAGTTTTGTCCACTAAATCAAAATCAATTACAATATTCTTTACAAGCTTCAACTCTCAGGTTCCTTCTACCCAATTGACAGCTTTTCACACAAAGCAATCTTGCAATTCTCAAGAGTCCCTTCTACTCTTGTTAATCCACCAAGAGTCCCTTCTACTCTTGATCTAAACAGTGGGAGAACCTTCTCTCTTATCTTTCATTTGCAGTAAGAAAGGATTTGATTCAGATTCTAAGAAATCAGGTATTACAAGTTGAAGTTATAACAAAAAAACTCAAGTATTCTCAATGAAAAGCTCTCTCAAAGAAATTCGTGTTTAATCTCAATACTGAATGAATTGTTATCCAGAAAGTGTTTGACCATGCCTTTATACATCGATTGCCAGATTGATTGTGTTATTGGAAATTCTTGATTTTGATCAATACATAGATGTGTACATCGATTGTGTTCTTGGAGAACATAAGTATTCTCAGCCCATAAGTCTTTACATCGATTGATCAATCGATTGTATGATCATTGTCAAAAGTCTTTGCCTCTGCTTGGGCTTATGCATCGATGTATCAATCGATTGTTTCATCATTTCAAAAAACTTTACTTATGTTATTTATATGATTCGATGTACCAATCGATTGTATCAATTGATTTATAGAAGCTAATTTGCATACTGATCAAGTAAGTCCAGAATCAATCGATGTATACATTGATGTATAACATTTATACATAGATGTACACATAGGTTTTCATCAAAAGTTAGTTAATTAACTAAAAGTACATCGATGTACACATAGATTTACATAACTTTCAATTAATCCTTTTTCATTCTAAGTTCATTTTAATTTGTGAAAACCATTTTGATTGTTTTTTAGAGCTTAATCAAAGAGAAAAACTTAAAGTTTTCTTTTACATAACAATCTTAATGATCCTTGCTTAAGATTCTTTGAGATTCATCTTTATGGTTCTTCATCTTCAAGCCTTTCTTCATTATTTGTGCTTTCCTCCTTTGATCGTTTGCATCTACTTCCTTGCTCCATTGATATCTTATAAAAACACTTAGTCTTGGCAAGTAGTTAGTGAATCAAAGTGATGATCAATTAAGTTTGGTCATTAATCAAAACATAATAGGGTCATTTATCCACAAAGCATATCTCAGTGCCAGAATCTGAATCTATACCAGCCATGAGACAGAGATTAGCTTCATGCTCCTCTCCTTCACTTTTAGTGGAGCTTTCATTTAGGTCTTCCCAAGTAGCCATCATTCCCTTCTTCTTTTTGTTGAAGAACTTTTTGGAGCTTGCTTCTTTAGTTGAGGACATTCTGCATTGATATGTCCTAGCTTTTTGCATTCATAACAAACAATGACATTTGTCATTTGATCCTCCATCCATGTTGTATTTTTATTTGTTGAAGCACCTGAATGGTTTCTCCTTCTGGAAGTTTCTTTTCTTCCAGAGCTTTTTCATTTTTCTGGTAAGAAGAAAAAAGTTCATCATCCTCATCTTCAGAATCATCGTCATCTGATTCCTCAAATTCTTATGAAGATTCATCAACCTTAAGAGCTTTTGTGACACTCAACTACCTCGCGTGTTATATAAGCAATAAAAGGCATATATTAGATAAAAAATAAAATAAAATAAACTAACATACATCCTTTATAAAAAGGTTCATGGGTAGAAAGGTCCCACATGACCAAGTTCAACAAACGCAGAAAACCAAAACATGTTTATAAAGAAAACATAACATAAACATATAAACCAAACCCAACCCCGATGTCACATTACAGAGCCGGTATAACCAATTTGATGAACAACTCGGATAACAAACTAAACTAAACATAAACTAACTACTAGAAATGGCTCCTCAGAGTCACTCCTCAGCAAGTTGCTCACCGTCCTCTACATAACACAAAAAGGGTACGTGCAAAGCAACAACAAAAGACAGGGAGTAAGAACCATATATATAAACATAACGGTAACAAGATAGTTGTCAAGATGAACATACAACACATAGAAATATAGCAACATAGCATTTATAACATAGTCATCATACCAACAATAAAAACAAATCACAGTATCACAATATAATCATCAACCATATAATGCAATGCGAAGCACTACTCCGAATGCATGTGGATCCATCTACACCAGGCTTACGACTTCAGAGTTACATTTCCACATTGGCCATAGAAGCACCAACGCCGGCCCATACCACCAAACCATGGGTGGACCTCTCAGATGCGCCACCACGGTGTATACATGATCCCATTTCGGATGAATCCCACGGACGGCCAGATCGCCTTACTCTCAGACGACCTCCCCCTCAACACTCTGGCCAAAAAGCACCAGAGCCTCAACACTCTATCCAAAAAGTAATAGAGCCTCAACACCTTGACCATTAAGCATCAAAGCCCCCTTGGAGCGGACACTAGGCTACCAAGGTACAACATCATATCACTTGGAGCGGACGCTAGGCTACCAAGGTACAACATCTCATCACTTGGGGATGACACTAGGCTACCAAGGTACAACATCTCATCACTTAGGGAGGACACTAGGCTACCAAGGTACAACATCTCATCATTTGGGGCGGACACTAGGCCACCAAGGTACATTATAATCTTTAAGTTGTCTAACTTTCCTTCACTTTGTTTGGTGTCTTCTTTTATTATTATTAGGGGCAACTGGGGTGAACCACCCCTGTCTAGCTTTCTGCATTCTGGTCAGCATAGGTGAGCACGGTCGTGCTCACCCTTCAGCACGGGCGTGCTGAGCTCACAGTTAAGCACGGTCGTGCTGACCAACTTAATCACAACTTCGTTATTAATGTCCCTAGAACACTCATTAATCAATCCTACGGTCTTTAACTACGCCTTATGATCATAATCTTTCTTCTCATACTATATTCATGTCTTATGGACAACTGGGACAACATCCCTTACATCTCATTTATCATTGTTAATGTATTTAACGTCTTAACATCATTAACAAGACCTATTAATTAATTAGAGACTTATTATCATCATTGTTGGCATTAATATCCTCAACAATCAACACTCATAAGAGCACATCATCATCATGATCATTCATTCATAAAGTCATCAATCCAAACATAATCATGGCATAAACATCATTATCAATTATAACAACAATAGGCATACCAATCATCAACACAAATCACTAAAACGCATACCAATCATCAATTAAGCATATATCATCATGAACATGATCGCAAACAACATACGATAGGGTCATGGGTTAACCCTTCATCTTACGCTACCTCATAGCCTACATGTTTATACTAGCCCTTATCCCCATACCTGGTATGAAGATTCCCAAAACGATAACGTTGGCAAACTACTAGACACGTTCCCTCGAGCGGCTCGACGAGTTCCTCAAGCCTTGGCCAAACAAGAAGAGAAAATAACAACCAATTAATCCCCAATTCAAAAGAAGGGAAAATGAGATTAAGTAGGGATAACTACGTTACCTTAAACGATGCTAACACGCGTAACTTCTCTCCCAAACGGACTCACAAACTCTAAGAACTTCAAGGGGTTAAAGGGAAGAGATTTCTATCGCACTAAGATTTCCCAAAGTGCCAAAAAAAGAGTTTGGGTCGCAACCCTCACAGAAATGCTCTATTTATAGACTCTGACCTGAGCACGACCTTGCTCCCTGTTGAGCACGGGGCGCTCAAAGATTGCACTACGAGACAACCTAAACGATCGAATTGGCCAAAACACATAAAATAAGACTTGTAGATAATTCTCTTAGCTTTCCAACACACAAATATCACCTCAGTCCTTTGGATGACTTTTTGTTAGCCATGAGAACAATGGATTTGCTCTTCTTTCCATTGTTTTCTTCTATCGGCTCTTGTTCATGGATTTGAAGAGTTCCAAGAAGCTTATCAAGCTTCATTGTTGATAGATATTTCGCCTGAGATACAGTAGTTACCAGAGGTTTCCATTGTTTTGGAAGACTTCTGAGAATCTATTGAATGTGCTCCTTAGTTTTGTACATTTTCCCTAGGGATTTCAACCCATTGGATATAGTTTGAAATCTCCCATACATTTTGATAAACTTTATAAGAAGAGTTATTCATTACCTTTATACTCTCATCCGTTGCTATCCTTAAGTATGATTCTCTGTTTTTGATAATAAAGATGTGCTCTTCTAATGATATTTCATTGTCTCATGTATTTCCGTGTGCTCACGCAGAGAAGTGCCGAAGCATGGTTGAAGCATTGAGCAAAGAATTCTTGACTGTTGCAGCAAGTTGAACTCCAAAAGCTATGCACAATAGGACAAAAGCTGATGTGGACACCTTTTCTCTCTCCTCGCAAGTGTTGATTCCTCTAAAATGTGGAGCCCACACGCCTAGGGATCAACTCTCCTGAATTATTGGAAATGGGCCAGGGTTTATTTTATGAATATTTTATTGTTGGCCCAAAATGGATGAAATAAAGTGGGAGGCATAAAACCAATTAGGCAACCCTAAAGGAGCAGACTTTAACACACCTTATGACATATTCCCTTGTCCTGACCTAGGAGTGAGCAGCGCCGAGCTCACCTTCTTCAACCTCCAAGCTTCTGCCATTTCCATTTCTTCTCCATTGTAATGAACTCCTACTTATGTGTAATTTTTATTTCACTTAAGCTCAGCATGAGCTAATTTGCTGTAGCTTTAGGTATGCTTATGTACTGAATGCTTAGCTGATTTTTATGTGATGTGATGTTTTGCATTTTTCTTTGTCATGCACTAATTGTTGTTTAGTTAAGACTGATCAACTTAATTGAATATTAAGCTTACTTGGTTTAGAAGAACTAAGTAAAGTGGAAAGGGATAAAGGATAGGGATTAAACCATTAATTGGAAAATTAAATGGTGTTGGATAGACTAAGAATAGTTATTCAAGTCTCTAAACTATCTGGAACATGCTCATTAAGAAGATGGTGTAATTAAATTGAATCTAGGAATACAAATCATTTAATGAACCTGATCTTTAAGTGTTGGAAAACACACATTTACTTCTTGGAGTTAAATGCTGGAGCATACAGAGCATAATATAGGCTAAGCAATATTTATGAAAGAGCATACCTAGAGCTGTTTTCTCCATATTTGACAACACAACTCGTTTCAATCTCATTTTCTGAAACTTTAGTTTACTTAAGCTCAATTTACGTTTACATTGCACACACAAACAATTTTTGTTACCAATCTAACTTCTAGAGCATATAGTCTAAATTGGAATTTTGCTACAGTATTATAATCCTCGTGGGAACAATATCTGACTTACTTCCTATACTACTTGATGTGATTTGTGTATACTTGCACAAGCTTAAAGACACCTGTTTTTAAGGCAACAAGTTTTTTGTGCCATTGCCTGGGATTGTTAATGGTGTTAAAATTCTATTTTTAGATTATTAGTTCTGTAGTTAGAATATCTAATATTCTGGGTGATTTGCAGTAGCATCAGGTACTGGAACTGCATGCATAGGTTCCTATCACCTGATTATAGATTTGATCCAGAGATTGAAAGGACATTCAGGAGGCTCAGAAGAGGTCAAACTACTCAGTCTTTACCTGTGTTGAATACTCCAACCAATTCCACACCAACTTCTACTGAATCACCATCTGCTGCTAGCTCAGAAATGGCTGAAGAAGAGCAGTAAGACAGTATGGCTATGGCTAATGACAGAAACAGTGCTATCCGAGGGTATGCACTATTTGAACCTGAAACAATGAATATTGGGATAGTGAGGACTCAAATTAATGCACCTCAGTTTGAGTTCAAACCAGTCATGTTCCAGATGCTACAAGCTATAGGACAATTCAATGGGGCTGCAACAGAGGACCCTCACCTGCATCTGAAATAATTTTTGGATGTAGCAAGTAACTTCAAGATCCCAGGTGTCACTGATGGTGCATTCAGACTGGGATTGTTCCCATTCTCTTTGGGTGGCAAGGTAAAGAATTGGTTGAACTCCTTGGAGCCAAATTCAATTGACACTTGGAACAAACTGGCTGAGAAGTTCTTAATCAAATTCTTCCCACCTACAATGAATGCCAAGATGAGAACTGAAATCACCTCCTCCAAGCAACAAGAAGATGAGCCATTATTTGAAGCTTGGGAGATATTCAAACAATTGTTGAAGAAGTGTCCTCGCCATGGTATCCCAATCTGTATCCAGATGGAACACTTCTACAATGGTGTCTTGCCTGGTTCAAGGATGATGTTAGATGCCTCAGCTGGAGGCAGCTTGCTCACTAAATCTTACAATGAAACCCATGCTCTGATCGAGGGGATTGCTGCTAACAGTTATCAGTGGCCAACAACTAGATTTGCTCCAGGAAAGGTCAATGTTGTAGCAGGGGCATATGAAGTGAGTGAAGTATCTGCACTATCTGTGTAGATTCTCTCCTTAACCAATTTGGTGAAAGGACTCGCTATGGGAAACGAGGGCAACTCTGTGGTTCCACCTATCAAGACTGAAGCAATGGTGCAAAGCAGATCTACAGTGCAGATTATATTTCCTGTGTATATTGTGGTGGAGAGCACCTTTTTGAAAACTATTCTGCAAACCCAGCCTCAGTCAACAATGTAGGAAACAACAACAGTGGAAACAGTTCATACAGTAATGCCTACAATGCAGGATGGAAGCAGCATCCTAATCTTTCATACTCAAACTACAATAACACTCTGAATCCACCTTTTGGATACAATCAGCGGCAATAACCTAGACAACAACAACCTCAGCAACAACCACAAGTTCAATAGAAAGCTCCAGAACCATCTTTAGAATCTGTTCTGAAGGCATTTATGACAGAGACCGGACCTGGAATGAGAAGTCTGGAAACTCAGGTGGGGCAGCTTGCTAATGCACTCAACTCAAGGCATTTTGGTACATTACCTGCAAAAACTGAAAATCCTAAGGTCTCAAGTTCTGGAGGACGAAATGAACAGTGCAAGGTTATCCACTTGAGGAGTGGCAAATATGTAGAGGTTGCTGAACCAAAGAAGAAAATAGAGGTGAAGAAGGCAGAACCTGAAAATATGGTAGCAAGAGAAGATGCTGTAACAGAACACTTGCAGTTGCTGAGAAAATACCCAATGCTGCAGCATCACAGACTATTCCGAAACTGATTCCAGAAAGACCTCCCCAACTTTTCCTCAGAGATTAAAATAGGTCCATCAAGAGAAGCAGTTCAATAAGTTCTTAGATGTGCTGAAGCAACTTCATATCAACATACCTTTGTTAAAGTCTTTGCAACAAATGCCTAATTACACAAAGTTCATGAAGGATGTGCTAACTAAGAAGAGGAGGTTAGGAGAGTTTGAAATAGTGGCCATGACTGAGGAATGCAATATGATGATGCAGAACAAAGTCCCACAAAAGATGAAGGATCCTGAAAGTTTCACCATTCCTTGCTCCATTGGAGATACTTACTGTGGCAAAGCTTTGTGTGACTTGGGAGCAAGTATCAATCTTATGCCAATGTCAATTTTCAGAAAGCTGGGAATTGGTGAGGCTCGTCCTACTTCTGTTACCCTTCAGTTGGCAGATAGATCCATTGCTTATCCATAGGGAAAGATTGAAGATATTTTGATTAGAGTTGACAAATTTGTGTTTCCTGTGGATTTCATTATATTGGATTTTGAGGCAGATAGGGAAGTCCTTTTCATTCTTGGGAGACCATTTTTAGCAACTAGGAAAACTCTGATTGATGTGCAGAAAGGAGAACTCACAATGAGGATTAATGATCAACAGGTCACATTCAATGTTTTCAATGCCCTCAAGTATCTAGATGAAGGAATAGAAGAATACTCTTTCATATAGTCGTTTGATGAGCTGGTGCAACAACATTTCTTAAAGAATCAGTCTGATTATGGTAATGATGCAGCATCAGTAGAAGCTGATAACTCATCTGATGAGGAAGTCGTGGAATTCTTGGATAGCAAGGCAGCTCAACATGTATGGTCCATAAAATATGAGTCATCGGAGGTAACTGATTGTACTTTTATGGCTAATATTCCTTCTATTCTTAAACCTCCAACCTTGGAATTAAAAAAAAATTCCAAACCATTTGAAATATGTATATCTTGTTGATAATGACACCCTGCCTATGATAATTTATGCCTCACTAACATGTCGTCAAGAGGAACATTTGCTAGCATTTTTAAAGAGGCAAAAAAAGGAAATAGGACGGCAAATGGTAGACGTTAAGGAAATCAATCCCTCTATTTGCATGCATCGAATCCTTTTAGAAGACAATTCAAAGAATAGCATTGAGAACTAAAGGATACTAAATCCAATCATGAAAGAGGTAGTTAAGAAGGAGTTTATTAAGTGACTGGATGCTGGAATCATCTACCCCATCTCAGATAGTGTGTGGGTGAGTCCCATCCAGTGTGTGCCTAAAAAGGGGGGTGTAACTGTCATTACAAATGAAAAGGATGAAATCATTCCAACAAGAACTATAACTGGTTGGAGGATTTACAGGAAGCTGAATAAGGCCACTAGAAAAGATCATTTCCCCTTGCCATTTATTGATCAGATGCTGGATAGATTGGCTGGAAAGGACTTCTATTGTTTCATGGATGGTTATTCTGGATACAATCATATTGCTATAGCACCAAAAGATCAGGATAAAACAACCTTCACTTGTCCTTATGGCACCTTTGCTTTCGGAAGGACCCCATTTGGACTATGCAGTGCTCCAACAACCTTCCATAGATGTACGATGGCAATGTTTTCTGACTTGATTTAAAAATCCATGCAAGTATTCATGGATGATTTCTGTGTTTGGAGAAACTTTCCAAAACTGTTTGGTGAATCTAGGGCAAATTCTGGATAGATGTGAGGAGACTAATTTGGTGTTGAAATGGGAGAAATGCAACTTCATGGTGACAAAAGGAATTGTGCTTGGTCATTGAATTTCCAGAAATGGCATTGAAGTGGATAAGGCAAAGATTGAAGTTATTGAAAAGTTGCCCCCTCCCACCTTCGTGAAGGGCATCAGAAGCTTCCTTGGCCATGCTGGTTTTTACAAAAGGTTTATCAAGGACTTCTCCAAGATCTCAAAGCCACTGTGTCAGTTGCTGGAGCATGATAGGACTTTTGAATTCACAACTGAATGTTTGAAAGCATTTGAGCTTCTAAAAAATGCTCTCATCACTGCACCTATCATAGTTCCACCTGATTGGGAGAAACCTTTTGAGCTTATGTGTGATGCAAGTGATTTTGCAGTGGGTGCAGTCTTGGGACAAAGGTATAACAAGGTGTTTCATCCTGTTTAATATGCAAGTAAGTCCTTAATTGATCCTAAAATCAATTACACCACCACTGGAAAGGAGCTTCTAGCTGTGGTATTTGCCTTTGAGAAGTTTAGATCCTATCTGGTTGGTACAAAAGTAGTCGTTTACACTGACCACCCAGCCATCAAATACCTTATTGAGAATAAGGATGCTAAACCAAGGCTCATAAGGTGGGTATTGCTGCTATAGGAATTTGACTTGGATATCGGAGATAAGAAGGTAGTGGAGAACCAAGTAGTAGATCATCTCTCAAGGTTACCAGAGGATGTTGCAGCATCAAAGGGAGTAGACATTGATGAATCTTTCCCTGATGAACAACTGCTAGCAATGCAAGATGCTGTAGCACCATGGTATGCTGACTTAGTGAGCTTTGTGGCTAGTGATGTGGTTCCCCCAGACATGAACTCACGGCAAAAGAGAAGATTCTTTCATCAAGTAAAACAATATGTTTGGAATGAACCATACCTCTACAAGATGTATCCAGATAATTTGAATAGAAGATGTGTTGCAGATGAAGAGTTCCAGGATATACTGACCCAGTGCCATGCTTTAGCATATGGAGGACACTTTAGTGGCATGAGAACTACTGCCAAAGTTCTCCAATCAGGTTTATTCTGGCCCACTGTATTTAAAGATGTACATGAATTTGGCAAACACTGTGATAGGTGCAAAAGGGTAGGGAATTTGCCTAACAAAAATGAAACGCCCATGAACACTATTTTAGAAATTGAACTTTTTGATGTGTGGGGTATTGACTTTATGGGACCATTTCCCCCTTCCTTTGGCAACCTCTATATTCTAGTAGCTACTGATTGTGTGTCTAAACGGGTGGAGGTTGTGGCTACAATTAAAAATAATGCTAGGGTGGTGACAAAGTTCTTACAAAAAAATATTTTTTCTAGATTTGGCACCCCTAGAGCTATCATAAGTGATGAAGGAACCCATTTTTGCAATCAAGTTTTTTTCCAAACTACTTGCAAAATATGGAGTTAAACACAAAGTAGCCATTGCCTACCATCACAGACTAATGGGCAGGCTGAGTTGTCTAACAGGGAAATCAAAAGAATTTTGGAAAAGATGGTTAATCCCACAAGGAAGGATTGGTCCACACATCTGGATGAAGCCTTGTGGGCATATAGGACTGCATTCAAGACCCCCCTGGGAATGTCCCCATATAAATTGGTGTATGGTAAGGTTTGCCATTTACCTTTGGAATTGCAGCACAAAGCATTTTGGGCAGTAAAAAAACTGAACTTTGATCTTCAGTCTGCTGGAGCATCGCATATGTTGCAGCTTAATGAACTGGAAGAACACGGGCTGTTTTCCTATGAAAATGCTGAAGCTTACAAAACAAAAACCAAAGCTTGGCATGACAAAAGGATCCATCACAACTCATTTTATGAAGGAGAACAAGTATTGGTGTTTAACTGAAGACTGAAGTTCTTCCCAGGCAAGCTTAAATCAAGGTGGTCTGGCCCATTCAAGATTATGAAATTATATCCACATGGATCTGTAGATTTACTGGATGCAGAGAGTGACAGAGAATTCAAGGTCAACAGGCAAAGAAACAAGCACTATTTTGGTGAATCTTTAGATAGAATGAAGGTCGCCACCACTCTGGATGACACTGCACGATGCTGCAACATGGACTGGTTGAGGGCCTTATAAAACAAGCTCTCAGGGGAGGCAGCCCATCAATAAAATCAAATAGTAGTTTAGTTGTGTTTGGAGCATTACAAAGGCAAGAAGAGAATAAATAGAAAGTAAAAAAAAGAAGGTAGTGAGGTCAAGCTGCAGCATGAATAGGGAATTGGTTTGCTGTGGGGCAATGCTACATCATGCTCCCAAACTCTAAGAGCTGGAAGGACATTTGTGGATAACGGACCAACACCTTACAGGGGCACATTATGGGCGCTGACGCATTTTTTGTCTATTGTGAATAAAGCTGCAGTTAGACAGTTTTGAAATTTTTTTGGAAATAAATTAAATAGTGGGATTGTGGATAGAGAAATTTAAGGGTACCCACACCAAATCAGCCAACCGTACACTCCCCCTCTCTCTCCCACTTTATTGCTCTCTCTCCCATGCTTCACCACCCAAATTAACCAACCTACACCCTACCCTGACACATTAAATAGCCCCTCTTCCTTTCACTCACTGACTACTAGCTCTGCAACCTTCTCCTTTCACTGAGTCACAACCCTAACGTTCTCACTTCTTTCTCAACCTCACCCAACCACACCAAAATGACAACAAAATAGGGCAGCCATGTCATGCACCGTGCCACAAAAACTCCCCCATCCACCTCTGGTGCTAAAAAGGACCAACTCACCTCTTGGGCCAATGCTGAGGTCTAGGAGAAATTCGAAACCGAAACCCTATGCCGAAACCTGCACCCTAAAAATGGATTTAAATACGGGAAGGATCCCAACTGGGGAATCCTGGCTAAACTGGTACAGGTCATAGAGGCCCAAAACTGGAAAACTTTTGCTGACCACCCTGAGGGATACTGTACTCCGTTGGTGAGAGAGTTCTATGCCAACATAAGCTCAGAAGCACAAACCTTTGTGGTGATACGGGGTAGGAAGGTCTCCTTCTCTGCTGGGACAATTGACCTGAATTTGGGGCTAGAGGATGTGGAAGATGAGTACCAGGAGATTTTGAAGAAGATGACTGACAAAAAGCTACAGCAGATCAAGAAAGACTTAGCCTTGGCTGGAGCAGAGTGGATCCAGCAGCCTGAGGACCAGCTGAAGCTTCCCAGGCCTTTGCTGCAGCCTTTAACAAAGGTTTGGTACCATTTTCTCAGGCACACACTCTCTCCAACATCACACCTTGAAATAGTAGAAAAGGAACGCCTAGTCCTTCTGCACTGCATCATGAAGAAGAATAAGATCAATGTGGGGGAGATGATCAAAGACCATATCTCCTCATGTGCAATGAAAAAGAAAGGTAACCTGATCTTTCCCTACTTGATCACTGACCTCTGCCTACAGCAAGGTGTGGAGTATCACCCTGGAGAAGGACTAGAGAAGAACTCAGGGCCCACTGACATGACCTGCATCCAAAGGATGTACTCCAATTCTGACAAAGTTGATGCAAGCGCCAGTAAACCACCTAGAGCAGACACCCTAGAGTAGCAGGATCACTCTGGGATGCTAAAGCAAAAACAAGATCTACTCACAGACATGCTGCAGCAACTAGTGCAGCGAGAGAAAGCCTTATGGGAGTTCTGCTTTGTAAAGTTCGAGTGGGAGAAACAGATGATGAAGCTCAATAACTGCAAGCTATAACAACCTGATTTTAATTATGAGGTTCAACCGGTTAAAATATAATTAATTATATTTTAATTTGAGAGTTAGAAAATGTTTTTGAATAAAACAAAATCATATTCATAGTCTACTTCATGTTAACCGAAGGAGCAGAATTCTGGTAGAAGGGAAAGAAAAGACAGTTGAAAGCTGAGGATAGGAACATTAACTGGAAGTTATTCACTAATTACTTTTTTGAAAAATATTTTCCCTATCTAGACCGACACGAGAAGGAAAAGGAATTCACAAACCTCAAACAAGGTAACATGTCTGTTGGTGAGTATGCATCACGTTTTAAGGCTCTGATCAAGTTCTCGGAATTCTATCAAAGGTTTCCGAGTTAAGACTGGTAGTGTAGAAGATTTGAGGAAGGACTTAGGCACGAGCTATAGAGGGTTGTAGTGTCTCTCGACATTCAGTATTTCCCGGAACTAGTCGAGAGATGCAGCGCCATTGAAAGTATAGATCTGAGGATGGCCAATAAGCATAAACAATTAAGGAGTGGAGGCCCTATTCGATCGGATACTCAAAGGAGAGTAGATAGTGGTTCTCAGAGGAGACGAGAACCATATACTAGACCAGTGCAGACAGCTGCACCAGTATCAGTTCCTACAGCACCAGTGGGTGGAGCAGGTCAACAGCAGCAGAAGGGCTTAGCTTGTTTCAGATGCAGGGGACCGCATTATGTGAGAGATTGTCAAGAGATGCGTGTTTGTTACATATGTGGTGAACCAGATCACTTGGTTCGTGATTGTTGAGACACCCCGTTGTGCCCCATTGTATTATTAAATTAAACCTTTAATATTTATTTACTTAATCGCGCTCTTATCGTTGAAAATACGTAAAAATTAAAACTAAATTACTAATTATATAACTTATGCAGATATAAAACACACCAAACTATAATACATAAATACACACATAAGTATCCTTTATTTTACACAACACTGTTTAGGGTATCCTCTCAGTAGGATCCCTCACAGGCATAAACTTAAACAAAAGTTGTACTTAGCGGAAAATATAAATACTCCTTAGACACATTGGCCATAATGTCTAAACTCTAATCGCCCTAGATCACAGCTTGACCTCTAGCATCCGGTTCATACGGAGTTCCATCTAACTCCTCAGCAATTGGTTCCTCCATTGGGTCTTCTCGTACGATCACATCAGAAATAAAATACAACACACAGAAAGATATAGGGAATAAGAAACAGTTCTATCATCAAAAAGCGGAAAAGAGTAATAGTAAATTATACAGTAATTGTCACAGACACGCATCACTCAAAATCAACAATCATCCTCAATTCACTATATCATCCTCTACCCTCAGTCCATGCAACTAAAACTTTATACTATTGTGGCCATCTTTACTCCTGTCACATTAGTCAGTAGTCCAGAACGGTCCAGTACCAATAACTTTCGAACGCATCAAAGACTAAACAAGTATTAGTCTAAAATGGTCCAGTGCCAATAACATACGAACTCGTCAAGGAATATCATTCCATAACGGCCCAGTGCCAAGAACATACGAACTCGTCAAGGAGTATCAATCCAGACGGTCCAGTGCCAAAAACATACGAACTCGTCAAGGAATATCATTCCATAACGGTCCAGTGCCAAGAACATGCAAACTCGTCAAGAACTAAATAGTATTACGGTAGTCTACCTCGGCATCCACATCCGTAGGGCACTCACCCGCAATATACGATATCCCAAAATAGGATATCCTGACCTCGTGTGTTTCACTCACACGGCTGTGAATAACAATACATCTATAAATGAATCTCCCTAAATTTCATCAATAACAACTTAGTGCCTCAACCTTCCATCAAAGTCTCAACACCTTTTTCCTCATAGATAAAACCACTTAATTAGGCTAGGCACCTCTAAATCACCTTTATTCTCTCACCCAAACAATTATCTCCCGAACAACACATATCCCTACTTAAAAATCAGCTAAGCACAATATTAACAACCAGGCAGATCATGCATAACATAACATTAGAAAATATTCAAATATCTCAATATAATATAAAGCAATTTATCACAACCAACTCATAATAATCAAACCAAATAAATAACAAAGTCAGACTCTGTCACGGCCTGGCCGTGATAGCCATCACGGCCGTGACAAACAACAAAGACAGGAATCCTACAACACAGAACCTGTCACGACCTGGCCATGACAACCATCACGGCCGTGACAGACAGCAAACATCCTCACTATCATAATTATTCAAACACCGAAACAATACGTCACATGCAGATGGAATACCTCAACCAGCGTATCACAAACAGTCAAAAGTAAATAATTCAAACATCCTCAAATATTTAAAATCATCTTAATGTCGATAAACCAACAATCTCCGAATCACATTGGTTTTACAGAAAATGTTTCCAATATGATTTTGGTCTTGTCGGTTACTCAACTACTAGTAGGGTTTAGGTCGCCCTACACAATTATCATACAATCTACTACATATCGATTCCGACGATAGGTTGATTCTTTTCCCCACCTGAGCTAGCACCGGAAATACGTACACGACGATCCTCGTTATCCCGCCACGAGTTAACACAACCACCTTCAACCAAACAACATAACTATAATTAATCAACTAACAACCATCTATGACACTTTAGGACTAGGTTCGGCCAAGACTTAGAAAATAGGTTTAGGATTATCTTCTTAATGCCATCTTTTGGATCCTAGTTACTAGAGTCTTAACTAACATAGATTACTTATTACAATACTAAAATTTGAAACAAAATCCTCTAACCTTTAGGGTTAGGGTTTCGGCCAAGGGCTGACTTTTAGGGTTCAAAATCCTTAAAATTCCTAATCATGATTAAGTCATAGATTAATGATCCTTGATTAACCTAAATCATGGATTAGTGACTAAACAACTAAAGTTGAAACTCAAAACTTCCTAACTCTTTTATACAAGGATTCGGCCTCAACCTGTTCATAGGGTTAGGGTTATTAGTTTAATAAACCAACTTGGATTTATTAAGCATACATACTAATAGCTTGATTAACAAGATCATTAATGAAAACCATGAACAAAAACTCTACCAAACCTACTTTGATAGATTCGGCCAAGGCTAGGTTTTTAGGAAAGAAATTTTTGATTACATCATGCTCTTAGATTTAGATAATATGCATGATATCAAGAAGATAGAAAGTAGTTTCATCATCATTAGATTTTTCTAGAATTTATTATGACTTTTCAAAGTTCTAGGGTTAGAAACTTGAAAATGATGAACACCTATTAAACAAACTTTGAATCAAGAAACTTGCTAAAGAACATAGGCATGATTAAGGAAGAAGATTAGGATTTACCTCTTGAAAATCAAAGACAAAGGAAATCCAAGAAACTTACTTAACAAATCTAACACTAAAGGACTTATGAACTTTAGGGTTTTTCAACACAAAGGCAATAGAAACTAAGTGAAAAGTGAGAGTATGGTATTTATATAGATAGTGGCGCCATCTTGGGAAGGATCTAGAAGTGATGAGTTGTCTTGCTAAAAGGATTAAAATGCAATTACTTCCTAGGGACCAATTTGCAAAGATTCCAAAAGTTTAAGGACTAGTTTGCAAATTGTCAATAAATTGTCATTATGACTTGTTGCCACATTTAATGCAAGCTTATCTTGACTAATTTGGGCTGATTTTATGTCATAGATATTTTTAAGAACAAACATGAAGGTTGAAGAAAAATCAAGAATGTTGAAGAACAAAGTAGAAGAATGGAGAACATTCTAGAAAATTCTTGGCTCATCTAAGAATTATGAGGGAAGTCCCTTCTCCCTCATGGGCTTGCGCATGGGCCTACTCCATTTGGGCTTGAATTCATTTTTGTGGGGCCCACTTAAAGATTTAAGCATTTAGCTTGACTTAGGAAACTTGTATAGTTTCAAATGGGCTTTATGGAATCAATTCATGAACTAGACAATTTGGGCTTCATAGCCACGTCCATTAGAGATTGGTAACAAGGAATCTAGCCCAATTCACTTGAAAAAAACTTAGAAACTAATTTAGGGACAAAAGAGTAATTAACAGAAAGTTCAGGGGCTTAAGCGTAAAATTCATAAATTTTCTATTTAACCCTGAAAAACCTTCTAGACTTAAAAATATAATTCATCCCCTTGAATCATCTCAAAATCCTAAGATAAACCCTCTATCGGTTCTTAGAAACTCCGAAATCTCTTCCGTCGTCTACCCGATTACGTGTTTCCCCCGAAAAAACAAATTATTTATTTTTTTCCAAAATAATTCTAAAAATACAGAATTGTAGTAAATAAAATAATAATCTTAAGTCTTTAGTTCACGAATTAAAATTAGGTCTTTTGAGCAGTATAATTATACTGTCAATGGAATTCGCAGGCCGGGTTTCGCCTGACTTTCCAACCTAAATTTTAAGCGTAGCTTCCTACATTCAAGTAGGATTGAGTAGTAAACTCCTTTTATTTAAAATAATTTTCTAAAACTCAAATAAATTTATACAAATAATCGTTCGTATTTCGATTATTTTGAAATAATGAAAATCGGGGTGTTACAATTGTAGGCAGCGGGATATGCAACAGCATGTAGTTGCTGGCAGAGGAACTAGTGTGCTAAGAGGTGGAGCTGGATGAGGAGTCCCAGCAGCAGAACCACAGGTGGCTAGACCTCACCCACTGGAAGAGTGTTCACCGTGAGGGGAGCTGAGTCCCCTCAACCTATGAATCTTATACAAGGTTTGTATTGGATATCTTGTAGACCTTGAATGTTTATCTACGTAGTATGTTAGACAAGAAGCTTGCTAGAAGGATTAGTTCTTGGGGATGAGGTGTAGTGAGCAATTGGTTATTGAAAGAAGGGGTTATTAAGAGAATTCATTTTAAGTACTTGATATAATCTGGAATCACGGAATACACTCTAAGGAACTAAGATTGTGATTGGGTATATGGAGCAGACAGTCATGGTGGTATTGATCTTGGTGCCAAATGTAAGAGTCAGATGTTGTAATCGAGTTTTCTAGTGGACCAGTATTAAGAAGAGAGAAAGGAGTAGGTTTGGATTATGCCCTTCAAGGCGATAGATTTAAATCAAAAATTTAAAGGACAATGAACAGAAAGTAGTGGTGGATAAGTTCGAGGATTAATAGCATGTTATAAGAATGAATTCTGTTACGAAGTTACCACTGTTGATTAAGGGAAGAAAACGATGAAAAATATGAGGAATGGTCATTAGATTAAAAAGCATTGATAAGATGTTACCCAGTTTTGAGTTAAGAAATTCTGATGAGGGGATTTTCTTTTAAGAGGGGTAGTAATGTAACCGCCTGATTTTAATTATGTTGTTCAACCGGTTAAAATATAATTAATTATATTTTAATCTGAGAGTTAGAAAGTGTTTTTGAATAAAACAAAATCATATTCATAGACTACTTTAGGGTAGAGGGTTACAGTAAAATTTTGGGTTGAAAATTCAGACGAAACCCGGTCTGCCTTTTCACTGACGGTAAAAGTTTACTGAGCAGAAAACCTAATTTTGAACCGTGAACGAAACGGTTAGTGTTTTTGTGATGTTTTGTATGATATTGGAATTTTTCGAAAATTGGAGTTCAGAAATAAAATATAATATTTATTCTGGGTGAAATACGATCGGAAACTTGAACCTGATACGCAATGGAGCAGAGTAGGGAGCACAAAAGTGATGAGGTGACATGTGAGAGTGAGGTGACTTGCTAGGGGATGGCCTAAGTCACATCCTAAAAAGTGGTCATGATGACACTTTTTGAATTATAACATATTATATGCTAAAAACCCATTTTTCTCTCTCTTCTTCAACCAAACAAGGCATAAGCCAAAACTTGGCCATCAAGACTTGCTTCTCCCTCTCTCTTTCATGCCACTCTCACCCCTCCCTCTATAAATACCCATTTCATTTTCTCTTCATCACTTTCCTACTTCTCCACTTTCTCATTTTTTAAGTTTCTAACACTTGAAGTTTCCATTTTTACTTAGTTTCAAGCTTCGAGTTCTTCATACTTTTTCTTTATGGTTCCAAGGGTAACCCTCTCATACTCTTATATTTCAAGTTTTACACTTATTTCATGAGTTTACTTTATGTCTTCTTAAAATGTTCTTAAAGCTCTTTTAACTTCTAAAATCTCTAGAAAATTGTAGAAAGCTCTGTTTGAGTTGAAACCAATTTCTATGGACTTCTGTTAATCTCTACTTTCATATTCTAGGAGCTTGTATCAAACAAACATCTCTAACTCATTTTTCCAAGGATGGACGAAACTATGTATTAGTGGCTTAGGAAGTTTTGTTTCAACTTTTTGAAAGATGATCATGTAAAGAGCTTCTAGATACCTCTTGATCTTAAATCTAAAGTATTGGAAAGTTTAAATATTTCTAGCCTATTTATCATATGATGGTCGAACCTATGATGGTTGTGAACCTAGGATGTTTTATTTTCATTTTCCAATATGATCATGGACTTGAGCTCCTTAATAGATTTGGATAATAAGTCTAAGAGATTGGAATGTTTAAATATTTCTAGCCTATTTATCCTATGATGGCCGGACCTATGATGGTTGTGAACCTATGATGTTTTGTTTTCATTTTCCAATATGATCATGGACTTGAGCTCCTTAATACATTTGAATGCTAACTCTAAGAGATTGGAAAGTTTAAAGATTTCTAGCCTATTTATCCTATGATGGCCGAACCTATGATGGTTGTAACCTAGGATGTTTTGTTTTCATTTTCCAATATGGTCATGGACTTGAGCTCCTTAATATATTTGGATGCTAAGTCTAAGAGATTGGAAAGTTTAAAGATTTATATCCTATTTATCCTATGATGGCCGAACCTATGATGGTTGTGAACCTAGGATGTTATGTTTTCATTTTCCAATATGATCAGGGACTTGAGCTCCTTAATACATTTGGATGCTAAGTCTAAGATATTGGAAAGTTGGAAATTTCTAGCCTACTTATACTAAAGTGGTCGAAACCTACCCTAAGTGGTTGAATGATTTTTATTCCATATTTTCAAGTTATAGCAATTTATTTAAGTTACCTAGAACCTAAATGATAAGTACCCAAAGGCTTATGTTGAGAAAAGAATCCTAACTCTAATTTGAATTAAATGGCCAAACCAAGCCTAAAGAAAACATAGATGAGTTTGTTTGATTTATTGGTTATTATGTTGATTGGTTGAAGGTGGAGTTAGTACTTTGTGGTGTGACAACGAGGAGCTTCGAGTTCGGGAGTTCGGTGATATCCCGGGTGGGGGAAAGAACCAACCTATGGTCGGAATGGATAAGTATTAGATTATATAATAATTGTGTAGGGCGACCTAAACCCTACTAGTAGTCGAGTAATCGACAAGACCAAAATCACATTGGAAACCTTTTCTGAAAAACCAATGGGCATTCGGGGATTGTAGGTTTATCGATATTAGGTTGATTTTATATTGCTAATGGTTAATTTAATTTTATTACCTTTATTGAATTGATTTTGTGCTTTGTTGGTGATATGAGAATATTTTGATTGATATTGTGTTATTCATGATCTGCCTGGTTTGTATTATTATGCTTAGTGGTTTTTTAAGCAAAGATACATATGTTGTCTAAGAGATGATTGTTTTGGGTGTGAGGATAATAATGATTTAGAAGTGCCTAACCTAGATGATGTATGTTAAAGAGGTGTTACGGCATAGAATATGTGTCAAGTTATAATGGAAGGTTAAGGCACTAGGATGTTGTTAAAACGGGTTGGTGAGATTCAAGTATAGGTGTTGTTGTTCACAACTGTGTATTGGTAATATAATACACAAGGACAAAAGTGTATTGGTAATATAATACACAAAGACAAAAGTGTATTGGTAATATAATACGCAAGTACATCTGTGTATTAGTAATATAATACACCGTGTATTGGTAATAAAATACAGGTAAAACACTTTTGTGTATTGGTAATATAATACACCATGTATTGATAATACAATACATGTAAAACACTTCTGTGTATTGGTAATATAATACACCGTGTATTGGTAATATAATACAAGTAAAATCAAGAGTTCTCCCGAGACCACTTCCACGTTAGGAAATGGGGGTGGAACACCTTAACGAGAATGGAGGTGTGCACTAGGTGGAACATCCTAATGGGAATGAGGGTGTGCCCCGATGTAAATGAGGGATGGTGACAGGAGTGGTAGTGGCCATGATTATGTAAAGACATGGTGACAGGATTAGAGAGGTTACGTTAAAATAAAGTGTTAGATTACCTGAGAGTAAGGGTAGAGGATTATATATATTAACTTGAGGATGATTCGTTAGTTATGTGTGTTGATTGTCCGTGACAATTACTGTATAATTTACTAAGACTCTTTTCCGCTTTTTGATGATAGAATTGTTTCTTATCCCCTGTATGTTTCTGTATGATGTATTTTATCTCCTTGTGGAATCGTACGAGAAGACCCTGTGGATGAGCGTAACCATGAGGAGTTGGATGGAACTCCCTACGAACCGGAGGCTGGAGGACGAGTTGTGATCCATGGTGATTAGGGCCTAGTTAGTTATGACCAGTGCGTCTCATGACGCGTATTTTTATTATGTTTTCCGTTGTTTAACACTTTGTCTAAGTATATGCCTGTGAGGGATCCTACTGATAGGATATCCCCAACAGTGTTTTGTAATATGTATAATATACTTATATTGCGATATGTCATTATATATGAAGTTGTATACTTTATAAGTTAAGTTTTTAATTTTTACGTATTTTTTATACGTTAAGCGTGCGATTAAGTAATTGAATAATGAGGTTTTAATATAATGACACAAAGGGGCACGGCGGGATGTCTTAGAAGCTGGAGACCCCCATTCCCCAATTTCCAAGAGAATTGCTACCACCCTTTGAAGAAGATGACAAAGCCCCTTCTGAGAAAGCTATCCCAAATCCTGCCTCTGAAAACCCTGATATCAACATCAACACCACACCTGCCAATAGCATTTCATCTAACCATGAGTGACTGGGCATTCCTCCATTTGAGCAACAAGCTGTTATTGTGGCCCCTGAGCCCAAAAAGAAAAAGATGACCCCAAAAAGCCCCCAACAAGACCAGGGGAGTGCAAAAAGACCTCGTGCTGTAGCATCACCTCCTCTCCCTGCCACTGAAGCAGTAAAGGCTACTCAGGCCCCCAAGCAAGTTGAGAAATTCAAGAATACTGCTGGAAGGGGGAGCACCATAATGCATATTGCTGCTGAGTATGCCTCAACTGAGGAAGAGGAGGAGGAGGAAGATGCACCAATTCTTCCTATTTCAAAGAAACCAAAGCCCGTTGTACCATCTGCTGCAGCCAAGATTAAACTGGAAAAGGTTGCAGCACAGTGTGATGAAATGGAAGAAGATGATGCAGCAAAGAAGGTTGAGCATACTGATCAAGCTGAAGAAGAGGAGAAGACAGAGGAAGGCACTGAGGAGAAAGATGCTGAAGTAAAGGAAGATGATGAAAATGAAGGAGGAGAGGAAGAAGTCCATATCATTAGAGCAACAGCAACCAAGGCACCTTCCACCAAGAGTGGGGGTACCAGGAGGAACTCTCACGTCAGAGCACCATTGGCTTAAAACAGAGCCTTATGCAACATCCCACAAGAGGATGCAATTCTGAGCCCTCCACCTCATTACTAGAAACTATGTTTTTAATTCCTGCAAGTAGTGGTCACTAGGACCTTTTCTATTCTGAGTGTTTGTAGGGCCACTAGGACCATAGTTGTTTTAAATTGTCTGATGAATGGCTATGCATGTGCCCCACCCATCTTATTCCATATGATTAATTATTAAATGGAAGTGCCCTCTGGCCTTTTGGTGTGCTTCAATTAAGACTCATTGAATAAAACACTTGCTTAATAACTTAATGTTCTGACTTAATTGTGCACTATTAACTTTGCTGCAACACTGGTTGAGCTAAGAGGACACATGTGCTGCATCATGAACAGATAAATGTGAGCCTGAGTGAAAGAACTACACTGCACATATACATCACACTCATGCATTTTCTGTAAGGCTTGATATGATTTTGTTTGATCTAACACATGATTGCACACACTTTATGCTTGAGGCATTGCCATGATTTTATTTTATTTTTTAGCTAGAGCCTTAACAACCACCTTCCCAATCTAAATGTCCTTAGTGATGCCCTTTGAGCCTTAGCCCTTTATTGTGATAACTAGTACATTACAAGCCCTTAACTGGAAAAACACAAATACTCGAATAGGTAGAGTTAAGGATGCTTTTCTGGCTAGGTTTTGAAACAAGTTTGGGGGCAGCTTGAGGACAGGCTCCACCTTAAGTTTGGGGGTATTGTGCTGTGGTGTACAACAAGGCTGTATAAAAAACTGAAAAAGGGAAAAACAGCAAAGAAACAAAGAACACACAAATGTCAAGTTGTATTTTCCCTCTTCTGCAAAAAAATAAAATAAAAAAAATTTGAAAAATGGGAACAAAGAACAATGAAAAACCTGAAAGTTTAACAATAATCTGTTTTTTGTTCTCAACAAAAAGTAATAAAGTGAAGGTTTTAGAAAGGAAGGGAGAGAATGTCAAGGACCAAGAAATTAGGATTGCACTTGGAGTGTTAAGCTGAATTGAAAAACATCATTTTGCTTTGTGTAACATCCTAAAATTTCGGCATAATTATTTTAATAAAAATATTAATTGGTTATGAGGTTTAGTATAAAAATTATTATTATAAGATTTAGAATTATTTATATATAAAAATAAGAAAGAATGAAAAGCCATGAACCACCATCCTTTTTATAGTCACGTACAATATATATATATATATATATATATATATATATATATATATATATATATATATATATATATATATATAGTTTGTGTTGAAACAATTAGGGGAATGGAATTGGCATGTCCAGTACATGTTTAAAGGAAATTCTTTTGGCTTTAGAAAATTAACATGTCAGGCCCCACGTGACTAATATTTGGGAATTTGGCTTTAGCCAAATTTGAGTGTGACATGAATAACCAGGAAGTGAGGTCTTAGGAAATAATAAATAACGGGCCCACTACGATTTGAAAGAAATTGGAATTAGAGAGAGTTTTCTAGTGGGCTGGCTTTTTAGAGATAAGAAGTAATAACTAATAACCAGATTATTTTCAATTGAAGAGTTATAAAAGAATAATAACCTACCCACGCAGCGCCGTCAGCATAAAAAATAAAAAGGGGACGAGCAGCATTTTTAAGTTGAACGGATCCAAGAACCTTGGTGAATAGAAGAAGGATTTTTGTTGAAACACTTGAATTTGTCTTCGATAACTTTTAAAGCTTTTTGGGAGTTTACTAGAGGTAAGTAAACACCATTTTTCTTAAACTCTCATGATATAAATTTTAAAAGGTTTGAATATGAAATCAAAACGTATTTATTTGGGGTTTTATCCTTAAAATGAAATTGATATTTTATCGGTGATTGATTGTTATGAGATTGAATATTTATATATTGAGTTATATGATTATTATTATTTGATATGACATTTTGTGATACACTACAAAAAAGGCGCTATTTTGCGACGGTTATTAGGTTAAATTGCGCCGGTTTTATGCGCCGCAGATTCATGTTTGCGGCAGTTCCAAAACCGTCGCAATGTCGACCGTCGCGAGCAGCATTTGCGGCGGTTATGTAAACTGCCGCACAAACTGCCTCAAATTAGTATTTGCGGCGGTTGTGAAAACTGCCGCACAAACTGCCGCAAATTAGTATTTGCGGCGGTTGTGAAAACTGCCGCACAAACTGCCGCAAATTAGCATTTGCGCGGTTGTATAAACTGCTGCACAAACTGCCGCAAATTAGCATTTGCGGCGGTTGTGAAAACTGCCGCAAATTTATTGCGACGGTTTGTAACCGCCGCAGATTAGTACCGCAAAATTGCCAATACAGGTAGCGACGGTTAGTGAACCGCCGCTATTTGTTTCCCCAATTCTGAAGTTAATTTTACGACAGTTTCAAAACCGTCGCAAAACATAGCAAAAAATTTGTAATTAATTTTTTTTAGCACATCATTTTGAGTCTACAAAACCTGCTTATTAAATATATATATATTTTTCTTAAAACAAATAAAGGTAAAACTCATTCATAAATAAAATGTTGAGTTACGTACAAACTACGACCAAAAAGATATATATATTCCAAATAGAGTTCAACAATTCCACAAATATTAAGTAATACAACTAAACTCCATCAAGTTCATAAAATGAAAACTAGAACTATCTAAACGGTCCTACGAGACGATGCTCCGTGGTCTTGGGGCATATGACTAGACTCGGAGGAACGTCTCATATCTCTTGGTGACTCTAAGTCACCTAATTGTAATTCAAAAAAATCAAAAATTAGATAACAACCACTAATTCAACAAGTGAACTATCAAAAGTTAAAAACTAAATTTAAAAGTAATTATTTTACCTGATTTCCCTTAACATTCTGCATAAGGAAAGCAATTTGTTCCTTCAAGACTTCATAATTCGCAGCTTGTTCCTTAAGCGCTAGGACTTCAGCTTCCAATTTTTCAATCTTCTCATAGGGAGATACCATCCTCTCAGAGTGAGACTTAAATCCAGTGAGTTGAGATGGTGTTATCCCAAGTCCCATTGCTTTGGCATATCCAGGGTGGTCCTTTCCAAAAACTTTCACATAAGCATCATTCTCTGTTGATCCCTCATGAATTTCATTTTGCAATTGTTCCTACATATAATATTGAAGACATACACAATTACTTAAAGATCACCATTAACAATGAAATACAACTTGGAATAACATTTGTGTTTATGTGATGACAGGTGGATTTATCACATCCTGGTGCAGAACTTAGATTGCTCGAAGTTTTCTATCACAAGATCTATAAGGTTCTGAAGAATATAGTTTGTGAATTTTGTATTTAAATTATGGTCTTAGCAGGAAACACGACTTCCTTGACTTGATTGATTTTATTGGTTGTTGTCTGGTGAAAACAGATTGATCTGCATCACTCGGGTGAGATGAGGCAACTTGGCCTCATCATTGAAGTGATGCTACCAGTTTGAAAGTTGAAACAAAAGCTACAAAAAGAATTTATGATCATATAACTAAAAAATAGCGAAAGCAAGATTTCAATGTAATTTACATCGTGGTCAGGTACTGAAAATATAAAGTGATGGAACTGACATATGAAAGTTTAAAATCCTAATTGCCCACAACATGATGCAAATTAAGTCACGAAGATGTGAAACACAGAGTACTAATGCATAAGATAACACATGAAAGTCTATGAGAATTTTAAGTTGATGAGCCTCTGTTTGACTGGTTTTATAACTAGTCAAGACCTTGGCTTTGTGCTAATTTTATATCATTTTTACCCAAATTAGACTTGATTGTTCCTAAGTAGTATTTTGAGTCTGTAAATTGTTTTTATGTTAATTTAGTTGTTTTAGAGTTGAATAATTATTTACTTTTATTTTCTATTTTCAGGTTAATAAAATGTAATAAATCTGGAGCCACTCGCCCCGCGAATAATCTCTCGCCCCGCGAGTATTGCAACCATGAAAAAGTCAGAGACGATCACGGCTTGCCCGTGTTGAAGATCACAGCCGTGGCAATTCTGAAGTTGAAGAGTTCGCCCCGCGAGCATTCCTTCGCCTCGCGAGTATTGGAAGATCAGAAGCCATCACGGTTTGGGCGTGTTGAATGCCACGGGCGTAACAGTTGGAAGCTGAAGAGTTCGCCTCGCGAGAAGTGCTTCGCCTCGCGAGTACTCTGACTCCAGAAACGTGTATATAAGCAGTCTTAGGTAGAAATGAAAAGAAAATCAGAGTTAGCCAGTTTTGGCTAATCTTTGTCAGACAGTAGTAGTAGTTTGTCTTCTTTTTAGATATGTTTTGTTTTCCTTTTGTAATGGAGAATTAGTCTCCTAGATTAATCTACTGTAATTGGTTTCTGTTAACATTTGAGGTTCTGTATTTCATGATCATTTGCTTTTCTCTTTTCAATACCATGCTGTATGTTTCTGTTTGTTATTTCAGGAATATATAGTGTTGTATTGTTTCATCTCGGTGATGCTATGTTCCTATATATAATCGCGTTTGTTATTTCGCGTGTGTTCATTCATGTTCGTTTGTTCATGAGAGCTTAACCCCGTTTGTTATTTCGGGAATAGGAACATACATCTGTAGTAACGGTTTCCGTTTGTTAATTGTTGCTACAACCGGGAGGGGATTAGTATCTGCTTAGGATTTGCATGAACCAATGATAGTGGGAAACTGAGAACAGTAGGTTAATCGCTTTTGTCTATTTGCTATTTTCTTTAACTGCTTCGTTTTCATTATTTTGTTTTCTTAATTTAGTTTTAATCTCAAAACCCCCATTTCTAACTTTTACTAATTTTCTGTTAATAATAACAACAACTAAAGAGTCCTTGAGAGACGATCCGAGTTGTCGCACCGTACTGCATTATTTTATAATCGCTCGTTTTTTTGGCGCGTGGCGACAGCGCGGTCAAAAAATTGGCGCCGTTGCCGGGGACTCTTGTTTGTTGTTATTAGCAGAAAATAATTTTTGAAAAAAAAAAAAAAACTTTTTGCTTTGCTAATTAGTTTTGTCTGCTTTTATCAGTCTCTGTAAATTTTATTTTCCCCCATGGATAATTACATGTATGGATATTTGCCTAATGTTTATTATGAACCACCACCTTGCATGTATTATCCTAATTTTAGTGAGCCACCACCATACTATCCTAGCCAAGTGACCACCTCTGCACCTTCCGAACCTTCCCTAGAGGACTTGTGCAAACAGATGACTGCACAGATAAGTGCAAATATGGAAGGACTGAGGCAACAAATGGCCGAGCAAACTCAACGGATGATAGAGGAATTTCAACAGAAGATGGAGGCTGAGTACCAGAGGAGCCAAGCTGAATCTCAGAAATTGTGGGCTCTAATTGATCAAGTTACCGCCAACTCGGCTGCGATGCTACCTCCACAGCCCCTGGAAGATCGTACAGAGTCACCAGTTATTTTTGAAAATACTTTTGATGATGATTCTGATATTATTTCTGTTGATGATGGTTTATGTGTTGAATCCCCTGATCCTAATGCTTGTTATTGTGACGGAACTGCTTTGTGTGTTGAATGTTTTACAGGTTTATACTTTTCAGGAAAAATAGAAAATGCAGATCGTTTTGCAGGTTTGTTCTGTTCAGGAAACTTAGATCAGGAGGATCAAGAGGGCAGCTGCTCCCCCGTGCCTGAAGATAAAGAAGAACCTTTGGGAGCAGATGATTCAAGTAAAACAATTGAATGTGTTGAGAGTAATGGGGTGGATGAATTGATTGAAGAATTCCCAGACATTCTAACTTTTTCTGATTCATTTTCTTGTAATATATGTACTAACTCTAACCTTTGTTTGGTGTGTGCTGAAATTTCTGCGTGTATAGCAGGTGAAAAATTTGTTAGTGCAGTGGTTGATGACATTGCAGAAGTTGAAGCAGCAGACTGTAACCGTTTCTAACTGTTTGCCACCTCCCCCGAGGAACCAGTGATGGAGTTTAAGCCCTTGGATCTTGCACCATGGCCGGTCCAAGAGGTTGAGCCCCACTTCTATTGGGGAGACTTTATTGAGAAGGAGGTCATCCCGTGACCCGAGAGGTAGTGAGAAGTCCGCCGCACCGGGTGGAGTTATTATAATTGTCAATTGCTCACCTCCGCATCAAAGATGCAATTTAGGGAGGATTGGAATTAATATCAGTCCTTTGGCTACCATGTGGGCCTTATGCTACAAGCAGTGGGATCCTGGTGGAACCGCCCTTCAATGAGTTTTCTTTACCTTTCTTCTTTTTAATTTTCTTTTCCTTATTTTATTTCTGTTTTATTGTCAATAATGCTCCTGAATAATTTGAGAAGCTCAGGAGTATTTGTGTGTTGAGTCTAGTAGTGGCAAGTTTGATGGATTTTATTGATTTTGCATAGATTGATGGCATGATATGTGTTGACTGTTTTCCCCTAAGATTTGAAATTTTTTTGAAAAATGATCTCCATGTGATTGAAAACTGAACTTTGAGATTTTATTATGATGGCATGATTTATGATAAGTTTGGGGTGATAGGAAGCACACACTGGGGATAGAATCTCTGTCAAATAATTTGCATGAATGTCCAGGTGAGGTTTTTGAGCCTCCAACATGTTTTAAACTGTGTGAAAATCACTTTTGATTGCACTTTCCTGAATTTGATTGAATCTCTTTATGGTTTGCATGTTTATGTGTTTGCTTCATATGATTTAGGCATTTTCTTTGTAAATAGCTACTTAGCCTAAAATAACCAATTCCTAATGCATGTTCCCTAGTTAGCCCCTTTGAGCCTGATTAGCCTATTGCTTCTTGATAACCTAATGTTATAAGCCCAAAAATCTGGAAAACCATGTTAACCCGATCTTAGGATTAGGAGAGCATGTAATCTTAGAATGGGTGCAAGAAACTAAGTTTGGGGTGGCTACCAGGTGCAATGTGCTGTTTGGGATTGGAAAAAAAAAAAGAAAAAAAAAATAAAAGTGCAAAAATGGCAAAAAGAAATAAAAAGGTTGTAGCCACCCAGAAGTGTAAAAAAAAAAAAAATTAAGAAAGGAACTTGAGTGAATTTCAAAGTGTAAAAAAATGTTTCATGCTCTCTTAGTTCCTAGGGTCTTCAGCCTAGTACCTTTGTATATCCTACCCTTAGCCAGGCCCCATTACAACCCATAAAAGACCTTTTGATGTTGCTTGCATGTTTTCTGTGGGAACCATTTTGAGATGAAAATCAAATTTATGGGAAGTGCTCTTAAAAGTGAAATTGAGTGAATTGTTGATTGCCTGACAAAAATTGAGTGATGAGTGAACACAAATTTCCCTTGTGAGGAAGTCAGTTGTTTGATTTTGGTGATCTCCCTCTTGTGTGTGACTTGGATCCCCAGCTTAGATTTCTGATTGTCTGAATAATGAAATTCTCAATTGTTTAGAATAAATGAATGTGGGGATTGGATTGTTTTGCTTGTAAGGGGGGAACATTGAAAGAAAAATTCTTTTGAAAAATTGCTTGAAATCTATGGAAAGTTGATTGAATTCTTAAGCTTGCCATGTTTTGCCAGGTCTTGAGTCTTTTTAAGTTTTTAAGTTTTAGTTTGCTTGGGGACAAGCAAAGTTTAAGTTTGGGGTATTTTGATGAGCCTCTGTTTGACTGGTTTTATAACTAGTCAAGACCTTGGCTTTGTGCTAATTTTATATCATTTTTACCCAAATTAGACTTGATTGTTCCTAAGTAGTATTTTGAGTCTGTAAATTGTTTTTATGTTAATTTAGTTGTTTTAGAGTTGAATAATTATTTACTTTTATTTTCTATTTTCAGGTTAATAAAATGTAATAAATCTGGAGCCACTCGCCCCGCGAATAATCTCTCGCCCCGCGAGTATTGCAACCATGAAAAAGTCAGAGACGATCACGGCTTGCCCGTGTTGAAGATCACAGCCGTGGCAATTCTGAAATTGAAGAGTTCGCCCCGCGAGCATTCCTTCGCCTCGCGAGTATTGGAAGATCATAAGCCATCACGGTTTGGGCGTGTTGAATGCCACGGGCGTAACAGTTGGAAGCTGAAGAGTTCGCCTCGCGAGAAGTGCTTCGCCTCGCGAGTACTCTGACTCCAGAAACGTGTATATAAGCAGTCTTAGGCAGAAATGAAAAGAAAATCAGAGTTAGCCAGTTTTGGCTAATCTTTGTCAGACAGTAGTAGTAGTTTGTCTTCTTTTTAGATATGTTTTGTTTTCCTTTTGTAATGGAGAATTAGTCTCCTAGATTAATCTACTGTAATTGGTTTCTGTTAACATTTGAGGTTCTGTATTTCATGATCATTTGCTTTTCTCTTTTCAATACCATGCTGTATGTTTCTGTTTGTTATTTCAGGAATATATAGTGTTGTATTGTTTCATCTCGGTGATGCTATGTTCCTATATATAATCGCGTTTGTTATTTCGCGTGTGTTCATTCATGTTCGTTTGTTCATGAGAGCTTAACCCCGTTTGTTATTTCGGGAATAGGAACATACATCTGTAGTAACGGTTTCCGTTTGTTAATTGTTGCTACAACCGGGAGGGGATTAGTATCTGCTTAGGATTTGCATGAACCAATGATAGTGGGAAACTGAGAACAGTAGGTTAATCGCTTTTGTCTATTTGCTATTTTCTTTAACTGCTTCGTTTTCATTATTTTGTTTTCTTAATTTAGTTTTAATCTCAAAACCCCCATTTCTAACTTTTACTAATTTTCTGTTAATAATAACAACAACTAAAGAGTCCTTGAGAGACGATCCGAATTGTCGCACTGTACTGCATTATTTTATAATCGCTCGTTTTTTTGGCGCGTGGCGACAGCGCGGTCATAAGTCTATCTTTTCCTCCTTGTTATCATTTTTCTTTTTTGATAAGAAAAGAAAACTTCATTAAGGGGGAACTGTACAATGAAAGAGGATGAGATATCCTCATGAGAAGATGACAAAAGAAACACCTACAAGCCAAGAGATTGAGTCATGTAAGATGGCATGCCAATCCCTCTGCATGTCTAACCGTGGAACACCTCTAAAAAAGACCAAGGGCCGGCTTAAGCTGGAAAAAATATTGATTTTATCAATTTTGACAATGAGAATGACCTTGAATTCTGTATCTCATATGTATATTTATATATTTTATATGTTTACAAGTAGTGAAGTGCTTAAAGGATAAAGACAATAAAAATTTATAAATAATACATTGTACTTACATTTTTTTCCCTAGCCTCTTCACTGACAAATGATCCATCCTTCCTTTTGTGAGAAATAGGATAAAATTCTGCCTTGCTAAAATTTCGTCCTTCTAGTAATTCCTAAAATTAAGCACCATACAATAAGTGCTAGTACAAATAAATTATACTGTTAAAAAAAATGAGTGAACCATACCAACTCATCTTTTGTCCTTGCAATTCCCTTGGAGCCTAATGTATGGTGGATCACTAATTTTTCACGATTTACTGCATTTTGATCAGCTATCTCCTGCATTAATTAATAACATAATGAAGAGTTAGTAAATAGTAGTTGAAGTAACAAAGACTGCAACTTATGATATTTACCATTTGTTTAGCGCTCCGCCTATAATTTATATAAACAGCCCAATGGTTGGAGTCAATATCAGGTGGGTGCCTCTGAAGATTTTCTGCCAAGGAAAGCTCCCAATCATGATATTTATGAAATAATCTGCATCGTGTGTCCCTCCATTTTTTTGCAAGGCTAGTTAAAATATACTTTTTGTGTTCACCATCATTGACAACAAATTTATTCTTCAAGAAAACATAATAAAAGATAGTGTTAGCTAACAAAACACCTAATAAATCGAACGTATTCACTTAACTACAAATAATACCTGTATTTTTTTAGAATAAAGATTGTTTTTCAAAGTATCCGGTACTTTTTTCCAATTCTCAAACATTATGGGAATGTTATTAAAGTTTCTTGCAAGTTCACCCAAATATCCTACCAACAAACCAGCTGACTCTCCCACTGGTTGTGCATGTCGATTCCACCTAGTTATAACCCTTGTTGTACCACTTGATGCAAACACATCTGTCACCCTTAAACGTGTTTGCATCACCTGACCGCTTGCATCTAACACATAAAGTAAACAAATTAAAACAATTCCTAACCCAACATATAATAAAATTAAAAAAAAATTAAAGAGAAATATAAATAGATTAGACATACTTATAACATCTACTGTCCAAAATGTTGGAGCTTTTTCTGGAACAGGCAAGGGACCTTCAACCACATCAGGTGCAGATTCAGAAGTTGGTGCAGTGTGTACCTCATCATGAAATGATGATTCAACATTGGGTAAAGGATCACTTTGTTGTAGATGTCCATCTACATATCCTTCAGAAGATGCATTTGGTTGAATTGGTGTGGATTGACACCTCCGACGAACACTTCTTTGACTGGCCATACCTGAGAAGTATAATGTATCAAACAGATATATGACAAGCAAGAACACCACACATTCACAAATTACCTAAGAATCAAGAATCAAACTGATATAATTAACCAACTAAAATGGAACATAACGAGACATTCAAATTGATATAATAACTATGAGCCATTTTTCAGTAACAAACCCAAAAAAAAATTACAAAATAAGTTCACTAAGCTAAAATCACCAAAGGTTCCAAGTTATACACAACATAACACAAAAAACTAACATGTCTATCACCAATGGATCATAAAACCATATCTTGATTATCATCATTAAAATTATCATTAATGGTTGAACTTTCAGGATCATCATCTGCAGCCATTCTTGCCAATTGTATATGTGGGTTATCATCAGAGAAAATTTGTTCCAAGTTTTGTGATGGGTATGCATCAATGGATGTCATAATTTCATCATCTTCACCCATGTCGTACAAGTCTCTTGGCTTCAAATGAACTGGTATGCTCCAACCTTTTTCCTTCTCATCCTCCACATAATAAACCATTTGAGCTTCTGAAGCTTTAATGTATGGTTCATCATCTTCATGTTCTCCAGTATGTATTAGTCTTGCAAAGTTAATAGAGATAAAACCCAACTTATCTGTCTTCATACCTCTTGGGTTAGTGGTATTAGCCCATTCACATTTAAACATGGGTACTGTGAAGCCATTATAGAAAACCTCAATGATGTCTATCAATCTTCCATAGTAAGGTACCCCTCCAAACCTCATTTGGGCATCACTATTGCTTGAGTAACTCCTGGTTCCAAACATTCCAAAAACCCCACTGTTTTGAGTTTTTAATAACATATCTCGTGCCACGGTTCGAAATTTGTATCCATTGACATTATATACAGTGAACCTTCTAGCTTTGTCATGAGGACCTTGTGCAAGACTAACGAGAACATCTTTATCTGGTCCACTAAGACTGTCGAGATTGTTACAAATCTAGATGCCATAATAATATATATTGTTAGTCACATTCTTGTTCAAAAAATACATAAATGACACTAACACACTATTAATCATTGTTAAGAACACTAACACGTTTGGTGAACCAACGAACAAACTCTCTATGAACCTTCTTGTCTACCTCAGAAGCACTCCTTGCACCACCCCTTAGTTGCCTTCGTACGCTAGTTCTATACTGCCTATTTAGTTGAATCATATTAGATGTTATGGAAAAAAACTTAAGATTAATTAAACCAAGTAGAATAATTACTTATCAAGATAGTAATCAACTATAGAGCAATTCGTTAACACGTGTCTATGAGCCTGAAACTTTTCCGTGGGTGTCAGGGTGACATATGAAGAGCCACCAACCGATTTTCCAACTTTAGGGAATAAGTCAGCTACTCGTGAGCCATATTGTATATCATTAATAAGCTCATCGTCTACACGACTAGGTCGGTTCCATCTAGTCTCAATGCTATCCAGATACCTTGAACAAAACGTAAGAATCTCTTGCACAAGGTAGCCTTCCGCAATAGATCCTTCAGGTCGTGCTTTATTACGTACATAGGATTTTAGCTGTCCCAAGTACCTATTGTTAAACCACAACAAGTATTATTTAGAACAACCTGTACATTACCAAATTAGAAAAAATAAAATGACTAATATCGCACATCTTTTACCTTTCTATAGGATACATCCATCGATAATGAACGGGACCTCCGAGTTTAGCTTCTTCAACAAGATGAACAACCAAGTGAACCATAACAGTAAAGAATGAAGGAGGAAATAACATTTCCATGTGACATAAAGTGAGGATGATTTGATTTTGCAATCTGTCTAGATCTTCAACTTTCAATACTTTGCCACATAGTTGTCTAAAGAATGAGCACAACTCAATTAATATTGCCGAAACCTCATCAGGCAATGTTGCCCGCATGGCTAATGGTAGCAATTGCTCTATCAATATATGACAATCATGACTCTTCAACATTCCATTCAACTTAAGATTGTCCAAATCAATGCACCTAGAAATGTTGCTTGAATAACCATCCGGCACAGTGATATTCATTAAAGTACTTAAAAATGCCTTCCTACCTTTATTAGTCAATGTAAAGACAGCTGGAGAATATTTTCCATTTTCATTGGGCCAAAGATCAGGCCTTAAGCCCATAGCTTGAAGATCTCTTCGAGCATTAACATGATCTTTGCTCTTTGCGCTGTCATTTAGCAAAGTAAATATGACATTATCACACACGTTCTTCTCAATATACATCATGTCAAGACTGTGACGCAAACAATTATCCTTCCAATACGGAAGTTCAAAGAATATGCTTTTCTTTTTCCATTGTTGAGTGTTACCCCGTGTAAGTTGATTGCCACGTCTTCTTTTTACCGAACCTTCTTTCTCTAATTTTCTACCAAATATGACATTGATGTTTTGAACCTGTTCAAGAATTTCAGAACCAGATAATGTTTTTGGTGGACTACGCATTTCTTGTTCACCATTAAAGCGGACCCTATTCAGTCTAAATCTGTGTCTCTGGTCAAGAAAACGACGATGACCCATAAAACACCATTTTTTGCTATGAGGAAGACGACATGGAATGGAGTCGAAGTTACAAGATGGGCAAGCAAGTCCGGTGTACGTGTTCCACCCAGAAAGTGTTCCTAGCCCAGGAAAATCACTAATTGTCCACATTAAAGCTGCATGTAATTTGAACATCTCTCGCTTGAAAGAATCATAGGCATCCACACCCGTTGTCCATAACTCTTTCAACTTTTTGATCAAAGGTTGTAAGTAGACATCTATATCATTCCCTGGCATTTTTTTACCAGGAATTATCATTGAAATTATAAAAGATGTCGACTTCATGCACACCCATGGAGGGGTATTGTATGGAATGAGAATAACTGGCCAAATACTATAGTTTGAACTCATGACACCAAAAGGATTAAAACCATTAGTGGCTAACGCGAGGCGCACATTTCGCGGATCTGATGCAAACCAAGCATGCAACGAGTCAAACTGCTTCCAAGCTTCAGAATCTCTAGGATGCCTCAACATTCCATCATTGTTATTATCGTCAGCATGCCATCTCATATCCTCAGCTGTCTTTGATGAAAAAAAATCTCGGTAATCGAGGCTTCAGTGGAAAATAACGAAGAACTTTTGCAGGCACTTTCTTCATACCAGTGCCATCACCTGACACCCTAGTCTTACTAGCTTTTGCCCTTGATTTCCATTTGGAAGTGTTACAAATTTTACATGTCTCCCTCTCTTCATCTTCCGGATTACCCCAATAGAGCATACAATTATTCGGACATGCAGGTATCTTTTCATAGTTCAAACCAAGCTTGATGATCGTTTTCTTGGCCTCGTAGAATGAACTTGGAATATTTGCATGTTCAAATGCATCTTTCAATAGTTCTAAAATCATTGTCATGGCCTTGTCACTCATTCCACACAGGCATTTGATATGATACAACTTTACCAAAAAAGACAATCTTGAATACTTCGTACAGGGGTTGTTCTACATCTCTAACTAATTCATAGAATTCTTCATCTACATGTTGCTCTTGAGCTGTATTTGGCATCACATCTGCATCCCGGTCAATCTCCGCATTTGATGCAACGGGTACTTCATTTGCAAGGTGCCTATCAACTCCAAATGCATCATCGATCATGTTCCGAATAGGATCCTCAACAATAGTGGGGTCTTGAACTACATTTGGAATATTGCTAGGTGAGATATTACTAGTTCCTATTGTTCTGGACTCCCCGTGATAGGACCAAAAAGTGTATCACGTTGGAAATGGTGTACAGATTAAGTGATCATACACCACATGCCTACTTTGCCATTTTTTGAAACCACATCGTTTACAAGGGCATATTGTTTTGCCATTTACTGATTGACGTACAAAGGCAAAATCAATAAATCCCCTAACCCCTTGCTCATATTCAACTGAGTTTCGTGGCTTCATTATCCATGACTTATCCATTGCTTCAAAATATTAAATCTGGAAATAAAAATAACACACCACTTCATAAATTGAAAAATATATACTATTTTTAAACTATATATAAACTACCATCTAATAGAAACATGTCAAAACTAGATAAAGATTATATTCAAGTTGCACTACTCTAGCCATATATATATTTTCCTAATTCCTCTGCACGCTGCAATAAAAACAAGAGAGAAACTCATAATATCCAACTGCTAATGATTAATTTTAAGAGAGAAACTCAAGTATAATAACTAAGGTGCAACACGATACTTTGAAAATGGAAAGCAAACAGCACAACTAGCTAAACTGACCACATGTGATACAAAAGATAGTAATAGAAAGGATACAAAAGAGGAAACAAAACTTATCATCTAAACTAATCTATTAACCAAAGTTGTTATAACAGTAATCAAGAATCAATACGGCTAATAAAAGTGTTTTTTCTTCAATTTATTTATTTGGGTCTCATGATGAATTTTCCGATGAGCGACACCTCGCCTGTAAAAACTTAGCAAAGAAATTTTTTAAAGCAGTGGCACATCATGCAAACACCATTCAACAATTATGTAAGGGGAAAACATAATACATAAATAATAAATTTCATTGCAAAACACTTCTGATATGATATTTGCTCTAATTGTGTCATATCAACTATGTTATACAAAAGTGCTACTCATATTTGAGTCAGTTCAGATTCAACTGAAATTTATCACAAATTTTGGTGAGATGTTAAAGTCAACAAATCACATCATAATGAAATATTCTGAGTATTAACATCGAATGCTTCATTGGCAGGGAGTATTAGTTCTTCACTAACCTTCGAAATATTGGGTGAAACTTTTGTTGTATATATTGGTAAAGAACTTCAGAGCATTACAGAATCAAACTTGTCACTTCTTTTCTCCTCAATGCTTGACATGCTTTAATATAACAGAGAAGAAAGATCAGCTATATAACAGTAACCAGCAAAGTAGTACTTAACCAATAATTCAGTAAAGCAACGTGAATATGGCAATTAAAAATTAGAAAAATAAAACAAGTAGGCTTTCTCAGATCAAAACATGGAACGGTATTTCCTAAAGTTGCTTCAAACGTTGGAAGGCACTTCTGAGATTTGGCAATCCCAAGCTGCGTTTCGACTTGACGTGAACGGTGGTGGTGCGAAATCATAATTCTATTATGAGTGTGCATCCGAAAACCAGAGAACGCAGATAATCGATTATTTGATTACAATCAAATCTGTTTTTATTTGGGTATGACATAAGTTTGAGGAGCAAAATTGGTGTAAGAGAGATTATAATTGAAAACAATCTATCAAACAGTCCAATAAGATTATGGTAAAACAGTTTTTTTCAAGGCATAAAAGCCTTTTTACAAATTCATCATGAGACCCAAATAAATAGATTTCTCTAAAAAAGATTTAGAGGACTACGGAACACAAGCCAAAACAAGAAAACAAAAGGATGCTTATGTGAGGTACACTTCATAAGTTGAAAATTGAAAGCCATCAAGGGTCCTTAATTAGTTTAAGTTAATGTGACATTGAGTTACAAATTGAAGCAATTTATAGTAGAAAAAACACCTTGTTAGTTTAGTTATTATGGAGAGTGGCAGAGCCACTATCCATGTCTCTACCACTTGAGTTTCTTACCGGTCCAAAATGTCTGCTCTATTTTATTTTGGTAGACAAGGTCGCATTTGGTAACGGAGGTAAGAACGTAGGCAATGAAATTAACAATTGCTCTCAGTGGCACGATGATGTGGTATGGCACTATGACAATATATTCTCCAATAAAGAACAAGCGTGTGAAAGATCACGATGGTGGTGTGAAAAATAGAGGGAAAGAAAGACTTGAACTTAGAGTTTTTCATACCTTTACACTATGCAGTCAAATTGCAAATAATCAGTTCTCAGGGAAGATACCTGATTTTATTCAAAACTGGACAAGTCTCCAGAAACTGTGTGAACCATTCTTTACTATTATACTTCTTCATGTTTAATTGTTTTTTCTATTGTTAAATTACATTATGTATTTATCTGAAGCCATCAATTTGTTACTTTATCGTGACAGAGTGATTGAAGGGAGTGGATTAAGTGGGCCGATTCCTTCTGGAATTTCACTTTTGCAAAACTTAATTTACTTGTATGTATGATATTTTATACAATATGCAAGGTTTCAAAACTAAATTTCATTTTAATTGTGTTTAGTTAGCTAAGATTCTAATGTGATATGCAGGAGAAATAGTGATCTAAGCGGATCTGAGTATTCACCTTTTCCACAACTTAATAATTTGTCAATGAGAAATCTGTGAGTTGCTTGTTCTGACTCAATAGAAACTCAAAAAAGAAGTCGAAGAAGAGGTAATCATAACATGTTGGCATTAATTTGAGATTTAGATGTTCCAAAGTTCTGTTCTATGAGAAAGGACTCTGTGTCTTATTTGGATGATCCTCCAGAATTTTCCACCAAGCAGACATTATTAAGACCAATCTTCCCTACAAACATTTCCAGACAAGGCCAATACAATATTGCATTAAGTAATATAGATACCTCACTAATTTGTTTTTTGACATTATTGATAATTGGGGAAGGTATTATACAAACAATCACTCTTCAGAAGACCTTAGGTACTACCTTCATAGTAACATAGTAACCTATATGCTTAATAGTTAAGACCAACCTTTCCTTATTACTATGTCTCTTTGACATTACTGATGGCAAAAGCTATAGAACCAAGGACAAAGGGCACAATAAAAAGGCAAGGAATATGAGCTTTAGTAAAATCAGCAAATGGCATCACATTAGACAATGCAGTAAATAATAATGATATATCTCGATAATCTCTTCTTTATAAATATAGACGGCAAAAAGTTAGACATAATGTCATAAGAATGGTTAACATACAAAATTGATTGGAAATGGCCCTTAACCGTAGACATTTAAGAGGAAAGGTTACTGAACCTCATAACCCACAAGAGTGTGGTTTTCAAAAATAATTCAAGTAGCACGTACACTATGGATAAGAAAACTAAGTTATATCATCCTAATCTTTTTAGTTGAAGTAGCATCACAATTCACAAACACAGACCATGTTTTTTAACTCAATGTCATTAAGTTCATTCAAGATATCAATCCCTTTTATTGAGCCAGAGCAAATGAGGGAATCAATCATAAAATGTGCATTAGCAATAGCAAGTTGCAACTCACTCCTTCAAATGGAAAAGGCAGAAAATAAAATGCAGTGTTCAGAACTCTTCGAGTTCTTCGAGTTCTTTGGGATTCTGAGGAATTGCAACATTAATGGAACACTACCAGAATATCTTGGGACAATGACTACTTTAAGAAACTTGTAATGGCGTACTTTACCATTTTGTTTGGTTGCAACTAATAGCTTATTTCATAACCTTCTCATAGATATAACTTTTACACAGCTTTGAAGGCTATTAAGTTACCAGTTTTCTTAGAAGATATTAAGCGAAGAGCCAAGGGAAACATCATAACTATCAGTCATGCCCAGAAATAAACATCCAAACCTAGAAATTTGCCCTAAATAAATTAATAATAGTAAAAGTAGCATTTACCTTGAATCAAGAGCGGTGAACCGCCTCACAATGAACAAGACCAGTAATCTCCTTCAATTATTTCTTGATTGTTCACCTTGAATCCAACAGTTACAAAATCAGATTTCATGTGTTCAGCAAACACAACGAACAATGTAAACAAAGATAGGAGGAGGAACGATGGAGGCTTTCTCCATACCTTTATCGCTGGCTGATGAACGATGAAGAAGCAGAGCAGTCTCGGAGCAACACAGAAGCGATCAATGCTAGTATGAGAGGCAACGTAAAAAATGAGGAAGGGGAAAAAGTAATCAGAGGGAAGAGGGAAAGTGAAAAAAATAGAGGGAAAGTAAAAAAAAAAAAAAGTTTTTTAAAACCGCCGCTAACATAGAGTCAACCGTCGCAATATTTTCTTAATTGTGGCGGTTCATTAAAACTGCCGCAGTAAACGCCACAAAGTATCACCGGCGGCGGTTGGGCTTGAACCGCCGCAAAGTGTGTGTCGCAATTTGCCAAATTTCATGTAGTGATATATGATGCCTTAGTGTTGTTTTGATATGAACTTGACGAGCATTAATGCATGTGACATGATGTTATGTTATGTAGTGAGATTATTTTGGAATGACTGCATGGTAACATGTGTTGTTTTTTGTTATCTCCCTTGGATAGAAATAATAGTTACAGATACCTCATTTTGGGAAGGATACCTTCTCGTTAGAGGGGGAAAACATATACCTCCTTCTGCAAAGGGGAAGATGTGACACCCTCTACCCTGCACGTTACTTATAAAACATTTACATAAAAGAGGTAATATAAAAACATGCATTTATTTCGTGAAATAAAAACTGGATAGAAAGCACCACATTGTAATGTCTCAAAAACGCGGAAAAGAAACATAGTTTTTAACATAAAACATAAAACATAAACATAAACATAAACATAAACTCAACCCCGATATCACATAAAGAGCTGGTATACCAAATCCAGATACAAACACGGAATACAACTGAAACAACTAACTAACAACTAAAACATCTAAACATCCTAGCTAGAGTCGTGGCTCCTCAGAGTCACTCCTCCACTGGCTGTTCACCGTCCTTTGCATAAAGAGATACATGCCAAAACAGAAACAGAGAAAACGGGGACTAAGAAATCATGTAAACACAACGGCACGGAGATAGTAAGCAAGATGAACATACATCGTAGCATAGCATAGCAATATACAACATATAACATCAACATAATATAATCACATCAACATGCCATCTCAACCAACATATGATATGCGGTGCAACACTACTTCGCTACTCCATTATGCATGTGGATCCAAACTATCTCAGGAAGGCAACTTCGGTGTTAAATATCCACATTGGCCAAAAAGCACTAACACCGGCAGTCCACCAAACCATGGGTGAACCTCTTAGATAGCCGACGCACCATACCTTGGATGCACCACCACGGGGGCGCACGGTCCATCAAACCTTGAGTGAATCACACGCGGACGGCCAGATCATCGTACTCTAGGACGACCTGCCCTATGTTGATCTTCCCCCACTAACAACTCCAATGCGTGATGCATGAGCACAACAACAAACAAGAACAACCACCTCCTTCGCCTAGGCAATAAGCACCCAAGACTTATCACCAACATCAACATCAACACCCTAACCCTTATGGGTCAAGATCCCCTTAGCCAAAAAGCACAAAGGTTCAACTCATCAACACCTCGACCAAAAAGCAGCGAGGCCACTTTGGCCAAAAAGCACCAAAGCCTAACAACGTGCGGTAACCCATTGGGCACCGGCTTAACCAACTCATTATTCTCTTTTCATCTTAATTAGTCTTTAATTAAGTTATCTAACTCTTCTTCATTAATTGGTGTTTTCTCATGTTATTGGGGATATTTGGGGTGAAACACCCCTGTAAAGCCTTTAATTCACGTTCTGACCAGTAAGGGAGCACTGGCGTGCTCACCCCTCCATGATCGTGCTGCAACTTAAGTGAAGCATGATAGTGCTCACTGTCCGTCATGGTTATGCTCAAAGCGCGGCCACCTTCCTGATTCAAAGCACGGGCATGCTCCCTGCTCAGCATGACCGTGATCCTGGAGCTAGTCGTACTGTTTTGGGAAGATTCAACATGTTCTTGAAACCAAGAACTACCTAAACACTCTAAATCAGGTCCTAGGGTCTTAACAAAACTAGTTGGCATAAGCCTCACATCTCACTACTAAGTTCATGTTTTGTGAAACATTAGGGAAATTAATCCCTTAGTCATTATGTTAATTAAGATTCCTATTAACCAATTAGGGTCTTATTAACTGTTCAACATCAACCAACAACACTCAACCAATCGATGCATAATAACAACATCATAACAGTAACATTCATGTCATAAACAGATTTAACCAATCATACATCATTGACATACAACATAGTAACTATAAACAATAGGCATATAGGACAGGCATATCATTAACCAGAAAACAGTTATAGAAATTACTATACATTACAGGTATACTCGTAATCAAACGAAACATGGCATTAACAACAGTTAACAACAACATTAAAGGGCTATGGGAACCCCTCATCTTACGCTACCCCCTTGCCTAATGATTACACTATCCTTCTCCCCATCCCTGGTATGAAGAATCCAATAACAGAATGCCAAACAGTAGACCAAATGACAACCAACGTGTTCCCTTAAGCGGCTCGGTCAGCTTCCAAGCCTTGGTTAAACAAGAATGTTAACCAATTAGTTACCAAATCTAAATAACAGAAAAGGAAACCGAAGGGGAAGAAACCATTTCCAACACGGATTGACACAGAAGAACAAAGGCTTCCCAAAGGTCTCCAAAACTCCTAAGACGCACCGAGTTTAGAGGAAACAGAGAAAAGAACAGGTGTAGCCGCACTAGGGTGATTGTTGTGCCAAAATAGGGTTTACAACAAAAACCCTCAGTTACTGTTCTATATTTAAAGACATCATACCCGAGCACAGTCGTGCTCCTCCTTGAGCACGGGTGTGCTCAACTTAGCGCCTATGAGGTGCGTTCTGCCTTTGAGCACGGTCATGCTCAACATAGCGTCAGCGAGACACGCTCTCCTAACGAGCACGGTCGTGCTCTCTAATGAGCACGACCGTGATTGCGACTCACACAGTCACAAGAAACAAGCCTAAGAAAGGGATTTTAAGCCTAGAAATCCCACTTAGTCCTTAACCATAACTCTAAACTAAGTCCTAAAGACTTAAGCAATCAAACAAACAAACAAACAACACTTAATGAAAAATGGGGTGTTACAACTCCCCCCCCCCCCCCCTTCTTATAAAAATTTCGTCCTCGAAATTTCTACACACCTCGGTTAAAAAGGTGCGGATACGATTCCATCATCTTGCTTTCCAGCTCTCACGTAGCACTTTCCCCAGTAGCCCCACTGTAAATGACTTTGAGCAAAGGAATCTCTTTGCCTCTTAGTTGCTTCACCCTCCTATCCTCGACTCGAAGGGGTAGTACCTCAAAAGTCAAGTTCTCTTTTATCTGTATGGTATCGGATGCTATCACGTGGCTATGGTCATGAATGTACTTTCTGAGTTGAGACACATGAAAGACACACTATGATGGTTGGACAAGAATAGTGGTAAGGCTATTTGGTAGGCGACTTCGCCGACTCTTTTCAGAATTTGGTAAGGACCAATGAATATAGGAGTAAGTTTCTTCGCTTTCATCACTCTACCAACCCCAATTGTCAGGGTAACTCTCAAGAACACATGGTCACCTTCCTGGAATTCGAGCGCCTTCCTCCTTGTGTCATGGTAGCTTTTTTGCCTGCTTTGTGCCACTTTCAACTTTTCCTAAATCATCCTCACTTTTTCTGTGGTTTCTTGCACTATCTCGGGTCCTAACACAACACTATCACCGGGTTCACTCCAACATAAGGGTGTCCTACATCTCCTCCCATAAAGAGCTTCATAAGCTGTCATCCCAATACTGGAATGGAAGCTATTGTTGTAGGTGTACTCTATCGGGGGCAAAAACTTGTCCCAACTACCAGACTGTCCTAGCACACAAGCTCTAAGCAAGTCCTCTAAGGACTGGATGGTTCGCTAAGCCTGACCATTAGTCTGTGAGCGATAAGCTGAACTTAGCCTAAGCTTGGTTCGTAAAGCCTCTTGCAAACTATTCCAAAACCTAGAGGTAAACCTCGGGTCTCTATCTAACACTATGCTAGAGGGTACACAATGTAGCCTAACTATCTCTTTGATGTACAGCCTGGTCAACTTTTCCAAAGGGTATTCCATGTTCATAGGGATGAAATGGGAGAATTTAGTCAGTCTATCCACAACAACCCAGACGCCTCAAAACCAACTGGAGTCCTAGGGAGTCCAGACACAAAACCCATGGAGATACTCTCCCATTTCCATTATGGGATACTTAACGGTTGCAACTTTCCTGATGACTTCTGGTGTTCTATCATAGCCTTTTGGCACACTAAACAAGCATACACAAATTCAGCCACACCTTTCTTCATCATAGGCCACCAAAACATGCGCTTAAGGTCCTGATACATCTTAGTGGCACCTGGGTGCACACTCAGTCCACTCCTATGTCCTTCTTCAAGGATCAACTTTATAAGCTCAGGAACATCCGGTATACAGACTCTATCTTTGAACCTTAAGACTCCATCACTTCCTTCCTTAAAGCTAAGGTTTCTACCCTAAGTGAGCAACTCTCTCTGGTCTAAGAGAAACTGGTCTAACTTCTGGCCCTGCCTAACTTGATCCATTAAACTTTTGGTAACCTTCAAGGTTTCAAGCCTAATGCTCTTAGAGGTAACTTCCCAAGCTAAACTCAGGTCTCTAAACTCCTCAATCAGATCTATCTCCTTGACCATCAAAGCGAAGACGTGCAAGGTTTTCCTACTTAAAGCATCTGCCACTATATTGGCCTTTCCTGGGTGGTAGGTTAGATCAAACCATCCACCTACGCTGCCTCATATTAAATTCCTTCTGATCAAAGAGATACTTCAAACTCTTATGGTCACTAAAGACCTCAAACTTTGCTCCATAAAGGTAATGCCTCCAAATCTTTAAGGAAAATACCACAACTCCTAACTCTAGATCATGGGTAGGGTAGTTCTTCTCATGGGTTTTCATCCTAGAAGAATAAGCCACTACCTTACCATTCTGCATCAACACACCACCCAAACTTTGCTTAGAAGCATCGCAGTAAACTATGAAAGGTCCACTAGGATTTGGCAAAACAAACACTGGTGCTGATGTCAACCCATCCTTAAGGGTTTGGAAACTCTCTTCACACTTAGAGTCCCACACAAACAACTGTCCCTTCTTGGTGAGAGGGGTTAAGGGTAAAGCTAACTTAGAGAAACCTCCTATGAACCTCATATAGTACCCTGCTAAACCCAAGAAACTCCTAATCTCGGTCATTGACTTCGGCGCTTCCCACTGCAGCACCATCTCAACCTTAGCTGGATTCACGGCTATGCCGCCTTTAAAGTTTACATGTCCTAAGAAACTCACCTCTTCTAGCCAAAACTCACACTTCGACAACTTAGCATACAACTACTTTTCCTTAAGTGTCTGCAAGACAACCTTCAGGTGTTCCTCATGTTCCTCCTTGGTTTTGGAGTACACTAAGATATCATCTATGAAAACCACCACAAACTTATCCAAGTAAGGGTGAAAGGTCTTATTCATGTAGTCCATGAACACAGCAGGAGCATTGGTCACACCAAAGGTCATAACCAAATACTCGTAGTGACCACAACGTGTCATAAACGCTGTCTTCGGGATGTCCTCAGACTTAACCCGAATCTGATGGTATCCTGACCTCAAATCTATCTTTGAGAAGACGCAAGCACCGATCAACTTGTCAATAAGATCATCAATCCTAGGGAGGGTATACCGATTCTTAATGGTCACCTTGTTGAGCTATTGATAGTCGATACACAACCTCATACTGCCATCCTTCTTCTTTACTAGCAACACTGGCGCTCCCCATAGGGATACACTAGGCTTAATAAACTATTTCTGGATCAGATCCTCTATCTGTTTCTTCAACTCAGCTAGCTCTAGAGGAGACATTCTATAGGGTGCTATGGATATTGGCCCGGTGCCAGGCACTAAATCTATGGTGAACTCAACATCTCTCTCAGGGGGAAAGTTATAAACATCCCCCAGGAACACTTTAGGAAATTCCCGCACAACAGGCACACTTACGACATCAGGAGGGCTCTTTAATTCCAAGGAAGACAGCATCATGTACACTTAGGCCTCGTCATTCATCGAAGCCTTAACTTGGTTAGCAGAGAGAAAGGTCGGATTCTTAGACTCCAAAGGAGTTCTAAAAACTATGGTTTTATCAAAACAATTCAAAAGGACGTGGTTGGAAGATAACCAGTCCATTCCAAGAATAACATCAAGTTGTTTTAGAGGTAGACAAATAAGATTTACAATAAAAGTTCTACCATCAATGGTAATATGATAGTTCTTTCATGCATAAGAAGTGAGAACAGGCTTGTTTGTAGGTGTGGAAACAATCAAATCATACTCAAGAAAGGTAACAGGTAAATTTAAACTCTTTACCCTATCATGTGATATAAACGAGTGCGTAGCACCCGAATCATACAATACAGTTAAAGGAGTCCCATCAATTAAGCACATACCTTGAATCAAGTCATCAGACTCAGAGGCCTCATCTCCACTAAGAGTAAAGACTCTCCCAGTGGTCTTTAGTCGATTAGCCTGAGACTGCTGACTCTTGGTAGCACTTGGAGGTTCTGACTTCGCTCTCCACAATCCCGACTGATTGGCTAGACTTGCCACACCTAAAGCAGATGACGTCTGATTCGTTGCATTGGGTAGTGAAGTGATCTTGTGCCCCGCGCTTGCCACACTTCATGGGCCTAGGGACATTAGAGTTCCCACCCATGGACCTATCATAAGAAAAATGTGGCTTCCTGCCACTCTGTTTGAAATCCCTTCTGCTCGGTCTTCTTGCTGCCCTGGCTATCTAAATTCCTGAAACTATCCACTCTGGACTTGTAGGTATCCTCAATGATCCTACATTTCTTCACCAAGGTTGGGAAGACTCTGACCTCCTGGTAACTGATCACCTGCTTGATATCCGGACGAAGACCATCCTCGAACTTTACACACTTTGACCGATCATCCACCATGACCTGATAAGGTGTGTAATACCTAGCCAGGTCCTCGAACTTTGCCGCATACTCTCCCACTGACATATTTCCATGCTTCAACGCCAAGAATTCCATCTATTTCTTGTCACGTACATCCGCAGGAAAAATACTTCACCAAGAACCTATCTCTGAAAACAGCCCACGACCTCTGACGACAGTTCTCCCACCAGTGCTCAACCTCCTCGGTGAGCATAAAAGTAGCGAAGATAACCCGTTACTGACCATTACATTTCATGGCTCGGAAGATCTTCTCGATCTCTCTTATCCATAACAGAGCACCATCGAGGTCATAAGCTCCTCAAAAAGATGGCAGATTGTTCCGCCGGAACATGTCAAGACCCAGAAACTCAACTGGTCCTTCGTTGTTGTTGTTCTGAACTTGACCAATCGCATTGGCAAGGAGTGCCAAAGCGTCAATGATTGCATGATCGTTTCTGCCCCTTTCTGCCATGAGTTCCTGTACATGTCCAAAACAACCATTAAATACAGAGAACTTAAGTAGGAAAAAGCTAAAGGCTCCAACTATAAGCATAATTGGCTATAACAGGTATAGACAATTCAAACAAGAGCACAAAACAGACTCACAACAAACTCATACCACGGCCTAATAGGACAGATCTAATCTGATACCACTAAATGTGACACCCTCTACCCCGCACGTTACTTATAAAAAATTTACATAAAAGAGATAATATAAAAACATGTATTTATTTCGTGAAATAAAAACTACATAGAAAGCACCACATTGTAATGTCTCAACAACGAGAAAAAGAAACATAGTTTTTAACATAAAACATAAAACATAAACATAATCCCAACCTCGATGTCACATACAGAGATGGTATACCAAATTCGGATACAAACACGGAATACAACTGAAACAACTAACTAACAACTAAAACATCTAAACATCCTAGCTAGAGTCGCGACTCCTCAGAGTCACTCCTCCACTGGTTGCTCACCGTCCTCTTCATAAAGAGATACATGCCAAAACACAAACAGAGAAAACGGGAAGTAAGAAATCATGTAAACACAACACCATGGAGATAGTAAGCAAGATGAACATACATCATAGCATGGCATAACAATATACAACATATAACATCAACATAATATAATCACATCAACTTGCCATCTCAACTAACACATGTTATGCAGTGCAACACTACTCCGCTACTCCATTATGCATGTGGATTCAAACTATCTCAGGAAGGAAACTTTGGAGTTACATATCCACATTGGTCAAAAACCACAAATACCGGCAGTCCACCAAACCATGGGTGAACCCCTTGGATAGCCGACGCACCATACCTTGGATGCGCCACCACGGGGGCGCACGGTCCACCCAACCTTGGGTGAACCACCCGTGGACGACCAGAACGCCGTACTCTAGGACAACCTCCCCTATCTTGATCTTCCCCCACTAACAACTCAAATGCGTTATGCATGAGCACAACGACAAACAAGGGCAACTACCTCCTTCGCTTGGGCCAATAAGCACCCAAGACTTATCACCAACATCAACATCAACACCCTAACCCTTATGGCTCAAGGCCCCCTTGGCCAAAATGTACCAAGGTTCAACTCATCAACACCTCGACCAAAAAGCATCGAGGCCACTTTAGCCAAAAAGCACCAAAGCATAACAACTTGCGGTAACCCATTGGGCACCGGCTTAACCAACTCATTATTCTCTTTTCATCTTAATTAGTCTTTAATTAAGTTATCTAACTTTTCTTCATTGATTGGTGTTTTATCACGTTATTGGGGACATTTGGGGTGAAAAACCCCTTTAAAGCCTTTAATTCACGTTCTCACCAGTAGGAGAGCACGAGCGTGCTCACCCCAGCACGGTCGTGCTGCCACTTAAGTGCAGCACGGTCGTGCTCACTGTCCTACACCGTCGCTCTCAAAGCGCGGCCACCTTTCAGATTCAAACTGGGAGATTCAACATGTTCTTGAAAACAAGAACTCCGTAAACACTATCAATCAGTGCCTAGGGTCTTAACTAAACCAGTTGGCATAAGCCTCACATCTCACTACTAAGTTCATGTTTTATGAAACATTGGAAATTAATCCCTTAATCATTATGTTAATTAAGAGTCTTATTAACCAATTAGGGTCTTATTAACTATTCAACATCAACCAACAACACTCAGCCAATCGATGCATAATAACAACATCATAACAGTAACATTCATGTCATAAACAGATTTAACCAATCATACATCATTGGCATACAACATAGTAACTATAAACAATAGGCATACAGGACAGGCTTATCATTAACCAAATAACAATTATAGAAATTAACTATACAATACGGGTATACTCATAATCAAACGTAACATGGAATTAACAACAGTTAACAACAACATTAAGGGGCTATGGGAACCCATCATCTTACACTACCCCCTTGCATAATGATTACACTATCCTTCTCCCCATACCTGGTATGAAGAATCCGACAACAGAACGTCAAACGGTAGACCAAACGACAACCAACGTGTTCCCTTAAGCAGCTCAGTCAGCTTCCAAGCGTTGGTTAAACAAGAATGTTAACCAATTAGTTTCCAAATCTAAATAACATAAAAGGAAACCGAAGGGGAAGAAACCGTTACCTACACGGATTGGCACAGATGAACAAAGGCTTCCCAAGGGTCTCTAAAACTCCTAAGACGCATCGAGTTTAGAGGAAACATTGAAAAGAACAGGTGTAGCCTCACTAGGGTGGCTGTTGTGCCAAAATAGGGTTTACAACTAAAACACTCGGTTACTGTTCTATATTTAAAGGCATCATACCCGAGCACGGTCGTGCTCCTCCTTGAGCATGGACGTGCTTAACTTAGCACCTCCGAGGCGCGGTCTGCCTTTGAGCACGGGCTTGCTCCCTGTTGAACACAGTTGTGCTCAACATAGCGTTAGCGAGACACGCTCTCCCAACGAGCACAGTCGTGCTCTCTAATGAGCACGGTCGTGCTCTCTAATGAGCACGGTCGTGCTCTCTAATGAGCACGGTCGTGCTCTCTACCGAGCACGGTCGTGCTCTCTAATGAGCACGGTCGTGCTCTCTAATGAGCACGGTCGTGCTCTCTAATGAGCACGGTCGTGCTTGTGACTCAGACAGTTACAAAACACAAGCCTAAGAAAGGGATTTTAAGCCTAGAAATCCCACTTAGTCCTCAACCACAACTCTAAACTAAGTCCTAAAGACTTAAAAAATCAAACAAATAGCACTTAAAGAAAAAATGGGGTGTTACAGAAGACAGATACCTCCTTCTGCGAAGGGAATGACAGATACATCCTCGTTAGAGGGGAAGACGGATACCTCCTTCTGGGAAGGGGGAGGCATTGGGACACCATTGCATTTGTCATGAGCTCATAGACTAAAATTGGGTAATTAAATAAAATAGGGTTGGATGATAAATTGAGATTATTTGGACACAAAGAGATGTCATTTATATGATTTTATTTATGTTATACGTACTTTCATGATGGATTATATCTATTGATGATGCTATGACTTGTGCATGAATTTCATGAGATTGTATTGATCATCCTTAATTTATATAAAATATTTTGAGTTATATTAATTTGGAAATGGCGGATTACCATGGTTGTTTATTCGGTTACCTCACCGGCTGAAAGAAACATCTTTTCGAAAACCTTTTAGAACTGTGTTTACTTATTGGGATTATAAATCTCATTAGTGGTGTTGTCTTTCAGAGTTTACAGGTGATGACATAGATGGTGAAGCGGTTAGAGAAAGCCTTGAAGTTTTTAGTTCTAGTTTATTTTATTTATTTATTTTGGTTTATTAGATGCCCGTGTTTTGAGGCAAAAACAATTGTAAAAGAGTTATGTGATTTTTATTAATTACTATTATGAGGTTTTATTTTATTTGGATATAATGGTTTATTTAGCACTATTACTTTATTTAGTTTTTTTGAATATACGAGATACTTTCAGACTTAATTTATTGTGAAAATTTTTATGACTTGACTATTTAATTTAAATGTTTTAAAGGTTTTTATTGAAAATTAATTTGGGTTACTAATGTAACGAAGGGCGTTACACTCTACCTTGTGATTAGCTACTTATCCAAATATTTTAACCTCACCTGTCCTAAGCCCCATTACAACCATAAAAGACCTCTTGTTGTGTGCAGTGCTGTGATTGTTTTGATTGTAATAGATTCTTATCAAGTTTAAATCAGAGAAGTATGTTTGTGTTGAGAGTGAAATTCTGATGAGAGGGTGAGAAACATAACAACTGTTCTGAGTGAATTTGCTGTAGCATGGGTTAATCTGAATCCAGACTAGTTTTGTGAAAAATTGTTGATATGTGCATGAAAGGAAGAGTGTTTTGTTATGATTGCAAGTGTAGACTTCTGTGTCTTGAAAAGAAAGAAAAAATTGGGTGAGCCAAGCATGCCATTCAAGGGATAGAATTGTTTTGTTGCCATGTTTTTCTTGCATTACTTGAGGACAAGCAATGGTTCAAGTTTGGGGGTGTGATAGCTCTTTCAAAGAAGAGTTATCCATTACCTTTATACTCTCATATGTTGCTATCCTTAAGTATGATTCTCTGTTTTTGCCAAAAAAATGTAAGTTTGTAAGTATTTGTGGTTAAGTCAAGTAATCTCTAGTATGTGCTCATATAATGTGATATCAAGACTCATGTATTTCTGTGTGCTCAAACAGAGAAGTGTTGAAGCATGGTTGAAGCGTTGAGCAAGGAATTCTTGACCGTTGCAGCAAGTTGAACTCCAGAAGCTCTGCACAAGAGGACAAAAGCTGATGTGGGCAGCTTTTCTCTCTCCTCACATGCGCTGATTCCTCTGAAATGTGAAGCCCGCACGCCTAGGGATCAGCTCTCCTGAATTATTGGAAATGGGCTAGGGTTTATTTAATGAATACTTTATTGTTGGCTCAAAATGGATGAAAGAGAGTGGGAGGTATAAAACCAATTTGGCGACCCTAAAGGAGCAGACTTTAATACACCTTATGACATATTCCCTTGTCCTGACCTAGGAGTGAGCAGCACCGAGCTCACCTTCTTCAACCTCCAAGCTTCTGCCATTTCCATTTCTTCTCCATTGTAATGAACTCCTACTTATGTGTAATTTTTATTTCACTTAAGCTCAGCATGAGCTAATTTGTTGTAGCTTTAGGTATGCTTATGTAATGAATGCTTAGTTGATTTTTTATGTAATGTGATGTTTTGCATTTTCCTTTGTCATGTGCTAATTATTGATTTGTTAAGACTGATCAACTTAATTGAATTTTAAGCTTACTTGGTTTGGAAGAATTAAGTAAAGTGGAAAGGGATAAAGGATAGGGATTAAACCGTTAATTGGAAAATAAATGGTGTTGGATAGACTAGGAATAGTTATTCAAGTCTCTAAACTATCTGGAACATGCTCATTAAGAAGATGGTGTAATTAAATTGAATCTAGGAATAAAAAGCATTTAATGAACCTGATCTTTAAGTGTTGGAAAACACACATTTACTTCCTGGAGTTAAATGTTGGAGCATACACAGGGCATAATATAGGCTAAGCAGGATTTATGAAAGAGCATACCTAGAGCTGTTTTCTCCATATTTGACAACACAACTCGTTTCAATCTCATTTTCTGAAACTTTAGTTTACTTAAGCTCAATTTACATTTACATTACACACACAACCAATTTTTGTTACCAATCTAACTTCTAGAGCATATAGTCTAAATTAGAATTTTCCTACAGCGCTATAATCCTCGTGTGAACGATATCTGACTTACTTTATATACTACTTGCTGTGATTTTTGTATACTTGCACAAGTTTAAAGAAACCTGTTTTTAAGGGAACACATTTGGCCAATGGTTTCTCCTTCTTCCATTTTGAACAATTCATATTTTCTCACCAACATGCTGACTTTGGTCTCCTTCACCTTACTGGTTCCTTCATGAGTAACAACTAGTGATTCCACATTTCTTTTGCAAACTCACAAAAATAAACTTTCTTAGACTCTTCTCTGCTCAAAGAACACATGATTTCATATCTGGCTTTGGCATTGAGTTGCCATTTTGTCTTTTTTTATGAGGTCATGCTTGCTTTTGGAATTTCTGCTCCTTTGTCATCCTTAGGAATGTAAGGGCCTTCTTTAATAATATCTCAGAGATCAGAGTTAGTGGATTGTAGAAACCACTTCATATTTTCTTTCCAGTAGATGTAATCCTCTCCATTGAAGTATGGAGGTCTAGACATTGAGGATCCTTCTCCTGCATGATTTTTGTTGAGCTGGCTTATCCTACCATTTCCAAGATCTTTTCATCTACACTGTTAAGTGCTCAACCCAGAGGCCGAGCTATTATACCAACTAAAATAACCAAAGTTAACACAAGAAGGGGGATTGAATTGTGTTTACCAACTTTTTTTAGAAAACTTTGAAAATATTTTTGCAAGCTAAACTGAAGTAGAGAAAATTATATAGGTGACTCGTCTAATTTTAAAACAGCACACACGCACACACAGTGAAGGATTAAAATATAATTGATATTCACAAACTTAACTCCCCAAGTTAAAAGCAATATCAAATAAACTCTTAAACAAATTATAGAGATTAGGGAAGAGGAATATCACTTAAGAGATTTATACTGGTTCACCCCAAGATCAACAGGGCTACATCCAGTCCTTGGCAGCACCAAGTATTTTCACTATAACTGATCAAATTATAGTACAAGTAATGTTTTCACACCTAGCCTCTCCAGGGTCACACTCAAACAAGTATTCTTTTCTCACTTAGCCGCTTTAAGCTCAACAACAGAGGGTAAAAAGGTATTGAGTATTTAATACAACTTTTCAAGTCTTTCTGGTAACACTCAGGGAGTGGAGTTAATGTGAGAATGAAATATTGCGAATAAATATCAAATGATTGAAGAACTATTCAATTAAGGAATGAAGAATAAATGAGCAGAGTAAATGCTTCTTGAATATGCGCAGAGTCTCTCGTCTTCATCTTCATAGTTTGCATTATTTAAAGGCTTCAATAAATTTGATCTGTTAGACACGGCTTTAGAAAGTGAGTTCCTTTAACTTGAACTTTTGGGACACCATTAATGCCAAAGAGTTGTTTTGAGTAAGCATTAAATGTTTAGGGACGTTGACCTTTAACATATGCGACCAAGAGTACACTTTGTTCCGAGCAGTTGTTGTTTCAGAGTTGCAGTAGTAGAGCTTTTGTACTTGCATCATAGGACTTTCCCATTTCAATGCAACACTCGGTTCACCTTTTGGAAAGTACTTTTGCTTTGTACTTGAAATAGCTAAAAGCTACTGACTTGGTGCAGAGGTAAAGTGTTTATTCCTTAAAACCTTGAAAGAATGATTTCTTTATTATTTGTGCTTAGTGCTTTTGTCCAGAGGTCTTCGAGATCCTTAAGGAAGGCATCTTTTTTAAATAAGGTTGACTTGGACTTTCTTTTGACAATATGACAATTTAGACGGGTGCAGAGAGTCCATAAATAGACGGGTGCATTTATCCAAAATTAGACGGGTGAGCAAGTCTTTTCCAGACGAGTGATCTACTGAAGGTTCTTCAGAACTTGTTCTTTGCCACGTCATCTTCTTGAGTAGAACTTTGACTAGGAGTTGACTTGGTCTCTGTCTGAGTTGTCTAATTTTCAGACGGGTGGTTTTTCAGACAAGTCAGAAAAACTGCTGCTTTGGAAAACTTAGATGGGTCAGATTTAGACAAGGGACCTTAAGTCCATTTTTCTGCACACTTAAACAGACTTATCAGTAATTTCACATGGTTCAATATAACCATACTCAATATATTTGAAATCATCAAAACTTTGAGAATTTACACATGGAATGTGTTTCAGACTTATGTGGTCTCAACAGTTACCTTAATTGACACTAGCACACGTGACTTATCTCCCAAACGGACGCAAGAATGCCAAGAACTTCGAAGGGTTCGAAGGAAAGGGAAAATGAGAGGTTTATGTCACACTAGGGTTGCTAAAAGTGTCAAAATGAGGGTTAATACTCACAACCCTCTAAAACACTTGTAACACCCCGATTTCTTGATTAGGGTTTAAGGAAGAGATTAAGGATAATTAAAGACTTAATCATGTTCCTTAGGTGTTAGTTAGCTTGCGTTTCAAGTTTGAGGAGAATCGGAGTTGAAACAGATCCCGAACGGAAACAAACACAAACCGAGCTATTAATTGGCTAATTAATTAATTAATTGAGAATTGGAATATTAAAATTAGGTCAGGATTGAGCATAATAAGTGTTTAGGAGTGACCTAAAATAATTGAGAAAAATATTCCAGCAATCGGTTGCGCGGGAACATGTGGAAGAAAACACCCGGTTGTGCTGACGGAGCAACACTCGATGACACATGTCGCGACACCAAAGTGACACCTAGAATTCCACTAATTAAACCTATCATATGAACATGACACATGTACTCCACTCACTTTTATACCTAAGCCTAAAAGATGACACCTAGCTACTTAAGCCACCTAGCCTATTCTAAAACATGACACCTAGCCTAATTCACATGCAAACCTAACACCTAAGACACCTAATGTAAGTAAAGTAAAGAAACTGTAAGTGAAGTCTTCAGCTTACTTCACTTACGACAACAGAAAAGGATCAGGGTAGAAGCTGAAACAAAATTAGAAGAGAAGGCAGCCATGGTGGTTGTAGCACTTTGAAGCTGGATGGAGTAGTCGCAATGAAATCGTCGCCAAACATTTTTCCGCCGTTGGATCTATCTGATTTTTTATGAGAGGGTTGACGACTGGTGGTTCTTTATATCCAATAGTCAGAATTTCGAAACAACCTTCAGAGAGTGAGATATTCAGCTTGCATAGTGGACTTAGATGGTGAGAAACTCAACCCGTATACCATCTAACAAGTTGCCATATAAGGGCCATCTAAGGTTTGTTCACCGTTGGATCGAGCTGAAACTTTGTGAAAATGTTTAACACAGATTGTTCTTCATTGTCACCATCCAGTTTTGTAACTAAAGGTCTTTATCTAGAGATATGGAGCTCGTACATTACCTCTGTTTTGGTAGCTTTTCCCTTGGATTCTTGAGTTGACATTTGAATCTGACCTTCCCTAAGTCCAACCACTGTTCTCATTTGTGAATGTTTCTGGAAAGCGTGTCGAGGTTTGTGTTAGTAGTGCGGACGCATTTGGATCTTGTTCGGGAAAGTGCGCATGTCAGTAAGGTGGGGAGAAAGTAACCGACATCGTCGGGGAGGAAAGCATAGAAAAATAATTATATATGCATGTGTGTAGGGTGCCCCAGACCCTTCTAGTATGTCGAATAATCGACAATGGCTAAACCCTATTTAAATAATATTTTAATGTTGCCTCGGGTTTAGTTGTTGTAGGTTTATCAACACTAGGCTCGAACCCTAGGTTAGAGAAATTGTGTTGATTGGGGTTGTCTGATTTGCCTGTGATATGTTGATTGATATAGCATGTTCAAGTATGTTGATTAATGTGATTGTTGAAATTCATTATTATTATATTCATGAATATGGATGGTTGATTGATTAGATGGATATATGACTGTATGGATGAGTTGAGAGTTAACACCGTGGTAATGCCTTGAGACCGTGGCTTTGAGGTCGGGGATGTATGTACATCCGTTGTGAGTTTGTGACTGTGTGAGAAGGTTCCGGTGTTAACTCAAGGATGTTTTTTGCATTGCATTTTTCCAAGTGGCGATTTTTCCAGGTAGCGAGCAGTATAACAGGGAGTCATATGAGGTTAGTTGTGCTCGAGTGAGTGTACGGATTACGGAGGGGCCGGTCTATGAAGAGACCTTGGGGATGTATGAATTGAACATGGGAGGCTCTAGTGACCACTAGGTAGCTCCTAATGTGTCATGTACCCCGGTATAGCCTGGTTTTCCCGACTTTACCCGGATTATCCATGTCGCAGGTGGACGTTCCAAGGCGACCCAGACACCTCTATTGAAGTTGAGATCATAGGGGGATGCAATCTTATGGGTCACGACGAGCGAGAGAGTTACCAGGACAAACTAACTGGCGTTCTCTGAGTAGTGAGGCTCGGTAAGGAGAATGTCTCGGGGTTGAGACTCGGATAAGAGATATCGACTGACATGAATAGGAGTGAGACTCCTTAGAGGATTGATTTGAGAGTGTACTTTGAGGATGTACTGTGTTGGTGTGACTCGGAAGATGGTTGCTTGTTATCTACTGTATGTGTTATATGTATATGTGATTATTGTTCTATGTGTCCCCATCCCCATTTTATGACTATGTTTTGTTGCTTATCTCCTTCTTTCCCTCTATGTTTCTCTGTATGTATATCCGTTAGATGAGCAGTGCCAGTAGGACGACGACAACAGTGAACTTGGGCTACTAGCATAGACATTTTCTACAGATGATCCCTCCCAGGATCCCGATACTCGGCGACATTGAGATCCTCTACCATGACGATCAAGGATGGCAGGTCGACCATTCACGATTCTTTATGACGTACGTCGACCCGATGAGCTTTTATGTACGGATGGGAGATGGTCCTTCCTTTCACTTGGACGACCCGTATCGAATTTCGCAGAGGTTACCCTTTTCAAAGATGTGATTTTCACCCCGTCAGAGACAGTTCCCTGACGATATGTGGAACGTGGTAGATTGTTCTGAGGCGAGGAGTCGAGTTGGCATGGTACAGAGAGGTCGGAGGCAGCGAAGTGTTCAGATGATGAACCACTATCGTCGCCTATGCGTCGTGGTGAGTAATGGTGAGTTGGTTTGGGTTTTCAATTTTTCAAGTGGGGATCAAATTTTCAATTTTAAAATCCTAGGGGAAAAATCATCACATAACATGCAATCCATCTATGCTAATTCAATTAAAACCAAATCAAGCTTGCCGACACAAGACTCAACACACATACTCCTGATCTTCTCAAATTATTCAGGAGCTAAAAGAAAACAAAACAAAAATAAAGCATGGCAAAGCAATTAAAAAGAGTAAGGTTCAGAGAAAACTCATGGGGATGGTTCCACCGGGATCCCACTGTCTGTGGTACAGCGGCCACGGAATGTTCAAAGTACGATATGATCCTCCCAGATCCTATGGCATGCAACATAAGGCCCACGTGATAGACAAGGGACGGAAGCTTGTTCCATGGTCCCCTAACTTGCAGCCTTGATATGGAAGTGGGTGCTTGACAATCATGGTGACCTCGCCAAGTGCGGCGGACTTCTCACTCCCCCTCGGGTCACAATTGACCTCTTTCTCAACCTTGTCAATAAAGTCCTCCCAATAAAAGTGGGGTTCAACCCCTTGGACTGGCCATGGTGTCTTCATATCCAAAGGTGCAAAATCCAGAGGCTTGAACTCCATCGCTGGTGGCTCCACAGTGGGAGGTGGCAAACAGGTAGCGAGGATCTCTGGTGCCGCTTCATCTTCTGCACGTTCTTCATTCACTGCACTGACAAATCCATCACCTGTTATACATGCAGAATTCTCAGCACACACCACACAAAGGTTAGTGTTAGTACAGTCAGTACATATGGTACAATAAACTGAATCAGAAAAGGCCTGAATGTCTGGAAATTCAGCACACAGTTCATCCACCCCATCACTTTCAACACATGCATCTAATTCCAAAGGTTCTTCATTATCCTCAAGCATGGTGAAGCAGATGTCCTCCTGATCCTCATTTTCTATATTCCCTGGCCGAACAGGGCCCTCAACCTCATGTGTCCCATGTTCCATAAGGACGTTTTACACCTCGCACCCTGAAAAGAATGAGCTTTCAAAACATGCTACACACGAAGCAGTGTCAGTACAATCAGCACATGAAGTATAATAGATAGAATCAGGAAAGGTATGAATATCAGGAGATTCAACACACAGTTCATCAACAGAAGTGTTCTTGACATCATTATCAAAATTATCCTCAGAGGAAGTATTGCCAAGAACAACTGTTTGTAAATCTGTATGTTCCTCAAGGAGACATTGAGTTTGCAGTGTAGCCGAGGTGGAGGCAATGTGATCAATTTGAGCGGCTAACTCCTGAAAATAAGCTTCTATCATCCGTTGATTGTTCTCTGCCATCCGTTGGTTGTTCTCTGCCATTTGTTGCACCAAGTCTTCCAGACTGAGTTGGGCTAGTGTAGGGTCAGGCTGATATGGGTGCTGGCTTACTGTCATTTGATGCACTAAAGAGGCAATCTCATCCAAGCTGCTGCGTTCTCCTCCATGTTGGCTATGATAAAAAGGTTGCTCCTCATTCACTCCAATCATGTCAAAACCACTGCTAAACTCATAACTTCCAGCAAAGTTAGGATAATATATGCATGGTGGCTTATAATCAACATTATGCATATAACCATACATGTAATTATCCATGGGGCGTACTAAAATTCACAACCAGACAAACAGCCGTAACTAATTCAGCAATGCAAGATTTTTTTTTTATATATAATTTTTTTCCTTTTCTGTTAATAACAACAAGAGTCCCCGGCAACGGCGCCAATTTTGACACGATGTCGCGCACACGCCAAAAAGCGAGCGGTTTGTAAAAATGTAGTTTAGGGAGCGACAACTCGAGTATCGTCTCACAAGGACTCTTGGGTTGTTGTTAACAGATAAAAATCAGAATTGGGGGGTTTTGGATTTGAAATTAAACAAAGAAAACAAAGCAGGAAACAATGCAAACTAAGTAATTATCAAATAGCTAAAAACGATTAACCTACTGCTCTCGGTTTCCCACTATCATTGGTCCATGTAAATTCCAGGCCCTAAGCATATTCTAAACCCTTTTCGATTGTAGCATCAATTAACAAGCAAAATCAATACTACGAGACATAGGTTCCTATTCCCGAATTAAGTAAACGGGGTGAAGCACTCATGAACTAAGCGAACATGAACGAACACACGCGAATTAAGCAAACGCGATTAAGTATAGGAACATACAATCATCGAAACAAATCAACACCTATTCTATACGATTCTGAATTAAGCAAACAGAACATATAAAACAAGTATCACTACAACAGAAATGACTTTAGATAGCGTTTCCGGATGCCTTTTAATAGTGTTTGTAACCACTATCTATGCCACCGCTATTAAAACTCGTTAGAAAAGATAGCATTTAGGAAGTGCTATTAAAAGGTGACTTTAGATAGCGTTTCCGTGTACAAAAGCTATCTATTCCCCTTTTTTTTTTTAATTTTACATATTTCTTAACTTTACCTCCATTCCTGCATATTGTTTATAAAAAACAGAAGGTGTAAACAAAGAAATGAAGCACAATCCATATGCATATATTGTTAGCTACTTTGACAAGTCTGAAACAAGGACTTGGCCCCCTCAACTATTTTTCTAGCACCATCAAGATTAAGGTACTTGAGCTTAACCTCTAAAGCCTAAACAGCCAATGCACCCTTCTTCTGACTAAAGGTAAAGAATGAAAGTAGTAATTGAAAAAATATTATTCAATGCACCACTTAAACTTTAATATCATTACTCATTACTCAAACCATGGCTTTCCAGCAATTCCACTTTTAGATGAAGTACTAAATGCAAATGGACAACTAGGCAAAGAGTCAAGGATAAAAGGATGCTCAACACTCAAGCCATTTAATGCATAAAACTTCATTGTGATAAATTCCTGCACATAGCTCCAATCCTATTCTTGGATCATTTCAAATTAATTTCATCCTTGCCTACACTTATCATATAACCCAACTCTTCCAAGTTCCACCAAACAAGAAGAAGATTAAACACCCGAAACAAACTAGTAAAAGTATATCTAACTAAAGATAATAGCATCTAATAAGTTTCTTAGAAGCACATACAAATAAACAAAAAGGCCCTAACCTTGCTATGCTTACAAGAAAATCGTCAGAAACATACTGCACAGGTACACAAGTCAGTAACATGAAATTCAGATGGTTGACAAGGCTCTCAGCTAGAAAGGAGGAGGAGGGCGAGGTGGAGGTGCCCAGAAAACATCATGTGATTGCTGCTGTTGTTACTGCTGCTGCTGTTGTTGCTGCTGGTGTTGTTGTTGATGCATTGATTCTTTGCTTGTTTCATTCTTTGTTGTTCTTCTTGTTATTCTTCTTCTTTGGTGTTTCTTCTTTGTTGTTGTTGTTGTTTTGACCGATTCTTTGGAGGTGCCCGTAAATTCACTCCGATTGCCGCTTTGTTGTTGTTCTTCTCTTTGTTGTTGCTGAACTTGCATCTCCTCCTCAGCCTGTTCATCCTCCAATGGCAACCTCTCATAAGTAGCATTAGCAAAAGTAGCAGCAATCACCATCACCAAAAGCCATACACCACCTGCCAATGAGTTCTGATTAACTAAACTAAATTAAATGTCAGACATAGTAACTAAATAAGATGGATCCAGAGGTGATGCTACCAAAATGATTCCTTCATAGACTTCATATGAAAGAGCAAAATACTTTATCCTCGACCATTATTCCATTAACAACACAAAATGTTGATGTGGATCTCTAGTTAGAAATCTAAAGCATTATTCACATACCAATGAGTATTGCTGCAACTACTGTGATCAATTTGACATAATCAAATAAACTTTTCAACAATATAGCGACACCAATCTTCCTTGACTTCAGATAGTTGAGCAGTGGAATATGTGGAGCATATGAAGTCAGGGAAGTACTGCGACATAAAAATTAAATAAATTAAGTTACAATTGCTAAAACATTTGAACAGTCACAGTTAAAAGCTAAGTAAACAACATACCACCATTGGTATTTTAACTTGGTTCTACAAGATAGTTTCCTTCATGAAACGCATGACATAGTACCCACAATCTGTACTGTTCGGTTTTCTTGGGCACTATAAAAAATAAAATAGTAAATCAATATAGTTTTTTTTATCTAATTGCGCATTAAGTTTTTGCAAATATACCTCTATCTGAATCCATTTAATGTTGGTTGCCTTTAAACGCGGCACCTTAGCTCCGATATTTGCGCGATAAACTTGCAAAGCACTAATCACAAAATCAAACAGACTTCATTAAGAAACATATTTTCAATCATCACAAACACACGCATGCTTTTTTTATTTTATTTTGAACCACAACAGTCACAACCCAGTATATGTCAATTCAACACAGTTATTCTAATGTCAAAAATCAAAAGCACATTAGGACCATGACAACTTGCAACATGTATCTACCATGGAAGCCATTCGACAGAATCATAGAAAATCAGAAATATAAAAGCATGCTTACTTATCGAACAGATTCTTTAATTCTGGGCGATTCCTAGGATCAACATTCAAGGAATCCAGATAGTAAATAATCTCTTCAACAATATTTGTCGCGCACAGCACCCAATGATTCCTACAAAAATGTTAAGATAACAAATCCTAAGCACCTCTACTTTTATATAATTCATTATTGTGAATTAAGTCCTATAGGATAAGTGACTCACCCAACATTGCACGGTGCTAAAAACAAGGGCTGATATTCTCTTTCTGTAGTTGCAAACCGATCAGCTATATACGTTATCTGTGAATCCCTCCCGAAGTAGCCGTATGTATTTGTTTGGTGTGGGGACAAGAACAGAAACCTCCTCGTTCTTTCCTTTGGAAGCAACAATTCTTCATACAAATACCTTCAATTAAAATATAAAAATGGATTACACCAATGACATCAATATTTAAATGGAAAGACTAAAAAAATATTGTACACTTTAAGCCTGATTTAGTACCTGATATATACGGAAATAACGGAGGCAAATACCCATTCATGATTTATAATTTCTCTTATATTTTCAGTATTGATCATATCAATGATATACTGACCAAAAATATTTTGTTCTATCTCTATGTCCAATTGGTCATCATTTTTCATATTCTTTCGTTCATGTATTTTAAGAAAATTGAAATATTCCAGAGAAATGTTAGTTGAACCAGCTGTAGGGGGGTTGGCCTCAGAGTTGCCTCCTTTATTTTCTGGGGTTGTAATTGACTCTTATGTATATTGAGACACTCTGCCCTTGCCTTTAGATTTTGCAGGTGCCTGGAAATTTTGCATTTCAATATGCCAGTTAGTGATCAACTAATGTAATAAATATACGGCGTATATGAAAAGGTGGAAAAATGCAATTACATACCATATTAATTACAACCACGAGATCAATTGGCCATGCCACATAAGTACCTATTGCATCTCTTATTGTCATTACATCTGCACCATCGATAGGTACCGGCAATGGCGCATCCCCCTCAGTTGCAACATCAACTCCAACTTTCACATGGTTGAGGGGTACTGGTCCAGTGTGCAGGGTAACACCCGGCTCATTGTATACTTTACCCATACCAACCATACGATAGTTTGGGGTTGATAAATATAGCTGACATGAGTTGACACCCTAATCCAATGATAGATGAATAAGCTGTGAATTAAGGCATCCAATTAAATGTATTTAACTGCGAATGCAATACTAGTATAAAAAAAAGGCATGCATTACCACGGGAAGCTTGATGGCAGATGGTAGAGTGCAACTATCTTTGATGCTTGCTGGGGCTGTGAAATTAGCCTGCCTCTCCTCATCCTCCTTTTTTTTTTAGCTTATCTTCCAAAACGTTCAATCTTTCTGAGAGTTGAGACACCAATGTCTCCCACCTTTTCGTTTCACGGTTATGTTTAGCACGACCTTCAGGTGGGAAGTAGTCTTTTTGAGAGACGCCAAAACCCACACCCCTAACACGACCAGGGTTCTCTGGCACACCTAGGGCTTTAGCAAGAATATCCTGGCGACCAAAATCTTGTATGTCTCCCTCTATTGCAGACTGTGACAGTTCCTCCTGACACATAGTTATTGGTGAAATGCAAATGTTAAAATTATTATATATTGTCATAAGAAAATAACAAATGAAAATGTAAATGTTAGTCTACTTACACATTTATTCCACACGTTCTGCGTATTTTTGTTGTCAATTACACCCGCCTTGTTCTCGCGGGCTTTCCTCCACACAATATGGTGTTTAATTTTCTTAACTTCTGGCCCCGCCTCCTGCAATTGTATATTGAGATAATATATATTAACCAAACAGTTTAAAATTCATATTTACCACAGATGCAGTTAAATATATATATATATACATACCAATTCATCCTCAATGTCAGCATACCCCTTACGTGATGCTTTGTAAGGGCATGCAGGATCTAACGCTCTGTTGCGATTTTCATTGCTTAATTTCTATTCAGACACATATAAGTAATATTAATACATGGTTAATGTCATATGTACGTATACATATAATTATAAGGACTAACGTGATATTAAACATACCAGGAATCGTGCATCTCCTGTGCGTATTGCTATAAAATCTATCCACTCATCCCTTGATATGTGTGGATATTGTGATGGAGGTTCCTCTATGATACTCCCGTTAGCATCTCTTAAATTTTTTTTTGTCAATCTAGCTCTGAATGCCCTATGTAGGTTACCAGCTTCCTGAAGTACAAATTTTTTCCGAGATTCATCAACATTAAAAGACATCTGCAAAACAATATAAACAACGTGTCAAAGTAAGTATGTTTACATAGTTTACAATATGTTCTCTTTATTTTTAACAATTACCTGTACATCAGCCCATATGTTCTCTTTGAAAGCTTCATCCTTCCAATTAGAACAAATAATTGGGACCGTTTGCCGAACAACGGCCCCAATGTAACTCTTCAATATTTTTCCATTAGCACGAATTGGTTGGTCTAAATAATTCCATTCAACCTAATAAAAATAATAAAGTAATTAAATCTAGATATCAAACAACATTATGAAATCCTTAGATTAGTAAGTAAATTACCTCAAATTTCTGTCCTTTACTCCTAGCGCGGATGACCGCCTTCATAACAGTTGGCCCACGTCTCGTCACTTTGGCAGCACTAGAATTACTTGAAGATGCCATTTACCTACAAAAATATTAGACACAAGTAAAACATCAATGGACATTAATATAATATTAATTGATGCAAAATATAAAACAACAATTGATAAAAAAATCAACACTAGCATTACCGGAAGATGCTAACTATAATATAAAAGGATCAGAAAGTTCATTTAAACACAAACACTACATACATGTTTAAGTCAACCTTTTTCTTTTCTTCATTGGATTGAGATTTGTTTGTCCTTTATTAGTACGAAATGGTGGATTGACCAAAAGCCCCTCATCATGATCATCTCTCATATACATACCATCATCCCTAGTTGGATCAATCTCAAGTGATTGTAATGTCCCGACGAAAGGATCATCTTCAATATCAACATCTCCATGGTCTTGATCATCAATCTTAGTAATTATTTTGTTAGTCAAAAGAACAATGGACCTTTTCATATCAGTTAGATCGGTGACATAGAACACTTGTTGAGCTTGAGATGCTAATATAAAAGGCTCATCTTTATACCCCACCCTATTAATATCCACCTGCATGAACCCTGACTCATCAATCTGAACACCGTTATTATTGTCAACCCACTTACAACCAAACACACCAACCTTAAACTTTGTGTAATCCAACTCCCATATGCGTTCAATGACGCCGAAGTATGACATATTTGCATATATCGGGTTTCTGTCTTTAGCACTTGAGATATGCATCGACTGAGCTATAAGAGTCACACCACTGTTTTGCATTGTACTCCGACCATCTTGTTCTTTTGTATAGAATGTGTACCCATTAATTTGATAACCGTGGTAAAAGAAGACATGCAAACTTGGACCTTTGGCTAACCATCTCAATCTATTTGAAACTGAAGTAGCATTTTCAGTCAACTCTGCAAAAATGTGATCTCTTAGCCACGTTATAAAACAACGATTGTGTTCTCTAGTTAGCCAATTTTGATTCTTATTTGGATACAAACTCTTAAGCATGTCCTTGTGTTTTTAAACATATGGCTCAACCTCATCGGCATTGTGCAGAACATATAAGTGTGCTTGCTCCCATTTTGTCCTTGATATAGACACTATTTCAGTTCCAGTAATTCCTTGCCCCATCATTCTCCATGTGTGACGAGACTTTGGCAGCCCTATAGAATCAGCATTGGATAGGTATTCGGTACAGAATTCAACAGCTTCTTCGACAATATACCGTTCAACAATACAACCTTCTGGTCGTGATCGGTTTTTCACATACCCTTTTAATATCTTCATATAACGCTCAATCAGGTACATCCATCTCATATAAGCTGGCCCACACAGTTGTGTCTCTCTAACAAAGGTGAATGGTTAGATGAACCATTATGTCAAAGAATGAAGGTGGAAAGTACATCTCAAGCTCGCATAAAGTCACAACAATTTCTCTTTGCAATGATGGCAACTTCCCAGGGTCAATCACTTTGCTGCAAATTGCCTTGAAGAAGAAACAGAGTTTAGTTAAGGCCCCCGCACTTTGTTAGGTAAAATAGACCGTATACCAATGGGTATCAACTGCTCCATGAGAACATGACAATCGTGGGACTTTAGACCTTTTAACTTGAGATCTTTCATCGATACGAGGTTCCTAATGTTTGAAGAGTACCCTTCCGGAACCTTAACTCCGTCAAGAAACTTACCAAAAACAGTTTTCTCTTTTCTAGATAGAGTGTAAGCAGTCGGAGGAAGATATGTACTTTTATCCTTCTTCGTCGGTCCCAATTCTCTTCTTATTCCCATACTAACCAAGTCCAACCTTGCATTGATGCCATCTTTAGTCTTCCCTGGCACATTGAGTAACGTACCAATGACACTATCACAGATATTTTTTTCAACGTGCATCACATCGAGGAAATGTCTTACATATAATGATTTCCAATATGGCAACTCAAAGAAAATCAACCTTTTCTTCCACCCTCTTGTGACAATATCTCTCGCAAAAGGTTTACCGAATTGGATATTCAAATCCTTTACCTTTTCAAAAAGTTGATCACCCGTCAACGGTGAAGGAGCTCTACCTTCTTCCGAGTTCCCATTGAGCGCCTTTCTCCACCACCGGTAATGATGACTTGGATGCAAAAATCTACGATGCCCAAGAAAGACATTCTTCTTACAATGTTCTAACCGCATCCAATCCGTACCCTCTTCACATATAGGGCATGCACACTGACCCTTGATGCTATATCCCGACAGATTACACGTAGGCTGGAAAATCATTAATTGTGCCAAACAACATAGCTCTCAAATTGAAACTTTCTTCCTTATACCCATCATACACCTCCACACCTGTCTCCCACAGTTGTTTCAAGTCTTCAATCAAAGGAGTCAAATAGACGCTCTATATCATTTCCTGGTTGTTTGGACCCGTAAATTAACATAGATAACATAATAAATTTGCGCTTCATGCATAGCCATGGGGATAGGTTATAAATCACCAAAATCACAGGCCATGTCTTTGTGAGAGCTACTTTGAACACCATGCGGGTTAAATCAAGATTAGCCAATGCAAGTCGTAGGTTTCTTGATTCTTGCCCAAAATCAAGATAATCATGATCAAATTTCTTCCATTGAGGAGAATCTGAGGGTGCCGCAGCTTGCCATCTTTGATCCTTTCATCCTCATGCCATGTCAAGTGCTTTGAATCTTCCGAACTACGGTACATGCGCCTAAATCTGGGTATTATGGGAAAATACCACACAACCTTCTCTCGGATCTGATTCTTTCTTCTTATATCGTGAGGCATTACATTTAGGACACATCTTTAATGATGCATATTCATTCGAAATAAAATGCAATCGTTAGGACAAGCATGTATCCTCTCGTAGCTCATGCCAATAGAGCATAACATTTGTTTAGCCTCATATGTCCGACTAGGAAGCACATTATCCTCCAAAGCAACATGTCTTTCAATAGTGTGAGTAAGTCCGTAAAGCTCTTATCAGTCCATCCGCGTTGCCCGATTTCAAGTTATACAACTTTAACATCGCCGACAATCTTGTGAATTTAGTACAACCATCATACAATGGTTGCTCTGCATCACTTACCAACCTCTCAAACATTTGAGGACAATCCCGAAGATCCTCTTCAACAAAGATTTGCAATGTCTTCAAAATGATCGCCCTCATAAGTATTTGTGTCGGTATCGTATGATGAATATCTCACACGATTCCTCATTTCACTAGACTCAGCTCTTGTCTCACCATGTTTTGTCCAACATGTATAACTTTGATCGATTCCATTACACACTAAATGTTCTTCCAAATCGGCTGCACTAACTCGCCTTGCATAACAACAATCTAAACAAGGACATATGATTGTACTAGGGTTTTCCGCATGCCGAATTGCAAACCTAATGAACTCTTTCATCCCATCCTCATACTCCTTCGTTAAACGATTGGCAGACATCCATTTCCGATCCATGCTTTCCCGATCTACAAAAATATTTATTAAACATATTTACTATGAGTTTGGAGTGGTTGATGTCAACATGCAATGTATACAGATTAAAGGAATGAAAGTAATGAAAACTGTTACCGGTTTTCCGCATGGCAAATTGAGTGTGGACAGGGGCTGTGTATTAGTGGGGAAGCATCCAAAAGGGATAGATGGGAGAGAGGGGGGGTATTCAGTTGGGTAAAGGAAAGGATCAGTGTAGCAGTTTCAGGTACCTTGAAGAAAAACAAAACTTCAGGCATTCAAGGAAAGGTTATTTATCTTTAAAAGGTTGGTACTCTTAATACTCATATAGGTTTTTCATTGCCGATTATTCTTTATCACACAAGAGATTTGATATCATATTGCAAATAACCAAAGTATAGACAAGCATATGGCATAAACTAAAAAGATATAAGAAAGAAGAGAATTACAATAAACATAGTAAGTCTGCAAGAGAACTGAATGGTTCTCAACTTACATAAATTAAACTGCAATGCAAAAACAACTAAAATATTCAGCTAAAGAGGAACCGCCTAAACAAGGCACTGTGTTAGGACAGTGAACAATTCCAGTTTTAGGATTGGAAAACACAAAATATGGCTGGATGATAAACACACTGACACTAAGAATCTGAGACAACTTGTTAGAGTATGGTGTACTATGCACGTCACTCACATCGAGTTAGGTAACTTAGATCCTTGCCGACTAAGCAAGATGGTTACTGCACCGTTAAGGGTTTGTTAGAAGTGACGGTGTAAGTAATGACTTCACCAAAGTGTATCACATTTTTCAACTTACAATAATCGATTCAATATCAGTTCTAGAGAACCCTCTCTCTCTCTTCTATTGTCTCACTTTGGATTTGGATTCTCTCCTTTTTCCTCTCACGTTAGAGACAAACACAAAATCAAATTTCCTTGTGTATAGGATCCACTAAAACTTGCTTTTTGTCTTTCTTGCTCATAATATGAGAGAAAAAGGAGAGAGCAAAAAGAGAGGATCCTAATCCTCTCACTTCTCAGTTCATAATACAACTAAAGAAACCAAACTAGGGAACTGAGATTATTGCTTCTATTTCTGCAGTTCTAGTAGCACCATGTCATTTAGGGTGGACCTGCCTAAAATAATACCTGGTTGAAATCTCACCTTCGAACAATTGAAACACCACACAATTTCTTGCAGAAATCAACACCAGTATAGACAGACCCTGCAATATAAATCTCATTTCAGTTAATTAGTGCTGCCAAACTAAACCTCCATTGATGTACTACTATTGCCTCTTTACCTCACATGTTGCAGTTCACAAAGCACAACTCTTGTTCCCAAAACAAGAGAAGCAATTATGATGAACATAAAAACTGAAAGGACACAAAGACAGATGATTACCTGTTGGAGTAACCACTTCCTTTAGGTCATGTTGATGTCTCTGTTGGAAAAGTTGAACTGAATGGTCCTCCGAAATGCACCAGCTCCGTTTCTTCACTAGAGACAATCACCGTGATTGCCACCACTGACGCGGCAAACAACAGAAATATGAGGATAACATCAAATAGTAAGTTATCCAAGTAGTTTCTATGCTGCTAAGAAGTTTATAGACTGCTCATGTAATAACACCAGCCATGGAATTGGACACAAATATGGAAATGTTGAAACTTACATGGAATCTGACGGCCCCAAAGAGGAACAAGTCCTTTATACAACCTGAACATCAAATCAAATTGTAATCAAAATTGGAGGGAAAATGTTTGATACACATCACTTAGCTCCTTACACCTCTGACATTTGACTGAGGCAGAATCAGAGTGTAGGTATGTAATGTACATGTTAGATGTAGGATGAACTTTGTAAATATATATGTGTGTCACATTGTTGAATTTGGAGATTCAAAATCTAAAACTACTGATACATGATTAGCAGAAGCAAAATAGTATAGGTAGTTAGGACTGAAAATCGTACCCGCCAGAACCCTCAGCCTTCACAAACTTGGGGAACCCATCTGACAAACCTCGAGCAAAGCCAGGCTGAGTTTGTACACGAACTTTGACTGCCTCCAAGGGGCAAAGGGCAATATCAGCAATGACTTCTGTTGAAGCTGAACCAGCTAGATATATGAAGGTTTTGTACTTGACTTCATTTTCTGGTCCTGCAAGATCCGAGTAATACTTCTTGAAGAACTCATAAAATCCAAACTTGCAAGTTGGTGGTATTTTCAAGTTGCTCATTACCTCTCATTGTTACCAAACTCGGACCGAGAACTCTCAGACCCAAGAACTACATTCATTTTCGTTCGCAATAGGGGAGAGGGACATAGAGAGCATACCTTGGTCGTAGGTGGTGTGGTGATGAGTGGCGGAGCAATGGGGGCGTGAGAGGGAGTCTGAGGCGTGAAAGCAACAGTGAGAGGGAGAAGGCGTGAGAGGGGACGAGCTCTGCGGAGATGGCAACCCTAGACTTGAACTGATGAGGTCAGTGGTACGCAGAAACTGGGAATTGAAGGATGAAAGGATACGCGCGCGCGGGTATATCACCTAAGATAGCGTTTCCTGGTATCACCTAAGATAGCGTTTCCTTCTATCTTAGGTATCACCTAAGATAGTGTTTCCGTGTGGAACCGCTATCTTTTCCTGCAGTGGCACTTTTAATAGTGGTTCCACACGGAAACGCTATCTTAGGTGATACCTAAGATAGCGTTTCCTAAAGGAAACGCTATTAAAAGTCCCCCCATCACTTTTAATAGCATTTCCACACAGAAATTCTATAAAAGGTGCGTTATTAAAAGTCTAATATGTTGTAGTGTATTGAAAGAGAATAGCATAAAGTTAAGGAATTACAAAACCTCAAGTGACGGCGAAACCCGATTACAGTAGATTAATCAAGGAGACTAGTTCTCCATTACAAACATAAACCTAAAAATGCTAAACCTATTGTTGCAGTCGCAACTGTGAAAAGAAAAGAAAAGAAAGATAGATAAAAGAAGATCAAAACTCAGTTCTGCCCTAAAACAGACTTAAATACAGATTCTGGATTCCGCGAGCTCGCGAGGCGAACTACCTTTCGCGAGGCGAATATTACGAACAGTCTTCATTGTTTGGCTTTCTCGCGAGGCGAGCTTAATATTCGCGAGGCGAAACTCTTCAAATTCCAAACTGTCATAGCCGTGACCTTCAGCACGGGTAAGCCATGATGGCTTCTGGTCTTCCAGGGTTGGATTAATCGTGAGGCGAGTCAAGTATTCGCGGGGCGAGACAGAGAGGATTGCATTTTCTGGCACAGTCACGCTTCAGGTTCGCGAGGCGAATAGCCTCTCGCGGGGCGAAGAATCCAAAACTGCTTCACTTTATTAACCTGAAAACAAGAATTAACAGTAAGTACTTTATTCGACTCTAAATCAACTAAATTAACCTAAAAATACTCTAGAGACTCAAAATGCTGCTTGAAGACAATCAAGTCTAATTTGGGCGAAAATGAGATATAATTAGCACAAAGCCAAGGTTTTTCTAGTTATAAAACTAGATGAGCCAGAGGCTGATCAAAATACCCCAAACTTAAACTTTGCTTGTCCCCAAGCAAAATAAAACTCAAAAACTCAAAAAGACTCAAGACATGGCAAGCTTAAAGGTTTCAATCAACTTTGCGCAAATTTCAAGCAATTCACCAAAATAATTTTTCCTCAATGATTCCTCCCTTTCAAACAAAGCAATCCCCACATTCATTTACTTTGAACAGTTGAGAATTCTACCATTCATGCAATCATTAATCTAAGTAAGGAATCCAAGTTACACACACGAGGGAGATCACCAAATTCAAACAACCGCCTTCCTCACAAGGGCATTTAGTGTTTCACTCATTCGCTCAATTTTTGTCTAGGCTATCAACAATTCACTCAATTTCACTTTTAAGAGCACTTCCCATGAATTTGATTTTTATCTCAAAATGGTTCCCACGGAAAACATGCATGCAACATTAAAAGGTCTTTTAAAGGTTGTAATGGGGCCTGGCTAAGGGTAGGATATACAAAGGAACTAGGCTTAAGTCCCTAGGAACTAAGAGAGCATGAAACATTTTCACTTTGAATTTCCACTCAAGTTCCTTTTTTCATTTTTCTTTATGATTTTGGGTGACTACAGCCTTTTCCTTCTAATACCCTTTTTGACATTTTTGCACTTTTTATTTCCTTTTCTTTTCTTTTTCTTTTTTTTTTTTTGCCTTTCTTTTCTTTTTGCCTTTGGCTCCAACCTTTTTATTATATTTTTTTCTTTTTCTCAATCCCAAATAACACATTACACCTTGTAGCCACCCCAAACTTAGTTTCTTGCAAACCTTCTCTTGCTAAGATTCCATGCTCTCCTAATCCTAAGATAGGGTTAACATGGTTTTTCAGATTTTAGCTCACAACATGAGGTCATCAAGAATTAACTGGATAATTAGGCTCAAAGGGCTAACTAAGGAACATGCATTAGGGACTGGTTCAATTTAGGCCGAATGGTTATTTACAAAGAAAATGCCTAAATCATCTGATGCAAGCACATAAACATGCAAACCAAGTAGAGACTCAAGCAAATTCGAAAAAGTGCAACTCAAAAGTGAAACACACAGTCAAAAACATGTTGGAGGCTCAAATCCTTACCTGGACATTTTTGCAAATTGTTTGACCGAGATTCTATCCCTAGTATGTGCGACCTATCACCCCAAACTTATCATAAATCATGCAATCACAACAAAATATCTCAAAGTTCAGTTTTCAATTTTTCAAGTGGGGATCAAATTTTCAATTTTCAAATCCTAGGGGGAAAATCATCACAAAACATGCAATCCATCTATGCTAATTCAATTAAAACCAAATCAAGCTTGCCGACACAAGACTCAACACACATACTCCTGATCTTCTCAAATTATTCAGGAGCTAAAAGAAAACAAAACAAAAATAAAGCAAGGCAAAGCAATTAAAAAGAGTAAGGTTCAGAGAAAACTCATGGGGATGGTTCCACCGGGATCCCACTGTCTGTGATACAGCGGCCACGGAATGCTCAAAGTATGATATGATCCTCCCGGATCCCATGGCATGCAGCATAAGGCCCACGTGATAGACAAGGGACGGAAGCTTGTTCCATGGTCCCCTAACTTGCAGCCTTGATATGGAAGTGGGTGCTTGACAATCATGGTGACCTCGCCAAGTGCGGCGGACTTCTCACTCCCCCTCGGGTCACAGTTGACCTCTTTCTCAACCTTGTCAATAAAGTCCTCCCAATAAAAGTGGGGTTCAACCCCTTGGACTGGCCATGGTGTCTTCATATCCAAAGGTGCAAAATCCAGAGGCTTGAACTCCATCGCTGGTGGCTCCACAGTGGGAGGTGGCAAACAGGTAGCGAGGATCTCTGGTGCCGCTTCATCTTCTCGGACGTTCTTCATTCACCGTGACCGACAAATCCATCACCTGTTATACATGCAGAATTCTCAAGCACACACCACACAAAGGTTAGTGTTAGTACAAACAAGTACATATGGTACAATAAACTGAATCAGAAAAGGCCTGAATGTCTGGAAATTCAGCACACAGTTCATCCACCCCATCACTTTCAACACATGCATCTAATTCCAAAGGTTCTTCATTATCCTCAAGCATGGTGAAGCAGATGTGCTCCTGATCCTCATTTTCTATATTCCCTGGCCGAACAGGGCCCTCAACCTCATGTGTCGTCCCATGTTCCATATGGACGTTTTGCTCCTCGCACCCTGAAAAGAATGAGCTTTCAAAACATGCTACACACGAAGCAGTTTCAGTACAATCAACACATGAAGTATAATAGATAGAATCAGGAAAGGTATGAATATCAGGAGATTCAACACACAGTTCATCAACAGAAGTGTTCTTGACATCATTATCAAAATTATCCTCAGAGGAAGTATTGCCAAGAACAACTGTTTGTGAATCTGTATGTTCCTCAAGGAGACATTGAGTTTGCAGTGTAGCCGAGGTGGAGGCAATGTGATCAATTTGAGCGGCTAACTCCTGAAAATCTGCTTCTATCCTCTGTTGGCTTTGGTCCATTTGAGCGGCCAAATTCTGAAAACCAGCTTCTATCATCCGTTGATTGTTCTCTGCCATCCGTTGGTTGTTCTCTGCCATTTGTTGCACCAAGTCTTCCAAACTGAGTTGGGCTAGCGTAGGTCAGCCGATATGGGTCTTTGCCATCTGTCATTTGATGCACTAAAGAGGCAATCTCATCCAAGCTGTTGCATTCTCCTCCGTGTTGACTATGATAAAAAGGTTGCTCCTCATTCACTCCAATCATGTCAAAACCACTGCTAAACTCATAACTTCCAGCAAAGTTAGGATAATATATGCATGGTGGCTTATAATCAACATTAAGCATATAACCATACATGTAATTATCCATGAGGCGTACTAAAATTCACAACCAGACAAACAGCCGTAACTAATTCAGCAATGCAAGATTTTTTTTTTTATATATAATTTTTTTTCTTTTCTGTAATAACAACAAGAGTCCCCGGCAACGGCGCCAATTTTGACACGATGTCGCGCACGCGCCAAAAAGCGAGCGGTTTGTAAAAATGTAGTTTAGGGAGCGACAACTCGAGTATCGTCTCACAAGGACTCTTGGGTTGTTGTTAACAGAAAAAAAATCTGAATTGGGGGGTTTTGGATTTGAAATCAAACAAAGAAAACAAAGCAGGAAACAATGCAAACTAAGTAATTATCAAATAGCTAAAAATGATTAACCTACTGCTCTCGGTTTCCCACTATTATTGGTCCATATAAATTCCAGGCCCTAAGCAGATTCTAAACCCTTTTCGATTGTAGCATCAATTAACAAGCGAAATCAATACTACGAGACATAGGTTCCTATTCCCGAATTAAGCAAACGGGGTGAAGCACTCGTGAACTAAGCGAACATGAACGAACACACGTGAATTAAGCAAACGCGATTAAGTATAGGAACATACAATCATCGAAACAAATCAACACCTATTCTATACGATTCTGAATTAAGCAAACAGAACATATAAAACAAGTATTGAAAGAGAATAGCATAAAGTTCAGGAATTACAAAACCTCAAGTGACGGCGAAACCCGATTACAGTAGATTAATCAAGGAGACTAGTTTTCCATTACAAACATAAACCTAAAATGCTAAACCTACTGTTGCAGCCGCAACTGTGAAAAGAAAAGAAGGATAGATAAAAGAAGATCAAAACTCAGTTCTGCCCTAAAACAGACTTAAATACAGATTCTGGATTCCGCGAGCTCGCGATGCGAACTACCTTTCGCGAGGCGAATATTACGAACAGTCTTCATTGTTTGGATTTCTCGCGAGGCGAGCTTAATATTCGCGAGGCGAAACTCTTCAAATTCCAAACTGTCACAGCCGTGACCTTCAGCACGGGTAAGCCATGATGGCTTCTGGTCTTCCAGGGTTGGATTACTCGCGAGGCGAGTCAAGTATTCACGGGCCGAGACAGAGAGGATTGCATTTTCTGTCACAGTCATGCTTCAGGTTTGCGAGGCGAATAGCCTCTCGCGGGGCGAAGAATCCAAAACTGCTTCACTTTATTAACCTGAAAACAAGAATTAACAGTAAGTACTTTATTCGACTCTAAATCAACTAAATTAACCTAAAAAAAACTCTAGAGACTCAAAATGCTGCTTGAAGACAATCAAGTCTAATTTGGGCGAAAATGAGATATAATTAGCACAAAGCCAAGGTTTTTCAAGTTATAAAACTTAATGAGCCAGAGGCTGATCAGTCGAGGACCCGGTATGGCAGAGTCTACCGACGCACTTATGGAGAGGGAGAGGGTAGTTCCAAGGTCCCATATCATCTGTGATATGCCTTTGTCGGATGCGCCAGATAGGTTGTGAGCCTGAGATTATTTTGCTTTTTGGATGTATTTTGGAGAGGCGGGCCGGGTAGCTTCAGGACTTTCTCTGTTTCAGTACCAGTTTATATATGTATGTTCAGTTTTAGAGTTTGTATAGTTCCTTAGGCTATAGTCCCCCTGTTGAGACAACTTATACTAGTATGTGACCGTTGTATATATTATTTATATATGTGTGTCGTGTTTTACCGGTGCGCGTGTTTTATGTTATATACGTTTTTAATTTCTTCTTCCAGATGATAATATATATTTGTCTGTAATAATCGCAATAACATTACTTACTGATTAAGGCTTATTTAATTAAGGTTTTCTTTAATGAGACATCGTGGTGTCTCAACACTCCTATTTATAACAGCAGATCCGGAGCACGGACGTGCTCCCCTTGAGCACAGGCGTGCTCACCTTGAGCATGGGCGGGCTTAAGGAAGCACGTGGTCTACACTTTCCCCATCAAACACCCCATTTTCCGACACAATCGTGCTCGCCTTGAGCACGGCCGTGCTCGTTGCTCACTCAGCCACTGAGCACGCCTTTGAGCACGGTGACATGCTGTACATGAGCACATCCCTGCTCATGCACCAGAAAGGGATTTGTCACCAGAAAACCCCACTTGACCCCATTTAACATGCCTAAGGCATTTTTTAACAACCAACACATCATACAACCATACCTATAACACGTATAAATTTATTTAAACACATAAAGGTCTATTTATGAAGAAAAAAAAAGGTGTCACAATTCCACCCTGTAACACCCTCCTTGGGCACTACATTGTTTATGACATTCTATAAGACCGAGTAAAGTGGAAAATAAATATTATCCAAAAATACGGGTTTTATTTTCTTTTTCTTTTTCTCAAGAGAGACAGTAAGCAAATAAAACATCTACAGTCATCAAACATATACATAATACAGTCCAGAGTTTCTCAGAAGTTAACAGTCATAAACATAGTCATAATAGAAAGTGGCGGAAATACCAATGCCAATAACATAACAGTACTAAAAGTAATACATATAATAATATTGGAGACGCAGCTCCACAAACTAGTTATAAACAGAAGGACTCATCAAGCTGGCCTACTCAAAACTATGACGAGGTGTCGTCCTCATACAAAAGAAACAACTAAGGAAGACACGTCGTTACGCCGTGGGTACTCCTCACATCTTCTATATACATTGGCCACTGTAGATGCGTCCAAGTACCCGGGCTATTTCCATCTCAAGCTGGACGTGATGATGGGATAGTGCTGCCATCGTTTTCACAGATCATAAAGGTAACACAGAAGCCAGACAACACAGGAAATGAGGTGAGATCCCCATTCATCATATAACATAAAGCAGATATGCAGTGATATGACTCTCAATCACATAGATAATATCAGCATGCAGTTATATCATTTACGAGTCAGTATAGCATTAATAATAATTCACAAACGCAATCACAGAGCAAAGATTCACCTAGACAGGAGACATCTAAGACTCGAGGAAGAACTATGATCCCTACACCATGGTGATTAAGAACATTTGGAAGGAGTGATTAGAGTAAATGTCTCACAACTACCGATAGTTGGCATCTTTTGTATTCAATAGTAACAGCCACATTGTGGTACTACGTTCAATAGTAACAGCATTGTGGTACTACAACTGATTGTGAAACACTCTGATGACAACCAAATGGTGAGGTTGCCTTGTTGATGATCTTTTGGTTGAATTTTAAACATGTTAAATGAGTAACCAATTTCGTAACCAAAATAAGATGAAGAAAGAAACAAAATGGATGGAGATAAGGGATGATGATGGCGCCACAAACATGGAAGTTTGATAAGCCTAGGAAGTTCGCCACAAGAATCTTGGATTCTTGATAAGAACAATTTGGCTCAACTAAGAACCCAAGAGACAATTCTCTCACAAAATGGAATTTGATCCAAAATGAACATCCAAGTTATCATTTCAAAGTGTAAATGGCGTGTACAAATAGTCCCAAGGCTGCCTACTTTGGCTTGCTTTGTTTACCCAAGATTCCATAACCTTCCCACCTAATAACTCACATAACTTCTCAACTAAATGACCACTTAACTCACTAAAATAACTCAGCCATAAAAAACTCACGCCCCACCCCCGTAAATGACTCTTACTCACTCATTATGTGGTGGTTACACTTGCTTCTAAAATTAAAAGTGTAACCCCCCATAATTACATCAATTATTCTCACACTAAAACAAGCTAAAGATTCCTACCACTAAGACATATTATCAACGTGTAGAAAAGGAAAAGGTGGGCTGAACCAAATTACAACAATTAGCAAAATTGGACCCACTTACATAATCCACCATTACACTTATTGAAATTAAAAGAAAACAATTAAAATTGGAATCTTATTCTTGTTGCACGCCCCATTTGAACATGTTCATGGGTCTTCTAGTTGAATGAGATAAGTTATCAATTTGGGCACCATTCCACTTGGTCTCATTCTTGGGCTTGCTTCCATCAAAATAGCCACCATGTAATTAAGAGCTTGTTGGGCTTTCTTGTATCTAACTCTTGTCATGGGCCCACCAAGTCCTTGATTTGATTCTTGATCCATGGTCTTCATTGGGCCCATATCATCCTTGTTGAAAAGTTTACTTGCTCCCCTTGGCTCATATCATCCCTTCCTTCATTGAGTGAATTCGACCTCGAACTAAAACAATCTTCATCACCAAAATTAGATATTGGTGGTCCATCTAAAGTGTTCCTCACAATCACATTGGGTGCTCCAGACTTAAGTTCAAAATATATTTCAATAGGAGGTAAAGCATGAGTGGGTGCATTGTTGAGCTTTTTGGAATCCATGCAAGTTTCCAAACCATGGGGTACTTCCTTTGGGATTAAATCTCCAAATTTTTGCAAAAGTGTTACAACACCACTAGGCAAAAAGAGATCATTAGAAGTGTTAGCAACCAAATGAAAATTCTTGCAATAAAATATGCATTGGGACAGCCTTGAAATTAAAGCCCTCTACTCTTCACTTTTTGTTGCCAAATAACTCTCTTTTTCTCAATAATTTCCACACTATTTTTCTCATTATTTTTCACACTATTTTTCTCTTTATCATCACTATTCTTTTCACTCTCTCTTTCTTTTTCATCTTTCTTTTTTTTACTTTCATCTTTCTTTTCTTTCTCTTCAATTGTACTCTCAACTAATACCTCAGTCTCTTGTTTTGCTTTCTCTCCCTCTTTCTTCTCACCCTCTTTCTTGGAGTCTTCAATCATCTTCTTCACATGTGCTTCAAAACTTTCTATTTGTCTTTTCATTCTCTCCTCTTTTCTCAACCTCCTTTCATACTCTTTCACCTTCTTATCACGTCTCTCATGCATTTCCCGGATCCACTTTTCAGCCTCCTTCTTATGTGCTTGCTCATAGTCGAATTTCTAAAATCGAAACATTGCAAAGAAAACAAGTTAGAAAATCAAAAAATATATGTAAGACCCAATCCACCCACCAAGTGCACATAATGTGTATTTCACTCAATTAGGCTTTTCCGCACAAAACGTAATTTTTCACTCTTGCCTCTTTCCACTCAATTGTTATCTTTTAGGCCTTAGAAGAGTCAACCAATAATCCACACAAAAATCCAAAATCAAGTAACAAAATTTCACAAAAACTTATCAAAACAAATGAAACAAAAGGAAAGGCTAGAAAGGAAAATCTTTGACAATAATGAAACAAGAAAGAAGGGAAATATTTTCAAGAACTCAAATTGCGCAAATAGAACTTTTTCTCTTCTCTTTTTCTTGAAATTCTAGGTGTTGTTTTCCTCTCTATTTTTTCTGATTTTTTTTTAATTCATACAACACACTAGAGAAAAGAAAAGAGAAACACAAATGTTCTTTTTTTCGATTTTTTTTTTTGGTTGATTTTGGGCAACAAGAAGATGAACACAATAACACAAGAATTCCCTTCAAACAGAAACAAGAAAATAATTTTTTTTTGTTTTGGGTTTTTCTGGGTAGAAAATAAGAAAGGTAGAAGATAAAGAACAAATAAGAAAATGAAAAAACAAAAACTCAAAAATTCAACCAAATCCTAAGCTTTGATACTACTTGATGACAACCAAATGGTGAGGTTTCCTTGTTGATGATCTTTTGGTTGAATTTTAAACATGTTAAATGAATAATCAATTTTGTAACCAAAATAAGATGAAGAAAGAAACAAAATGGATGGAGATAAGGGATGATGATGGCGCCACAAACATGGAAGTTTGATAAGCCTAGGAAGTTCGCCACAAGAATCTTGGATTCTTGATAAGAACAATTTGGCTCAACTAAGAACCCAAGAGACAATTCTCTCACAAAATGGAATTTGATCCAAAATGAAAATCCAAGTTATCATTTCAAAGTGTAAATGGCGTGTACAAATAGTCCCAAGGCTGCCTACTTTGGCTTGCTTTGTTTACCCAAGATTCCATAACCTTCCCACCTAATAACTCACATAACTTCTCAACTAAATGACCAATTAACTCACCAAAATAACTCATCCACCAAAAACTCACGTCCCACCCCCGTAAATGACTCTTACTCACTCATTATGTGGTGGTTACACTTGCTTCTCAAATTAAAAGTGTAACCCCCCATAATTACATCAATTATTTTAACACTAAAACAAGCTAAAGATTCCTACCACTAAGACATATTATCAACGTGTAGAAAAGGAAAAGGCGGGTTGAACCAAATTGCAACAATTAGCAAAATTGGACCCACTTACATAATCCACCATTACACTTATTGAAATTAAAAGAAAACAATTAAAATTGGAATCTTATTCTTGGTGCATGCCCCATTTGAACATGTTCATGGGTCTTCTAGTTGAATGAGATAAGTTATCAATTTGGGCACCATTCCACTTGGTCTCATTCTTGGGCTTGCTTCCATCAAAATAGCCACCATGTAATTAAGAGCTTGTTGGGATTTCTTGTATCTAACTCTTGTCATGGGCCCACCAAGTCCCTGATTTGATTCTTGATCCATGGTCTTCATTGGGCTCATATCATCCTTGTTGAAAAGTTGACTTGCCCCCCCTTGGCTCATATCACACTCTCAATAACCATGACCGGATAGCGTCTACTCGTTGATGACAGTGTATTGCATTGAACACCATGACCAAGAAGAATCACCAACTAGCCATTTGTGACCCTCCTACCCTGACCATCCCCAAGACCATTTAAGATCGTCACTAGCACGTCCTCATGCACACATGCATGTTGGCTCGACTTCCTAGGCACAAAAGCCCTATGGAATATAGTATCAACTGTGTGTTTAGGCAATAATGTCGATGCGTTTACCTGTGTCTATCCACCGGATCAACCTCGTGATTCCGCAATAATCAATTCGATGTGCTTTTCAGATGCTTGATGTACTCGGGTCCGAATCACCGGCTCCCTTTACACCGAGTTAAAGTTCTCACACAATTTTTTCATCTTTTTGTACAAGTGTATTGAGGTTTTCATTTCCAAACCTAACATATTATGGAGGTCAGACCAAAAGTCCAACTATCATTCTCTTTGCACTTTTCTACCTTGAGCTTTTTTTGCTTGGCTTATAAGAAACAAAACACAATATTTATTCCATTAAGTCTTATGGAGGTATGGATGATTAAATCATCCGTACTTTATGACATATGGTCTTGATTTACCACGAGACATAATTAATTAAGTTTGTGTCTTCCCTCTAAGTCACTTAGGTTTTTACCTTTTTGTTTTGAAACATAAGCCTTGGAGACTAAATTACTTTTTGTCCAAAATCAAAACCTTTTTACCAAAAATAAACAGTTTACTAAAGGTTTTAAAGTAATTAATTTGTGCCAAATCATTCAAAAACAATCCTGAGGAAAAATACATCAAAGCTTACAAAACAGTGTTTCCCTTTTTTGCCCGATATTGGCCTAAAGCCCAACATATCAAAATTTTAATTCCATTCATCAATTCTATCACTTTCCCACATTATAACAATCATTGTAAAGTATTAAAATACAAAATCAAACTTCTCCACACACCGTTGTATAAAAATCCACAAACTTGACCGAAAGTTCCTAAGTTCGAAAATCGGGTAATTCCTGTTTTCATGATTCTTTAACCCAAAGGCCTATGACTTATTTTAGAGTCTTAGGATACTCAGTTAAGCATCCAAAAACATTTTCTAACCCATTAAAACAGGGTTGGCTGAAACTTACACATAAGTCCATTTAAAAGCATACTAACTCTAGACAATCTCATTTTTATGTCCCTTAAAACATGATTTTTGTTCCCTTAGGTCCTAAACTCGGATTAAACCCATTTTAGAACCAATAAAACCAAACAAAAAAGACCTTAATTCTTATAAAACTGTTTTTAAAGATATTTTTTTCCTTCATGGTTTTTATTACTCTTTAAAACACTTAATAAAGCATAGAATTCATGAGTTATTAACATTAATTGATCCTTGTTCTATTTTCTAAGCTTGGCCGAAACTTGGCAAGCATCAAGTGAAGGTTTCCACTTCACCAAATCAAACTCACATCCACATACATAATTCAGCATATCAACAATCAACATAAATCCATTTGATTCCACAAGTTAGGACATAAAACTTCTCCTCAACAATCAAGGGAATCAATAAATTATTTTTCTAAACCAAGCATATATTCAAGTAATCAATACATCAACAATCACATTCAACCATCAAACTCAATTACACAATCAACCATTTTCAAAGTAACCAACCTAGATTTTAATACCCTTAAACTCTAAGGTTTTCAAGACAACCACAATTTAAATAAATCACAACACATCCACTCTAAGTTATGATGGTGGTTAGTCTCCCCTATACCTGTTGTAGCTCACTTAAAGACAAGAAAAATGATGATGGTTACCCCCTTGGAGGTCACGGTTTTGGGAGAGCAAACCTAGCTAGACAAGATTCATTCAACAAAGAGTTATCTACATGAATCTAACTATGAACAAGAAGGATGAATCAAGATAGTAACCTTAATTACTTGAAATGAAGAAAATTGGTGAACTAAGGAATCAAGCTCTTGATCCAAAAATACCCATTTTTCTTGAAGCCTCTAAATGGGCTTTTGTGTGAAATCACTAAGGCTTAGAAGGTCAAGAGGAGCATGAATATGCTCTTAGTTTTTCAAGGAATGAAGTGGATGATGAGTTATGGAGTTGGGTAGAGAATACCCATTTTTCAAACTTGCTCAAAATGGAAAATGGTTAGAAGAACATAGGCTTAGATGATGTAGAGGAGTGTAAATATGATGTTAGTTTTTCAAAATAGTGAGTGGATGGTTCTTCGCACAAATTTCATGTAATCTTAACAAAACAGTTTTTCCTTCAACGAATTCCCCCCTTGCATCAATGTAATCCCCACATTCATTTAATTTAAACAATTGAGAACTTCATCATTCATGCATTCATTAATCTAAGTTGAGGATCAAAGTTACACACAAAAAGGAAGATCACCAATTTCAACCAATTGCCTTCCTCACAAGGGTATGTAAAATTTCACTCATTCGCTCAAATTCATCTAGGCTATCAAATTTTCACTCAATTTCACATATCAAGAGCACTTACCATGAATTTGATTTTCATCTCAAAAATGGTTCCCACGAAAACATGCATGCAACATCAGAAGGTCTTATAAAGGTTGTAATAGGGCCTGGCTGAGGGTAGGATATTCAAGGATACTAGGCTTAAGTCCCTAGGAACTAAGAGAGCATGAGAATTTGACACATCTTCCACTCAAATTCCTTTTTCCATTTTTTTTATTTTTTCCTTGGGTGACTACAGCCTTTTCCTTGCTATTTTTTCTGTTTTGCCCCTTTTCTTTTGGCAATTTTTTTTTCTTTCTTTTCTTTTCTTTTTTTTTTCTTTTTCTTTTTGCCTTGGGTTTCAACCTTTATTTTTCTTTTTCTCAACCCAAAATGACATATCACCTTGTAGCCACCCCAAACTTAGTTTCTCACAATCCTTCTCTTGCTAAGCTTCCATGCTCTCCTAATCCTAAGATTGGGTTCACATGGTTTTTTTTTTTTTTTTCAGATTTTGGCTTGTAATATAGGGTCATCAAGAAACAATAGGCTAATTAGGCTCAATGTGTCTAACTAGGGAACATACATTAGGGATGGTTCTTTTTAGGCCAAGTAGCTATTTCAAAGAAAATTGCCTAAATCATTTGATGAAACACATAGACATGCAAACCATGAAGAGATTCAAGCAAATTCGGGAAAGTGCAACTTAAACGTGATTCACACATTCAAAAACAAAGTTGGAGGCTCAAATCATCACCTGGACATTTTGCAAATTGTTTGACCGAGATACAATTCCTAGTGTATGCACCCCCTCACCCCAAACTTGTCATAAATCAAGCAATCACAACAATATTCTCAAAGTTCAGTTTTCAATTTCTCACATGGGGATCAACTTTTCTATTTTCAGAACCTAGGGGGAAATCATCAATGGTCAAGATAATTCATACAATCAATCTATGCTAAATTTAATTAAAATCCAACAAGCTTGCCGACACAACATTCATACACAAACTCTTGATCTTCTCAAATTATTCAAGAGTGTCAAACAAAAACAAAAACAAAAACAAAAACAAAAACAAGAGTGAGGAAAGGAGAGGGTGCTCCCTGATCAAGTTTTATGGTTGCATCCTCATCCAATTGGTCTCACGGGCTCCCTTCTGTTGCACAGCATCCTGGAAGAAGTCCTGCAAATCAAAAACTTAATTGCAGATTCGCGAGGCGAGAGATCACTCACGAGGCGAATCTGGAAAAATTGTTTTCACACTTTTCAGAATAGCGTGGCGAGTAGAATCTCGCGAGGCGAATCTGGAATTCCAACAGATGATGATGCCCAGAATCGCGAGACGAAAGCAGCCCTCGCGACGCGAGATAGAAACGTGAGCAAGCCTCTGAGATTCAGGGCTTCTGTCTCGCGCGGCCACTGTGGATTCGCGTGGCGAATCAAGCTTTATATATATATATATATATAAATGAAAATGACAGAAACTAAAAATAAAGGATACCTAGCTTGGGTTGCCTCCCATTAAGCGCTTCTTTAACGTCACTAGCTTGATTTATTAAGAAGCATCCACCTGGATCCCATAGCCTGTGGCGTAAAGGTCAAGAGATGCTCATCATGTGAGATCCTCCACCCGGATCCCATGGTTTGTGAAGTGGCAATTGCAGAAGCAATACGACTCTATCCACAATTCCACCTAGCCTGAGTGTGAAAACTCCATTGACCTCTACAATTATGAACTCACTTCCTCTCGGGTCAAATGGTGTTTTCACGAGGAAGTGTGTCAGACAAGTGGGAGGGACTAACTTACCAGTGTCCACACATGCATGCAAGCCAACATATTTATTTAATGCAGCAATTTCAGGTTGCTTGGCAAGCATGGTGAAATCCACTACCACATCATCTGCATTTTGAACTCTACCCCCTTGCTCCGGTGCCTTGTCACTTGTCAACTCTTCTTTCTCCGGTTGCTCTTCCTCAACATGTGGCAGTTCTTCCTCAACTTCCTGAGAACTAGTTGCATCCCTGTTAGATCCCAACACCCCACTGCTTCTCGTTGTTGTGGCGTTGCATTGATTCTTAGGGTCGTTCTCGGTATCACCTGGGAAAGTGCCTGGGAGACGCTCATTTAGTTGCTTTGCGAGTTGAGTAACTTAAGTCTCTAGATTCTGAATTGCCACCCCTGTATGAGTTGCCAACTTGTCAATGGTTGCGCTTGTATTGATTGCCAACTTCTCAACTGCCGCATTTATCTTCTCAAGAGCCAACTCCCAAGGTTGTCTTCCACCATCCTGTTGAGGTTGTTGTTTCCAATTCTGTTGAGGTTGTGGTTGCCAGGCTAGACCACCGCTACCATTACTCCAAGTGAAACCCGGATGGTCTCTCCTCATATAACCCCTATACAGATTCTGACTCTGATAGTTGTTCTGGGGCACGCTGTCATAGAAATTATGGCATGAGTCCACATATTCTTGAGAGAAGTAGAACGGACAGCTCTGAGTGTCATGGTCTCCATTACAATTTTCGCAACCCGGAAGCATTCCCTCGTGTACCTCGCATACAAAACAAGGTAAGACCAAGTGGAATCAAAGAAGTGGAGAGAGATAATAGTAAATAAAAATAAAAATAAAAATAACTTAACCAAATAATCAAACTTCCCTAAAAATTAGGAAAATTGGTTGTGCCAATCCCCGGCAACGGCGCCAAAAACTTGTTGAGTCACCGGCAAGTGTACCGGGTCGTCGCAAGTAATAAAATAAACACGGTAAGAATTTACCGAGGTCGAACACAAGGATTGGGCTACCAATTCAACTAATTCGCGAGAAGTTCGATACGTTTGGTCAAGTAACAGAAAGTGGTTGAGATTGGAGAGAAAATAGGATCGCAATCAAATTAACAAATCTAATAAAATAATTAACTAAAAATCTGAAATTAAAATGTCCAAGGTCACAAATCCACCTACCCAATCATGCATACCCAAGTGGTGATGAATTCCTACCTAAGTTCAATTACAATGTCAACCAGGACCCCCAAATTCTCCTAAATCCACTGTCGTGCTCATTAGGACGTATTCGATGATTGGATTAATTACTTACTAGGTCTCATAATCCTAATCATCAAACTCTATTAATTCTTGTTCCCTATATGGTTGCACCGATCTCCTACTCACTCTCGTGCAATAGTCGATCGATGATCCCAATTCAAGTTCTAAAACGCGAATTGCCTCCTAAGCCTCATCACGTTTAACTAGTCAATCACGAATGCACATGATCAACGCAATCAAATCAGAATTGGAAAACATTAATTGAAAGAAGGGAGAAAGACATACATCACATCGAATCTACACCGCCATGGGTGGCTTCATTGTTCCCTCAGACGAGGGGATTAGTTCCTCATGCTCATAGACAAACAATCGGACATAACCACCATAGTAAAATAAGAAAAAGAAAAGAGGAGACGCAGCTCCAAAGAGACAAGAAATCGTCCTAAACGCTACTCTAAACAAGTGGAAAAACTAGGATTCCGGATCCCCTGTTCTGATACTGAAACAACAATATATAGAGTTCTGATTCTGCGCTCACTCGCGAGGCGAACAGCCTCTCGCGAGGCGAACATTAAAATTGGCGCGCATTCAAATTGGACTCTCGCGAGGCGAGAATACTCTCGCGGGGCGAATTTCAGTTTTGGCTCCATCATGAGTTTGAATGATCGCGAGGCGAGATGTGATTGGCGAGGCGAGACTGAAAGGATGACTTCTTTGGCACAGTCAGGACTTCAGGTTCGCGAGGCGAGCTGGTGACTCGCGAGGCGAGACAAAATTGATGACTGTTGCTGCTCAGCTGGTCTTCAGGCTCGCGAGGCGAGCATCATTTCGCGAGGCGAGTATCTCCAGAATGGAAATTTCCACTGTTTCTTGACTTTCCTTGACTCTCGGAGCTTCACTTCTAACCTGAAACAATAAAAAGAAACAAAAAGCGTAATTCTATTCAAAATAGACTAAAAACTACTAAAAATACCTAGAACGAGTCAAAGTCTACTTAGGAACAAAACAAGGCCAAATTTGGGCGAAAATGAGATTGAACTCGAATAATTAGCAGATAAACCACAGTCTATCTAGTTATAAAACTAGATAAGCCAGAGGCTTATCAATGGTCGTGCTATAGTGTTGGCCGAAATTTTAGAGGAGGAAGAGGAAGAAGAAGCTTTGTCTTTGGAGAAGATGAACTTGAATAATAAAAATGAAAAGTGAGAGTGTGTGGGGGGTGAGTGCCGTGTAAGTGAGTGATGTGAGGGGAGAGTGTATGTGTGGTGAGGAATGGGGCCACGGCTAGTGAAGAAAAAAGGGAGGGTAGTTTTGTTATTTTAGCTATTAACCTTAGGGAGTTGTATACAGCTTAACACTTAGGTTGTCTTTTGTAAAACCTCGGTGTTACTATGTATATGGGTTTGTGCACCCCTAGTGCTCAACTTAATACACTTTTTGCTTATCAAAAAAAAAAAAAAAACCTTAGGGAGTAATCATGGTTCAATGGTAAGTTAGTAATTAGGGAGAAAAGTACTCTAGACTTTTTGTATAAAGGGTGACAACTTGTCACACTGGGGTCACATCATTGACTCTAAGTCTTGCACTTCCAAGTGTTCTACTTCCTCTATTGGTCTGCCCCCGGTTCCAGATTTAAACTTAGCGGACCCGATTAAAATAATAATATTTTCACCAGCTCTGCCTAAAAAAAATTCAGATATACTCAAACAATTATTTTATTATTCATTTTCCTTAGACAATATACCGGCTCAAGGAATTCACAATTTACAGTGTAAATTCATATCGGTGTCAAAACAAAGTCCGGTTCTTATATGAGTTTTTGATTCGAGTTCTATTGAATTCTTAGGTATAAGCAGTAAACATTATTTATAATTGTTAAATTGTATTTCTCAAACAATTTAATCACAGAATTAATTAATAAACAGATAAAGCATTTTTTGGGGTGTTACACACCCCCTTATAAAAATTCCTTCCTCGAAATTTCCACTCACCTTGGGTAAAAAGGTGCAGATAAGCTTCCATAATCTTGCTCTCCAACTCCCACGTAGCACTTTCCTCAGTAGCCCCACTCCAAACAACTTTGACCAAGGGAATCTCCTTCCCACTTAGCTGCTTCACACTTCGATCCTCAACCCGAAGCGGTAGCACCTCAAAAGTCAAGTTCTCTTTTAACTAAATTGTATATGATACTACTAGATGGCTAGGATCATGAATATACTTTGGAAGTTGTGACACATGAAACACATTATGAATATTGGATAGGAAAGGTGGTAAGGTAATTTGGTAAGCAACTTCACCGACATTTTTTAGAATTTGGTAAGGGCCAATGAATCTAGGAGTACATTTCCGTGCTTTCATCACTCTACCAACCCCAGTTGTGTGAGTAACTCACTAGAACACATGATCACCTTCCCGGAATTCGAGAGACTTCCTCCTCTTATCATGATAGCTCTTTTGTCTACTTTGTGCGATTGTCATCTTTTCCTGGATGATCCTCACTTTCTCTGTAGTTTCTTGCACTATTTCAGGTTCTAGCACCACATTCTCACTGGGTTCATTCCAACACAAAGGTGTATTACATCTCATCCCATACAGAGCTTCATAGGGTGCTATCCCAATACTGGAATGGAAACTGTTGTTGTAGGTGAACTCTACCAGGGGCAAAAACATGTCCCAACTACCCAACTATTTTAGCACACAAGCTCTCAACAAGTCCTCCAAGGACTGGATGGTTCTCTCAGACTGACCATCAGTCTGTGGGTGATACGATGAACTCAATATAAGCTTAGTCCCTGACACCTCATGCAAACTATTCCAAAACCTATAGGTAAATCTAGTGTAACAGTCGTGTTTTTACGGCATTGTTTATACGTTTAATGACCATGTTTAAGACCTTGATTAGGGGTCTAATCAACCGGCTTTGAATTATAGGTAAATCTAGTGTAACAGCCATGTTTTTACGGCATTGTTTATACGTTTAATGACCATGTTTAAGACCTTGATTAGGGATCTAATCAACCGGCTTTGAATCTAGTGAGAACATAAACTAGGGTTCCTTATCCAGTTTAGAAACGTTCAAGAGTACACGGGAGGAAATTTATGTTAAGGAAGATATTAGGCATACTTGAGGGCTTGAGCTTGTTCCTTAGGTGTAGAGGAGTCTATGTTTCAAATTTGAGGTCAATCAAACTTCAAACGAGCTCAGAACGCGATGAAACATACGAAATCAGGGTTTCTTGTTAGCTTGGGGTGCTGAGCACTAGCTATGGGTGCTGAGCATTGGCTCTGGCCGTTGAGCGTTGAAGGGGCGCTGCCACGTGTCATGCAGCGACACGTGGAGGGACACGCGTCGAATAACATGGGTGGGAAGTTTTACACCCAGCGCTGAGCACTGTTGTCTGGGCACCAGTTATAAAATTTTGAAAAAAAATTAAGGATTCAAGAGGTAACTTAGAAATACTCAATCGGTGTTCCTAATTCAAGTCATAAAGCACGAATCTTTGGTCGGATTCATCGTGATTGACAAGTTAACCACGTGCACTTTTGATTAACACAACCAAATCAAAATTAGAAAGCAAGAATTGAGAGAAGAGAATAAGAAAACATCACATTGAACTATGCCGTCATGAGCGACTTCATCGATCCCTCAGAAAAGAGGATTAGCTCCTCATCACGTTCATCACAAAATAAATGAAAAGAGAACAGAAAATATTCCTAAAACTAAGGGAGACGCAGCTCCAAGAGAAACAAGGAAAAGAAAAGAAGGGACCTAAAAAAACCGAAACTGCCTCCCTAATTCGCACTAACAAGCTATTTATAATATTCTGGACCAGCGCCCGCTCGAGGGGCGAGCCCTTAAATTTGGCTCCAATAAGATCCCTGTTGTCTGCTTCGCGGGGCGAACATTTGGGGTCGCGGGGTGAGCCTGAGAGTCTTCCAATTTCCTGATCAGCTGCAGCTCTGGCTCGCGGGGCGAGCAGTGTCTCGCGGTGGCGAGACACTATTTTCTGCTTTTTGGTTTGTTTTCCTCTAGTTTCATTGCTTTCTCAAGCTTCACTTTTAACTTGAAAATAAAAGTAGCATTAAATGCTTTATTTGACTCAAAAATAACCAAAATATCCTAAAAAATACTTCAGAGACTGAAAATGTTGCTCGAGGACAATTAAAGCCAAATTTGGCCGAAAACGAGATTAAACTCGAACAAAGCACAAAAACCATGGCCTTAATAATTATAAAACTAGATAAGCCAGAGGCTTATCAAAATACCCCAAACTTAAACTTTGCTTGTCCCCAAGTAAACTAAAACTCAAAAAGATACAAAATTGGGTAAGCTCAATGGACTCAATTATTTTCACACAAATTTCATGCAATTTTATCAATTTATTTTTTTATTCAATGTTTCCCCCATTTTCATCAATTTAATTCCCACATTCATTTAATTTAAACAGGTGAGAATTCAATCATTCATGCAATCATTAATCTCAGTCGAGGATCCAAGTTACACATAAAAGGAAGATCACCAATTTCAAACAATTGCCTTCCTCATAAGGGAATTTAGTAATTCACTCATTCTCTCAATTTGTCTAAGCTATCAACTTTCACTCAATTTCACATTTTAAGCATACGTTCCATGAATTTGATTTTCATCTCAAAAATAGTTCCCACGAAAACATGTATGCAACATCAAAAGGTCTTTTAAAGGTTGTAATGGGGCCTAGCTAAAGGTAGGATATTCAAGGGCACAAGGCTAAGACCCTTGGAACTAAGAGAGGATAGACATTTTTACACCCTGACTTTCCAATCTTATTCCCTTTTTCCAATTTCTTTCTTTTTTTTTTTCATTCTTTCACTTTGGGTGGCTACAACCTTTTCCTTTTAATACCCTTTTTGATACTTTTGTACTTTTCTTGTTTTTCTTTTTGCCTTTGGCTTCAACCTTTATTTTTTATTTTTCTCAACCCAAAATAACATGATAAACTTTGTAACCACCCCAAACTTAGTTTCCAAACAACACTTACATTGCTAAGTTTCCACGCTCTCCTAAATCCTAAGATTAGGTTAACATGGTTTTCCGGATTTTTGTCTTATAACATAAGGTCATCAAGAAACAATAGACTATTAGGCTCAATGTGGATAACTAGGGAACATGCATTAGGGATGGTTCTTTTTAGGCCAAGTAGCTATTTCAAAGAAATTTTCCTAAATCATTTGATGCAAACATATAAACATGCAAACCATGAAGAGATTCAAGCAATTCCGGGAAAGTGCAACTCAAACGTGATTCACACAAGTCAAAAACAATGTTGGAGGCTCAAATTCCTCAACTGGATATTTTTAGCAAATTTTTTGACTGATATACATCCCTAATGTGTGCACCCCTTCACCCCGAACTTGTCATAAATCATGCAATCACAATAAAATTTCTCAAAGTTTATTTTTCAATTTTTCACACGGGGATCAACTTTCAAAATTTAAAACTTAGGGGGCAAATCATCAAAAATCAACAATTATCATGGAATCCATCTATGCTAAATTCAATAAAATCCCTTCAAGCTTACCAACACAAGACTCACACACATATGACTCAAAGCAAAACAAAGCAAAGATAATTAAAAGAGAAGGGTTTATAAAAACTCATGAAGATGCTTCCACCCGGATCCCATAGCCTGTGGTACAAAGGCCAAGAGATGCTCAAAATGTAAGTCATTCCTCCTGGATCCCATGGCTTGTGGAGTGGGGATGGAATAAGCAAGTGCGAAGAGATTCCATTGACTTCTTTAATTGCTATGATGAGCTTACTTCCTCCCGGGTCAAATGGTAAGTCACCTACTCCAAGAATGGCCTTTATGTAAATAGTTTCTCCATGAATCACTAGAACCATAACTTTTTGAGGTGACCTTAGAGTCTTTGCCGCTATTGATGAAAATTCCAATTGTTGAGGCAATGACTTGAATTCCAAAGTTGGTACTTTCACAAAGTAACGTGATAGACAAATAGAAGGCACCAACTTTGTGATATCCATACATACATTCAAACCAACATACTTATACAATTCCGGATTTTGATGCTCCACAATAGGATTGGTGAGAGAAGTATTGTCCACATGATTGGTCTCATTTGTCCCTTGCAAAAGAACAGTAGGAGATATTTCCTCATTGCACTCCTCTTCATGATCCTCTCTTCTTGAATCATCTTCCACCACCACCACTTCATCTTCTTTTAAGTCCATGCTAGTAAAAACATTCTCTTCACTTTGAGTCTTTTGCGGCTTTTCTGAAAGTTGTCACTTGGCGATGCCCCTATCTCTCTAGCATGTTCCCCCGCTCACATTTTAGCCTTATGAATCATGGGACTAACTTCCTCCTTGCTACGCTCTATGCTTAGGCTAAAAAAAATAAGCATCTATATCCTAAAGAATCTCTAGCAAATCTGGATCCAGCTTGAAGTGTGGAGGTGGTTGCAAAGATGACAAATAGGAATTACATTCCTATTTGGAGTATATCTTCACATGCTTATTGACAATCCCATCAAACACGAGCAAATCAAGTCGATATTTCCATCTTGGATAATAACGATGGTCCATGTGTGGCTTCACCCCCCCCCCCCCCCCCCCCCCCATTTTTTTGGTCCTACGACTTTCTGGGCTGTATAGCAAATCTTCCGACTAGAACAGTACCTTGCATACACAAAAACTCAGAAGATCAAGTGAAAGCAATGAAATTAAAGAGAAAAAATAATAATAATAATAATAATAAAAAATAAAAATTGGACTTGTTAAAAAATAATTATTTTCTCCAAATAAAGAAAATTGGTTAGGCCAATCCCCGACAACGGCGCCAAAAACTTGATGGGCTCCGCAAGTATATCGAAATGAAGCAAGTAATAATTAAAACGGTAAGTAATTACCGAGCATCGAACACAAGGAATGAGTGGCCAATTTGTATAGATTTGAAGATAATAACTAACTTTTGGCCAAGTCAACAAAAGCAATTGGTTGAGAAGAGAGAGAAAGATGTTGGGATAAAAAGTGTTATCAAAACAAAATATCAATCATCTAAATTAAATCAAAATAAAGATGTTATCTAATCAATTATCTAGATTATGATAGTGAGATCTAAGTTCACGAATTCACCTACCTCATTAAGCCATAGATCTAAGTGATTATCTTCTTATCCCTAAGTTCAATTACATGCCAACCAGGAACCCAAAATTATCCTAATGTCTCGGTCGAGCACAAGAGAAAATATCTAAACATGCAAATCAACTATATCTCTATGATGACAAACATGCAAAATTCATTAAGTTCTTGGTTCCCTATAACGTCAGCACCAATCTCCTATTCCATCTCTAGCAATACTCAATCGGTGTTCCTAATTCAAGTCCTAAACCACGAATCTCCGGTCGGATTCATCATGCTTGACAAGTTAACCACGTGCACTTTTGATTAACGCAACCAAATCATAATTAGAAAGCAAGAATTAAGAGAAGAGAATAAGAAAACATCACATTGAACTATGCCGTCATGAGCGGCTTCATCGATCCCTCAGAAAAGAGGATTAGCTCCTCATCACGTTCATAACAAAATAAATGAAAAGAGAACAGAAAATATTCCTAAAACTAAGGGAGACGCGGCTCCAAGAGAAACAAGGAAAAGAAAAGAAGGGACCTAAAAAAACTAAAACCGCCTCCCTAATTCGCACTAACAAGCTATTTATAATATTCTGGACCAGAGCCCGCTCGCGGGACGAGCCCTAAAATTTGGCTCCAATCTGGTTTTGAATCCTCATGGGGTGAAGGCTGTCTCGCGGGGCGAGACAGAAAGACTTCAGCTTCCCTGTTGTCTGCTTTGTAGGGCAAACATTTGGGCTCGCGGGACGAGCCTGAGAGTCTTCCAATTTCCTGATCAGCTGCAGCTCCGGCTCGCGAGGCGAGCAGTGTCTCGCGGTATGGATTTAAAGAAAATTAAGTATTTAAAACAACTTCGAGTGAGTGTTTGATGATTAGTAGCAAATTGTTTAAATTGTCTGGTTGTTGAAAATGCTTGGACTCCCTCTCTAGGATGTTAAAGTGGTTGTGTTTGCTTAGGGAAGCAGGTTTTACATGTTTCGGGAGTTGACAAGAGTTGTTTAGAGGAAACTGGAATGTCGAGTTAGAGTTTAACTTTGTGCTGCTTCGCTCAGAAGGAAGCCGATTGTTGAAGCACCAATGAAATTATCCTCATTTGTCTATAAGAGGTAAGGGGGAGTGAACCACATCACACCATATTGGTGGATGTGAAGATTGCTTTATTTATCTGGTTGTCGGAAAATTCTAAGTTAAGGATTTTCCACTTTGTTCAATTTGTCTCTAATGAGGACATGATTGTAGTGGTTAATTATTTATGTTTATTGGTGTGATTTCTTGGTTGGAAAATGATTTCTAACATGTTGAAAACCATCACTTTGATCATTAGATCAAAGTGAGGATTTAATACTTGGTTATTGCAAATAACTTGATTATTGTGATTATTCGAAATAACTTGATTATTGTGATTATTCGATATAACTTGATATATTGATGTGTATGTGTAATTGTGAGATTATTTGGTGAAGTGTAACCTTCACTTTGGTTGTAATTGGCTTCTGGCCAAATATGAATGGAAATAGGAGTTTAACTCCAATCCTTGAAACTTAAGCGATTTTAATATCCTTAAGTGAGAAAATAAATGTTAAATCCATAAAGGAAAAATGATAAATTTTGAACAATTATTTTGGAACTTTGATTTTTGTTAAGGTTTTAGAAATGGTTTGAGAAATATTTTTGATCGTAGACCAAGTGGTACTTTAGAAACCGAAGAAATAAGTGTTTTAAGGATCCATGAAAAACAAGAAGAAAGTGTTTTCACAGTGTTTGGAATTGTCTTAAATAGTTTAAATGATTCCAAAATGGCTTTGATAATTGGATAGCTCATAAAGGAACAAACTTGAGTTTTGAAAATCTTTGAAAATGAGTTTCTAAAATTTGGAAGTGTAAAATGGACTAAAGTAAATCCGACAAATTATATTTCTTATGAGCTAGGAACTGTTTTACCACTTAACTAAGTGTCCTAAATCCCTACATGAGTTTTAGAACATTATAGTTAAAAATTGTTGAAAAAGGAATTACGCGATTTGTGAATTTAGCGATGTTTGGTCGGGTTCTGGAGTTTTTGAGAAAACCGTAAAGTTTGAAATTAGTATTTTAATACCTTAACATGAGTATTGGAACTTAAGAGAGTGGAATATTTGAGAAAAAGGAATCATACGTGTGAAAATACGGAGTTTAGGTCCTAAATTCAGTGAAACGGGACAAAACCGCCTTTTATGTATTTCAAGTGTTTTGAGGGATTTGATAACAATATGTCTTTATTTGAATTTATTTTCAAATGGTTTGGTTTTAGTCAAGGAGTATTGATTTTGAACCAAAAGGATTTTAGTCGTCATGACTAATATTTCATGTTAAATGGAAAACCTAAGTCGAGGATGGCTTAGTGAAAACAAAGACTTAAAGATTATGACTCATGGTGGAGCAAGACCATATGTCATAAAGTAAGGACGATTCACTCATCCTTACATCCATAATACTTAATGACAAAGAGTATTTTAAGGTTACTCGCTCGACAAGTAATCCTGTTCGGGAATGGATTTAAGGAGGCATAATTGAGTTGGTGACGAATGACCAACCTTCATAATGTAATAAAGCGTTGAAACATGGATAGTCCAACAAGGGGTGATTCCCAAGAGGTTGGTACTGTCTGCTTAGCCTCTAGAATGGCTTTTGGTTTCCGTAAGGAACCCCAAAATTTATCCGGTGGATAAATATGAACGAAATGGCTTTTGGATAAATATGAACGCACACGCTATTAACAACATTATTGCCTAAACACATAGTTGATACTATGTTCTATAAGGCCTTTGTGCCTAGGAAGTTGAGCCGACATGCATGTGCGCATGAGGACGTGCTAGTGACGATCTTAAATGGTCTTGAGGGTGTTCAGGGTAGGAGGGTCACAAATGGCCACTTGGTGATTCTTCTTGGTCGTGGAGTTCCATGCAATACACTGACATCAACGACTAGATTCTAGCCGGTCACGATTATCGAGAGTGTTTAACAATCAATTATAGTACCACTATGTGGCTGTTACTATTGAACGCATAAGATGGCTAATATTGGCAGTTGTGAAACATGTGCTCTAATCACTCCTTCCGAATGTTCTCTTAGCTCCGGAGTTAGGGTCAAATCTTCCTTGAGGCTGTGTAGGTATGGGACTATGCAATTTCAATCAGTTACCTCTGTTCTCATGTCTCTATGAACTAACAGTGTCCAGTCATGCTTGGTGAGATTATGGTTACATTGATATTGTGTACTGTTGGCTATACGTGCACGTGTTATCTGTTATTTGTATATACTTGATTGTTTGACTGAAATATATGTTTACATGGATATGAATGTATGCTATTTGGTGTCGTGCTATTTTCATATCTGTCATATGCTGTGATGTTTGGGAATCTCACCTCCTTATTTTATATTACCTATGTCGGATGGCTATGTGCCTTTTGTGTTCTTCTGAGAAGACTGAGATGTCGCTCAACTGATTTATCATAGAGGTTGAGGTTCGAGCTTGGAGACGATAGATTGGAGTTTCTAGTGGACGTCTTTCAGCTTTCAGATGGTCCAAGGCGATGGTCTTTATGGTTGTTGTCATGCCTGACCTCTCTTTTCTCGAGACAGGCATGACTGTCGTTGGTTTGTAGGCTATGACCTTTCTCTTGGAAAGGGAAAGGCTTAGTCCAAGAGCTACCTTTGTAGTGGCTCTAGTAGTGTCGTTGTGACGATGTCGATAGTGGATTCAAGTAGAGTTTCCACTAGATCTCGTCAGTTGGGTTTGTTCTTCTCACGATATACTAGAGAGGATGGTCTTTTATATTTTTGTTTGGCTAGCTTGGGATGTCTGGGAGTTAATGTTATTGTTTATGGAACTGCGACTCCAAGTATCTTATATTTTAGGAGTTGCGTCTCCATAGCTTTATGTTGGATCTGTGTATCTTTATGTTTTCAGTTTATGAGTCGGGTTGGGTTTTTATGTTAATAATTTTCGAACTTACATCCTTAATCATGATTAGAAATGTTTTAGTGCACTGTTATCTTCTGAGTAACCCTGGACTGTATTATGTAAATATTTGATGAGGTTGGATGTTTTATTGCTTACTGTCTCCCTTGAGAAAAAGAAAAAGATTTGATGTTATAAAATGTTTTATCAAGTGTTCTGACTTCATCCAAACTCCGTTTTTCAAAGGGGACATTTCGAAATGTTTTCTTTCAAAACTTTGAGAATTCTTACCTTGATCCATTCCATTGATCTTCAAAGAAAAAAAAAAGTTACCCCATTTTATTGCAGAGATTTTAATTAAACTACTTTTCGACCTTAAAATGTCAAAAAATGTTGCACCCGAGAAGGGTGTTACAATATCTATTAATATACACAATTTCAGCATCAACATTTAAATCATCCTGAATTTACAGGTTAGTTCTATTACGATCGACACTGAGAAAATGAAGGTAAAGTTGGCCAATTTATCATCATCATCATCATCATCATCATCATCATCATCATCATCATATATATATATATATATATATATATATATATATATATATATATATATATATATATATATATATATATATATATAAGAGGGGTGTTATGAGATCAGAGTGAGAAGAGCATTTCTATATGGTACTGAAGTCTATGCCTAATAATTTTTTCAGTTTTAACATATGCAGGAAAGATCTTCAATCCTTTGCATAGATTTGTTTTAAATCCTTTGGTGATAGATTCAAAGTACTGGGTTAGCTTCAATGAGCCAAATCTTATAGTTTCATCTGGATACCGTCGAGTTAAATACCCACAGTCAAGCAGAAACAACGTATTTGGTAGTTCATGTTGCTTAAAACCGAAGATCACGAAGTTCATATTTGGTAATAATGTACTTCAGTCAAGGCTCTGATAGACAAATGGCATGCTACTCCAAATGAGATTCATAACATAAAAGAGAACAATATATCTAAACATTATACAAAGCTAAATCATATTTAAGGTAAGTTTTGACACAAGTCAATATTATAGAGGGTGGCTTCTTAAACACACTTTAACAAAAACACCCGTTTATAGTAATTTTTTTACACAAAGTTTAGAAATTTGCTTCAGTGGCACTTTCGTAAATAAATACTCCTGGTGAGCCCATTTTATGTTGCCCATAAAATACTCATACAGCTTCTCCAGCACTTTTCATACGTACACGACCCCTTCCTTTCCCTTACCTTTGTTCTCTCTTCTTCTCCTAAACATCAAATTTTTGAATTTCAAATTTCCTGCCTATGCAAATTACACAAGGCTATCGATGGTCATCGTCAAGCTCCAAGTGCGACACCCTACTCTAGGGTCATCACACTATTACCCAAGGACGGAAATTTAATTATTAAACGCTGGTTACTTTCGGAAAATATATTTTGAAGTAAACGTTTCTTTACGAAAATAGTACTGAAATTTTTATTTTCTTTTAAACATAGGATCATTGTAAACATACACAACATATATATATATATATATATATATATATATATATATATATATATATATATATATACATACATATACATCACCTTTTCAAATACACATTACCTATAACAGGAGATAACAAAAGAGCCCTCATAAGCATAGGCTATTCTCCATCAAACTAAGCAAAGAAATTAAAAACATATACACATCAGCAACGAGTAGTTCAGAACCATATTCAAAAACTCATGGCTCTCAGAATCCAGATCAAAAACTGACAAGACTCGCTACCCCAGAACTATACCTATAGCTGGTCAAGCTACTAAAACCCATTGGGAAGATCATGATGATCAACCCCGCCTACAACTGACGAATCTGACGATGATGCATCCGCTTCCGCTGCATCATCAGAAGAATCCTCATCATCAACCGCAGGAGGGTGAAACTCAGGATCGTCCTCAATGTACTCCTCTGGATCTTCTTCCCCCTCATCTAACTCCACTTCAGCAGGCGGTTCCTCAGGTCCCAATATTTGAAGAGGATGTGGCTGAGGTAACGGATCCATCATCCCATGCTCTTCCAAGTACTGTAGGTATAGCCAAACTGGAGGTAGAGATACCTCGACCGTCTCCACGACATGAATTCTCTGCTGTGGTCCTTCCTCTATCGTGCCGATAACTTCTCTACTCGGGCCATGGTAGGTGGCGCTGAGTGCCCCAAGGTTAATCTCCCAGGCACCACCATAATGTGCACGATCAAATATGATCGTTCGAACCCTCGATTGTACCAAAGGTATATCCGGGTTCATCTGAACATGTAAGAGTGAGAAACCAATACATGGATCTTACTCAATAACTACATACTAGCCACCACATAAACACATCAGCATTTACCAAATACCAGCAGTTATAAACAAATAGTTTATCAATGGGTTCAACACCCCAAACATCATCGATTTAAAATTATGCATGACACTTCATATTCATCATCTAATTTTCATCCTAATCTCATGAGATATCCCAACATATAATGAGTTGATCAGGCTCCATAGCCACACTGGCAAACTTGGCACACTGCCAATAGGTGCGCAACCTCTTCCCATCCACACAGGCACACAAGGCCAGGCACACTGCCAAACACATTGCTAATGTCCACACCCAGGGCACCAATATCAAGTAAGATGGGGTCTCAAATGTCCTCACTAGGCACATGAGAAAAATGCAGTCAGAATTACCTTTCGCCACTGGTAATTATTGCATCGAACCGCAGGCACGTTTGCCGATGCATGCAAAACACTTTGTTTTGTTCTTTTCTTTGTGTTCAATCTTTCCTTGCCGAAGCTCAAAATAGCTTACGACTCGCATAGTTTTAAAACACTTTTAAAACTTTTATTACAACACAGGACCTCACAGTCCGAGTGCTCGATCACGACACCTCTCGACCGATGCACCAGTCTTAGGTTCGTGGTACTAGAAAACATCTTCAATGTTTCAATACGGTATGCCCCACGTATACGGTATAGGCCCTCAAAGTCCAAATGACCCCGAGTCCATCACAACACAAAACCTTAGTATCCCGATGTCTCGGTTACTAAGTTCCACACCACTTTCAACATTGTTGAATTAACTTTTAATTTTCGGAAATTCTTTTCCAAATTGGAAATTCATTAATAAAATCCTTAAATAATAAAACTTAGTTTTTTCACAAACCAATGAGTCACTTGAGGTTTACTTTCTTCAAAAATATGCACTGTCGTTTCAAAATACTTGCCGTCTACACTTTTCCAAATTTGTCGTCAAATTTATTTTTAAGGCTTTTTAAGCCAAAACTTAACTTTTTCCACTTAATTAATTTTCTAAAATCATGATTAACTTATTTTCACCAATTAATTTCATAAAAGAATATTTTGTAATATTCCGGAATTTCTTACATAAAAATTAGCAGTGCTAAAATATTTTCACGGTTTCGCGCTCAGAAATAAATTATTAAAATAATAATATTTTTCAAAACTCTTTATTTTTCTCAAAATAAAACTTCCTTTAATATTATATATCAATATTTTCCCGTTAAAACATTGAATATAATTTGGGAAGCTTCTTAAAGCTTTTATCCGATTAACTTAATTGTGCATTGACCACTATCAGGCTTCTCACACATCAACCAACAGTTATATCACATATATTTCCCAGGCAGATCATGCATCACAGTAGCATAAACTCTTGAAGACTTTCTTGTGAACTTACTGATTCCTTCGGAAGTTCGGATACGGCTTAAACGTCGTACTCACTTAACCTTCAACCATTACAATTAAATAGTTACAAATCAAGAAACTAAAACATTCTAAACCCTAATACATAGTCACGGCCTCTAGGGTTTTTGAATGACTAAAACTTCTAATCATGATTAAGTCATGGATTAATGATCCTTGATTAACCTAAATCATAGATTAGTGACTAAACAACTAACTTTGAAACTCAAAACTTCCTAACTCTTTTATACAAGGATTCGGCCTCAACATGTTCATAGGGCTAGGGTTCTTAGTTTAATAAACCAACTTGGATTTATTAAGCATACATACTAATAGCTTGATTAACAAGGTCATTAATGAAAACTATGAATAAAAACTCATCAAATCTCACCCACTTAGGGTTCGGCCAACATAGAAATTTTTGAGTAAAGATTTTCATTTTAAGAAACTAACATGGATTAGAGTGTGTAGACATACATGCCATATAGAATACATGATCATACATGACAACACATGAACAAAACTCTACCAACCCTACTTTGATAGATTCGGCCAAGGCTAGGTTTTTAGGAAATAAATTTTTTATTACATCATTCTCTTGGATTTAGATAATATGCATGATATCAAGAAGATAGAAAGTAGTTTCATCATCATGTGATTTTTCTAGAATTTATTATGACTTTTCAAAGTTCAAGACTTAGAAACTTGAAAATGATGAACAACTATGGAACAAACTTTGAATCAAGAAACTTGCTAAAGAACATAGGCATGATTAAGGAAGAAGATTAGGATTTTTACCTCTTGAAGATCAATGACAAAGGAAATCCAAGAAACTTGCTTCACAAATCTATCACTAAAAGACTTATAACTTTAGGGTTTTTGAACAAATGACAATAGAAACTAAGTGAAAAGTGAGAGAAAGTATTTATAGAGCTTGCTTGCTCCACTTTTAGAAGGATCTAGTAGGATGAGTTGTCTTGCTAAAAGGATTGAAATGCAAATACTTCCTAGGGACCATTTTGTAAAGTTTAAGGATTAGTTTGCAATTTGCCAATAAATTGTCATGATGACTTTTTGCCACATTTAATGTGAGCTTATCTTGACTAACTTTGGGCTGATTTTTGTCATAGATCTTTTAAGAAGAATCATGAACATTGAAGAAGATTAAAGAATGATGTAGAATAATGTGGAAGATTGTTGAACATTCTAGAAAATCTTGGTTCATCCAACAACAAATGAGGGCAGCCTTCAATCCCTCATGGGCTTGCGCATGGGCTTGGTAAATTTGGGCTTGAATTCATTTTTGTGGGGCCCACTTAAAGATTTAAGCATTAGGCATAACATAGGAAACTTGTATAGTTTCAAATAGGCTTTATGGAATCAATTCATGAACTAGGAAATTTTGGGCTTCATAGCCACGTCCATTAAGAGATTGGGAACAAGGATTCTAGCCCAATTCACTTGAAAAAAACTTAGAAACTAACTTAGGGACAAAAGGGTAATTAACATAAAGTTCAGGGACTTAAGCGTAAAATTCATAAATTTTCACTTTAACCCTGAAAAACCTTCTAGACTTAAAAATATGATTCATCCCCTTGAATCATCTCAAAATCCTAAGATAAACCCTATATCGGCTCCTAGAAACTCCAAAATCCCCTCCGTCGTTTACCCGATTACGTGTTTCACCCGAAAAACGTAAATTATTTTATTTTTTCTAAAAAAAATTCTAAAAATACAGAATTGTAGAAAATAAAATAATAATCTTAAGTCTTTCGTTCACAAATTAAAATTAGGTCTTTTGAGCAGTATTATTATACTGCCAATGGAATTCGCGGGCCGGGTTTCGCCCGACTTTCTAACCTAAATTTTAACCGTAGCTTCCTACATTCAAGTAGGATTGAGTGGTAAACTCCGTTTATTTAAAATAATTTTTCTAAAACTCAAATAAATATATAAACATAATTATATGTATTACTGTTATTTAAAACGGTGAAATACAGGGTGTTACACCAAGGGCGTGGCATGATGCATTAAAGTCTTTCATCACATCTTATGGCTTCATTACAAGCAAGAGTGATCCTTCCTTATTCATTTATAATAATGGCACAATCACAACCTACTTCCTTGTTTATGTAGATGATCTCTTGCTCACAGGTAACAACTCCGGATTTCTTACCACTTTTATTGAAGCCTTATCTCAACGGTTTGCACTCAAAAAAATGGGTAACCCTCACTATTTTCTTGGTGTTGAATTCATACCAACTGTTGCTGGTCTTCTTCTATCACAACACAAATTTATTCGTGACATTCTTGAGCGCTTTGACATGGAGGGGGTGAAACCAGCTTCAACTCCTCTCTCTACCACAGCTATTCTCAAGTTAAATGATGGTACTGCCTCCACAAATTCAACCACATATCGCCAAATGATTGGTGCCCTACAATATCTCAATCTCACACGCCCTGACCTCTCATTCACTATCAACAAGTTGTCTCAATTCATGCACAAGCCGACTACCCTACATCTTCAACACCTCAAGAGACTACTTCGCTACTTGGAAAATACCATCAATTTTGGTATTATGTTGCGTCCTCCCACTAATCTAAACCTCTTGGCATTCTCAGATGCTGACTGGGGTGGCAACTCTGATGATAGAACATCCACATCTGCCTATATTATATTTCTTGGTGGCAATCCCATCTCATGGCTATCCAAGAAGCAGCGGATGGTGGCAAGGTCCTTCACTGAGGCAGAATATAGGGTTGTAGCCACTGCCACTACTGAACTTATGTGGCTAGTCAATCTTCTTCAAGAACTTCAGGTTCCTTTACCTAATGCACCAAGACTTCTATGTGACAATGTTGGTGCCACTTATTTGTGTGCCAATCCTGTCTTGCATTCTCGCATGAAGCATATTTCCCTTGACTATCACTTTGTTCGAGAGCAAGTTCAAGCTCACAAGCTAAATGTTTCTCATGTTTCTACAAAGGACCAGCTGGCTGATATTCTGACAAAACCAATGCCAGCTGCACGATTTCAGGACTTAAGAGCCAAGATCAAAGTTACAGATGGTAACTTTATCTTGAGGGGGCGTATTGGATAATGTAGCATAGGTTTGAATTTTAATTTTTGTATTGTTGTTGTAACCTTTCCTATTTTCTAGCTCTGTTCAAACTTGTTTGAATCAGTCTTCCTCTTCTTTTGTTGCTACGGTTAGCATCCCTGATTTGTTGTAATCCTTGAGCTATTTATATGCTCATCTCCCTCGGTTGTTAAATGTGAAAACCTTTACTGTTATACTTCACACCTCTCTCTCTCTCACCGACAAACTCCTTTTGCCGGAGATCCATCATGCTTCTGCCCCCAATGGCGATCCGAGTCGGATCAGATGTTTCCTTCAAGGCAGAGGTATGATTTCTCCTCAGATCTTTAACAGTGTTCCTTTGCTGCAAAGAACGAGAATTGAAAATCATAAATATTGTTGATTTTATTTGTTTCCTAAATTGGATATTATAGAGGACTTGAGAATGCCGTTTATTACATAAAGTGATTTTCAGACTTAGATAGATGTTCTTCAACCTCAAATCAAACTATGTCAACTATTGTATAAATTTAGTTCTCAAACATCATGGCTTATCATGAAACTTTAATGCATATTTTAGATCTGTTATTGGTGGGCATATACTTGCAGGAGCTCTTTTATGTTGTGGTGAAAGTTCAGTTAAGTGGTCTTGGGGTTAATATTTTAATAACACAAATTTTTAGGGTACTGCTACTGGTGAACATGGGGACAACTATGCTTCCACCAAGAAGTGCAAAAGGAAAAAGGTAAAGCTACCTTATAAGTATCATTTACTTTATTATTATTAGTTTTAAAATTTCTATCGTGGTAATTGATTTCTGGGTTGAAAAGCCAATTTCCTCTCATTTCTTACTGATATATATCATTTGTGTATATGATTCTTTTTATGCCATGTTCTAGACCTTTTTTAAGCTTATGCAAGAGGAAAGCTCCCAGCTTAATTAAGAAAAGATACATTCAAGAGAGTGCAATAATTTGTTCAGGTTACTACGTTTTACTTCACTATTTTTTTTCTATTTGTTCATTTTTAGAAGTTCTATAAAGTTTTTAGTTGTATAACAAATGATGAATTAATTCGTGAAGACATTTGTTCAGTTTGTGGTAAAAAAGTTCTAACAAGTCCTCATGAAGACATGTGTTTATTAAAATTCCATCTTATTTGTTGGAACGAAATTTTTGTAGGATATTAGGAAAGAAATAAAAGTTTGTGCAAGCCTCCTATAACATTTCACTATATTTGACCGTGTCATGGAGGCCAGTTAACTATGCATCTTCAAAAGGGTTAGAAGTTGCACTCTTTCAGAAAATCCTTATAGTTACTACTATAATTCTTTATACTTGAGATCACTCTATAGGTTTTGTTCATTGGTGTTAGAGTCTATCTAATGGTAGAGTCTATTTAATATTGTTTTGAAGTGTTAGAATTTCAATCTTATACACCTTTTCAAGTAATCATCTTTTATTTTTAAAGGTTTCCAAGTTGGGATTTGGTTGTGCAGGGCTAAGTGGAGTCTTTAACGCCCCTGTTACTGAACATGTTGCAATCTCTCTAATTTGACACATCAGATTTTTATGGAGCCAACTCTAATGAAGTTTGTTTTGCAAAGGTAGTATTAGTATTACTATAGTATAGTATAGTATAGTACAGTATAATAGTGCACCTGTCTATACCAATTAAACACTTACACTCACTTAAGTTATTTGCTAATTAAACAATCACTAATAATAATTCATGAGAAAGTGTCTTATTAATTAACCCTCAGACACCGAAGGAATTCCCTCGATATAAACTTCAACCTGCCACAAGATATGGGATTGTCAAAGTTGAGTCCAATATTGCCACAGGTAATTTTGTTTTCTATTTTTAAAATTATTTGCTTAATATCTTTTACTATTGTTCTCTTTGGCAATGTAAAGGAACGCATGAAACATAAATATAGTCCAATATTGCCATAGGTAATACTGTGCAGGTTCTTTTTCACTCCCTAGCTTGCCTTCTTGATTTAAAAAATTAGAAGAGATTGATGTGATAATTATTTAAAGCCAGAAATGATAAAAGAATAGATGAAAAAGTTGGGATTAGAGAACATAAGGTAGAGGTCATTCTTGAAAAGTTAGAGATATACTTTTGGTTTACAAACTACCATTATGCATTTAGAGGCTTTTAATTTGATTATATAAAAGCGACAAGACAAATTAATCATTGTGTTTTACCATACTATCACAAACTACCATTACACACTTTTAATTATTATTCCTACTAGATTAGCAGAAATGAGGGCGGCATGATTAGTGGAGTGTTGCGATAAATACTCTCTGTTGGTGTACTAACTTATTCGTGTTTTCTAGATTTTGCAGAATTAATGTTTCTTGGTTTTATTCAATGTCAAACCATATTTACAACCAATGTGTTTTGTTAAGTTTGATCAAACCAGTTTATGAAATATGGTGACTTTTAGTGATAAGATTATTAAGATTTCTAAAATAAATGCTTGGTAAATACCTTTCAACTTTTTTCAAAATATATGAAATGCTTATAATGTTTAAATTTAGTGTATCAAAATAATTTAAACAATGTGTAACTTTTTTCCTAAGATTCTTCTCTCTTCATTTGCTTTGATGTAAGGTATTTGAGATGCAAATGGGATGTTAGTGCAAGCTATTGTGAAAACAAGTTTGATGTTGGTGAACCTAAAGATGATCGCCTCAAGAGTCTTTCAACTGATGTAGTTCTTAATTGGTGTTCGTACATGATAGGGTATCCTTTTCGAGCAAGGATGAAGCTCCAGAAATGGGAGAGGGATAAAAGATAACAAAGAAAATTTTCTGAACTTCTTTTCTATCTCTTCCATTTATGAAGATGATATTTAAAGACACATTACATTTCCTACCACTACGGATCTTCTGCCAAATGGCTCATGATCCTTGTAATACAATAACAGAATGTTGAATCAGATAACAGAATTGCAAAAGTTAAAAAGGAGTGCAACTAAAGGAATCCCAGAAATCGTGTTGATACTCCTATGCTGAGTCACTAGTAATCTGTTAACCATTTTGGAACTTTCCTGATGCTTTGGGCCTCTCGGGCATAGTCTCCCTTGACCCACTTGGCCCAGCTTCAGGTGTAAGGCCAGTGCTGCCTCTTATCGTATCAGTACATAACTTCAAGTGGATCATGAGATTGGGATGGAGTTGGGTGGAGATTTGGATGAGTTAACTCTTGCCAAGAGAACCTCTACAGATGAGTTTGATGAACTTGATCCATGTGCAAGTGTGAGGCTTTTGAAAAAGGATATCAAAATAGAGAAAGAGTGAACAAAATTTACCATTTAAAGTTTTTCTTCTTTTATGCTTTAGTCTGCATTAATGAATTGTTTTGAGGTGTAATTGGATTTGAAGCTTCAATTTTATCTATTGGATCCATGTTCTTCTTTTTTTTGTGGTAGTTTTAATTTAGTTGTTTAAATGGAAAACTATCTGATGTTGAGCTCTTGGTGCAATGATCAAAATATTAAGACAAATGTTTTGGAAGATATTTATATATGTTACATTTGTCATACTCTTTAAGCATATGTTTAATACAAATGTTAATACGTATGTTTTTGGAAGTTATTTAGATGTGTTATATTTGTCACTCTAATGTCTATTTTGATTTAACATATTTAAATTTTATATGAATGAGATTTATGTCTAATATCTGTCATTTTATTGATCCATACATTTTTGCTTTTATATAAACCATTTTTAAAGATTTTAAGAGGGTTTTTTTTTTTAAAATTTTGAATGAATTGTATATTAAAAGTTGACTATTAAACCTCCTTTTTTATATTTCAAATTTCAAACTGAAAACAATTTTCAAATTGTGTGTATTTTTTATATCATTGTTGTATCCTGTGCATTGCATAAGTAACACACTGACAAGATATAAGTTTACAAAGTTATTATTCCTATATATTAAAAATGTCAGGTTTCAAATATTTTACATAAACATTTGGAAGCCAACACATGTCCCATGCATTGCACGGGTTCTTACTAGTTTCATTATAATGACAATGCAGTCTCCAATCCCTTCATTACAATCATTCAATGTTGCTAATGGGAAGCTATTATTCTTGAACATGTGTAAATAGTTGGAAGAAGTTCTAGTAAAATTACTTAGTCCTACCAGAAATTTCTCTTCAATTATATCATGGCCATAGATGCTACTCAATAGTTTATTGAAAAGGATAAAAAAAACTTTGTAGAGAAAGCACATTTGTTAGAATACCTCTATTTTCTAGGTACAACAATTTCAAAAGCAAATCATCCCCTGCCATGGCAATAGAAAGAGATGCCTCCCCAAGTAAAGGCTCCCTTCTCTCAGCTTGCTCCGAGAGAGAAACTATGTTCTTGGGCTCTTTCCTCCTTGCAGCAACATGCAGCACACTATAGCCTAAGGTTCTTGTGATTGATATCAGCAAGTCCAAGATGGAGAAGCTCAGTTGTGATCTTTGCATCACAGTATGCAATAGCATAGTGAAGAGCACAAGCCTCATCTAAGATTACTCAAAGAGGAAATTACTTAAAGAAAAAAAGCACTCAAATTCAATCAACACTAGTGCAAAATATGCATTTAACATCGGGGTTTTAACATCGGTTTTAACAAAATCGATGTGAAAAAGGAGGCGGTGGCATTTTTGAAATTAATCTAAAATCTTTTAACATCATTTTTTATGATAACCGATGTTAAAAAGCTTTCCACGTCGTTTAGTTTAGTAAACCGATGTCTAAAAATACAAAGGGAAAAAAAAAGTTGAAAATCTGATAAACATTCCACATTGGTTTTAAGAGAACCGATGTCTATTATTAATTAACAACATCGGTTATTAAAAAGCCGACATTAAAACACTAAAAACAAAAAATTGAATTAAAAAAATCAATTAGTTAAGACATCAATTTTGTTGTAAAACTGATGCTAAAAGTTTAAGACATCGGTTTTTTTTGAGAACCGATGTTATTATTCTTTTCTTCTATTCACTTCCCTCGTTCCTCTTTGGTGTTGCTACACTCAAACATTTGGACCCAGAGATATTTCTCTCTTACGCGAGCTCAGTCCATTGCAACCCTAAGTGTTGGAGCTCAGTCCATTGGAACCCAGAGATATTTTCCCCATGAGCTCAACCGTAATGCTCACACCCTCTTCCATCTGTACCCGCTAACCTCTGTTCCTTGATCATCCGTCGCGTCGCCATCTACGGCTTGGGAGGACCACCTTTCACTCTCCGCCGTTCAAGTCACCCACCATTTTCTTCTATTTTCATTTTCTCTGCCGTTCAAGCCACACCCATCATTTTATTCTGTTCGTTCCTCGTAGTTGATGAGTGTGATTCCACATCATCTTTGTCTATCATTTTGCATGCATTTTCATGTAGTTTAGGCATATTTTTATTAGATTTTAGGTTAATTTTCCTTTGGAACGGGTAAGGCGGTTTTCGTGTGTTGTTTTGCAGATATAAAGGGTAAATTGCTCAAGATCAACCATGATGAAGTTTGGATGAAGATGGAGCTTTAAAACTGAAGAAAATGAGCCAAACAGAGCCCATCACGGCCTAGCCGTGATGCCCATCACGGCCATGATCGAGCAAAACTGAAAAAGAAGAAAGGTCAAGTCGAGTTCTGTCACGGCCTGGCCGTGATAGCCATAACGGCCGTGACCCAAAACCACCAAAAGTCAGAGCACATCACGGCACTTCCGTGAAATTCTTCACGGGCCATGAAACTGAAGTCTCGCGTCGCGAAACATATCTCGCGTCGCGAGAAATTGGATTTTCCAGAATTGCAGAGGCAGAGACCGTCACGGCCTGGCCGTGATGGACATCACGGCCGTGACGCGCATTACTTGGACCTGAAGAAACCGAAATAGATCAGATTTTGAGTTGGTTTGGGACTCTAACTTCCCCATTTCTATAAATATGGACCAAGGCATCAGATACAGAGGACATCATTGGGGACATCATAGAAGGATCAACACATTAGGGGCTACTACTCTAGGCATAGATTTAGGATCTCTTCTCCTCTTCTCCTCTCTTCTCTTTTCTGATTTTCATTATGTTGTCAACCCAGCTTGTCATCTCCATGGCAAGACTGGAGTAGTAGCTTAGTTTCTAGGGATTAGGGCTCTGCCCGAGGTTTGTAAATGATGTTGATTTGATGTAAAAATCTTTGTTAATTACTATTTGCTTTAGATCTGATTTCTAGTGTGTTAATCACTCATAAATTTCAAGCAACCGTTTATTTACGTGACATAGACGTTCTAAGGAGGAACCTAGCGGTGAACTTAGGATTTCTAGGGTGATTCACTCGTAAAGCCCGGCAGCCACTAGTTTGTGAGATGTGAATGATCCAAGGAGGAACCTAGCGGTGAACTTAGGTTATTTGCATAACCGAGACATTATAGGGAGGAACCTAGCGGTGAACCTAGGTGTCGGACCTATAGTAGTCAGACTTGGGACTGAAATCACGAGAGTTAGAAGCCGTCCCTCGAGGAGCAACGAGTTGTCACGGAACGCAAAGGGTCCAATCTGGGATCGACTACCACGAGAGTAGGGGTCGGGTCAATTGGGCACGGCTTTTGTAACCCGAGAGGGAGCTTAAGCTATCAGAGGATAAACTCGCCTTCAAGGCAATTTCGGTAATCAACAAAGGTAAATCTGTTAGCAACATAAACAGCCTCAAAGGTAACCCAAATCCCTAGGAATCCGTTTTAGATAAAAACCCCAAAAACAATTGTTTTCTGTTTTAATTGTTCTCTGCTCATCTATCTTTCAATTCAAAAACCAATTTCAAAACCCTCTCTAAAAAGTCCAGAACTTAATCGATTAGAATTTAATTGCGATTCGAGAACACAGTCTCTGTGGGTTCGATATCTTTTATTACTTGACGGCAGTCCGGTACACTTGCCGGATTCGCACGAGCGCGTCGTCGCACGTCGACTGACGCGACACTATCAAGTTTTTGGCGCCGTTGCCGGGGACTGTGCCTTTTCGAATCTCAATTCAAATTTTGAATTGATTTTTCTGGACCTTTTCTTTTTGTTTGATTTTTATTTCTGAAAAATTTTAAAAAAAAAAATCAAAAAAAATTCTTTTCCTTCTATTGTATCCATCTCTCTGTGTGTTATATGCAAAGATCTCTAAGTCTTGGGAGCCTTAGTGAGATTGATCCGGAGATCGAGAGGACCTTCCACCGACGTAGAAGACTACTAAGAGAGGAAGAAAGGTCGATTCCCATTTCACTCATGGCGAATCAACCGGATACAAAGCCTTTGAAGGACTACGCAGCCCCAAATGCGAGAGGCTTGCGAACTGGGATTGCAAGGCCAGAGATTGAGGCGGAAAACTATACCATACCGCCCATGCTAATCAACATGATTAGGCAACATCAATTCGGAGGATTGCCTTCGGAGGACCCGACCGATCATATAGAAACATTCTTAGAGTTCACCGATGCAATCAGGATTAATGGAGCCTCAGTCGATGTTGTCCGTTTGAGATTGTTCCCCTCATCTCTCACTGGAAAGGCGAAGGCCTGGCTTAAGCAAATTCCCGCTAACACTTTGACTACTTGGGACCAATTGGAGCAGGCGTTCTTGGAGAAATTCTTCCCTCCATCCAAGACGGCCTACATAAGAACCCAGATCACCGGCTTCTTCCAGAAAGACGGAGAATCATTATCGGAAGCTTGGGATCGATACAAGGGACTGCTGGAGTCGTGCCCACATCACGGACTCGAGAGGTGGTTAATAGTGCACACCTTCTATAACGGATTGGACTACTCTTCGAAGGTGTCACTAGATTCTGCAGCCGGTGGAGCATTTATGAATAGGCCTCTCACTGAGGCATTCAACATCATCGAGAATGTCGCCACCAACTACCACCAATGGGGATCCGAAAGAGGTAATAACCCGAACAAGATTTCAGGGGGTAAGTTTGAAGTAAGTAGCATTGATCTGATAATGTCTAAATTTGACTCACTAAATAAACGATTAGATAAGATTGAAAGAGCTAATGTGAGTGCATTAGGTGCTACTAACCTTGTTTGTGAGATTTGTGGAATGCAGGGACATGACATGATGGGATGCCCACATGGATCCGGCGCTTCGGGTGAGCAAGTGAACTCTTGTAACAACTACTATGATACGAACCCGAAGCTGCCCAACTATGCTCCCCCAAATCCCTACAACCAAAGAAGGAACAACCCTTACCTCTCATACGGCAACTACAGCAACACGCTCAACCATGAGTTCCAAGAGGGTCAAGGTAATAAGAGAGCAGCTCCGGGGTATCCTCAGGTACAAAGATCTAAACTCGAGACTTTATTTGAAAGTTTTGTCGAAACTCAGACAAAACAGAATGAGGAGTTTAGACAACAAGGAAGGGCAGTGAGTGAGGCAATAAAGGATCTAGCATCTAAGGTAGACAACTTAGCAACTCATAGCAAGATGCTAGAAACCCAGATTGCCCAACAAGCCGGCACGTACTCGAGACCTAAGGATACATTCCCGGGGCAACCCGAAGCAAATCCCAATGAGCATTGCAATGTCATACACTTGAGGGATGATAAGCTTGGGGTGGGGGTAGCTGAAATGGACGTGGAACCGGAGGAGGACACGAACGAAAAAGAAGAGCCAGAACCGAAATATGTCCCTCCACCACCGTACCAACCCCCGATACCTTTCCCACAAAGGTTGGTTAGGAAAAAGCAAGTAGATGTAGAGACTAAAATGCCTACTAAACTGAAAGACCCAGGTAGTTTCTCCATCGCTTGCTCGATCGGACAAGTGCAAATTGACCAAGCCTTATGTGACCTAGGGGCTAGCACGAGCTTGATGTCCCTCACTATCATGGAAAGGTTGGGAAGCAAAGAGTTGAGACCATTCAAATTCCCCTTACAAATTGCGGATGGCTCAACTAGGACTCCTCTAGGCATACTAGAGAATGTTCCTGTAAAGGTAGGGAAAATTCTCATCCCTACCGACTTCCTGGTATTGGACATGAAAGGGAATTCTAAATTCCCCATCATTTTAGGAAGGCCATTCTTGGCAACCGCTGGAGCATTAATAGATGTAAGGAATGGCAAACTCTCTCTAAATGTAGAGGAAGGTAGGGTAAATTTTCAGTTGATTAACTCTTGTAACAACCCTCCTTTTGAGAGCCATGTGTGCATAATTGATGTAACGTCTCCAGCGGTAGAGAAAGAACTTAGCATGGAAGCAACCCCAAAGATATGCATGGCTAATGATGCACCCAGCAGTGGTGAAGTTGGAGTTGCTGTCCATGCGGAAACAAAACTTCCGCCGGAAGAAAGGAAGGCTAGGAATCTCCGAGAGAAAAGAGCAAAGCAGAAGCGCATCGGCCGCGTGAGCAGAAACGGCTATTTGAAGGAGCTCCATGGAAAAGAAGTGTTCCTGCACTTCTACGCCCAGCCGACCCCGGTTGACTGAAGGAAGTTTGGTCAAGCTTAAGACCATAAATAAGCGCTTCTTGGGAGGCAACCCAAGTTTTCTTTCCCTTTTTCCTTTTGTTTTTGATTTAACCTCTTGAATAATTTGAGAAGATTAAGAGGCAAAAATATCATTAATAAGTTTGTCTAGTGTTTTCAGGTTGAGAAAGAGAAGAAGAGCATAAAAAAATAAAGTCAGAGGCCATCACGCCCTGGCCGTGACAGTGGTCACGGCCGTGATGAACTAAACAAGAGCACAGAAAGGATCACGGCCTAGTTGCGTGACAACCATCACGGGCGTGATGAGTAGGATGCCAAGGTCAGAGAGCATCACGGCCTAGCCGTGATGTAGATCACGGCCGTGACAGGGCAACTCCTGAGGACCAGAAACGATCACGGCCTAGCCGTGATGAGCCTCACGGCCGTGATAAAATTTCTACCCAAATTTTGACTGGAATGTGAAGCCAACACCCGCTACCGACTCGGTAAGGTGTTCCATTTTCTCTCTCTCTCCGACTTGATTATTTACATTGGAGACAATGTAAGTAATCAAGCTTGGGGTAGGGGTATTTATTTTTGCATTTGCATTGTTGCATTCATATTGCATTCTCATAGGCATAGATTGGTATGATCACATTCTCTAGATTGCCCCTCACTTAGAACATGCATCCGATTGTAAGAACTTGGAGCCAAATGAATTGAGATAGTGAATTTTGAACCCAATTTTTCATTATTCTTGTGATATGGCTAAAAATAAAAATTCTTGAGATAATCATTTGATAGTTGATAATTAGCATGTGGTTCCTTAAACTTGTGTACCTCACTGATTTTTGAACTACTAAATATAAGATTTTGAGCCAAAAGGGGGTATTCACTAAATCTACCCCATTTCTTGTGATAGAGTGATTTAATTCCTCATGGGCTGTATTTTCTAGAACTTGACTTGAAACCATTTCAAAACTTAAAAATTTCTGAAAACATTTTTGGAAATGATTGAGGCACTAGGTATTTTTCTGGCCTCCCGAGCTTTGAATGATAAATGCTACCCCTTAGTTGCCCAATTTTGAGCCTAAAGAAAAAAATACTTTTCTTGGTACCTTGAATTAATTTGATAAATAGTGCTTGGTATGGCACCTTTTAAAGTATTACAAAAAGGGCAAAATGGTAGTTGGAAAAAGTATGGGAAGAAAAAGCTAGAAAGTAATTTCTCTTGAGCTATAAATCTCCCCTTCTCCAAACAAATAAAAATGAAATGAACAGAAAAAAATGGAGAAGGGGATGACAAAGAAAGTGAGAAATGAAAAGAAAAAGAAAAAAAGAAAAAAAAATATAATAGAAGGAAGAAAGGTGGAATAAGTAAATCAAAGCCCCCAAAAAGGGGTATTTTAGAAGGTGTCATACTTTGTAATGTTTGATAATCTATCTAGCCTTCCTGAAAATTCCCTTTCTTTGATTTTCCCACCTTACAATAAATCCCATGGCCACATTACAACCAAAGGAAAAGACCTCTTGATTCTTAAGTGTTTTTTTAAATAAAGTAGAGATTTGGTTAATAGTCAAGCCTATGGTAAAATACTTTACTTGAGGAAATGGAGTGAATTGTCTTAAACCCTAAAACACTTGAGTGAGGTGAGATGAGTGCCCAAATCAGTGAGGACATGAACTTGAAGAACCTAAGCTTCTAATGGGACTTGAACTTGATTATCTCTTGAATGCTTATTAAAAATGCCTATTACTTGGATTAGCTTCTAGGGTTCTTAGTTCACTATCCATGCTTTGAAAGATTTATATCTTATGGCCTGAGTAATTGCTTGAGGACAAGCAAAGTTTTAAGCTTGGGGTGATTTGATGAGTGTGATTCCACATCATCTTTGTCTATCATTTTGCATGCATTTTCATGTAGTTTAGGCATATTTTTATTAGATTTTAGGTTAATTTTCCTTTGGAACGGGTAAGGCGGTTTTCGTGTGTTGTTTTGCAGATATAAAGGGTAAATTGCTCAAGATCAACCATGATGAAGTTTGGATGAAGATGGAGCTTTAAAACTGAAGAAAATGAGCCAAACAGAGCCCATCACGGCCTAGCCGTGATGCCCATCACGGCCATGATCGAGCAAAACTGAAAAAGAAGAAAGGCTGAAGTCAGAGTCTGTCACGGCCGTGACCCAAAACCACCAAAAGTCAGAGCACATCACGGCCCTGCCGTGAAATTCTTCACGGGCCATGAAACTGAAGTCTCGCGTCGCGAAACATATCTCGCGTCGCGAGAAATTGGATTTTCCAGAATTGCAGAGGCAGAGACCGTCACGGCCTGGCCGTGATGGCCATCACGGCCGTGACGCGCATTACTTGGACCTGAAGAAACCGAAATAGATCAGATTTTGAGTTGGTTTGGGACTCTAACTTCCCCATTTCTATAAATATGGACCAAGGCATCAGATACAGAGGACATCATTGGGGACATCATAGAAGGATCAACACATTAGGGGCTACTACTCTAGGCATAGATTTAGGATCTCTTCTCCTCTTCTCCTCTCTTCTCTTTTCTGATTTTCATTATGTTGTCAACCCAGCTTGTCATCTCCATGGCAAGACTGGAGTAGTAGCTTAGTTTCTAGGGATTAGGGCTCTGCCCGAGGTTTGTAAATGATGTTGATTTGATGTAAAAATCTTTGTTAATTACTATTTGCTTTAGATCTGATTTCTAGTGTGTTAATCACTCATAAATTTCGGCAACCGTTTATTTACGTGACATAGACGTTCTAAGGAGGAACCTAGCGGTGAACTTAGGATTTCTAGGGTGATTCACTCGTAAAGCCCGGCAGCCACTAGTTTGTGAGATGTGAATGATCCAAGGAGGAACCTAGCGGTGAACTTAGGTTATTTGCATAACCGAGACATTATAGGGAGGAACCTAGCGGTGAACCTAGGTGTCGGACCTATAGTAGTCAGACTTGGGACTGAAATCACGAGAGTTAGAAGCCGTCCCTCGAGGAGCAACGAGTTGTCACGGAACGCAAAGGGTCCAATCTGGGATCGACTACCACGAGAGTAGGGGTCGGGTCAATTGGGCACGGCTTTTGTAACCCGAGAGGGAGCTTAAGCTATCAGAGGATAAACTCGCCTTCAAGGCAATTTCGGTAATCAACAAAGGTAAATCTGTTAGCAACATAAACAGCCTCAAAGGTAACCCAAATCCCTAGGAATCCGTTTTAGATAAAAACCCCAAAAACAATTGTTTTCTGTTTTAATTGTTCTCTGCTCATCTATCTTTCAATTCAAAAACCAATTTCAAAACCCTCTCTAAAAAGTCCAGAACTTAATCGATTAGAATTTAATTGCGATTCGAGAACACAGTCTCTGTGGGTTCGATATCTTTTATTACTTGACGGCAGTCCGGTACACTTGCCGGATTCGCACGAGCGCGTCGTCGCACGTCGACTGACGCGACACTATCAGTAGTTCTATCCATTATACTTCATATCTGTTTTTTCTAGAGGTATGGTCTTAGCTTGTTCTTGTTTTATATGGAATAATAATGTTTTGACTTTTTTTTTCCTATGATTTGGCTTCAAGATTGGATTTTTCCACATGGGTATTTGTTTTTGTTTCTTGGTGAACTGTTTGCATGCATTTGATTTTCTTCTGAGGTAACATTTTAAGCTTATTAACTATAGACTCTGATTTCAAGGATTTAATCTGTATTAGTTTTACTTTTAGTTCAATCTGTGTTAGTAAATGAATAATTATGAAATAGCCGAGAAAGTGATTCAATTTTTCTTTCTAAAATCATTCTTTCCATGTTCTTGAGGAAGAAAAGCTTTTTCTTGGGATGTTTTCTGCAAAGTGGGCTATTCCGACCTTGCTTTTTGTGGTAAGGTTGGTATAGGACTGCCTCTCTTAAAATTCAAAAGAAGTTCGCAACAATAAACTATCTTGAATACAGAATATCCTAATCCAGAAGCACTTTTTTATGTTTGCTTTACTAGTTGTTTGATACCGATACAATACATAAGATTTCAATTATGTGCAACCTAGAGGTAAACATGTTGCATTCCTCTTATCTAACTATTTCAATAAAGTACTTGACCAAGTGGGTACATATTTTCGCTTTTCTGCTTTCTTATTCTTATTATTACGGATAATGTCTTTAAACACTCCCTATTATAACATAATTTTTTAGAAAGAACAAAGTCAGAGAAGTTGCTTGCTTAGCATTAACTTTATGTGTAAATAGAGACAACACTTGTCTCTGATCACTATGCATCACTAACAATGATGACTCTGAACTACACCTGACCAAACTTATAAGAAGTGATGAATGATTCTTCAGCTTCAATTTCATAAAGCAATATCAGTTCTTTGTTAAATTAGCTTTTGCTTCTTTCTTCTTCACTTTCAAGATTTGTTGATTATTTCACACTTAGGGAATTGGTCTGAAATTTTTTACAATTTAACTGGTTACTCATATTTGGCTCATGTTTGGGTATATTGGCTTATAGTAGTTCCATTTTGTTATTTTCAGAAAGTGGGTGTATTCCTTTTGAAACTTGTGTTTGTGTGATTGGGTTCTTGTAGTTTAGGGTTCCATGGCCATTTAGCTCTAGTTGATTTTTCACTGAAAAACTTGCATGGGAGTTTTTATGTATTCGATGAAGATCTTGGACTAAGTACGAAGTTATTGGTTTTAGTCATGAATCACGGTTGGATGAATGCTAGAGGTGGTCAGTGGTTCTCCAGGGAAAAAACATGTATAATGGTAGTGAAGGAAATCAAGATTCAACTCTTGATATTTCTGATACTCCTTCTTTCTCAACACGGGTGCCTAATTTCAATGAGGAAAATGAAGTGGATGATGTACATGCTACTCGTAATGATCACCAAGAAGGGTTATGGGAGAACTTTACTACTTGACCACAGCACTAATTATTAATTTGAGCTATGTTTAAAGTCATATTATATGTTTACGTTGATATTTATAAGTTATGCTTACGTTGATCGATATTTATAAGTTATGTTTGATATTTATCCAAACGTACTGACAATTTTTTTTGTGTAAACAGGTATACGTACATGGCTGATCCTGAGGATATCCCTCCTTCGTGCAGCAGGTCGGAGACCCCGTCTACGGGTAGAAAGGGTAGACGTGCCACACGAATGAGGAATTTGACTGCCAACCGTGGTTCAAATCAAAGGATAAGAATCGACTTTGATGCTAAACTCAATCCTATTGGGCCAATGGCAGAGCAGTTTATCAGTTTTGTGGGGACCCTTGCACGAAGCAAGCCTAGTATACTTATTGAGCATTGGAAAGATGTACCGCAGGGCGTGAAGGATCAGATATGGGAGAGTATTCTGGTATCTATACTTTTACATCCTGTGTTTGTATCTACTTTATTTTAATCTTATTAATATCATACAGTAATTTGTTGATTCTTTTGGTGTTAATGTAGCTCACCTTTGACCTGCCGGATACGACGGATATGAAGAATCGTTTGATAAAGTATGCTGGTGAGTGTTGGAGGTCTTTTAAGGTGGACCTGGGCAGATATTATGTATTCAAGCCAAGCTGTGAAAAGAACCCACTTGAGATGTACCCGTTTCTTGACCAGGCGACGTGGGATCGCTTTGTTCAGAGCCGACATGATCCCAACTTTCAGGTTAACTTATTTGAGTTGTCTCTAAATTTATGTAATTTCATTAATTTTATTAATTTACTTATGTAATTTAATTGTCTTCTATTTATAACAGGAGAAGAGGAAAAAGGGGCAGGAAAATCAAAGCAAGAATGTCTACCCCCATATATTGTCTCGTGGGGGATATAAAAAATTTGACCTAATAATGGTGGAAGAGGAAAAGCAAAGACTTCAGGAAGAACCATCTCAGGAAGATCCTGAAATAGACAACTATAAACACGAGAAGGGGGGTTGAATTTTGTTTTTCAGAATTTAAACAAAGTTGAACTCTTTTCGGATACAAAAGCTTAGTTCAGACGAGTGGAAAGATACAGGACAGACAGGTGACCCATCTGATGAACTTTTAACAGAGACTTAGACATACACACCACTTGAAAAACGGATAAGAAAACTAAGGCAACTAAAGAGTTTATAAGGAAAGAGAGATTGACACAGCTATTTATCCTGGTTCACTCTTCAAAGCAAAGAGCTACGTCTAGTCCTTGGCAGCACCAAGTTTTATCCACTATAACTGATCAGGTTACAGACTCCAAGTATTGTTTGCACACCTAGCCTCTTCAGGCTCCAAGACAAGTATTCTTTGCACGCCTGACCTCTTCCGGCGCAAGACAAGTATTCTTTGCACACTTAGCCTCTTCAGGCTCACTCAGGTTTGTTTGAGAGATTTGGTTTATAATAAATACAACTTCAAACAGATAGAACTTTCTCTAACACTCATAGAGTGGTTTAAATGTAAAGCTTAGGAAAGTCTGCGTAATAACTTCAAATGATTGAAGAATACAGAATGAAAGAATGAAGATATTAATGCACAGAGTAATGGCTCTTTAATGCTATGTGTATTCTCTATGCTTCATCTTCAATGACTTCTGTATTTATAGTCTTCAAGCATTTAGGATCCGTTAGAGACATTCCCTTAGATGTTGGCTTCAAGCAGAACTTCATTAAATGCAATAGAGTCGTTCTGGAAAGTCATTAATGCAATAGGAATGTTGGTTGTACTCTAATATGAAGGATCATTATGCATCATGATACAGCCATATCAGAGTTGTGCGGAGAGATTTTTGTACTTTGTTGAGTACAATTCCCTTTTCGTGTAAGGACCAGAGGTACTAGGGAATAAAGCATGTTGGAAGCATTCTTTAACTGGTATTTGGTTCTGATGACAGAATCTGTTTTCTTGATTCTGGTTCTTGAAATAAGATTCTAATAATTCTTATACAATTTGCGTCCATAAAATAAGTATGTCCATATTGAAAATAACCGCGTCCATCTAGCCATTTAAGATTTTACATTCGGACGGGCTAGTAGACAAGCTCCATATGCCATGTCAGTGGATGGAGCTTCTCATTAAGGACATAGCAAGTCCAAAGACTTGTGTGGACGAGCGCTTGTATCACTTGTGTGGACGATCGCTTGTATCACTTTATTGGACGACCGCTTGTACCACTTTATTGGACGCCCCTCTTTTATCACTTATGTTGGACGACTGCTTCAATAACTTGTGTTGGATGTGCGCTTCTATCACTTGTGTTGGACGTGCGCTTCTATCACTTCAGTGTTGGACGAACGCTTCTATTACTTCAGTGGACGAGCGCTTCTGTCACTTTAGAGCGGATAGATGATTCTTACAGTTTTAATATGCACACTAGATAGACAAGTTAGCAACCAATATGAAGGTTAATTAATTCATTAATCAATGCTTAGTTTTCATCAAAACTTATAGAAATGCACATCAGACATTTTAGAGACTTAACAGATCCTGTAACACCCCGATTTTCGCTGCTTCGTAATATCGGTAATAAATATATAACTATATATATTTATCCGAGACATAGAAAATTGTTTTGGATGAAATACTGTTATTTTCCTCTCATGTTTTATATCTTAGGGTTACGAAGAAGTTTTGGGTTGAAAATTCAGACGGAACCCGGTCTGTGTTTTCACTGACAGTAAAAGTTTACTGCTCAGAAGACCTAATTTTAATTCGTGAACGAGATGAAAAATGTTTTTATCGTATTTACTACGATACTGGAAGTTTTGAAAATTTTGGAAAAAAAATTAAAATATTATATTTGTTGCGGGCGTATACGTCGAGATATCTCTAGGAAAAGCTTGCGCCAGATGAACTAAGGAGTCGGCAACGTAGCTGAGATGATGGATTTGACCGACTTGACGAGCATTTACGACGAGCTTATCCGAGCCATAATGATGCATTTATGACAAAGTGAATTTTGCTATGAAATGACCATTTTGCCCTTGTCTTTTTATGACAATTACAAGCAAATGCCATTGGAAAATTTGACCAAACCTATCCAAAACCCACGGCTCACTCTTGCCTTCTTCATTAAGTATATTGTCTTCTTCACTAAGTATCTCTTTATCTTTCATTTCTATGTTTTTCTTCTGGAAAACCTAAGCTTTGCCATAAGAACTACAAAGTGTTCATAATTCGTCAGATTCTGCCTAGAAATTCTGACCATTTTCTATTCTTAATCTCGAAAAACTTTCAACATGAAAGTTGTTCATCTTTCTCTCTTCTTTCCAACGACATAAAGATCAAACAAAACGGACAAGTATGTTGAGAGATATGCCCAAATTACTAAAATTGTTCTAAATCCTCATCATGTTCATCTTTCTCTTTAAGTTTCTTAAGAACACCATAAGAAAAATTTGAAGAACATCATCCAAATCTTGATTTCCTTGGATCATCAAGAGGAATCGATCGGGTTGGTTTGACCTAAAGCCGACGGAGGAAGCCGGATCAAATCGGGAGATTATTTGAAACCGTTAGTTCGAGTCTTCAAGAGGTAAGGGGAGCTTACCTGAGGGATTTTTCTCAATAACTGTTTGCTTGTGGTGTGGTTTATATGATTTATATGTGGTTGTGGTTATTGGTTTTGTTGTTTACGTGGTGTGGTTTATCTGTGTATTGGTGTAGAGTTGTTTTTAATTTATTTAATTATTTGCAATTGTATATTATACTGCTATGATGCATGATCTTCCTGCGAAATATCTGTGATATAACTGTTGGTTGATGTTTGAGAAGCCTGACAGTGGTCAGTGGTCAATTAAAGTTAATCGGATAAAAGCTTTAATAAGCTGTGAAAATTATATTCAATGTTTTATGGGAAATGTTGAAATATAAAAGTGGTGGAAAATATTATTTTGGGAAAATAAGGAGTTTTGAGAAATATTATTATTTTAATGATTTATTAGTGTAAAAGTAATTTATGAGTCACAATGAGAGCGAAACCGTGAAAATATTTTTGCACTGCTAATTTTTATGTAAGGAATTCCGGAATATTAGAAAATGTTATTTTATGAAATTAATTGGTGAAAATAAGTTAATCATGATTTTAGAAAATTAATTAAGTGGAAAAAGTTAAGTTTTGGCTTAAAAAGCCATAAAAATAATATTTGACGACAAATTTGGAAAAGTGTAGACGACAAGTATTTTTGAAACTGCAGTGCATATTTTGAGGAGAATAAACCTCAAGTGACTCATTGGTTTGTGAAAAACAAAGTTTTATGATTTAAGGATTTTATAATGAATTTCTACCTTGGAAAAAGAATTTCTGAAAGTCAAAAGTTGATTCAACCATGTTGAAAGTACAGTTGGACTTAGTAACCGAGACGTCGGGGTACTAAGGTTCTGTGTTGTGATGGACTCAAGGTCATTTGGACTTGAGAGCCTATACCGTATACGTGAGGTATACCGTATTGAAACATTGAAGATGTTTTCTAGTACCACGAACCTAAGACTGGTGCATCGGTCGAGAGGTGTCGTGATTGAGCACTCGGACTGTGAGGTCCTGTGTTGTAATAAAAGTTTTAAGGGTGTTTTAAAACTATGTGGGTCGTAAGTCATTTTGAGCTTTGGCAAAGAAAGATTGAACACAAAGAAAAGAATGAAACAAAAGTGTTTTGCATGCATTGGCAGACGTGCCTGTGTTCTGGCTGTGGGCCTGTGTTCTGGCTGCGTGCCTGTGTTCTGACTGTGGGCCTGTGTTCTAGCTGCGTGCCTGTATTCTGGCTGTGGGCCTGTATTCATGCATAGTTCCTGTGTTCTGGCTGCGGGTCTGTATTATGGCTGTGGGCCTGTATTCATGCATAGTTCATGTGTTCTGGCTGCGTGCCTGTGTTCTGGCTGTGGATCTGTGTTCTGGCTGCGTGCCTGTATTCTGGCTGTGGGCCTGTATTCATGCATAGTTCCTGTGTTCTGGTTGCGGGCCTGTATTCTGACTGTGGGCCTGTATTCATGCATAGTTCCAGTATTCTGGCTGCGGGCCTGTATTCTGGCTGTGGGCCTGTATTCATGCATAGTTCCTGTGTTCTGGCTGTGTGCCTGTATTCTGGTTGTGGGCCTGTATTCATGCATAGTTCCTATATTCTGGCTGTGGGCCTGTATTCATGCATAGTTTTCCAATGTTGATGTTTGGGGTGTGAAACCCACTGATAAACGGTATACTATAATTGAGAGGTTTATGTATATGTGTATGTGTCTTCTTTTGTGCAAGCATTTAGTTATTTTGTTAAATCCATATATTGGTGTCTCACCCTTACAACACATATCAAAGACGTACAAGGGCGATTTCTACAAGAAGGAGAAGGCTGTCTAGTTGAAGGCATGTTGTGCTGCTCCAGTTGGCGGTAGTGTCTGTTAGTTACGACCAGCTTAGATCCTATTTGGATATATGGTGTTTAGGAGAATAAATCTGATAATTATCTAGGAGTGAAGACATATGAGGCGGTATAGTTGTATGACTTATATACATTATGTATTTAAGTGTGATTTGATTATGTTGCTGTGGTTGTGAGGTTAAAAGAAAGAAAGAAAAAAATTTATCACCATATTTTGAAAAGATGAACGTTGAGAAAACATTATTTTCCGAAAGTAACCAGCAAATTAAGTTTTATTTCCGCAAACGGGTAACCATGTGATGACCTGGGTTAGGGTGTCACATTAGTGGTATCAGAGCTGGTCGAGTCTTTCGGGAATGTTGGGAAATAGGTCTGTTAGGTTTTTGTTGTGTGATCTCTAGTCGAAACTTGTTTGAATTGTTTCTTGGTTGAAACAATGTGTGTTGACACACAAGTAAGTATGTTTTGGTGGGTTCGGATTGGGTTGAGACCTTTTGAGAACTCATGTTTAGTAAAGGGTACTTATGTTCATGTTGATACATTCGTTTATCCCTTAGGACGGTATCAGACATTTGAATATGGTACCTGTTATCGAAAGTTTTTGGGGAAAATTTTCTGAGAATGTCCCAAGTTTGTACGGACGGATGGATGTTGAGTTTCTGATTGATCTAGTTTCTAGATTTAGCCAGATCTCAACTACTTTGTGTAGGATATCGCAAACGAAGTTAGTTGGGTTAGACTTCAAGAAATGGAATTTTGGTCCGTTTCTCGATAAGTTAGTCATCATCTTCATCGATGATGTTCTCGTTTACTCTAAGAGTCACGAGGAGTATGAGAGACCTCTGTATCAAGTGTTACCGATTACTCGCAAGTAGTTGTGATATATTCAAGAATCGACTTAAGAACAAGTTACCACCAGATTGGAGTTAAGACTTATTAAAGATTTTGTTCTGTAAACTCAGCTTATGAGGCAAGATCAACTATTCATGTGCCTGAGAGATTGACCAAGTTATCAGAAATCGTGCCAATTCAGGGTAACCATACTAAGTGCGTCATAAAAGACCATTGTGCTTGTGAGAAACCAAGGCGAATAGATTTAAATCTTCAACCTTAGGTGAGGGTCTCAGGATTCAGAAAAATTGTTCCTTATGGACAAATTGCTTTTCAAATTCCTATGGTTGTATTAGATAATCATAGCAGTACATTTTGTACATGCCAAATTCATTTTCCTGACCTTGATTTAAAATCTATTCTGACTTTGGTTCTGACAGTCTGGATATTGTCATACTTCTTTGGGAATGTATTATGAGTATTTTTTTAGTTATGTGACATATATGAATTCTTGATGATAGAAGTTTCTTGATGAGACTTAGTCAATTCACTTTTACTTTTGATGGAAGTGATCCAGTCTAAATTTTGTCGGACTGATGTTCTTTTAAATCGTTGTGTAGTAAAGTTCTTGTGAAGGAAGAAACTTTATTAGACTCATGTTTGTAAACTTGTATTAGCTATGCATTTTTACACTCACGAACCTATTGAAGAATCTTTTTACATATTGGACACTTGTATCTTTCAGATTGGTCAAATTATTCTTTGTGCTTTCTTGTGAAAGCGAAATCAAGAAATTTATTGTCTTGAAAATCTCTTTTCAAATTATTGTGAGTAGATTGACGAAGTCGACATCTTTTTACTGCTTAGGTCCACGGTGTAATGGAAAAACTAACAGAGGTATGTATCAGAGGACTGATCCAACGTGATAAGGAATTGATCCTTAGAAGGTTAGTTGAGAGTAAGTGTAATACCTAAGTACGACAAGAGGTGAGTGGATTTTTATTGAGTTGTAAGTGTGACCAGTAAGCTAAGAATTTCTAGAATTAACATCAGTAAGTAAGATGATTTTGGCAGATTTTGTTATGATCGAGGTAGAGTTTGCTAATGGAACTAGGATAATGATAAAATGATCATCGTTAAGATTTAATTGTATGATTGGAAGACATTACAGAAAGGTGTCTATGGTAGTTTTACCTAAGTTGAATGTTAGCGGAAAAGAAAAGTTCTTGAGTAAAATTAAACTGATAGAAAAGTTCGAAAGCTAAGAGTTAGATAGTTTTCTTTTATATAATCCCTTTTGGATTAATTGAATTAAGATATGCAATGAAGTTATTTTGAGGGTGAGATGTGTGAGGTGATATTAAATTGGAGTAGTGAATTATAATCAAGAGGAACTAAGACTATGATTAAATATTTTGAGTAGGGAATTGATGCGTGGTGCTGTGTAGATATTGTTGGTATCAGTAATAATATTCAGAATTGGATGATTTGAATAAGATTTCTGGTGGAACCATGTTGATAAGAGAAGTGATTAAGTTTTGATTTTGTTTTTCAAGTGTGGTAGACTCTGATGAAATTTTGAGGATAGTACGGATATGTAGAAATGACATAAGAATGAATTGTGTTATGGAATATAGAATAAGAGGAATGAAGTGATGTGGAGGACAATGTAAAATTTTAAGGTTAAGATGAGGTTACAAAATACTATTTAGCTTCGAGTCTCGAAATTTCGAGGACGAAATTTTTTTAAGAGGGGTAGTAATGTAACACCCCGATTTTCGCTGCTTCGTAATATCGGTAATAAATATATAACTATATATATTTATCCGAGACTTAGAAAATTGTTTTGGATGAAATACTGTTATTTTCCTGTCATGTTATATATCTTAGGGTTATGATGAAGTTTTGGGTTGAAAATTCAGACGGAACCCAGTCTGCGTTTTCACTGACAGTAAAAGTTTACTGCTCAGAAGACCTAATTTTAATTCGTGAACGAGATGAAAAATGTTTTTATCGTATTTACTACGATACTGGAAGTTTTGAAAATTTTGGAAAAAAAATTAAAATATTATATTTGTTGTGGGCGTATACGTCGAGATATCTCTAGGAAAAGTTTGCGCCAGATGAACTAAGGAGTCGGCAACGTAGCTGAGATGATGGATTTGACCGACTTGACGAGCATTTATGACGAGCTTATCCGAGCCATAATGACGCATTTATGACAAAGTGAATTTTTGCTATGAAATGACCATTTTGCTCTTGTCTTTTTATGACAATTACAAGTAAATGTCATTGGAAAATTTGACCAAACCTATCCAAAACCCACGGCTCACTCTTGCCTTCTTCATTAAGTATATTGCCTTCTTCACTAAGTATCTCTTCATCTTTCATTTCTCTGTTTTTCTTCTTGAAAACCTAAGCTTTGCCATAAGAACTCCAAAGTGTTCATAATTCGTCAGATTCTGCCTAGCAATTCTGACCATTTTCTATTATTAATCTCGAAAAACTTTCAACATGAAAGTTGTTCATCTTTCTCTCTTCTTTCCAACGACATAAAGATCATACAAAACGGACAAGTATGTTGAGAGATATGCCCAAATTACTAAAACTGTTCTAAATCCTCATCATGTTCATCTTTCTCTTTAAGTTTCTTAAGAACACCATAAGAAAACTTTGAAGAACATCATCCAAATCTTTCTTTCCTTGGATCATCAAGAGGAATCGATCGGGTTGGTTTGACCTAAAGCCGACGGAGGAAGCCGGATCAAATCGGGAGATTATTTGAAACCGTTAGTTCGAGTCTTCAAGAGGTAAGGGGAGCTTACCTGAGGGATTTTTCTCAATAATTGTTTGCTTGTGGTGTGGTTTATATGATTTATATGTGGTTGTGGTTATTGGTTTTGTTGTTTACGTGGTGTGGTTTATCTGTGTATTGGTGTGGAGTTGTTTTTAATTTATTTAATCATTTGCAATTGTATATTATACTGCTATGATGCATGATCTGCCTGGGAAATATCTGTGATATAACTGTTGGTTGATGTGTGAGAAGCCTGACAGTGGTCAGTGGTCAATTAAAGTTAATCGGATAAAAGCTTTAATAAGCTGTGAAAATTATATTCAATGTTTTATGGGAAATGTTGAAATATAAAAGTGGTGGAAAATATTATTTTGGGAAAATAAGGAGTTTTGAGAAATATTATTATTTTAATGATTTATTAGTGTAAAAGTAATTTATGAGTCACAATGAGAGCGAAACCGTGAAAATATTTTTGCACTGCTAATTTTTATGTAAGGAATTCCGGAATATTAGAAAATGTTATTTTATGAAATTAATTGGTGAAAATAAGTTAATCATGATTTTAGAAAATTAATTAAGTGGAAAAAGTTAAGTTTTGGCTTAAAAAGCCATAAAAATAATATTTGACGACAAATTTGGAAAAGTGTAGACGGCAAGTATTTTTGAAACTGCAGTGCATATTTTGAGGAGAATAAACCTCAAGTGACTCATTGGTTTGTGAAAAACAAAGTTTTATGATTTAAGGATTTTATAATGAATTTCTACCTTGGAAAAGAATTTCTGAAAGTCAAAAGTTGATTCAACCATGTTGAAAGTACAGTTGGACTTAGTAACCGAGACGTCGGGGTACTAAGGTTCTGTGTTGTGATGGACTCGAGGTCATTTGGACTTGAGAGCCTATACCGTATACGTGAGGTATACCGTATTGAAACATTGAAGATGTTTTCTAGTACCACGAACCTAAGACTGGTGCATCGGTCGAGGGGAGTCGTGATTGAGCACTCGGACTGTGAGGTCCTGTATTGTAATAAAAGTTTTAAGGGTGTTTTAAAACTATGTGGGTCGTAAGCCATTTTGAGCTTTGGCAAAGAAAGATTGAACACAAAGAAAAGAATGAAATAAAAGTGTTTTGCATGCATTGGTAGACGTGCCTGTGTTCTGGCTGTGGGCCTATGTTCTGGCTGCGTGCCTGTGTTCTAGCTGTGGGCCTGTGTTCTGGCTGTGTGCCTGTATTCTGGCTGTGGGCCTGTATTCATGCATAGTTCCTGTGTTCTGGCTGCGGGCCTGTATTCTGACTGTGGGCCTGTATTCATGCATAGTTCCTGTGTTCTGGCTGCGTGCCGCGTGCGGCATCGTGGGCCCGTGCTTCGGCTCGCGTGCCCGTATTCGGCTGTGGGCCTGTATTCATGCATAGTTCCCGTGTTGCGGCCGCGTGCTCGTATTACTCGCTGTGGGCCTGTATTCATGCATAGTTCCTGTTTTCTCGCTGCGTGCCTGTATTCTGGCTGTGGGCCTGTATTCATGCATAGTTCCTGTATTCTGGCTGTGGGCCTGTATTCATGCATAGTTTTCCAGTGTTGATGTTTGGGGTGTGAAGCCCACTGATAAACGGTATACTATAATTGAGATGTTTATGTATATGTGTATGTGTCTTCTTTTGTGCGAGCATTTAGTTATTTTGTTAAATCCATATATTGGTGTCTCACCCTTACAACACATATCAGAGACGTACAAGGGGTAGGATTTCTACAAGAAGGAGAAGGCTGTCTAGTTCAAGGCATCTTTGTCTTGCTCGCTCCGATTGGCGGTAGTGTCACATTGAATTCTGACCAGCTTAGGTCCTATTTGGATATATGGTGTTTAGGAGAATAAATCTGATAATGATCTAGGAGTGAAGACATATGAGGCAGTATAGTTGTATGACTTATATACATTATGTATTTAAGTGTGATTTGATTATGTTGTTGTGGTTGTGAGGTTAAAAGAAAGAAAGAAAAAAATTTATCACCATATTTTGAAAAGATGAACGTTGAGAAAACATTATTTTCCGAAAGTAACCAGCAAATTAAGTTTTATTTCTGCAAACGGGTAACCATGTGATGACCTGGGTTAGGGTGTCACAGATGCTACAGCTGATAATCATCCAGAAGTTGTTGATCCACCTCCACCCCCACGCCATCATAAATGGAAGAAGGCCCGACAAAGAAGTACGGGACAATATACATCTGAGGAGGCCCGCCAAGTAGCTGAGAAGATTGTAAGTATAGTTTGAATTGTAATTGTGATTTTAACAATATTACCGAATTGTAATGTGACCTAATATTTTATATGTTGTAGGATGCCTTGGACGAGCAGGCCACTCAAGGAACCTTTGTTCCTAGAGGACGCGAGGATATCTTAGCTGCTGCCATCGGTAAACCAGACCACCTGGGCCGTGTCATTGGTATTGGATAGGGTGTTGGCATTCGCCAATACCATGATTCATCTTCACACCAACGCCACATGGATGTTGATGCAGATAGAGAATGGCTAAAACGGGAGATTGCAGATGAACTTAGACAGGAGATGGCCCAGCAGTTTTCCCAGCAGCTGGCAATAATGGCTGCTATGTCCCAGTAAAACACAGGTGTCCAACCCTCTGTCCATGTGAGTACTAAGGACTCATGTGATCCTCCTCATCAGCCTGAAAATGATGATGATGACCCTGATAGGTGTGAGTTGTATGTTGATGATCATCATGATCGCCGCTTAGTGGCATTGGGGAGGGCACATAACTTAGGTAATACCATACACCACCGTTTATTACCGGATGATCAGGTGAGGGTCATGGTTGAGATTATTCGAGATGCTGATGCTCGAGTCCCTGTGCCCACTGAGGAGGTTCAAACAGTGGGCCAGGCCCCTGGTAACTTCATCCCCTGGCCAAGAAGACTGATCAGGTTTCTTGTTGCATCTGAGGTATTCAATTAATTGTGTTTTTCTATATTTATAGTTGAAATTATTTATTATTGTTTAAAGATAATGTTTTTTTTAGGATGTTGGAAATGATATTCTGCCTAAAAGGTCGGATTCAGGAAGACCAGAAAAGTCTGCTCCTGCCAAGGTATTCATTTGACCATTCAATTAATTACGAATGAAATAACTTAACTGTGATTACTAATGTATATCTTTGTTGTTTAGGGGATTGACAAAGGGGATCCTGGTGGTGTTTTTCAATGTCTGGCTATACAGGTTGGGAACATGGAGGTTGACGCGGATTTGGTAAGGTTCGAACATGATACCAGACCAGGTGACGATCTGTATATCCCAAAGAAGGAAATTATGGAGATGATGCTCGATCGTGAAATGGCTAGTGCTGCACACATCTCGTTATGGTGCACGTAAGTACATTTCATTTGTAAGTTAAGTAATTAAATTTTAAATACTATGATAATTAACATGTTTTATCAATATATTAGGTATCTTCATCGCATGTTAGTTGATCAGGGAAACCTCACCCTTTATGGGTTCATTGACCCCATGCTCATTCAGGGTGATGTTCTCCTAACATCATAAGGCCTGATCGCCACTATACGTGATATACTTGCCCGAGATGATCATCAGTTCTACCTTGTGCCTTATCTCAATTATAAGTACCAGTTATTTAATTATAACCACTAGTGGAAAATATACATTAGACGGTAAAGGTTTACGTCAGTTAACCAAAAACTAGACGTTAAAAAGGGGGTGGTGGCAGTTTTGTAAATAATTAATTCACTGTTAACGTCAGTTGTTTTAAAGACTGACGTTAAAAGTGAGGCGGTGGCAGTTTTGTAAATATGAAATCACTATTTGCGTCAGTTGTTTAATGAACTGACGTTAAAAGTGTTTTGCAAGAAATTATTAAAACTTTTAACGTCAGTTGTTTATAAACCTGACGTTATAAGTGTGATTTTTACTTCAGTTAAATAAATAACTGACGTAAATAATCAACTCATTCCATCTTTCTTTCGTTGTCATCTCCCTGTTGTCACTCTTAACGCAGATCATCACTCCATATAGTGCAGTTTATTTCTAATCTTTTTTTAAAAAAAGTTTATTTTTAATCTTAATTAATTAGCTTGAATTAGTAAATTAACAAATTCTTGTGCAAATTAAAATAAATAAACACTTAACATAAAACAAGTTATATATGTATAATCAAATCGTATCTCATTGAAGCGATTCATAAGTTACAATTACATGTTTAAAAGATAAAAAATTTCCGCAAGATATATAGCACTAAAATTAAAAAAGTTTCTGCTTCAACATCATTTTCTTCTCAGTCCTGTGCTCAGAATCTCCAACATTGAATGCATCCCCTCCCTCATTTGAAGTTGATGCTCCATCTGAATCCACAGTCACTTTGGAGCCGTGGTAGAGTGAAGGGTGCACTTGATCTGTTTCAGCAATATTCTTGGAACAACCACTTGGTTCCAAAGCTGAGGTTTTGGAACTGTAGCTGCTGATTCTCCAGAAGGATGATGGTGTGTGCAATTCACATAATGCGATTTACACACCCTTATCACCCATGTAATGCGATTTACACAACCCCAGAAGTTGTTTTGACCATTAAGACAGAGACCTTTAAGTCTAGGTATAGGAAGAAAGAGTGATGAAGTTAATCTCCATGGCAGAGCCATATTGTGAAGCAGAAAAATTAAACGAAGGAAGGAAGCTATTTATAGGAGTAGGGGATGAAGTTACTAGGCGTCGTAAGTTGCTAAAAAATTAAATTGATCATTAAGAGCATTAGGTTCCAAGGCGCATTGGGAGTTGGCCTGGCAGTCATATATTATAAACGTGCAGAAAAGAAAACGCCCGAAGGAATAGGAAGAGACACTTTTAACGTCAGTTGTTGAATAAAACTGACGTTAAAAGCGTTTTTAAAATAAAAAATATTTATTTTTAACGTCAGTTGTTTATACAACTGACGTTAAAAGTGTGATTTTTACTTCAGTTAAATAAACAGCTGACGTAAATAATCCTATATCCCTATCTGAAATGCCATGTTGTCACACAGGTCTGTTAACGTCAGTTGTTGAATAAAACTGAAGTTAAAAGTGTTTTTAAAATAAAAAATATTTATTTTTAACGTCTGTTGTTTATACAATTGACGTTAAAAGTGACATTTTTACTTCAGTTAAATAAATAGCTGACGTAAATAATCCTATATCCCTAGCTATCTGAAATGCCCTGTTGTCACTCAATTAACACAGGTCTCAGAGCCATTTTGTGAAGGAATAGAAATATAGAGGAAAAGAAGAGGCAGTATTACAGACTGTTACAGAAGAATGTTACTTTAACACTTTTAACGTCAGTTGTATTCAACAACGGACGTTAAAAGTGTTTTTTTAAAAAAATATTAATATTTAACGTCAGTTTGTTAATAAAACTGACGTTAAAAAATTAATTGTAACGTCAGTTGTTTAATACAACTGACGTTAAATGTTGTTTTATATAACGTTTACACCCGCGCGCCTTCTGCACTTCGCTCTGTACGTACGTCTCTTTTCTCTTTTCATCATGATCAACCCTAAATCACTCTCAACCCTCACTCTCACTCTCACCCAGCACAGAACCCTAATCGCGAGCTCATCTCCACCGCAACCACCGCGAGGGCTTCTTCGCCACCACCGTGAGGTACACTATTAACCCTAACTCTGTCTTTCCATTCATTCTTTGCAATAACTTGACGTACATCTCTCTTTCCCCTTCCCGCGCACTAACTCTCCGTGTCCCTCTGCTCTCAGTAACCACATCGAACGTTGGCTACCACTCGAGCTCCCCTCCCCACCACCACGCGAGCACCTATTTCTGGTGAGTATTTAGGGCACATTTTTGTATTTTTGGTTTTGAGTGTATGTTGAAACTATAGTCTCAGTAGTTGAAACTTGAAACCGTGAGTTTGAGTTGTTTGGAATGTACGTCTCTGTTTTTGGTTTTGAGTGCATGTTGCTCTGCTGGTTGATCTGTCACGGTCGTGATGCTAATCACGGCTAGGCTGTGATCGATTGCACTGTGATGGCATGGTTCTGTTCGATTGTACGTTACGGCCGTGATGGACATCACTGCCAGGCCGTGACCAGTGCTTGGCAATTAATCTTTAAAAACTATAGTTTTCAATCTCCCGTATTGTCCTTATATTGGATATATATATATATGTTTTGTATATCTACAGGACCTATCTAGTTATGGGTCGTAGTTGGATGGTTTGTAAGTGTACTAGTGCTGAGTATTTAAAGGGGGTGGGAGAATTTATAGAATTTGCTCAAAGGAATGTTCCTAATAGTAGTGGAATGTTCTGTTGTCCTTGTGTCAAGTGTTTGAATACGAGGAAATGTACGGTGAAGGATATACGTACTCATTTGATTTGTGAAGGGATTTGCTTGAGTTATACAAGATGGATATGGCATGGTGATATGTTGTTGAGTAGTAATACGGCGAGTGTCTCCCAAAGTGAGGACGTTGACGTAGATATGGAGGATGATCGAGTAGAGGACATGATCCGTGATATTGGACAAGAATCTTTTCATCGAGCGCATGTGTATGATAGGTTGTGCGGTGATGCGGATAAGCCTTTATATCCAGGGTGTACTACTCATACACGGTTGTCGGCGGTGCTAAAATTGGTTTGTGTGAAGGCGAGAAATGGTTGGAGCGATAAAAGCTTCACGGAATTGCTTGAAGTGTTGAAAGACTTGCTTCCGGAGGACAACACATTGCCTGACCGTATCTATGAGGCCAAGAAGGTATTGTGTCCTATGGGTATGGAGTATAAGAAGATACACGCATGCCCCAATGATTGCATATTGTACACGGTGTTCATGAAGACAAACACGATTGCCCCAAATGTGGGTTATCACGAAACAAAGTGAAGGCTGGTGATGATGATGAAGAAGTTGATGAAGTGAGAAAAAGGAGTACTCCTGCGAAGGTGTTGTGGTATCTTCCAATAATTCCAAGGTTCAAGCGATTGTTTGCCAATGCGAAAGATGCGAAGAATCTTAGATGGCATAATGATGAGAGGAAACGTGATGGAAAGGTTCGCCATCCTGCTGATTCTATTCAATGGAAGAATATCGATACTATGTTTCCGGATTTCGCCGATGAGCCAAGAAACCTAAGGCTTGGACTTGCTACGGATGGAATGAATCCTTATGGTTACTTGAGTAGTATTCTTAGTTCATGGCCTGTTTCTGTTGGTGATTTACAACATGCCCCCTTGGTTGTGCATGAAGCGCAAATACATGATGTTGTCTATGATGATTTCGGGCCCAAAGCAACCTAGGAAATGACTTAGATGTTTATCTAGGTCCCTTGATTGAAGACTTGAAAACGTTGTGGGTGGAAGGTGTTGATGTAGTTGATGGGTATTCTCATGAGACTTTCAAGCTTCGTGCCATGTTATTTTGCACCATTAACGACTTTCCAAGATACGGTAACTTGTAAGATGCAGTGTCAAGGGGCATAAAGCATGCCCTATATGTGAAGAAGGCACATGCTACACTCGTTGCATCATGGAAAGAAGACGGTTTACCTTGGGCATCGGAGATTTCTTAGACGTGATCACCCATATCGTAAGATGAAAAAAGCTTTTAATGGATGCCAAGAGACAGAAGAAGCGCCGACGGCCTTAATTGGAGAGCAGGTTTATCAAAGGGTAAAGGACATCGATGTTATATTCGGCAAGTCCAAAAAGAAAGGTAAAGCTGTTGAGAAAAACATATGGAAGAAGAGGTCGATATTCTTTGATCTTCCATACTGGCGCAAGCTTGATGTCAGACACTGCATTGATGTGATGCATGTGGAGAAAAATGTGTGTGATAGTGTGATCGGGACGCTTCTCAACATTCAGGGCAAGACAAAGGATGGTGTGAATGCTCGTCTCGACCTCGTTGCTATGGGTATACGAGAACAGTTAGCTCCAGTTGTTGAGGATGGTAAGCGGACTTATTTGCCGCCAGCATGTCATACTTTGTCAAAAAAAGAGAGACAAAGTTTCTGCGGGTGTCTTCAGGGCATCAAAGTTCCACATGGTTACTCTTCAAATATGAAGAGACTTGTCTCTAGTGATCTTAAATTGGTTGGCTTGAAGTCTCATGATTGTCACATCTTGATGCAACAACTTCTGCCCGTTGCTATTCGTGGTATTGCTACAAAAAATGTGAGACATTCCATTACTCGGTTGTGCTCATTCTTCAATTCTATATGTAGCAAAGTCGTTGACCCCCGTATGTTGGATGACTTGGAAGTTGAGGCTGCTACAATCTTGTGCCAATTGGAGATGTATTTTCTCCTTCCTTTTTCGACATAATGGTTCACTTAATTGTTCATTTGGTGAGGGAGATTAGATTATGTGTGCGGTTTTTTCGAGATGGATGTACCCAGTTGAGCGCTACATGAAGATCTTGAAAGGGTACGTGAAGAATCCTCATCGTCCGGAAGCATCTATTGTTCAAAGGTATGTTGCAGAAGAAGCTATTGAGTTTTGTTCGGACTACCTTCATAACACGGATCCTATAGGGGTTCCTAAGCCTCGACATGATGAGATCAGATGTCAAGGTAAGGGTACACATGGCTTAAGAATTAATAGGAAGGATCGGGAGGAAGTGCTTCAAGCACATTTGTATGTATTGAACAACATCGAATGTGTTCAACCTTTCTTATTTGAACATAAAAGAAAAGTCAATCAAGAAAACTCTCGAATGAGCAAAAGGTGGTTGTTGAACAAGCATAACAAGACTTTCTTACCATGGTTCATGGAAGAAATGCTTAAGGATGGTAGTACTGCTTCTGATGACGTAAAATGGCTAACACGTGGGCCTAACTTCAACGTCATATGTTGGAGCGGATACGACATAAATAACTTTTCCTTTTATACAAAGGAACAAGATAACAAGAGTACCATGCAAAATAGTGGGGTTATGATCGTGGCCGAAGCAATGCACTTCTCTAGTGCAAAGGACACAAAACCCGTTACAGCACCGAGACCTTACTTTGGATATATTGAAGATATTTGGGTGCTCGATTACACTAAGCTTACGGTGCCGGTATTTAAATGTAAGTGGGTTGATAGTAACGGTGGTGTACAAACCGACGAATTGGGGTTCACATTGGTAGACCTCAACAAGTTAGGTCATATAAATGAGCCTTTCATAATGGCTTCCCAATCAAAACAAGTGTTCTACATCACTGATCCTTCTAACAAAAGGTTGTCCGTGGTTCTCCAAGGAAAAAGCATGTATAATGGTAGTGATGAAAATGAAGATTCAAATCTTGATATTCCCGAGACTCCTTCTTTTTCAACAAACATGCCTACTATAATCGAGGAGACACGGGTGGACGATGTACATGCCACTCGTGATGATCATCACGAAGGGATATTGATATAGGTAGTTTAAACTTAGTATACATTTATAACCTATGTTAATAAATATATATTGTTTTGAACAGGCATACATATGGATCATTGTTCCATTTTTCCTTTGCAATTCTCAGAATGTGTGTGATATTACGTATTCTTTGGGATATTTCTTGAATGCGGGGATGGCTTAGGGGAGTGATATTTTAAAACTGAATTTAAAAAAAATACTATTAACATCGGTTGAATCATACAAGCGGCGTTAAAAGTATTTTATAAAAATATACTGATACACTATTAACGTCGATTGTTTATTACAACTGGCGTTAAAATTAAGACCTTTAACGTCGAGTTCTTGATAACAATTGACATTAGTTTTAACAAAATTTACGTCGGTTATGTTAAAGAACTGACGTTAATTTTGACAAAATTAACGTCAGTTGTGTTAAAGAACCGACGTTAATAGTGTTATATTTAACGTCAGTTCTCAACTGACGTTAAAAGTGTAACTTTTAACGTCAGCTGTATTTACGTCAGTCAGTATTCTGACGTAAAAAATCAATTTTAACTGACGTAAAAAGCACTTATTGCACCAGTGAACGTACTATATATGACTTAGTTACTAATTGTTCCGCAAATGCAGTAAACATTGGCAATTGTTGAACTTGTGCCCTCGGTTGAATGTCGTGGTCTTCTTCTGCTCGATGGGAAATAAGCCGGCGAAGCAACTGAAGATCATCATGGAAACATAAGCATTAAAATAATTTATAATCAGTAATGAAGTTGTTTTAATCATCTGAAATCTATAAGATATATTTTAATTAAAGTTTATTTTCTCATGATAGTTCTATTGATGCAATCCACATGCTGCGTGGTGAAAGGTGTCAGGCTATTAGATGGATTATTCCTAACGTAAGATATTTATTAGTTTAAACGCTTCAAGCGTAGTGGGTATAATTATTGATTTCTATTTAATCCCTCATATTCTAATTGGGTTTCATTTGTACGTAGTCCCGTAGACAACGTGGATCATGGGAATGTGGATATTATATGATGAAGTGGATGGTCGAAATTATCTCTTCCGGTATCACTGAAAGATGGCAGGAGGTAAATGCTAATTGGTAACACAATTAGTTGTAACAGTTATAGTTTCGTTATATGTTTTATTTTAGTTTATTACTTAAAAGATATAATCTTATGTCCAATTAAACTTGCAGATATTCAACAATCCGACTCCACTCTCTGATGCCGACATCCATAACACAAGGAGGTGTTGGGCAACTTTCTTTCTTTCTTGTATGTAGTTAGTTTATAAACGTATCATGTACTAGTTATAGTGTACTTTTGACTGATATATATTTTGATATGAAATCTATAATATATCATGCAGCTTTTCGGTTTCTAATTATCTTTGTTGTCTGAATGTAATTGAATATATGTATTGTCCGTAATGATCTTTTAATTTAGTGTGTTTTGGTTGTACAAATGTGATTGTGTTGAGAATATTTAGATTATGTATTGATCTGGATTACTGAAACAGGGGGAATGACTGTCACTACTGTAAAGGGAGATTTTTTTTAAAAAAAGTACTTTTCACATCGGTTTCTAAACCGATGTGATAACCTAAATTTTCACATCGGTTATTTTAAAAACCGATGTGAAACACTATATTTCCACATCGGTTATTTTAAAATAACCAATGTGAAAATTTATGTTATAACATCGGTTTTGAATATAGCCGATGTGAAAAGTTAGATTATCACATCGGTTTTTACAGAAACCGATGTGAAAAGTGCTGAACAGCTTACGTTGTCAATGCTGAAACAGAATTTTTGACATCGGTTTTAAAACCGATGTGAAAAGTGGCAATAAACCACATCGGGTGTTTCAACATTAGTTTGAAAACCGATGTAAAAAACCAAAAATAACCAATGTGAAATCCATTTTCTGCACTAGTGCAAGCAATACCTTTTCCTACTCAGTCCAACCAATCATAATTGGGAGAGTACTGAAAGACCAAGAAATTTAAAAATTTAAATGTAATACCAGAATATGTATTTAACACATTCTCCAATAGCAAGCTATGTATATATAAAGTAATAAACACAATGCAATTTAAAAATAGTTACAGTAAAGGAAAATGAAAACAAATCTGAACTAAAACATCAAAAAATATTACCAATAAGAGGAAAAAACAAACCAAGAGAGGTGAACAAAGAGAAAGGCAAACTTTTTAGATTAAAAATAGAAATAAAATAACGAACTGTAAAAGAGTAAAAGGATAATGCAAATGAAAATAGAAACATTTGGTGGTACCATGTGCTCTTATAGTTGTGGAGATCAGCATCCCACTATGGATATGGAGATTGCAGAAAATCGAGTCCCTTGTTGAAATCAATATGGATCCTGACCACCCTTCAACAACGTTGTTTCTTGTCTTTCCTCGAAACTTGATTGAATAATTGTTCACCAAAATATCCTAAATTATATCTTTCACAAAGTTTTAACGGCATGTCAGACTCGTTTGGTGGTAAGAATAGGATAGGGACGGATATGATAAGATAGTAGGATAGGAGTATGATAGAATATAAGTATGATAAACTTTTATCCTATTCGATGTTTGGTGTCCACCAAATAACCAACTGGATAGCATTGTAATTTAAGTATGAATTTTAAAATTTTCGTTTTTTATTTCTGAATGTTTTTATATTTTATTAGATATTAGTTTTTTTTATAATTTTCATTTCTTTAAGATTATATAAAAAGACAAAATTGTCCTTATGATAAAATTACATATAATATTAAAAAATTTAAAATACGTTTAACTTAAATTAATTTTTTTATAATTTTAAATATTCATTTTTTAGTTTTTACATATACTTAAATTATTAGAATATTTTTTTTATTTATTTTTCAGTTTTTTAAAATACTATAAAATAACAAAATTTTTCTTGTGACAAATTAAAAAATAATTTTTAAAATTAATATTTTTATTATTTTATGTTTTATTATATATTTTTGGATAACCATATTATATTTTATTATATTTTAATTATTTTATATATAAAATATTTTATACTTTAAATCAACTTATCATATTCTGTCAAATTCTAACTCAACTTCCTCTTAATAGAATTTTAACTAAATATTCACAAGTGACATGATCTGCTAGTTCAACCAACAATAATTTAAGATATCCTATGATTTCTGTCTAATTCTTACCACCAAAGAACCCTCTTCTCGTATTTCATCCTCAAAAGTCAAAACTGATGTTTTTCTAATGTCTACACAGGAGACAAAGGCATGGACAATACTTCCAGGTTTATTTTTATTCGGGGCGTATAATTCGGGGCGTCGCAAACGGTGTCGACCCTTTTGGCTTCTACCTCCGTGATGCCGGCGCGGTAGGATTGTTGCCGCCGCTGACCGTGTTATTAGCGTGTGGTGTAACTGTTGGGCGTGGGACACGAATGGGTTTGGTGTTATTAGGGTGTGGTGTATCTGTTGGCCGTGGGACACACTTTAGAGAGTGTAAGAAATTGCAAGGAGTGTAGAAATTGGAAGGAGAAGCTGATGTCGTAAACCGTGTTGACCCTTTTGGCTTCTACCTCCGTGATACCGGCGCCGTAGGATTGTTGCCGCTGCTGACCCTTTGGCGTTATTAGCGTGTGGTGTATCTGTTGGGCGTGGGACACATTTTAGAGCGTGTAAGAAATTGCAAGGGGTGTATGAAATTGGAAGGAGGTAGCGCTACGTAAGCTGCACAGCATATGGAAGAAATTGGCATAGGTAGGATTGGAGAAGCTGATGTGGCTTAAGATTATGCGGAGGGTGGATTTTAATAAATAGAGATATAAATGGATTTGGTGAAGCCATGAACCGGATGTAACCTAGAGATTGTGCATGCATTAGGATAAATTTCTGAGTACTCTCTTTTCTAAAATCTTTATTTTATTTATAAGTTATTTATCTGGGTAGTGTTTATAGCTAACCCTTTTAAACAGACGTGTATATCAAAGCGTCTTATCTACACTGAATATTATTTTGTACTTAAAAAACTCTGATTTACGAAAACACTATTCAATCTCCTTCTAGTATTGTTTTGTGTTATTTCACTAAAAAGCTAAAAACTAATAAGCTAAATAAGTAAACGACTAAGTATCAAAACAAATGAAAGTAAAGTGAAAGGGTAATTCAAAGCAGGGTTGGGCTATGGTGTGTTGGATAATGTGGAGTCTGGTCTGCAACAAAAAAGAGAAGAACAAGTGACATGCGCACCCTCCAAGGCGTGTAAGAACACTAGGCTTTAGGTTCGATTCGCCCCCACCAATCTCTCCTCGTAGATTGGATGCAGCAGGTATAACCGGCGAATCCCCTTCATGATACAATGGAGAACCTTGGTTTGGTTTGCACACCCTAAACCAAGCGTATCGTCAATGACATTTTTCAGAATAATAGTTTCCTTAATTCTCTCTGCGCATTAAGGGAAGAAAGGAAGTGATTTGGCTTGCAGAAGTTTAGCCAATTTTCAGACCTCGTCCTGCATGCACAAGTGGTTCTATTTATAGACCAACTTATGCCTCTTGGTGAATGAAATAACCTTTCATGTATTTGAAAGAAAGATTGCAACCTTTCATGAAAGTACACTTGATGAATGAACACATTTAATCATGAAAAAAAAACACACCTATTAGGAAATATTTAAAAGCCATGAAGAGACACACCTATTGGTGTCCTTCAACTTCTTTTCAACTTAGTGTCTTGGACTTCCATTATTTTGGAAATCCCTCACAATCCCCCACCATTTTCAAAATAAACCCAAATCCCATTATTCCGGAAATCGCATGCTTTCAGACAATGGTATCTTGGGGATTTGAACATTTGCTTAGTAAGCCATGGTTGCACTCATCCCCAAATAAAGTGGTAGACAAGCTTTGAACCAAATATTCAATAGAACAAGTGCTCATGACTTACACATGAAATCTCGGTACCATTGAACGACGTGATAGTGTGACACATTTGGTAAGGCCTTGTGTCGTGTATCCTTTTCATGAGAGCTTACAGAGTCAAGCCCAACTCTAAGAAGCGGCCCCACTTCACTCTCATATAGGTGGACTTTACCAAAAGCACCCCCATAAGTTGGGCACCTCAACACATATATGCTATAGGTCCATTAAGAGCAAAAGTCCACCCTTTTCCTTTTGTCCTTATGGTATCCAAGTACTTTTAAACCTTGGGATGTATCTATTCATCAAGTACTTGCAATCACTCTCATAGTGTACTTTGGCCACATGGAACTCAAGACTTGATACTACTCAAGTGTGAGTTGGGTTTCCACCATTGGTGATTATGTAGATATGCGCTTGATTCCCATCCCTAATGATGTTTTTCCACATCATATCACTTGTCAGTTCTTTCGTCAAAGGATGCAAGATTTCTTTCCGTCTTATAAAGACCTTGGATATTACTCCATTTGCAATTAGTTCCTCGACATAACTATGTCTTAGCCCAATGTTCCTGGACTTTCCAATATAAACCTGGCTATATGCTCTTGATAATGTTTACTGACTATCCCATTGTATGGATACCGGCGCCATTAAAATTGGTATCTCATACAACAAACTTCTAAGCCATTCAATCTCTTTGTTACCTGCTGCCAGTGCTATAAATTTTTGCAGCCATGGTGGAACCGTCAATGCCGTCTTATTTCTTGAAACCCCAAGAAATAGCACCCCCACCAATTGTGAAGACTCAACTTCTTGTTGAAGCATGTTTTTCTATATAATTCACCCAATTGACATCCGTGTATCCTTCTAATTCTGAAGGATAACCATTATAGTTTAAACTATAGTTCATTGCCCCCAACAAGTATTTCAATACTCTTGGACAACATGCCAATGGTCTTTTCTTGGATTACTTGTATACCTACTTAGTCTCCTATAACATATGCAATGTTTGACTGGGTACATGTCATGGCATACATTAAATATCCAATTACTTTTGAGTATTCAAGTTGTGCTACTAGACTACCTTTGTTTGGTACTAAAGTAATGCTATGATCATAGGGAGTAGTGATAGGTTGATAATCAAAGTGATTAAATTTTTTTTAATACCTTTTCTACATAGTGAATTTGGGGCAAACCTACATTCTCACCATCTCTTATTATTCTAATTCCTAGAATCACATCAGCTACCCCTAAGCCTTTCATGTCAAAATTTCTAGATAAGAACCTCTCAGTTTCTTCATCCTAATCTAGATCAGTACCAAATATTAATATATCATCAACATATAAACAAATCATGGCCCCTTTTCCTCCATGGAATTTACTATAAATACCCTTGTCAGATTTATTTATTTTATATTTAACTAGCACAACTTGATCAAACTTTTGATCCCATCGCTTAGGATCTTATTCTAGTCCATACAACGACTTATTCAATTTACACACTTTCTTTTCCTGACTATTAACCACAAACCCTTCAGTTGTGTCATATACACCTCTTCATTTAATTCCCCATTTAGGAATGGCATTTTCACATCCAATTGTTGGATGAAAACTTATAGATGGATCCCAGTTCTAATAGCACTCTAATTGAAGCAATTCTTGCCATATGTGCATATGTATCAAAATAGTCAATACCCTCCTTTTGTGTAAATCCCTTAGAAAATAGTCTTGCCTTAAACTTGTCTATGGTTCCATATATATTTATTTTCCTTTTGAAAATTCATTTACAACCTATTGTTGTGGAACCAGGTGGGAGGTCTACTAATTTCCAAATTTTATTCCCCATTTATTGAATCAATTTTCTATTGTATGGCTTCCTTCTAGAAAGTAACATCTTGAGACTTTTTGTCTCCTCAAATGTTGCTAAATCACTTTCAATATAATAATATATTGGTCCATAACCGTCTATGGACTCACTTGTTCCTTCAACAAGGAACATGAAAAACCTTGGTCTATAAGTTTTCTCTTTTCTAACTCTCTGACTTCTCTTAAGTTCTTTTTTTTTACTAAAAAAGATATTCATTCATTCAAATTGATAAAATACATCGAACAACACAAATCTAACATCGCTAAAAACCGAAAAGGATGAATCTGCGAACAAACTCACAGCACCCAAGTTAATAGCATAACACGGCAAAATCAAAATGCCTACGAAAGTGACAAAATCAAAGTCACCGGAATACCCATGTCTCCGGATCTGTAACATTGACGCCTAATTCTTGATCAGATCTGTGATGGATCGAAGCAAATCTGTCAATCTGAACCAAATGAACACCGCACCAAGACGGGAAATCAAACAAACACCGCACCAAGACGGAAAATCAAATAACACCTCACCAAGACGACGAACAACAATACCGCCGCCCACAGAAGACGAAAACATGAAAAACACGAAGAAAAAAAACCAGATCTATGTGGAAAAACCACTTATTTAGATAAAATGGGGAAAAAACGAAGTAAAGGGGTGATTCCAAGCCAAAAAATGGCTCAAAACCACCCCCTCTAATGGTGGCACGTGACTCTGTGTAGAGAAAAGGGAGAGAGTTTGAAGTTAGAGAGAGATTCCAAGCCAAAAAATGGCTCCTTCTCTTAAGTTCTAAACCCACCAAAGTATCTTTATTAGATACATTGCTTTTCGGATCATGTGCATTACTATGAACATTATCCTTGTGACTTGGAATTGAGTTAAACTTATCTTCTTGAAAGATTCTTCCCTAAACTCAATTACTGTATTAACAGAATGAGTCACTAGATTCCATAACCATGAATCTATATGCTTTGCTAATTTTAGAATAGCCCGGGAACACACATTCAATTTCCCATTCACATAATTTATTTCTTCTGGTTCAAGAACTTTTAATTTTGCCCTGCAACCTCAAACTTTGAAAAATTTGAGAATGGGTTTTCTATTTTTCAGAGCTCATGTGGGGTTCTCTTGTTCCTTCTTTTGGAACCCTATTTACTATATAAAAAGACTTAAACATGACTTCTCCCCAATATCATTTTGTTAGACCAACATAGAATACCATGGCTTTTACCATTTCTTTTTATATCCTAATTTTCTTTTCAACTATACTATTTTGTTATGAGGAATAAGGTGTAGTTGTTTGGTCAACTATTCTAGTAGACTCAAAGTAACTAGAGTTATAGAATTATTCTATTCTTATAACTCATAAATTATTCAATAAATGTCTTATACAGATAACTTCAATTTACCCATATTATATAATAATATATATAAGTACCAAAAAAAATGGGTAATTGAAAATATGTTTACATCTAAAATGTAATTTTGTTAACTAACAAAACATTTAGAAATTTGAAAACATTGCTGTCATTACCAAGCCATTGAAAACGGATAAATATAATTAACGATCAAATTATACAAGAACTCGACTTGCTGTCTTGGTGGTTAACATTTGCTCTACTTAACATGGGGTCTTTGGTTCGAGTCCGGCTGGTTGCAATGACTTTTTATTTTAAATTGTCTTCTCAAAACGGTCAAAACAAAACATTAAAATTCAGATGCTTGGGAATCGAACCCATGACCAAATCGACACATACAGCAACACTCAACCACCAGTCCAAAGAAGCGTTTTATGGAACTCATTGACCGTTAATTAAATTTAACCGATAACTGTAACGCAACCTTCTATTAAGGTGCAACTTTTGGGCCACCCTCTACTACCAAATGGGTCAAGGAAAACCCGTTTTGTAGCAAATCGGGTTCACACGACCCAGTGTCATTTTTTAGCCATTTTACAACTTGTTAACCCTAAGTTAAACTTATTGTCTCTATGTTTTGGATTTATTTTCAAACATGTTCTATGATAAATCTAAATGACTTTCATTATAGAAAATAAACAAAACAATGATCCAATCATTTTCAGTTTTCTATAACATTTCTTCATGAACATCCATGTCCAATTTAATAACTTTGAACACTTCAAAACACATCCAAAACATTTCTAATTTCTAGAAAATCAAGAAACAATTCTCATCTTATATTGACAAAATCATACACTCGTGATATAAGATTGTCTACTCTAAAATAATTAGTTCTTACATGGATCAAATCCATTATTGCATGCATTTGATATAATACTTTATATCTAAGACATTTCTATTGAAATAGGGCAACATACTTGCATGCATAATAAACCAAACATATTCATGTTCATCAAAATTCACATACTTGATTTTATTCTAAACCATGCATCTAAGGCTCTAATACCACATGTTAATTTTAACATAAATAAAGAATGCCTTTATGATTGAACATACATGAATTTAGAATATCAATCATATCATAGACATATAAAGTAATTGTGTACCTTTCACCATGGTCACAAATAAAATATTTTGATGAAGTCTAGGAGTACTCATCTCTTCTTGTTCTAAAAAGGCCATGCATCACTTTCTTCCAACGAACAAAGTTTCCACCCTCGAACCTCTCCACTTTGACAATGTCAAATGTAATCTCCCTCAATGTTGCAACCATTATTATAAATCGAAAATCGAACCTAAATATTGTTGGATAATGTGGGGTCACTACAAAAAAAGGTCATTTAGCGACCAAAAATAGTGACCGAATTTTTAGGTTCCTTTTTGCGACCGAAATAGAGACCGATTGTAGGATCTACATGAAACAATGGTTAGAGTTGATTCTGCGACCGAAATAGCGACCGAAATAGAGCGTAGCAGAGATATCGGTCGCTACTTCGGTCGCTAAACAAAGAAAAGTAAAAGTCAGAAATTTATGAATCGTTAGCGACCGAAATGGCGACCGAATTAAATGCAACGGTCAAACTGTGTTTATATTAGCGACCGATTTATAAATCCGTCGCTAAATTTATGAATTCACACTTTAAACTTTATTTATATTTGCGACCGATATTAATTCGGTCGCTAAATGGCGCGTTGAAAAAATAAAATTGCGCGTGTTAGCGACCGAAATTTAATTCGGTCGCTAAAATTACAAATTCAAATTAAGACTAACCATATTAGCGACCGAATTAGCGACCGAATTAATTCGGTCGCTAAAACTGAAATCCCTAAATTCGACAGAACCTCCTTCTTCCTCATTTTTTCCGGCGTTTTCTCTCTCCCACCCACTGTTTCTCTCTTCTACGGCGCGCGCTCCGGTCACCTCAACACCCCAAGACACCTCCAGTCGTCGTCACCACCGTCATCTCCCCTCTGCTCAGGTAAGCTCTCCTCTACTCCATCTCTCTGTCTCATTGTCTCACTATGTCACTGTCTATCATTTCCCCCCTCATTTCAGGGCTCATTCTGGTCACATTGCTCACACCACCACCACCACAACGCCCTCCCTCACACTGACCGAGGAAATTGCTTCTCTCGTTGTCTTTCTCTACATTGTTGTTTCTGTTGTGTGTTGTGTGTACATTGGTGTTGTGTGTGTGTTTGTTGTGTTGTGTGTGTGTGTGTTGTGAGTGTGTGTTTGTTGTGTGTTCTGTGTACTAAAGTTTGTGTGTTCAATTGGATTGTAATCATAGGTTAGGTGTGAGTGTGCTATTTGTGTGTGTCATTTGGGATGTTTGTGTGTGTGTGTGTGCAGAGATGTGTGTTTAGTGTATGTGTGTGTGTCTGTTTGGGATGTTTGTGTGTGTGTGTGTGTGTGTGTGTGCAGAGATGTGTGTTTAGTGTATGTGTGTGTGTCTGTTTGTGTGTGTGTGTGTGCAGAGATGTGTGTTTAGTGTATGTGTGTGTGTCTGTTTGGGATGTTTGTGTGTGTGTGTGTGTGTGTGTGCAGAGATGTGTGTTTAGTGTATGTGTGTGTGTTTAGTGTATGTGTGTGAGTTTAGGGATGTGTGTTTTTGTTACTCATCATTTTCATTTTTTCATCCAACACATTTCTCTCTTTTCTCTTAGTTTCTCAAGGTGTCTTGATTTCTTACTCAAGGATCATCACTTAGAGGTAATTTTCCTCCAACCTTTCTTCATTACAATTGATGTTGAGTTGATTAGCTTCATGCTTGTTCTTAATTTTGTTCAAAAAGAATTAAGCTTGAAAATGGTAGAAAAATCATAACTCTTTGTACCCATTGATTTAAGTCTTGAAACTTAATATTGGTGCTTCTATAATCATACTCTTCATGCTTGCCAAATGATTTGATGAACAAAAATTTCTCCCCTATTTTCCCCCACTTGGCCGAACCATACCCTTTTATTTTACTCTTGGATTTCAAAAATTTGTAACTCTTTGCATAAAGGGAAACAAATCTCCAAATTTGATATCTGTGCTTGTCTAGTGATCAATGATCATCCTTCCTTTCTCTTCATGTTTTTCATTCAAATCACTAAGTTGCTACAACTTTCCATATTCCTTGATTTTTATGATTTAAATTCTAGAAAATCATAGAAATGGAATTTGTGAGTTATGACAATTTTTCCCTACTAACTAAGACCCTAACATCTTGTCTATCTAGGATGGACTATTAGATCATATAATTAATATAGTTAATTAGTGGTTAGTTACAAATCAGTTGCTTTATCTTACATATAATATAAGTCACTTTTATATATGACTTGATGTAATAAACTTTCTCATTCAATCAATTACACCTTTCAGTTTTCTCTCTATTATTTTCTATTTTAATGGGCACTGTCATGTTTACTAACATGAACATTGAACAACATGGAAAATCTTCTCTTTGATAGAAAGAAATTCTAGCATTATCCACATTTTTTTATGGTACTGGATATGTAATATATTGATTCGATTTGTGTTATGATTAGGCCCGATTTAAGGATAATTTTTAAAAAAAGTCGAAATCAAAATAAATTGACCTTCAGCTCTCCAATCTTATTATTTTTTATGTTTCATTGATTATTTTTTCGTGAGCACATGCTTTAACACTAGATATTCATGAGATAAATTATTTAGGTATAACAATTTAACATAATAGAATAGTGATTTGATTTGAAATGAATAATTTCATTTATGCACGATAGGTCCTTGTTGTCATATTCTTCTACCGGCTCCTCCACTTATCCTTGCTCAGTTGTGTTTTCTCTCTCAGGTCAGTTCTCTAAACACTCAGTGTAATGTATTATGTGAATTATCGTCTTGTTTGGTAGTGGAGAGCTGAGCTCAATAGGATGTGATCTTGTCTGATTGTATGCTGATAATTAATTTAATGTTTATGCATGTGTTTGTCAATATGTGTTGTTTGTTAGTGGAGAGCGGAGCTCAATAGGATGTGATCTTGTCTGATTGTATGCTGATAATTTAATGTTTATGCATGTGTTTGTCAATATGTGTTGTTTGTTAGTGGAGAGCGGAGCTCAATAGGATGTGATCCTGTCCGAAAGGCGGGATCTTTGGTTGTGTCTTGATAATTTAGAAATTATGCATGTGTTTGACAATTAACTGCTACTTGTTAGTGGAGAGCGGAGCTCAATAGGATGTTTGCTACAATATTTAATCTAAGTTTGTATTGATTTACGCTGCAATTTATATAAACTCAACAATGTTGCAATATTTATAGGTTAATGGTTTTATTTTCTGTTAGAGTTAATAATTAATTTACGAAAGCCTTAGTTTCCTATTTGAGATTCAATATTAATGAGCATGCGTAGCTTATCAAGGTATGCATGCTCATTGTATTGAATCTTGAATTGTCCAAGTGGGACAGTTTGGGAAAAAACCTTTTTCACACTCGTACAATAGTCATTTCAATGTTCAAATGCCTTATATACTTGTTGAAATCTCGATTCCGATGCATTTCCTTTTGTTCTCCTGGTGCATACTTGATCGCGGTGATTCCCGACCGTGCTCGAGTCGTGTAACTTGGAGACCGATGGGAAATGCTGCCGAAATTTTGTCAAGTATAAGGTATTTGAATATGGGAATAACTATTAGTAGCCGAGTGTGACAAAGGTTTCTTCTCGAATGGGATAGGTTCATACCTTGTCATAAGAACGAGATTGATGGAGTTATTGGAATGCACCGTAATATATAAGTGTTATTGTAGGATTGGTCGGGCTATTTAATTGCCGGCAATGGATATTCCGGAGAATCGAAAATGGATGTATCGTAGGTTGGATCGGAATAAACGTCTTAGGGAAGAGTATAGAGTTGGAGTGGGTGAGTTTATAGAGTTTGTTGTTAGCCGGGAGAGATTTATACGGTGGGCGGTGATCAATTGAGGTGTCCTTGCAAAAGATGCAAGTGTCAATCTTTCAAAAGTGTGGATGGAGTTGTAGCCGATCTTTATGAGAAGGGCTTCATGCCCGATTACTATTGGTGGAGTAACCATGGTGAGACGTTGCCGACTTAAACCCGATTGTGGCTGAAGGTTCGTACTATGGAAGTGGTGACGGGAGGGAATAATTGAATCCATACGAGCAGATGATAATGGATCATGCTGGACCATCGGTTGGTGTTGTACTAGAAGAAGATGGGGGAGAAGATGGTGGAATGGGTTCCCAATACATAGAGGAGAATCCGAATCCCGAAGCTCAAAGATTCTATGATATCTTTGAGTCTTTGCACGATCTCCATTGTGGGAAGGATGTCGGGAGTACACGGAGTTGTCGATGTGCATGGAATGGTTGAGTATCAAATCTGACTACAATATGCAAGAAGGCTGTTTTAATCGCCTCAGCAGGTCAGTGTCCAAGGCATTGCCAGAAGGCAATCGGATGCCTACAAGTTTTTATCATGCTAAGAAGTCCGTGGAAAATTTGGGTCTGGGGTGTTTGAAAATTGATTGTTGCCCGAATGGATGTATGTTGTACTATAAGGATGATTCAGCGGAAAGCATAATGTGTTGTTGATTTTGTGGTGCGGATCGGTATAAGACAACCACTAGGATGGGCATTGAGAAGAAGAGGTCGCTAAAAAAGATGTGGTACTTTCCGCTCGTGCCAAGACTTACAAGATTGTACTCTTCGATGGCCACTGCAGCTCACATGAGGTGGCATAGTGAGCATGAGAGGGAGCAAGATATCTTGTGTCATCCATCTGATGGAGAAGCTTGGAAGCATTTTGATAGGGTTCATATGGCATTTTCGCAGGACCCTCGCAATGGAAGCATTTTGATAGGGTTCATAAGCTTGGAAGCATACTCTTGTTGGCCGGTTATCCTGACTCCGTACAATCTTCCCCCGGGGATGTGTATGAAGCGGGAGTTTATGTTCCTAACAGTCATAATTCCGGGTCCGTCTAATCCAAAAGGTAAGATTGATGTGTACTTGCATCCACTGATAGATGAGTTGACAATGCTGTGGAATGATGGTGTGTTGACATATGACGTATCTTTGAGGCAGAATTTCATCATGAAAGCAGCTTTAATGTGGACGATCAACGACTTTCCTGCTTATGGGATGATGTCGGGTTGGATGACCGCGGGGAAGCTTGGATGCCCAATATGTATGGAGCGATCGAAGGCATTCACGCTTAAAAATAGTCGAAAGACCTCATATTTTGATTGTCATCATCAATTCCTTCCAGAAGATCATCCTTATAGGCGGAACAAGAATGCATTCAAGAAGCGTTGTGCGGAGAGAACACCGCCTCCACCACGTTTGACTGGTCCTAATGTATGGTGCAGAGTACAGTACTTACCGCTCGTCCATGAAACCCAAGGAGAACATATTCCTGATTATGGCGTCAACCATAATTGGACAAAACAAAGTATATTTTGGAGGTTGCCGTATTGGAGGACGCAGTTACTCCGTCACAACATTGATGTCATGCATACTGAGAGGAATGTGTTTTTGAATGTGTTTGACACTGTGATGGACATCAAGGGGAGGACAAAGGATACAAATAAAGCCCGATTGGACCTGGCTGACATTTGTAATCGGAAGGAGCTTGAGTTGCAGGATGGTGGTCGTGGCAGACTTATCAAACCGAAGGCAAGTTATACACTAAGCAAAGCACAGAAATTGGCCGTCTGTAAGTGGGTTAAAGAACTAAAGTTACCAGATGGGTATGCTTCCAATATGGGTAGATGTGTTGACATTAAGGAAGCAAAGTTACATGGAATGAAGAGTCATGATTGCCATGTGTTCATGCAACGGTTGCTTCCAATTGCGTTCGACGCATTACCGAAGCAAATTTGGAACCCACTTGTTGAGCTTAGCCACTTTTTCAGGGAGCTTACATCGACAACACTAAATGTGAATCAATTAAAGGATATGGAAGTCAAGATACCCGTTTTATTATGTAAGCTGGAGCAAATCTTCCCGCCGAGTTTCTTTGATTCCATGGAACACCTGGCAGTTCATCTACCTTACGAAGCAAGAGTTGGTGGCCCAGTCCAATACCGCTGGATGTATCCATTTGAGAGGTAAACAACATCAACTATTTTACTTAATACATATGAAATTCACGAACATGAGAGCAGTAGTTTAGCTTTCCCTAAAACTAGTAATTATTTGTATGTATCCATCTTTAATAGGTTCCTGCACTCCCTTAAACACAAAGTCAAGAACAAGGCACGAGTGGAGGGTTCCATTTGTGAAGCATACTTAGTACAGGAGACTTCCACTTTTGCCTCTTATTACTATCCGGACAAAGTTAACACGAGAAGGATAAGGATGCCTAGAAACGTTGATTCGGGCGAAGGATGTTCAACTAGTCCTCCTATATCAATATTCAACTATCCGGGCAGATTTAGTGGCAAATCAAAAGGATATTTCTTGGAGCAGCGTGACATTAATGCTGCTCATCTGTATATCCTTCAAATTTGTGAAGAGGTGGCGCCATATTTAGAGTAAGTTTCTACAACGTCTTTAATAAGTTCAATTGACATTTATTATTATTAATCGTCCTGCTGTTAATCTCCCATATGTAGGATGTACGACAATTTTCTAAGGGATCTCCAACCTGACATTTCAAATGATCAGGTTGATCGAGAAATTACTTCTCACTTTGCTACGTGGTTCAGTAAATATGTAGGTTAAGCATCTTCATTTTTTGAAGCATACATTTTATCTCCTTAAATATATAGCATGTATAAGAATAATATAATATTTGATTGTTTAGGTACTAGATCCAGAAAACAATGTTCAAAATCCATTGTTGACAAATTTGGCATGGGGCCTAACAGATGGGTTACATCATGGAATACTTATATTGTAAATGGATATAAATTTAACACAAAAACATGGAATGAAGGAATGCAGACGTGTAACTATGGTGTTTGTGTGCGAGCCACTGATGGCAATGTAGAGGATGATTTCTATGGGGTTCTAACTGACATCCTTGAACTCGATTATACCGGTTTCCCCGTGATGAAATTAGTTATCTTCAAGTGTGATTGGTTTGATCCTACTCTTGACGTAGGGACAAAAATAGATAAAAATTATGGTATTGTTCAAGTTAGGCTGTCTCGAAGGTATAATAAGGCGTACGACCCATTCATTTTTTCACAACAGGCAGAGCAAGTTTATTACTCGCCATATCCCGAAGGACATCATGGCTGGTTGGGTGTTATTAAGATAAAGGCTCGCAGTATAATTACTGATAATGTAATCAACCAGCCTGAAAAAGATGCTCCGTACCAAGATGATGAGTTTTCAAGACCCCACGTACCGTTGCAAATTACGTCGGACATTATTGTTAATTCTCTGGCGGACATTTCCGGAAATGGGGAAGAAGTTGAAAGAGAGTTAATGGATCAATCCGAGTTGGACGCATCTAGCGAAGGTACATTCCGACCAAGTGATACTGATGAGACTGAGGGTGAATTTAGTGACGGAGATTCTACTTAGGTAATTTATTTATGTCATAATTCATTGTGTGAATGTCATTCTACTTATTAGGTAATTTATTTTTGTATTATTTACACTGTTGTGTAATCATATTTTCATTTTTTTTCACAGATGGCAGATTCCTACAGAGGTAGGGGTCGTCGTGGAGGTCGTCGTGGAGGTCGTGCTATGAGAGTCCCTTCGCCGGCCGACCCACAGCCTTCAGATCGAGACCATCCTACCAGCACCTCTATTGATGGGACACCTCAGGGTGATGGAGTTGCACCCCCCACCCATCCTCATGTGGTCGGGACACAGGCTGCACCCTCATCATCCACACCTACGACGATAGGACCATCATCACCATCGGGACAGGAGAGTCGTGGTCCATCCGACAGGAGGATTCTTCTTATCCCCAGGGGGGATAACGAGTATGCTAATTTAATTTTTTAATATATATAAAGTATCGTTAATTTCTATTTACTTGTTTTTAAAATTTAATTATAACATTTATTAATGCTCTAATTTTGCTGCAGCTTTACGCATGAAGGGCCCTTCTGATTCGATCTCGAAGATCCTGTGACGCAAGTTTGATGGTCCATGGCCTACATGGAAGGCCATCCCACTGGGCCATAGGGATCAGTTGTTTCTAGAGTTTAAGGTAACAGTTTATTAAGTTTTTTAAATTATATTTACATTATATATATGTACACACAAATTTCCTAACAACTGTAAGTTGCAGAAAGAGTATAGGTGGGACTTAGCTTTAGAGGCTCTCGTCAGGGACATATTTGAGCATAAAGGCTCACTGGTTATGAAGAATCTGATGAACAAGCTGAGGAAGGGGCAGAATAAGGGGAGGTGGGTGGATCCTGAGATCAAGAGGCAGCTGGACCAGTACTGGGCTACTGAGAAGTTCCAGGAGATCCAGGCCATAGCTCGGCGTAATCGAGCTTCTGATGGTGGCGCATGTGCTTGGACCGGTGGGTCTAAATCAGCCGCCGCCCACTACGACGAGCTGGTAATACATTAAACTTTTGACTTAATATACTATTTAATTAATTAGTTTTCATTTTTAATTATTCTTATGAATTTAATATTATATTATTATGTGCAGAAAGCACAGAAACAACGGGCCCCGACTGCTATGGAGTTGGTGGAGAGGACGAAGAAGTTGAAGTCGGGGACATGGGTCAACGACAAGGTCCGTAACTATGCTGTAAGCAAAAAAATAATTTAGTGTTTACTTGTAATTTATTATAAATGATTTGTTAATATTGGATATAATTATTTTAACTAAATCTATTCAACTTTGTAGGCGGGCTTAAACGAGAAGAAGGACGATGCCATATCACGTGCCTCACAGTCACAAGATGAGGCTTTGACTGGTGATGGCTGCTCTCCTGTCTCCGTCGACGATAATGCCATTTATTTGGAGGTCGTCGGGGGCAGGAACAAGAAGGGGCACGTGTATGACCTCGGACACTTGGGAGCCGAGTTCATCGCTTCATCGTCCGGCACGCCTGCTCCTTATTGCGCCGATACCATCCCTCAGGAGCAGTTCCACCAAATGCAGGACACCATCACGCAGCTGAACGCGGAGCTTCGGGAGAAGAGCGAGAGAGAGAGCAGCAGATGGCGAACCAGATTGCACAATTGACTCGGGCACACCAGCAGCTGATGCAGGCGAGCATCGAGCAGGGCCAGACACTGCGGCTGGTGTTGGAGCAGATGAGGATCCAGACTCCAGTTGCTCAGGATGATGCTCGGCGGTTGTGCGCTGCTGCCGCTCCTCCGATTCCGCCTCCGCCTCAACATCGATGCCTCTGCGCAGAGGACGATCAGCTAGCAGACGTCGGTGGTACGGACGCTGAGGATGATTGGATTCTTCCATCTCCCCCTCATCATGACTGATTTTTTCTCTCCATATTTTTGACTTTAAACGATTATTGTACGACATTTTTTATTATTCTTTTTATATATATTTATTATTTTTTATGATTGTATATTTCATAAGTTATTTGGTGTGTTTTATTAGTAATTTTTTTAACGTTTAAAAAAAATCAGAAAAAAAAAATTATTATAAAAATTAAAATTAAAAAAAAAATAATAACCAGTTTAGCGATCGAATTAGAAACCAATAATTCGGTCGCTAAACTTTATTTAAGATTTACAGATGATGTATAGCGACCGAAAATCCATCGCTAATATAGGTTAACAGTAACCAAAATTAGCGACCGAATTAGCAACCGATTATCGGTCGCTAAAAATGGTTACCCAAAAAATGCGACCAACCTAATAGCGACCGATTATTATTATATAGCGACCGAATTTACGGTCGCTAATTAGCGACCGAAATAATAATTCGGTAGCTAAAACCTTAGCGACCAGGTATTCAGCTACCATCATAAATCGGTCTCTGATTCGGTCGCTAAAACAAATAGCGACCGATTTACATGGTTTAGCGACCGAAACTTACAGTTTCTAAACAATTGTTTTTTTTGTAGTGGGTCTGGTCTGCAACAAAAAAGAGAAGAACAAGTGACATGCGCACCCTCCAAGGTGTGTAAGAACACTAGGCTTTAGGTTCGATTCGCCCCCACCAATCTCTCCTCATAGATTGGATGCAACATGTATAACCGGCGAATCCCCTTCAGGATACAATGGAGAACCTTGGTTTGGTTTGCACACCCTAAACCAAGCGTATCGTCAATGACATTTTACAGAATAATAGTTTCCTCAATTCTCTCTGCGCATTAAGGGAAGAAAGGAAGTGATTTGGCTTGCAGAAGTTTAGCCAATTTTCAGACTTCATTCTGCATGCACAAGTGATTCTATTTATAGACCAACTTATGCCTCTTGGTGAATGAAATAACCTTTCATGTATTTGAAAGAAAGATTGCAACCTTTCATGAACGTACACTTGATGAATGAACACATTTAATCATGAAAAAAAAAACACATATTAGGAAATATTTAAAAGCCATGAAGAGACACACCTATTGGTGTCCTTCAACCTCTTTTCAACTTAGTGTCTTGGACTTCCATTATTTTGGAAATCCCTCACATGGTGCACCATCCATATTTTACAACGCCCACTACACCACCCATATGGTAAATTTTGGGCCAATCAAATTGTCATATAGGTTGGTCAAAATTTCAAACTTTCTAGTTGTATTATACTGTAGTCAAACTATATGAATACAGTATATTATAGTATAATATATGTACTTTTTATATTTGCAAATTTAACTCATATTAAAATAATGTTTTTTGATTAAAAAAACTAATTATATTACAAAATATTATTGACAACGAACATTATTTTAATTCATATTAAAATATTATTTTGTAATATAATCAGTTTTTTAATTACAAAAGCATTATATTAATATGGGTAAAATTTGCGAATAAAAAGAATACATATAATATACTACAATATATTGTATTCATATATTTGACTACAGTAGAAATACAACTAGAAAGTTTGAAATTTTGACCAAACCCATGTGACAATTTGATTGGTCCAAAATTTGTCACATATGAGTGGTGTAGTGGGTGGTGCAAAATATGGGTGTACACCTTAGCCCAATCCTTGAAAGCAAAGTATAAGAAATATGAAAGCAAGAAAAATGCAAGGAATGTAATCATAAAAAGCTTAACACAAGTCAAAGAGGGTGTATAATTATTAGGAAGGAGTTTTACTATTTATACTCCAATGTTTTGAGTTAAACTCACCAGCCTCCACTCTCTAAACCCTCTTCTATTGAACGAAGCTTAACCACCATGGTTGGCTTCACTTCACATATTTCAATTGTTTTTCTGCTGTTGTTATCTGCAACTACATTCCACAGAAGCATTTGTAGTTCAAAAAGTGACCTTCGTTGCAATGGAAAGGATCATTCTGCACTTCTGAAGTTCAAACAACGTGTCATAGACCATTCTAACAAGCTTTCCTCATGGTCCAGTGAAGATTGCTGTGCTTGGAAAGGAGTCAAGTGTGACAACATCACAGGCAGAGTTACAAAACTTGTTCTACAGCAAGAACGCTTGGAAGGTGAAATCAACCTGTCTTTGTTTGATCTTGAATTTCTGAACTACTTAGACTTGAGCTTGAATGACTTTACAGGACTAGTTATTCCTTCTAATGCACATGCTAACTTATCTAAGCTTCAGTACCTGGACTTATCCTATAATGATGATCTTCAAATGGATAATCTTCACTGGCTATCTCCACTTTCTTCCTTGAAATGTCTCAACCTCAGTTTAATTAATCTTCAAAATGAAACAAACTGGCTTCAATCCATGGCTATGATGCATCCTTCTCTATTAGAGTTAAGATTGGCAAGTTCTCATCTAACCAATATCAGTCCTTTGGTTAAGTATGTGAATTTTACATCACTTGTAACTCTTGACCTGTCTGGAAACTATTTTGACTCAGAATTACCTTATTGGTTGTTCAATCTTAGCACTGATATCTCTCACATAGACCTTGGATTCAATAATTTACAAGGTCAAATTCCCAAGAGCTTGTTAAATCTTCGAAAGCTTAAAACTTTAAGATTGAATAACAATGAACTTGATGGATCAATTCCAGATTGGTTAGGACAACATGAAAATCTGCAATATCTTTCCCTATCTGTTAACTTGTTTCATGGTTTCTTTCCTTCAACTCTGGGAAATCTCTCATCACTAGTTGACTTAGCTGTCAGCTCCGATTTCTTGAGTGGTAATCTTTCAAGCAGCATTGGACAACTCTATAACTTAAGGAGTTTATTCATTGGAGGTTCCTTCTCTGGTGTTCTGTCTGAAAAGCATTTTTCCAAACTCTACAGTTTAGAATCACTAGCTCTGAATTCAGCTTTTGCATTTGATTTGGGTCCTCACTGGATTCCTCCTTTTCAGCTTCGTTTACTTGAGTTGAGAAATACAATTCTAGGTCCTAATTTCCCATCATGGATATATACACAAAGGGCACTAGAATCTCTGGATGTTTCTAGCACAGGAATTTCATTCATAAATGGAGACATGTTTTGGAGCTTTATAGCTAATATTAGACAGATTCTCCTGACCAATAATTCAATAATTACTGACTTATCAAATGTCACACTAAATTCTGATATCATATTCATGAATCATAATAATTTCACAGGAGGGCTCCCACATCTATCAGAAAATGTCCTGTTTTTTGATGCATCTCACAATTCCTTTTCTGGACCCATTGACCCTTTATTATGCAATAATTCAGGTGGGGAAAATAGTTTGGGTTATTTGGATATATCATACAATCATTTAGTTGGAGCAATCCCTGATTGTTGGGAGAATTGGAAAGGTTTAACTTTCCTGTTCCTTGATTCCAATAATCTAACTGGTGAAATTCCTCCCTCTATGGGTTCATTTCATCAACTCTTTGAAATGAATTTGCATAACAATAAGTTGTCTGGCAAATTTCCACTTGACCTATCCAACTTAAACACATTGGTATTCATCAACCTTGGACAAAACAACTTTTCTGGAGCCATACCTGTGAAGATGCCACAGAGTATGCAAGTGATGATCTTGAACTCCAACCAGTTTAGTGGCAATATTCCACCACAACTATGCACTCTCTCTTCTCTTATACATTTGGATCTTTCCCAGAATAAACTTTCTGGACATATTCCTCAATGTTTGTACAACATTACTCCCATGGATGCTGCAAGAAACTTGAGTCATTTTAAGTTCAAATTCAATTTGTTTTGGAAAGGTCAAGAGTTAGAGTATCAAGACACAGGGCTGTTGAGGAACCTTGATCTTTCTAGTAACAACTTGTCAGGAGAAATCCCTCCTGAACTTTTTGGTCTCACTCAATTGCAGTTCTTGAATTTGTCTCATAATCATTTCTTGGGAAAGATAGCAAGAAGGATTGGAGGCATGAGAAATTTGGAATCCCTTGATTTGTCCAATAATTATCTTTCAGGGGAAATTCCTGAAAGCCTGTCTAATCTGTCTTTCCTAAGTTACCTTAATTTGTCATACAATGATTTCACTGGACCAATCCCATTGGGGACTCAGCTTCAGAGTTTTGATGCATGGAGCTATGTTGGGAATCCTGAACTTTGTGGAGCTCCTCTGACAAAGAATTGCACTGAAGAAGATGGCAATCTTGACAAGGATGCAGAGCAAAGTGGAGGAAATGAAGATGATGAGTTTAAAGAATCACTCTACCTTGGGATGGGAGTTGGATTTGCTGTGGGGTTTTGGGGAATATGTGGTTCTTTGTTCCTCAATAGGGCATGGAGGCACACATACTTTCGCTTCTTTGATCATATCAAAGACCAATTTTACTTGACTGTGACTCTCAAGTTCAACAAGGTTCGTGGAATTGGAGCACGTTCTAGTTCTACATGAGGCAAAGTAAAAGATCAATACTTTCTTCTGCTTGCTGACTTATTTGCTCTATTACTATTTTTTATTTTTTTGTAATAATAAAACTATATTTGGTGTCGTGCTATTTATTTATTTAAACAACAAGCTTGCTAATTGCTGTCAACTACTTGTTTCTGTGACATGCTTTCAGCCCAAAATTTGGGTGTAAATAGTCTATAGATTATTCTAGATTTTTTTATAGGTCTGACTTCTGAGTTGAGCTTTTTCTATAAAATATCAATTTAAAAAGCTTGTCTTATGATTTGATACAGGAACTTTTTTTTTAATATATAAAAATATAAAATTTGATATACTTCGAAAGTCTCATTAGATCTCATATATTACGTGGTAATATTCATGTATGTTTTTTTTTCGAGGCAATATATTCATGTATGCATGAGTGTTAATTAATTAAGCTGGTCTAGTAAGTTAAATAGCATTTTTAAATGCTTTTTATTTAGTATGCATAATTAAATAGTCTTTCATAAAACTTTAAAAATAACATATATATTTGTTAAATAAATAACATTTAATAGACTAAAATAAATTAAACTGTAATGAACCAATGATTGATCTTTTACCCCATTCTTATTCCTATAAACATACATTATGTCATGTAATAAATTACTTCCAGCACCTCGAAAGTCCAAGATGTAACCTGACACCACCAACAATTTGTGAAACTAATGCTTATTAGCATGTTTGTTTTAAATTTTATAAATTGAAAATCATGTTTACAAATCACATTTGGGGGAAAGCTTCTAACTTATACTATTGGACACAAATCAAGGAGTCTTTTTTGATGAGTAGTATCATCGTTGTCAAATCCTCGTCAAATCCTCTTGATAGAGTCTTTTCCTTCAATTCAGCGTATCTACAATCTGGTCCATCAAGAAGAAAAACAACAACAGATCATTTTTCACCTGAATAATACCACAAGCTGATGGTTCTCAAGTGCTTGTGAGACACAAAGGCATTGTCCGTTGTTCACCATCACTCACACTCATGAATGTTTTTCATATTCCGAATTTTAAGTTCAATCTATTGTCTATTTCACAATTAACAAATTCATCTAATTGTGCAATTTTTCATTTTCTTAATGCCTATTTCAGGACCAAGCAATGAAGAAGACGATTGGTCAGGGTAGTGTGCGAAATGGACTCTTTTATCTCAATGCAGATTTAGTATCATATTCTACTTTTCTTTTCAAGTGTCCTAATAAGCATGATCGGGAATATTCTTCCCTTGGTCATCCACCTAGCTCTTGTTTTGGTTTTAAGCATTGTAATAAATTTGACCTATGGCATTCACGCTAGGTAACCCCTCTAAGTCTCGTTTCAATTTCATTATTAGAGATTCTCCCATTATTAATGCTAATAAAGAATTTGTTTGTGTAGTATGTCTGCATGCTAAACAGTCACATCCACCTTTTTCTCAAAGAACATCTTGTTCCACTCATTGTTTTGAATTAATTCATGTTAATATTTGGGGTCCCTTCTCTATACCGTCTAAAAATGCATTGTGTTATTTTCTAACTATTATCGATGATTATTCAAGATGTACTTGGATCTACTTAATGACACAAATCTGAAACTTTCAACATGATAGTTCATTTTTTTTAAATCAAATTCATCATCAGTTTAATACTAAAATTTATCAACTCAACTCCGGTAATGGGGACATTTTCCTTCCCCGGCTTCAAACCGTTCATTCCGACAATGGTTCAGAATTTCTCTCTAAAAAGATGCAAACATGGTTTCATGATCATGGAATTATTCACCAACGTAGTTGTGTTGCGACTCCTCAACAAAATGGCACCGTGGAACGTAGACATCGACATCTTCTTGATGTTGCAAGAGCTTTACGATTTCAAGCAAACTTGCCTCTTTCTTTTTGGGGTGAATGTATTATCACTGCTACATATCTTATAAATAAACTTCCAACTCCAGTTCTTCAACATAAATCTCATCATCATGTTCTACTTGGATCTCCATCATCATACTCATCACTACGTGTTTTCGGATGTTTATGTTTTGCTAAAAATTTGAATATTCAACATAAATTTGATGAGCGTTCCAAACATGGTATATTTGTTGGTTATCCATTTGGTCAAAAAGGATATCACATATATGATTTGAAAACCCGTCAGATCTATGTTTCTCGTGATGTTTAATTTCACGAAACCATTTTTCCATTTCAAGATCTTTCATCTTCACCATTTAATAATACAATTAGCATTAAGACTCCAATTGATGATGACACTAGTGCAAAATATACATTTAACATCAGGTTTTTAACATCGGTTTTAATAAAACCGATGTGAAATAGGAGGCGGTGACATTTTTGAAATTAAACTGAAATATTTACACATCGGTTACCTTAAAACCGATGTGGTAAAAATATTAAACATCGGTTTAATAGAAAACCGATGTGGAAAATTGAAACAAAAAAAAAATTCAGAAATAATATTAGACATCGGTTTTAAATAACCGATGTGGAAAAGGGAAAAAAAATAAATTTTTTTTAATCTGACGTAATATTACACATCGGTTTTCTTTTAACCGATGTATTAAATAAAAAAAAAAATTTAATAAGTTTCTACATCGGTTTTCTAGTAAACCGATGTGTAATTCACTACCCACATCGGTTATTTTAAACCGATGTGTAAAAACTAAGTTTAATTTCTATTTTCATTCCCCCTCCATCTCTTCGCGCCGTAGTCTTCCATTCCATTTGTCACTGCTTCCCCATCTCTCTCACTGCTGCTCCTTCCTTGTTTGATGCTCCCTTGCTATCTCTGATGCTCCTTCCTCATTCCATTTTAATAGCCACCTTCATCTTTTGCTGCTGCTTCTCACTCGATTCGAAGTTTCTCGGCCCCACCCGGAACTGCCAGTTCTTTCTCTCTCTGGTTTTGTCTCGCCCCCTCGTCTATAGAAACGCACGCGTGCGAAGTTGAACTATTTCAGAAATCCATCTTTGTTTCCTTACTCTTTCAGGTTTTTCACACTCTCTCTATCTTAACAACTTGGTTCACAACTTCTGGCCTAAGATCTCTACCAGCGTCATGTAACTATTTCCCTTTCTTCATTTTAGGGTTTCTGTTAAACGCATTTTTTTGTGCTTAAAAAACGTTTTTTTACATTTTTTTTTGTTGTTGTAACTTTTAAGTATTGCTTATGTCTAATGTATATTGTATGATCCTATGTGTGAATCAATTGCTTGCTGCCATATACATTTGTAAGGCTGGGGAAGGGTTGTTGAGCTGCTCTGCCATATTTTGGATGCTTGCATACTACGTGTTTGATGAAAAATCTGAGAAACTATTTATTTGAAGGAACTAAAGGGGTTGCTTATTCATTTTCTTAGAATGCATAGGTAGGTGAAACTAGACTTGGTTTGATGAGAACTTGAATTTGTGTCTTTTCTCTATTAACTTTAAGTCATTTTTAAGCATTTCTAACATTTAGCATTTCTACCAATCATTGCCGCTGAACAACTTTCTTACTCTATTTGCAGAACAAGAAATTGACAGGTGTTATTTTCCTGGACTGCGGATCTGATTTGAGGAGTAGTCATAGGGTTCCTGGTGAGTTTCATTCAATTACTCAGAAATTTAGTTACAACTTACAAGTGTGTCACCATTAATCAACCATACCATTAAGTTGTGTAGATCTCTTCAGCTTTGCTGTCTTGTATTTTGCCTATTGAAGTTTCAATGACTATTTACAGAATTCTCTCAATTCTAGAATGCTTAACTCAAGGAAGAGTTTTTAGTTGGCAGGTGTACAAGTGTCTTTGACTCCGTTGCATAGTGCTACTGCCTCTGCTTTCTTCACTTCTCTGCTGTCTTTGCACAATAACAACTAGACGTGTCTCTCAAAAGGTACATTTTGGCTGAAAAGCTTTCATTGGAGTTTTAATATATTTTCTTGAAAATTTATTTGATTCGAGAATATGCCCACAATAATTAGTAAAGCCTTAGTTTCCCGTTTGAGATGCAATACTAATGAGCGCACGTGTATGTGCTTAATGTACCGCTCATTGTGTTGGATCTTGAATTGTCCAAAGTTGGACAGTTTGGGAAAAAGCTTTTTCTTAATTCAGTTAAAATAGTTATTCATTGATTCTAATGTTATATACTTGATGAAAGTTCAGATTGATACATTTCCTTTCGTTCTCCGGGTGCATACTTTATCGTGGTGGATGTCATCGCGTTCAAGTAGTGTACGTCGGAGACCGGATGATCAGCTGAGGGTCACTGTTGAGATTATTCGAGATGCTGATGCTCGAGTCCCTGTGCCCACTGAGGAGGTTCAAACAGTGGGTCAGGCCCCCGGTAACTTCATCCTCTGGCCAAGAAGACTGGTCAGCTTTCTTGTTGCATCTGAGGTATTCGGTTAGTTGTGTTTTTCTATATTCATAGTTGAAATAATTTATTATTGTTTAAAGATAATGCATTATTTTTATTCGTTATAGGATGTTGGAAATGATATTGTGCCTAAAAGGTTGGATCTAGGAAGACCAGAGATATCTGCTCCTGCCAAGGTATTCATTTGACCATTTAGTTAATAACGAATTAAATAACTTAATTATCCGTGATTACTAATATATATCTATGTTGTTTAGGGGATCGACAAAGGGGCACCTGGCCATGGTGATGTTTTTAAAGTTCTGGCTATACAGGTTGTCACCATGGAGAATGACGCAGCCTTGGTAAGGTTGGAACATGATGCCAGCCCTGGTGAGGAACTGTATATCCCAAAGAAGGAACTTATGGAGATGGTACTCAATAAAGAAATGGCTAGTTCTGCACACATATCGTTATGGTGAACGTAAGTACATTTTATTTATAAGTTAAGTAATTAATTTTTAAATACTATGATAATTAACATGTTTTTCCAATATATTAGGTATCTGCATCGTATGTTAGTCGATCAGGGTAACCTCGCCCTTTATGGGTTCATTGACCCCATGTTCATTCAGGGTGATGTTCTCCTAGCATCAGAAGACCCGGTCACTACCATATATGATATACTTGCCCGAGACGATCATCAATTCTATCTTGCGCCTTATCTCAATAAGTAAGTACCGGTTATTTAAGTATAACTATATATGACTTAGTCACTAACTCGTTCGCAAATACAGCCCAGCATTGGCAACTGTTGCTCTTGTACCCTAGGATGAACGTTGTGGTCTTCTTCTGCTCATTGGGAAATAAGCCGGCGAATCAACTGAAGACGATCATCGAAACGTAAGCATTAAAATACTTTATAATCAGTAATGCAGTTGTTTTAATTATCTGAAATCTATTAGATATACTTTAATTAATGTTTTGGTCATGATAGGTCTATTAATGCAACCCACATGTTGCGTGGTGAAAGGCATACTCGGGCTATCAGATGGATTATTCCTAGCGTAAGATATCTATTAGTTCAAATGCATCAAATGCAGTGGGTACAATAATTGATTTCTATTTTATTTAATTCCTCATATTCTAATTGTGTTTCATTTGTACGTAGTCACGTAAACAACGTGGATCATGGGAATGTGGCTACTATGTGATGCAGTGGATGTTGGAAATTATCTCCTCCAGGATCACTGAAAGATGGCACGAGGTAAATGTTAATTGACACAATTAGAAGTAATAGTATAGATTCGTTATATGTTTTATGTTAGTTTATTACTTAAAAGATATAATCTTTTGTCCAATTAAACTTGCAGATATTCAACAATCCAACTCCATTATCTGATTCCGACATCAACAACATAAAGAGGCGTTGGGCAACTTTCTTTCTTGAAGTGTACCAACCATAGTTTGTATATATGTAGTTAGTTTAAAAACTTATCATGTACTAGCTATAGTGTACTTTTGACTGATCATACGTATTTTGATATGAAATCTATAATATATCATGTAGCTTTTTGGTTTCTAATTATTTTTGTTGTCTGAATGTAATTGAACGTACATATATATGTATTGTTCGTAATAAATTCAATATATATTAGTTGTGTTGAGAATATTTACAGTATGTTATTCTGGTATATATTGATCTGCGACATCAAAACAGGGGTCAAGGAATGATAGAAATGTAAATAACAGGAAAAAAAAATGAGACTTTACACATCGGTTTTATAAAAACCGATGTGGAAATTTCACTTTACACATCGGTTTTCATTAAAACCGATGTGTAAAGTGAAATTTCCCAATAGGATACCAATTGACAAATTAATTTTCCACATCAGTTAAGAGGAAACCGCTGTATAAAATATTATAAACATCGGTTTTAAAACCGATGTGTAAAGTGGCAATAAACCACATCGGTCGTTTCAACATCAGTTTTAAAACCGATGTGTAAAGCCAAAAATAACCGATGTGGAATCCCTTTTCTGCACTAGTGTGATGAATCATTTGACTCACACACTACACCACCACTTCATATTAATTCAAATGGAAATAATCAGGTTGATAATTCAAAAGGCACAACTATGACTATTTCCCCACCCAATTCTCAGGATGATATCTCATCCAATTCTCCGTCCATTTCTGTCGATGCTCCATCAAATAATTTTCCTTTTGCCGAAACGAATCTTCAAATACTAATCCCTCTCAACATCTTCAACGTCCACCAAGTCATCTCAAGGACTACATTTGTAATAATATTACATCAAAAACTAATTTTCCTTTAGCAAGATATTTTTCCTTATCCACTCTAAGTAATTCTCATCGAGACTTTCTCACAAATATCATTGAGAATAAAGAACCAAGATCTTATTCTCAAGTCATGAAATCGGTTGAATGGCGTGAAGCTATGACCAAAGAAATTCAGACCCTTGAATCAAACAACACTTGGTCTTTATGCCCACTTCTTGAAGGCAAATTGCCAATTGGTTGTAAATGGGTCTACAAAATTAAATATCAATATGATGGTTCTATTGAGAGATATAAGGCTCGTTTAGTTGCCAAAGGCTACACTCAAGTTGAAGGTATCGATTATCATGATACTGTTGCACCTGTGGCTAAACTAGTCATTGTCCGACTTTTTCTCTCCATTACTGCCATTAAAAGCTGGTCATTACACCAACTTGATGTTAATAATGCTTTTCTTCAAGGATACCTCAATGAAGAAGTATATATGAAGCTACCACCCGGATTTTCCCGTAAGGGGGAGACTTGTGTATGCAAATTACATAAATCCATTTATGCTCTTAAACAGGCTTCTCGTCAACGATTCTCTTAATTTTCCACCACTTTTATTCAAAGAGGCTTTCGTCAGTCCATTTCTGATTAATTTGTTTACTTATACTTGTGGTCAGACATCTGTTTTTGTCCTTGTCTATGTTGATGATATTATTATCACTGGCAACAATGATGATGCCATTTCTGATATAAAACAATTCCTTGCTCAATCTTTCTCCATCAAAGATCTTGGAAATCTTCGATATTTTTTAGGCATTGAAGTCTTTCGCTCTAAAAAAGGATTTTTTTTATATCAACGAAAATATACTCTTGACATTTTATCTGACACTTGTATGACTGGTTGTCGACCAACACATTTTCCAATGGAGCAACATCTTCGTTTACGAAAAAGTGATGGCACTGCTTCTTCGGATCCCCGATCACTGTCGCCGCCGTCTTGTTGGATGCCTCTTATATCTAACAATAACACAACCTGATATTCAGTATGATGTAAACACTCTTAGTCAATTCATGCAATCTCCGTGTTCCTCCTATCTTGATGTAGTCACACGAGTTCTTCGTTATGTTAAAGGAAGTGTGGGTAAAGGTTTCTTTCTTTCTGCATCTGGTTCTATTAATTTAGTTGGATATGCCGACTCCGATTGGGCTGGTTGTCCTACTACTCGTCGATCTACCAATGGTTATTTTATCATGCTAGGTTCAAGTCCAATTTCTTGGAAAACCAAGAAGCAACCAACAGTTTCTCATTCTTCTACAGAAGTAGAATATCGTTCATCTGCAGCCCTCACTTATGAGTTGTAATGGTTAAAATCCCTATTCTCTGATCTTGATATTGCTCATCCACAACCAATTACAATTCATTGCGATAGTCAAGATGCTATTCACATTGTCGAAAACCCGGTATTTCATGAACGCACCAAACATATTAAGATTGATTGTCAATTTTGTTCGTGAAAAATTTCAAACAGGTCTTATTGCTCCTTCCTATCTTCGATCTCGTGACCAATTCAGACATTTTTACCAAACCACTTGGAAGAGATGCTTATCAGCGACTACTGTGCAAGTTGGTTGTTCTTGACATTTCAATTCCATCTCCAACTTGAGGGGGAGTATTGGACACAAATCAAGAAGTCTAGTATAATTGTTATAAGATTTTTTAATTATTGGGATAACAATATTGTTAATTGCAAATATTGTAGCAGTTACGTTACTTTGAAATTTGGATTTCAAATTGGTTGTACATTAACATATTTATTCTTAGCATGTCAATAAAAATCATGCAGTTCACGATTTTGGAAGTGTTATTTTCATGTTTACATTGAGAATAACTTTTACCAAATAGGCATATGTATGCACTTAAAAGTAGGCTTTGCCAAAAATAGTTGAGATAAGCTATCATATAGTTGATACGTTAATTTTTAGTCGAAAGCTTATAACCGATTGAATTTGAAGCATTTGGTAAAATTAGCGGTTGAGAGACATGATAAGCTAGTCAAATAAGCTATAAGTTAGCTATTGGACTTGTCAAATAGAACCTTAGAAACATTATAAATAATTTAATCAATTTAATTGTTATATATTGTCAGTGTATTTTTTTTTTTTTTACACTTTCAATCAATCACAAATGATGCCATAATGATTTCTAAGGTAGTTACGATAATAGTCAAACATTGTTAATAATGTAGCAATTTATACATGGTTGACAATATAAAAAATCTTTACACTAATAATATATATCAATTAAATCCTAATTTAATAACTAAAAGTGTAACTATTTTAATTATTGTAACTAATTAAGTATTTATTATAAACATATTTTTTAAATTTTCATGAGATAACAAATTAAATTTTAAATAATATTTAATTGTTATATAAATTTAGTTTAAAATATATAATGTATGAGAAGGGACGAACATATACAAATTTTGATATCTATATCTGTATTATATATAAAAGGAATAATATACTTCAATCTATTGTGTTTAACTCATTTTTGCCATGTAAACTGCGATTGTAACATTTAGCTCCAGTAATAGATATTATTTTCATCATCAATAAAAAAAGTAATAGAGGTTATTTGGTTAAATAAATGCACAATACCATATGTGATTTGATTACTTTTTGCTAAAAACTTTTTAGATTATTTTTTGGTTCGTAGATTACCCTCTCATCTAATATGTGAGAGATATCTTGGAATACGGTTAGACGCTTACGATGAGATCCTTTCTAACAATATTTTTTCAATATATATGAATTCAAGGATCTAATTCAAAAACACATGTAATTCACATATCTAAACCCGAGCTTCTACTTGGACCAACATATTGGTAACTTTTAGATGATGTAAATTGGCATATCTTGTAATTTTTATTTTTTGGTTTCTTATCAAAAGGTTTACTTTTTATTTTATTGAATAGAAAGGTATAACTTTTATTAGTATGTAAGATCTCAGTACACTTAGAAGGTGTTTGATGGGAAGACTTCTGATTGTTGGCATTCAAAATGCCTAAGAATGTTGAGCAAGAGGCATATTTTTGTACATTCCATGATTCTTTATTTGAAGTTGCAATCACTTACTGCAATTATGGATAATTACATAAAAAAAACAATATAGCCGATAAGATTGCAAACACAATCACAACAAAATATAATTGGACAAATTATCAAAATCAAAATATTATAACCATAACTTTTTTAAAACCACGACACGTTCATAGAATGAGGCATGAATTCAAATAATATATTTTTGCTATTTTTTTTACTTTCGTGTTCCTATAAACTTCTAGCATATGTTTAGTCTCCCTATAATACTCTTGCTAATCGTTTAATAGTGATACAATTTATGACGAGTCTCGTTTCTATAAGCCAATTGTTTGATCAGCGTTTTCATGTGACTTTCTTTGATACCAAGTGTTTCATGCAAGAAACTCGGAAAATATGTAGGACCAAGCTTAGGAGTGATAGCCAATATCGTGTGGAGCTCTTTACTTACCTCGTACTACTTATATTGCTGAGACTACTCTTTTCTTTAGGCCATCTATCTTTTTCTTGCATTAAAACTTTAGTTTCCATTGTTATAGGCTTCAACAATAAATTTAAGACTCTTCGGTGTGAACAATGTGCATGTTTTGATTAAAGAACAAGTTTTTACTTTCATTATGTCAGAAACGACTTTCAATAACGCTTATTTTGGCACTTGATAGTGTTTTTGAGCATTATCTGTCTCAGTACTATTATAGGAGGTATCCAAAGATAGTGCCATCACAGATGTTCCTACGCTAGCGCCTTTTCAAGAAAACGTATATTAGTGAAAACTAAGATAATGTGTCTAATAAGAAGCAATGTCATAGGGTCAGACTAAAATAATGCTTACTTTAAGAGGCACTATCTTAGTTCCCACAAAGAAAACGATTGTTCAAGAAAGAGAAATCATAATTAGACCTACGACAACTAGCGTTTCCATGGAGAAGTGTTATTTATTCCCTCTTGTAACATCCATGTTTTTAAACCATATCATATTAGTTTTTGTATGCATGGTATATGTTGAGAGCATGGTTGATATAGTGATTAGGATTAAAGTGAAGTAAGAGAAGGAAATAAGGGGGTTGAGTTGGTCGACCCAGCACACTTGAACATGCAGTCACCCCATGCTCAACATCGTTGCACTCGTAGCAACGTACTAGGCCGAGTTACGTGAAACCGACAACACTGTTGCACTCGTAGCAACGTCTGTTTCTTGTCCATATCATTCTTTTCTTGCTAGGGCTAAGGTAAGCTTATGTCTAAGTATTAGAAGTATAATCTGAGGAAAAATGAAAAACTTAATGTTAAATTTAAATGATTATTGTTTCTTTGCATGGTTTTGGTTTATGTCCCCCCATAATTTTGTTTTCTTTTTTTTTTCCTCTTCTTTTTATCAATAAATTATGGTTACATAGGATCACCTTGCATAAAAAAAGGTAAGCTTATGCTCGTAGCATGCCGACTTGTCGACGATGTCGACATTGATGTTTTATTTTCATTTATGTATTCGTTTATCATTACGTTTTCATATTTGGGTTACCAACAACGTATGCTTCATGTATCTGTGTTTAGGATAATTTTCGGAGCCCCAGAGGTACTCGGAGCGCATGTGGCAGAGTCTAAAGGGAAGTGAGGAGAGCTTGTTCGTGGTCCCAGTGATATCTTCACGTAGCTAAGGTAGGAGAAAGTGAGACACCCCGATGTCCCATTAAAGAAAGTCGAATTTATTAAAACCTAATCATGATATTAACGTCAATCGAATATGTAAAACGACTAAGGAATAAAAACCTTAAATAAAACAACCATCAAATATTAACATAACCTCATATATATATATATATATATATATATATATATATATATATATATATATATATATATATATATATATATATATATATATATATATATATATATATATATATATATAATATCATACATGTGTTGACATAACCACACACATATATACACCTTAAAGGATACGCATTGGCCGGTCCTATCACAGACGACTACTGCTACCCTCGCTTTCACCCCTGCCTCCTCTAGGTCTGGATGGTCTAGATACTCCTCTGCTACTGCTAGATGAGCTCCTCCAATGACACCGCTGAAACAAGCGTCGATATGGCAAGCTGTTTCGAGACGATAAATTTAAGACTCTTCTGTGTGAACAATGTGCATGTTTTGATTAAAGAACAAGTTTTTACTTTCATTATGTCAGAAACGACTTTCAATAACGCTTATTTTGGCACTTGATAGTGTTTTTGAGCATTATCTGTCTCAGTACTATTATAGGAGGTATCCAAAGATAGTGCCATCGCAGATGTTCCTACGCTAGCGCCTTTTCAAAAAAATGTATAGTAGTGAAAACTAAGATAATGTGTCTAATAAGAAGCGATGTCATAGGCTCAGACTAAAATAATGCTTACTTTAAGAGGCACTATCTTAGTTCCCACAAAGAAAACGTTTGTTCAAGAAAGAGCAATCATAATTAGACCTACGACAGCTAGCGTTTTCATGGAGAAGTGTTATTTATTCCCTCTTGTAACATCCTTGTTTTTAAACCATATCGTATAAGTTTTTGTATGCATGATATATGTTGAGAGCATGGTTGATATAGTGATTAGGATTAACCCAGGGTCAACCCATGCTATGTAAGAGAAGGAAATAGGGGGGTTGACTTGGTCAACCCAACACGCTTGAACATGCAGTCACCCCATGCTCAACATCGTTGCACTCGTAGCAACGTACTAGGCCAAGTTACGTGAAACCGACAAAACCGTTGCACTCGTAGCAACGTCTGTTTCTCGTCCATATCATTCTTTTCTTGCTAGGGCTAAGGTAAGCTTATGTCTAAGTATCAGAAGTATAATCTGAGGAAGAATGGAAAACATAATGTTAGATTTAAATGATTATTGTTTCTTTGCATGGTTTTGGTTTATGTCCCCCCATGATTTTGTTTTCTTTTTTTTTTTCCTCTTCTTTTTATAAATGAATTATGGTTACATAGGATCACCTTGCATAAAAAAAGGTAAGCTTATGCTCGTAGCATGCTGACTTGCGGACGATGTCGACATTGATGTTTTATTTTCATTTATGTATCCGTTTATCGTTACGTTTTCATATTTGGGTTACCAACAACGTATGCTTCATGTATCTGTGTTCAGGATAATTTTCGAAGCCCTGGAGGTACTCGAAGCGCATGTGGCAGAGTCTAAAGGGAAGTGAGGAGAGCTTGTTCGTGGTCCCAATGATATCTACACGTAGCTCAGGTGGGAGAAAGTGAGACACCTCGATGTCCCATTAAAGAAAATCCGAATTTATTAAAACCTAATCGTGATATTAACGTCAATCGAATATGCAAAATGGCTAAGGAATAAAAACCTTAAATAAAACAACCATCAAATATTAACATAACCTCATATATACATACATATATATATCTATATATATATATATATATATATATATATATATATATATATATATATATATATATATAAATATAATATCATACATGTCTGACATAACCACACACATATAGACATTTCATTTGCTACCCTCGCTTTCACCCCTGACTCCTTTAGGTCTGGATGGTCCAGATACTTCTCTGCTACTGCTAGATGAGCTCCTCCCAGGACGCCACTGAAACAAGCTTCGATATGCCAAGCTGTTTCGAGACGATGACCTGGAAGACTCAGATCTGGCTGGTCTCACGTCTAGAACATTCGGAACATCTGGGGCAAGGAAGTGATCTATGTCAGGCACAACTTGACCATCGGGTGCTGGTGTAGGAACGGGTACCGGTGCTGGCACAGGTACAGGTACGGGAACTGGTACAGGGACTAGAACAGGTATCATCTCTGGCATCGGCACTATAAGGAATCCAATAGGAAAGGAAAAAGTTTAGCCGACCCGAAAGGTCCCGACCAAACCAAAAGGAGCTCCTTCTCCTAACCTAGTAGTCACCGATACTGGACCCGTATAAACGGAAAAATGGGTGACTGGGTCCACTAGCCACCCCTGCTCATCTAGGAACTCGAACTCAAAGGTTCCCGTCATGGGGAACCCCACTGGCTCCTCCATCCTGGGATGATCCATATGAGCCATCAACAATATCTGGGTCTACACGTGTAATGATAGAAAAGACTAACACAAAAAAAAGGAAAAGGAGATAAGAAACTATCTAGCATCAATAGGGGAAAAGTGTACGTAACATGTTATCAATAAAGCACTACAAAAAAAAACCTATTTAGCGACCGAAGATTTCGGTCGCTAAACATGATAATTCGGTCGCTATACAGTATAGCGACCGAGTTAGCGACCGAATTAAGGGGGTAGCAGAAACCCTGGTCGCTAAATGTTTAGCGACCAAACTTATATTTCGGTCGCAAATCTGCGACCGATTTTTCGGTTGCAAAAGTATATATTTCGGTCGCCGTATAGTTGGTCGCATACCCAGCTCACCTAATTTGGTGACCGATATTCGGTCGCTATTTCGGTCGCAAAATTTTGATTTTTTTTCCTGTAACGATCCTGCCGACCAAATATAGTTTTTCAACTATTACCCCATTGATTTTTAATTTCTGATATAAACAAAATACACCAATATTTTTTAAAATAAATAGAAAACATAAATATGATGTACTAATGATCCAAAACACCACAGTCAATATGATCAAGAAAACATATACATTAATTAACGCAAGTTTAATAATGGTTTATAAAAAAAAGTTTAATAAGTATTAATTAACGATCAAAACATAAAAATACACCACAGTCAATAAGTACTAATCAAAATATCAAAACTCATCAATCTTCCAAAGGGATGAACATGTAGAAACGAGAACCCCCAAGGTACTTAAACTTTGCCAATGCACCAGTGGACAACAAATACAACTCCCTGATACCATTTGTATCTGTTGCAAAATATGGGTGATCCTCATGGATTACTATATTCCCATTGAACAGATTTCCGCTTTTGTCTTCAATAGTCACAACACGCGGTATTTGTTGTCCCCAACGACGGTAGAATGATCGCAGGATTGAAATCAAATCCTGCAAATACACAAGAACAATTTAGTAAATGATCAGTTTATGCCTTAACCATCATTACGTGAATCCGATCGTTATTCTTAAGTTGATGAGACACTGTACCTGGTCTATATGGATGGCTGTCTCAAAACATTTAGTCGGGACCATTTTCTGATAAAACGATAAGGAAAACAAGTCATATGTCTAAACTTCATCAAGTGATAATAAGAAAAGATGGAAAGATCCATGTAGCATACTATCATGTTAAAATAGAACAAAGAAATGCAACTTCACATGCAACTTTACATATTAGCAAACATAGTAGTTTTCAGGAAAGCAGATGCTTTTACGTCGTTTTGAAGGATGGTCATAGAGAGGACTTTTCCTACCGGAAGTGCCTAGATAACCTAGTAAGGATGGTCATCAACAACTATTTCTGGAAAGCTCCATTTCCTAATAAAACAAATGAGTAAAAAACCAGAGTTGTTTTCATAATATTGTGTACAAAGCTGCTTTCTAATGTGAATAATGTTTTAATGATGACGGCACGTCATGCATGTGCCTGGCAAACTGTGCCTAGCCCTTCATTTTATCTAACCCTATACTTAATCCTTCATTATCTAAGAGACTCGCTTTTGTTGGCTTCAAGAAGAGACTTTCTAATTAAGCTCATGGACTTTAAATTAGTAAATGAATATTAACAACAACAAAGTCATGCCATTTACGAACTAATAATACTTTATCAATTCATTCCAATGCTTATAATGTAAATATATACAAATATGATTCCATAATCATTTCCAAACAAGTTATCAATAAATACATATCAAATTATTCTAATTACATTGATTCATTGTTATTGAAAGATTTTTATTTTAAAGAGAATAAACTATTCTTCATAGCAATCCAAATGTATGAACATGCTCAGATATAAGTACCAGCCTTCAATAAATTTAAATCATCAAACATAAAAGAGATAAGTAGAATTACCAAATGAATCCGATTCAAAATGAGTGAAAAGCTCTCTTGGAATTACAGGCTACAATAATGTTTTTAGATCATTTCATACTCCAACAAAGAATATTTTTTTGTTTACAAAGAAGTGAACAAGAACTTGAAATCCCTAAAACCCTCTTTTGAAATTTTTGAAACAGATTCAGACAAGAACCAACAAATTCATGGATTCCAAACGAATCAAAATACAATACAATCAGAATGCATACACGTACAATACGATATGAAATTATTCAAGTAAACAGCTGCATCACAGAGGCTATAGATCATACTATTGTGAGATATTCAAAGACATAAATTCAGCCAAGATATGGAAAGATAAACAGATTGTGGTCGATGCAGTCCGCAATCACGGTCCGATGCGGTTTCAGTGGCCACCGCAACCGAGATGTTGCGGCCGCATCACGTGATGCAGTCCACAATTTAAAACCTTGATCTTCACACTGATTCTCACTCTACCAATTTCCCAATACAAATATTAAAATTTATAAATCACAAAACTTTACTTGACAAATCCAACAAAAAAAAAACGTAATTGGCAAAGTAGCCACACTTACTCTCCTGTCAAAACTCTTTGCTCTCCCTGTAATTTTACCTTCTCTTAAGCAACCTGTATCATATTCTTAATTTTCTAGTTCAAACAAATCTCACATATCTCATATCAAAACATATCTTCCACAAATCTCAGTATTAAATATAAGATATGAATCTATTAACAAGATTAATTACAAATTAATGTCTGTAATATCAGTCTCAATCTCTTTTATCCACAATTTCTTGCCATTATCTCTACATCTCTACAACACATCTCAATTAATGTCACCCCTTCATATACCTTTACCAATTCCCCCAAACAAGTATTTATAACCCATAAGAATTAAACTTGACAAGTAACCACTAACCACCATAATTTTTTTTATAAACAAGCAAGTCGTGTACATAAGAGTACAAGAAGTGTTCTAATAACCCGATACATCATTACACTTAACGGTCCATTCTATATTCAACATAAAATGGATTAAAACCAAAACCTGATTGCACTCAAAGCAAAACTAATTGCTCTCCACACAATTAATCTTACTTTCTACAAGCAATCTTTATCATATACTTGGTTTCTTATTTTAAACAAATCTCACATCTCATATAATGACATCTATTATATGTATCTTAATATTCATTACATGATATAAA